>BPUM01000845.1:0-600000 GCA_020521455.1 Prunus kanzakura | reverse complement strand
ATAAACAACGTCGGTGATCTAAAATAAGATGACGTGGTAATAAAATAATCCACGTCAGTTATCCAAAAAATACGTCATTTTCTATTCGTTTCGACGTCTAAAAATTATATGACATCAGTTTGTGATGTTTAACGTCGTTGTAAAAGGATACAATGTCGGCTAGGTCATTTTTCATTTAATTTTTAATGACTTTTATATTTTATTTAATTCCATATTAAATTCAAAACTAAATCCAAAAATTAAACTGAAAACTACCAAGCACTCATTGAAATATTGTCTCTATCCTAAAGCTTTAAAAAATATAATTTTAGAAATATTTTTTTATTGTATTTAATTACTAATATTAATAATATATTCAAAACAAAATCCGAAAAATATACCGACAAATTCTATGCAGTCATTGAGACAATATCTTGCCCGTTAAGGCCTGAAAAATGTAATTTTAGTTTTCAAAGTTCAAATGATAACAAAATTCAAACAAATTTAGAGACAAAGCACGGTAATCCTTATACTTTACATAACCCTAAAGTTTATGTGATCCATTGGTGCCCATAAATTCAAAATTATGAAATCCATATTTTAGCCTACTATTGTAGAAGGCATTGTTGTAAGGAGTCCATAGCAATTTTCGGTTCATTTTTCTCATACTTGTGTATTTTTTAAAAATTATTGTAAAATTTAGGGTTTAGGGTTTAGGGTTTATTGAAACGACGCCGGTTTTCTCCCACTGTTTTTGGTCAACTACATAAACCAAGACTAATTGAATTCGGTCTACGACGTCGGTTATTAAATAGCGACGTACGTTATGTTTACAACGTCGGTCTTGTGTAGAAACCGCCGTCGTAAGTAAGAATTAGACGTCCATATAAGTATTGACCGTCATCGTTGAAAAACGCGGTACTTTAAATTTTTTGACCGCGACCTAAAATTTTCAGAATTTCCCTTTTACCCTAAAATAGTTCATTCTCACTCTTCAACATAAATTTGTCTTCAAGTTTTCGCTCTCTCTCAAGCAGTTGTTATATTCTCTCAGCTCTCTCTCAATCTCCATGTAAGTTCAACCCTAGTCCCTTTAACCCTAATCTCTTCTTAAATCCATAAATGTTTTCGTTGGTAGTTATGGGTTCTTAATTGGTAGCTTTTGTTATATTCTCTCAGCTCTCTCTCAAAGCATTGGGTACGTATATTCTCCCGTCGTCTGCCTCAAGCAGTTGTATTATTCTCTCAGCTCTCTCTCAATATCCATGTAAGTACAACCCTAGTCCCTTTAACCCTAATCTCTTCTTAAATCCATAAATGTTTTCGTTGGTAGCTATGGGTTCTTAATTGGTAGCTATATTAGGGTTTTTTTTTATGTTTTGGTGTTTGCATTCTTGTAATAATTACTCTCTGTTTGGGTTCTTTTATGTTTGTTTGGCCATGGGTTCTTGGAAAAGGAATGGGGATGGGAGATTTAAGCTGTTTTTTTTTTAACTACGACGACGGTTGACGGATCAAACCGTCGTCCAAATGTTTATTATACGTCGGTTGTTCATTTACTCCCGTCGTCTGAGTTTTAAGCCGCAATTGGTAGCCTAAAGACGACTGTTTCTCCATTAAACGTCGTCTTTAGGCTACCAAAACCCCGTACAAATTTCTGAGTTTGGGTATCTTAATGACGACGATGACTATAGATGCCGTCATCTGAATTTATATTAAACGACGATTATTTTGTTCAAACCGTCGTCTTGTCCATGTTTTATATTTAATTTTCAATTTGTTCTCTGCTATTTGAATGAGGTAGTGTTTCATTGATGGTCTTTCCACTTTAATATATATATTTATATTAATTTTATAGAGTGTGAAATGGATAAGTCAAGGATGCATGCGGATAGAAGATCGAAGGCATATGAGTTAGGGGTGGAAGGATTTTTGAATTTTGCGTAAGAAAATCTTGGAAATACAACTGAGATTCGTTGTCCATGTGTTAAATGTGGGAATATTCGATTGTTTGGGGTTGGAATTATAAGGGAACACTTATACTTTAATGGAATTGACCAAAGCTATAAGATTTGGACATGGCACGGAGAACCTTGGGAATGGACTACCAATGCTAGTAGAAATGTGGAAGAAGATGAGCAAAGTAGGTTCAGTTATGTTTTTGAAGAATTAGGGATGGATGATAATGATTTTGCCAATATTGGATCTGATCATTATGAGTTTGCCAATGTGATTGGGGATGGCGATGAACCCTTGTACCCTGGTTGCAGTAAGTACACGAAGTTGTCGGCTTTGGTGAAGTTATATAATTTGAAAGCAAAACATGGGATGAGTGATGTTTGCTTTACAGAATTATTGATACTTCAAGGAGAATTGCTTCCAGAAGGAAATACACTACCTTCCTTTATGTACGAGGTAAAAAAGACTTTTTCTGCTTTAGGGATGAGTTATGAGAAAATCCACGCATGTCCCAATGACTGCATTTTGTATCGGAAGGAGTATGAGGATGCAACTAATTGTCCTACTTGTGGTATCTCAAGGTGGAAGGAAACCAAAGATGGGTTCTTGAAAGAGGGTGTGGCAGCGACGGTCGTGTGGTATATTCCTCCAATTCCAAGGTTTAAAAGGATGTTTCAATCACATAAGACAGCTAAGAGTTTGACTTGGCATGCTGCAAGAAAATGAGTTGACGGTCATATTTCTCATCCAGCGGATTCCCCGTCTTGGAAACTTGTTGATGAAAAATGGCCCGACTTTGGTAATGAGCCAAGAAACTTGAGATTGGCTCTCTAATCTGATGGATTCAATCCCCACAGTTAGTTGTTGGCCAGTTATGTTAGTTACATATAATCTTTCACCATGGCTATGCATGAAGCGGAAGTTCGTGATGTTGACCTTACTGATTTCCGGTCCTAAATAGCCCGGAAATGATATAGACGTCTACTTAGAGCCTTTGATTGATGATTTGAAATCTCTGTGGGATGGGATTAGAGGAGTGTATGATGCCCACATAGGAGAATACTTTACACTCAGAGGTGTATTACTGTGGACAATTAATGATTTTCCTGCCTATGGAAACTTATCTGGTTGTGTCGTTAAAGGATATAAAGCTTGTCCAATATGCGGCGATGATACACCTAGTCACAGGTTGAAAAATGGCCACAAAATTTGTTACATTGGGCATAGAAAGTGGTTACCAATCAATCATCCATATAGGAGGCAACATGCAGCTTTTAATGGGAAACCTGAATATGGCATGCCTCCCGAGCCATTAACCGGAGAAGAAGTGTTGCATATGGTTGAAGATATTAATTACATATGGGGCTCGAAAAATGGGGGAAGTGTTGGTGAGAATGATGGTGACAGAGTTTGTTGGAAGAAGAAATCAAAATTCTTTGATCTCGAGTATTGGAAATACCTCCCTGTGAGGCATGCCCTAGATGTTATGCACATTGAGAAGAATGTTTGCGATAGTATCATTGGTACATTGCTAGAGATCCCTGGAAAAAATAAAGATGGGATTGCGGCTCGGTTAGACTTATTGAACATGGGGGTAAAAATTGATTTGCAACCCGAGTATGGAGAAAGACGTACTCGCTTGCCTCCAGGGCCTTGGAATTTGTCAAGAGCAGAGAAGAGAGCGGTTTGCAATTCTTTTTATGGTATGAAGGTTCCTGAAGGTTATTCTTCAAATATAAAAAATCTTGTATCTTTAAAAGATTCAAGACTTCTTGACCTTAAATCTCATGATTGTCATACCTTGATGCAACAATTGCTCCCTGTGGCAATTCGTTCTGTTTTGGAGAAGCCTGCAAGGTATGCAATACCTCGATTTTGCTTCTTCTTCAATGCTATATGTGCAAAGACGGTAGATGTTTCCAAGCTAGATAAGTTGGAAGAAGATGTAGTAGTTACTTTGTGTTTGCTTGAGAAGTACTTTCCCCCTTCATTCTTTGTTATCATGGTTCATCTAGTAGTACATCTTGTTTGAGAGGTTCGTCTATGTGGGCCAGTATATTTTAATGGATGTATCCGTTTGAAAGATATATGAAAGTGCTAAAGGGGTATGTTCAGAATCGTACTCGTCCCGAAGGTTGCATTGCTGAGCGGTATATAGCTGAAGAAGCTGTAGAGTTTTGTACCGAGCATTTATTTGATGTTAGTACAGTTGGAGTGCCTTCAAGCCAGAAGATGGGAGTTTCAAAGCCATTATCAGGTTGCACAGTGAGCTTAGTTGATCTGGACTTGTTGAACCAGGCACATCTATATGTCTTGGAGAATACGGAGGAAGTCCTACCTTATATCGAGTACGTATGAGTTTAATTTTTCATATGTAGCCATTTTAAATATTATTACTCCTTATGTTTATCTTATATACAAGGGACCGTAATGTGTGATTTTTTCGTGTCAATTGTAGGGAACATATGATCCACATCAAGACCACTTATCCAAAATTTAGAAAGAGAACAAAGTGGCTACAAGATAAGCACAATAGCACTTTCATTCAATGGCTACGCTTTAAGGTATATATGTTATTGAATGACATATTGAACTTATTTTAATTTTCTTTCTTTCTATATATATGTTAGATTGAATTAAGATATATGTTTAATTTGCAGGTTCAAAGTGAACTTAATGGGGAAGACAATAATGGCGTATCAGAAAATTTGAGGTGGTTAGCAGCTGGTCCAAGCATGGCAGTGCCATCATATAGGAGCTATCTTATTAATGGTGTCAAATTTAACACCAAGGCACAAGATGATGTGCGAACTGTCCAAAATAGTGGAGTTTATTTACTTGCACATACTATGCAAGTTGCTAGTGCCAAGGATAAAAACCCTATTGTCTCCAGTATGGGTTTTTATGGGGTTATTCAAGAAATTTGGGACCTTGACTACCAAAAGTTTAGAATCCCAGTCTTGAGGTGTGATTGGATAGATAACACTTCGGGCCTTGTAGTCGCCGAACTTGGATTTACCCTTGTAGATCTGAGTAAAATTGGACATAGGAATGACCAACTTGTTATGGCTTCTCAAGTCAAACAAGTATTTTATGTTGACGACCCAATGCATCGTGGTTGGTCGGTAGTGTTTATCAATACCTAATAGAGAATATAATGATGTTATTGGTGATGATGTGCTAGGTGATATTAGAATTGAGTGTGAGCCATTTACTAGAGGGATACCAAATGTTGACACATTTGATGACCTAGTGGGTGAGTTTGGGAGTGAGAATATTAGAGATGGGTGTGAAGATATATGGATTGATTGATTGTTGTAATGTATGACATTAGTTATGCAGTTAATTGTATGACATTAATTAATAGCTCTGTATATCATTTTAATTCCGATCACATTTTCATTCTGCAGGCTTTAGGCACGACAAATCAAAAATTAAAAATAATGGGTTAAAGCTGAAAATACGACGGTCAAGTTACAAAAATCGCAAAAAGAGACATCTAGAAAACAACCAACGTCGGGGTTTCACAACCGACGTGGAATGACAACGCAAAAATGAAATAAAAACCGCCATTTGAAAAAGAAAACACGTCGGTTAATTAAAATTAATTTCAAAACGGTTAATAAATATTTAAAACAACGACAGTAAATAAAATAATCAACGACGAACAATAAAGAATAAATCGACGGTAGAGCTCAAACCGACGAATTTACGGATATAATCAATTGATGATTAACGTCGTAAAAACATTGTTGCACGTCAGTTATAATTAAACAATTGACGTCTCGGAGAATACACACATCAAAAAAGGTTATAAAAGAGACTTAACAAAGACTAGCCACGTCATGGAATAAATAAATAACCGACGTAGTAAGGATATAACAACGTCGAATAATTGAATTCTTGGGACATAGTAAAGTCTAACCACGACCTTCATTTTACAATAACCGACGTCAAATCCATAATTCAAGGCGTTTCCTTACTTCTTAACGACGGTTAGGCTAAAAGCAATGACGTCTCAGAGATTACACACGTTTAAGTGGCTCACAAAAAAGACTTTTAAAATGCCAACCACATCAAAGTCTATAAACACCGACGTTGTAAATTACTAACAACGTCCTAAAATGTGACTCCTAGGCCATAGTAAATGGATTAAACATGACAGGTATTTTAATTAACCGACGTGTAATATTAAATCCACGTCGTTTATTTCTCTGTTCAAGTCGTCAAAATAATTTTCAACGTCTGTGGTGACCTAAAGGGTCGTGGTTATTTGTTTTTTTACGTCAGTCCAAGTAAATATATGCCATGTTAAATCTTTAAGACGTCACTTTTTTTGACAAAAGTGGCGTCTAATTTACCATGTTATATGTTTTAGACGTCAGTTTTTTTATTTAGTGAACATAGTATTTATTAACCACGACGGTTTATACGTTTTACACGTTGGTTTTGTTTTAATTAGAGACGTTGATAAAAATATTTACATCGGGTTTGTAGTTGTTTTTGACATTTAACATTATTAAACGTCTGTGTTTTACTAAAACCGTCGTCTAATATAGTCGAATGTTGTCTTTTTATGCTTTTATGTATGAAGTAGACATCGGTTTTAGTTTTTTTTATAACGTGTAATATAATAACCACGTCGGTTATTTTCCGTCGTTATTTTATGTGTTAAAAGACGGCGGTCGATTTCACGTCGGTTTTAAAACATGATACACGACGGTGGATTCCTGTCGTCTATTTCGTTTTTTGTAGTAGTGTTTACGATATTACGGAACACAAATATCCAACATAGAATAATACGAGTCCTCAATATTGTAAACATTTGTGTTTGCACGTATAAGGACCCAATTTACCTTCCTAATGTCCCACTTGACCTTAATATTGTACTAGATGTTACAATAGTACAAGATTAAAGATGGATTTTACCATCTTATAGAACACAAATATCCAACATAGAGTAATACGAGACCTTAATATTGTAAACATTTGCTTTTACAAGTATAAGGACCCAATTTACTTTCCTAATGTCCCAAGTTACCTTAATGTTGTACTAGATGTCCTTATCTTTGTAATTAACAATATTATAAGATTAAGAATTTAATTTACAATCTTATGGAACACTAATGTCCAACATTGAATAATACGAGTCCTTAATATTGTAAACATTTGTGTTTACCTGTATAAGGACCCAATTTACTTTCCTAATGTCCCACTTGACCTTTATATTGTACTAGATGTCCTTATCTTTGTAAATTACGATATTACAAGATAAAGGATGGATTTTACAATTTTATGAAACACAAATGTCCAACATAGAGTAATACGAGACCTTAATATTGTAAACATTTGTGTTTACAAGTATAAGGACCTAGTTTACTTTCCGAATGTTCCACTTTACCTTAATATTGTACTAGATGTCCTTATGTTTGTAAATTACGATACTACACGATTAAGGATTGATTTTACAATATAATGGAACACAAATGTCCAACAAAGTAATACGAGTCCTTACTATTGTAAACCCTTTTGTTTACAACGATAAGGACCTAGTTTACTTCTCTAATGTTACCTTTATAAATTTTTTTTTTACTCTTAATATTTTTTAAATACATATTTACAACATATTTACAGGACAAAAATTGCATTTACAATATACTTTATTGAGTTTTTGACCCTAAAAAAAAACTTATTCACTTTGAGGTTACAAAACTATTTGGAATTGGAAGTGAAACCATGTGGAAAACCAAGCCAAAAGTGAAGAAAATAGGCACGCATGATAACTGCGGGTTTGCAATTTCCAACTAACTGTTTGTCAATTGCATTATTCTTTTTCAAATTGCTACTGACCGTTTGGCAATTGCATTCTCCGTTTGTAATTTCCAACTAAATGTCAACTGCATTCTTTGTTTTCAATTTCCAACTAACTGTTTGTTAATTGCATTCTTCATTTTCAATTTACAACGAACTGTTTGTTAATTGCATTACTCCTCTACAATTTCCAACTAACTGTTTGTCAATTGCATTATTTCCTTTTCATCTTAGGTGAGCCAATCTATCAGTGCCCTTTCCATCTTATGGCCACTTCCTTTAGAATTAACTCATTGAACCTATTGAGAGAGAACATTACACGATCACATTTGACATCATTATATAATAAGTCTGTAGCATCAAACAAGCTAACCTTTTCGCACGCACTTCCGCGCTTGCAAGAGGCTTTTTAAAAAAAATTTAAATTTATTTTAGAATTAAAAAAGATAATAGGTAGTTGTGTTCCGTAAAAATAGGATCCATTATCTGATTTTTCTTTTAATTTTAATTTTTTTAAATATGAAAAAGTGAGAATTTACCACATTATCCTCATTTAATTAATAATTTCAATTCTTAATGTTTGCATTAACCAAGGGCATTTTCTGGTATTTTGAATGTTTCACCATTCTCTGCCTTTTGCTTTATATATACAGATTACATAAGCTAATAGTTAACACCTACCACAAAAGATATAATCTCACTTTAGTTGTTCACAATTTTATCAACGTATACCACAAAACCAAAATACCCACAATAGAATTTAAGTTTTCTTCCTTAGCCTCTTACTAATAGGCTCTAGTTTTGGTTCCGGCAAAGAGGTCTTGTGTTTTGTTGTGGTTCTTTGCCTTTTGCTTTAATCGCAGTTGCTTTTTCTTTGGTATGCACCTCCCCTCCTTTGCATTTCGTTTTCACCACAACTCCTTTTCCTTTGGTTTTAGTGTGTGGTGACTTGGTTTTGGTCTCTTCCACTAATACCTCGTCTTCCTCATCCTCCTCCGTGTTTTCCTAGTCGTTTTCGTCCTCCTCCTTGCTTTCCTGGTCATTTTAGTCCTCCTCCTCGTTTTCCTTGTCCTCCTCATCCTCCTTGTTTTCCTCCTCATTATCCTCATTGTCATCATCCGCTCCATTCTCACCATCCTCACATGAAGTCTCAAACCCATTATCATTGTTATCACCAAACTCATCATCCTCATCATCAATTTGATTCTCATATTCCCCATCATCAATTTCTTTTCCAGCATAGCGGTCATGGTTGTGTTTAGTGTGTCTCTCCTACAAAAACAAAGTCATAATCTTTGATGATTACTGCAATTATAAATATCTCGCATAATCTTTAACTTAAAATAAAATAACAAATATGACACATAAACATCTTAACTACTCACCTGCATTGCATCAATATCAGCATGAACATGTTGTCTTGCAAGTCTTAACTCCTGCAAAAGAAACATGATTAAGTTTTAAAACACAATATTTTGTTTATGCTAACAACCCAATTAACATAAATTATTACTCCTCCGCATATAATTCTAATTAAAGGCACTTCATTTACCATAATATCATGCATATTTGCCACAATATATAGCGAGTGGAGTTTGAATTCATATAAGCCATGTATAGAACAAAAATCCAGTACTTAAGTGGATTACATTAATTTGGTAACACTCCTAAAAGCAATTGAATCCAACATTGCTAGTTCAATCTCCCTTATGATTGTCCTAGC
This sequence comes from Prunus kanzakura, assembly GCA_020521455.1. Taxonomy (NCBI): domain Eukaryota; kingdom Viridiplantae; phylum Streptophyta; class Magnoliopsida; order Rosales; family Rosaceae; genus Prunus; species Prunus kanzakura. The sequence continues at coordinate 590,528 of BPUM01000845.1, read as the reverse complement.
AGCCATGGATTTAGTGAAGAGCAAGGAATTTAGCCCACTATTCATATCCAATAGTTCTGATGTTGTTGATGCACTTACCAATAGTTCAAATATGTTGTGTAAATAAAGTTAATATATTATTGTAGTTTCAAGGTCAACATTGTAATCACTTAGACATGACCTCAAACTTACATATTTGACATCCTCCGGGAGTGGAAGGCACGTGTTAGACTTACCTCTTGGAATATCCAATACTTCACAATCATCATCGTCTCCCCATTGCACCACTTGAACAGTCTATAATTTATCACCTTCTACATATCCAATATAATTATGAAGCATCACGAAACACTTTTAATAGTTGTTTTCAGCCTATTGACTTTAATGATAATTTTACAATTTTTAATAAGGTTACCCACCCATAGAAATTAAATTCATATTTCGTTTTCAGAGGTTAGGGTTTAGCAAAACACAGGTCACATTACACAATACTATTTTTACAAAAGGTTAGGGTTTATCAAGAGATAAAATGAGATTCTTCAATACTACCCTTACAAAACTTCAAACCAAGTGCTTTAAACCTTAAGTAAATAGCTACCAATCAATGGAGGAATCTTCACCACTTAACATTGTTAACTAGATTGACTGCATATATAAAGAATACAAACTGTTGTGTACCTGGGTTGGCCATAGGAATGATCTGGGATGATGAAGCTGAGAACTAGTCTGACTTTGAATAGAAACCTTCTTCTCAATGCGATCCTTGCTTCACTGTAATTCCAAATGGGGTATGAATGTTCTATTTTTGATGATTTGATCGCATGAGCAGGGGCCTCTATTTATATGCATCGGCTAGAGAGTTTTTCCCATCAATAAACTCTCTAGCTCTCACAATTGCATTAGCTTTAGGTCTCCCAATCCACAATGAGATAGGATATCTTCTAACTCTAGTGATTGACTTCAAACACTTCTCCTTATTAGAGTAGCAGATAAGATTGGTTCCAAAACTCCTAATCCATGTTAAACTCTAATACTTCAATCCGATCATCAGACCACACTTAGTGAGTCAAGACACAAACGTGTCTTACATTCTCCCACTTGGTCTCATCATCTTTGAGAGTCTAACACAAATCACCATCAGTACTATGGAGTTTAAAAACAATCATTTATCCTACACAGGCCACTATCAATTAAGAGAGATAAAATGGAACTATCAAGACACACTAAGCAATATAGCTTAAGGCCTTTATAACCACACATCAAAGCTCTCTAAATCACATGTAGTTGCCGTCAAGATTGGAGCTCTAAATGAACATGACATAAACATATGTGTCAGTAAAAACATGTTCATTCTCATGCCCTCTTTAAGAGGCTATCAAGATCTCAAATAACAATTCTTTCGTGAATTTGTTCATGCAGTATCTGTATAGCTAGCTAAAACTGCATAAGAACAAGTTACCTGATTCACTTATAAATAATACCAATAATTCAAAACAACTATACAGCAACATAGAAAAACTGAAAATGTTTCATTAACATAGTTGAAAAGAATTGGCAATTAAAGTCTGCAAGAACAACTAAAAACAGTAAACAGCAAACCACTCCCACTAATCAAGCATATCAAAACTAGGTAACAATCCCATGCTTTTGACATGTCCATGAAAAACAGTAGCAGGCAACACCTTGTTCAATGGATCAGCTATCACAGAATGGGTGTTTGTGTGTTCAACTACAATATCTCCAGACTTAACCTTCTCTCTGACCATATAATACTTGAAGTCCAAATGCCTATTGCCTGAAGATCTCTTGTTGCTCTTAGTAAAGAAAACAGTTGCAGTATTATCATTCCAGATCAAGATAGGCCTTTTAATTGATTCTAACACTCTTAGACTCCCAATCAAATTTTTGAGCCAAATAGCTTGTGAAGCTGCTTCATAACAAGCAATGTATTCTGCTTGCATCATAGAGGTAGCAGTGATAGATTGTTTGACACTTTTCTAAGAAATAGGCCCTCCTCCAAATAGGAATACAAAACCTGAAGTGGATTTCTTTGTGTCCACACAACCTCCTAAATCAGCATCAGCATATCCAATTAATTCCAGATTTTGACTCCTTTTGTAAACTAATTTGTAATCCTAGTTCTTTGTAAGTATCTCAATACCTTCTTTCCAGCCACCCGTGCTTGTCCGGGGTTTGATTGGAATCTCCCCAAAACACTTATAGGAAAAGCAATGTCTGGCCTTGTGCAGACCTGTGCATACATGAGGTTGCCCACCAAGGATGCATAAGGCTTTTCTCGCATGTCTTGCCTCTCAATATCATTTTGTGGAGCTTGACTTTCACTCAGTTTGTCTCCTTTTGTCATAGGTATACTTCCACCTGCACAATCTGCCATGTTAAACCTCTTGAATATTTTCTCTATGTACCCTTTCTGTGACAATCCTAACAGACCTCTCTCCCTATCCCTTGTGATCTCAATGCCTACAACATAAGTAGCCTCTCCAAGATTTGTCATATCAAAAGATTTCTGCAGGAAAACTTTGGTGTCATGTAAAAGGGTAAGGCTATTGCTTGCAATAAGAATGTCATCAACATATAAAACTAAGAACATGAAATGTCTCCATCAACATATAAAACTAAGAACATGAAATGTCTCCCACTGGTTTTAATGTAAATGCACTCGTCAACAGGTGTTTCAGTGAATCCATAAGATCTCACAACTTCATCAAACTTGAGATACCATTGCCTAGATGCTTGCTTTAAACCATAAATCGATTTCTTGAGTTTGCAGATAAGATTTTCTCTCCCTTCTTGAATGAATCCCTCAGGTTGCTTCATGTAAATCTCTTCATAGAGTTCTCCATTCAAGAATGCAGTCTTGACGTCCATTTGATGAAGCAATAGATCAAAATGTACCACTATTTCCATAATAACTCGAAAGGAATCTTTAGTCAATACTGGAGAAAACGTTTCATTAAAATCTATCCCTTCTTGTTGTGTGAAGCCCTTTGCAACTAACCTGGCCTTGTGTCTCTCTATACAACCTCTTGAGTCTCTTTTTGTTTTGTAAACCCATTTACAACCAATAGGTCTACATCCTTCAGGAAAATTGACCAATTCCCATACTCCATTCTTTCTCATAGATTCCAATTTTGCTTTCATTGCTGCAAGCCATTCTTCATTTTTATCACTGTTCATTGCTTGCTTAAACGTACATGGATCTTCTTGTTGACTCATGTCATGCTCAGATTCTTGCAAATATATGACATAATCAGCTGGGATTGCAGACCTTCTTGATCTTTGTGACCTTCTTGGTTCCACATTTTCTTGTGCTTGCTGTAGCTCTTGAGTTTGTTCTGGATTTGCAGGTTCAATATGTATTGGTGTTGCAGTGGTGAGTGCTTTTGGTGTTAATTGCTGAGGTTGTATTTCGTGTGTCATGCTCTGAAAAATATCAGCTGGCAAGGTTGTGAAGTCCTCCTTATTTCTTATATCTATATTCTCTATTACTTCTTCAAAATCAAGGTCTCTTTCTTCTGTAATTTCACCATCATTTTCTATGAAAATTGCTCTCCCAGTTTCAACAAACCTTGTGGTATGACCTGGACTATAAAACCTATACCCTTTGGTCCTCTCTAGATAACCTATGAAAAAACAACTTGTTGTCTTCGAATCCAATTTCTTTTCCACAGGGTTATAAAGTTTGGCTTCAGCTTTGCATCCCCAAACTTTTAAGTGATTAAGGCTCGGTTTCCTTTTGTTCCACAGCTCATAAGGTATCTGATCTACACTTTTGGTTGGCACCCTATTTAAAACATAATTGGCTGTTTTAAGTGCTTCTCCCCATAGAAAAATAGGCAAGTCTACACAGCACATCATACTCCTCACCATGTCCTTAAGGGTTCGATTTCTTCTCTCAGAAACTCCATTTTGTTGTGGAGTTCCAGGATTTGTGTACTGTGCAACTATGCCTTCTTGCTGCAGAAACTTTGCAAAGGGTCCAGGATTTCTAGCCTCATCAAATCGTCCATAGAATTCACCACCTCTATCTGATCTTACCACCTTAATTTTTAGATTAAGTTGGTTTTCAACTTCTGCTTTAAATATTTTAAAGGTTTCTAAGGCACTAGATTTCTCTGTTATTAGATACACATAACCAAACCTGGAAAAATCATCTGTAAATGTTATGAAATATCTAAAACCATCATGAGTTGGATTAGGAAAAGGTCCACATATGTCAGTGTGTATCAATTCCAAAAGGTTTGAACTTCTTACTGCTCCTTTCTTCCTTAAATTTGTGAGTTTTCCTTTTACACAATTTATGCAAACATCTTCTAAAGCATTTAAATCCAAGGGAGGCAGAATAGATTGTTTGCATAAAGTGTTCATCCTTTCTTTTGAAATATGACAGAGCCTTTTATGCTACAGGTTTGGTGAATATGTTTTAGTAGTGTTGTCTGAATACTTGCAATGTTCATAACCAAATTAGATTCCTTGAGATTAAAACGAAACATTCCATCCACAAGAGTTCCATAACCAACTGAAATTTTATTCCTTGAAATAGAAAAACCAGAAACATTGATAGCGACCTCATACTGAGTTTTAACAAGCTTAGAAACTGAAACTAAGTTCTTTCTCATGGAAGGAACATAAACTACGTCTACTAAATCCAAAAAGAAACCAGACTCTAACTCGATCCTAACTAATCCAATGAACTCCACTGTAACTTGGACTCCATTGCCAACGAACACCTTCACTTCATCCTTGCTTGGTGCCCTCTTGGTTATGAAACCCTACTTTCTTGGCTTTTTCCAACCATCTCTTATACCTACGACAAGCCCTCTTCATTTGACCTATCTTTTTGTAAAAATAGCACTTGATTCCAGCAATTCCATTTGCTTTCATTCCTTCATTGTGCTTCGGTTTTCCAACTGCATTGTTGCCTTTTCCCTTGTCCTTATTGCCTTCCTTTGCAGCAAAGACCATGTTAATGTGTGCCTTGTCCTTCTTAATAGCTTGCTCTTCTTGCACAGCTTTAGCAATGAGTTCGTCGAGTGACCAAGACTCTTTCTGTGCCACATATGTGGGCAGCTTGAAATCCGCAGGTAGTGAGTTTAAAGCAAAATGCACGAGCATATTGTCATCCATGCTTATATTGAATGACCTGAGCTTCATCCCTATATTGATCACCTTCAGTATGTGCATCCTTACTCATTCATCTCCTACATATTTGAACTCAATGAGTTGATTCATCAAAAGAACTATTTTAGCTTTCTCAGACTCCTTGTACTTGAGTGCAATTGACTCAAGAAACACCTTAGCATTGTCAGACACGTCAATGCCACCTCTCACTGATGGGGACATCGATTTCAGCATGATAAGTATGGACATCCTATTGGCCTTTTCCCATTTTGCATAAAAGGATTTTTCTTCTGCAGAGGCTGTTTCCACAAGAACTGCTAGAGCTTCTTCTCTCAAAGCCATGTCATAATCCAAGAAACCTAGAGCTATCTCTAAATCTCCTTTCCATTTCTGGAAATTGGTACCAGTCAAGGTTTCATTGGAACTCAGATTCTTAGCAGGGTTCAAAGCTGGAGGATTTTAACAGATAGAAAATAAGTACACAAACAAAATCTATCCCCATAAAAACTATACATTATTGATTAACACCCGTAGGCAGTAAATCAAACATGTTTTAGTGATCACCAAGTTTTATCACACATGAATTTCCTGTATAAATAATCTTCTCACATCTGTGGATAGAAAGAAGATTTCATTAATCCATGTGTAATATCCCTTGCATCACGCCACCATAAACTCCCATAGAATCAAACACCAACATCTGTGGACAGAAGGTGCATAAAAACTATAACAGTTTATAGTGCAAATCCGGCCAAAAAATATTTAGAATACATGAGTCTTTAATTGACTAAACCGTTGTGGCTTGTCTAATCAATACAAGATCTCATGTAAACAGGCCTTTGAACCTGTAAAGCATGCTTATGAAAAGAACTTTAAACGTAGCATGCATAAAAATTACTGTGATCTAATTCTAATCTTGTAAAAATTGAGTTTATACACAGTACTTGGTATTTGATTGCTTTTAGATTCCAAATTATGCTGTTTAGGCTCTGATACCACATGTTAACTAGATTGACTGCATATATAAAGAATACAAACTGTTGTGTATCTGGGTTGGCCATAGGAATGATCTGGGATTATGAAGCTGAGAACTAGTCTGACTTTGAATAGAAACCTTCTACTCAATTTGATCCTTGCTTCACTATAATTCCATATGGGGTATGAATGTTCTGTTTTTGATGATTTGATCGCATGAGCAGGGGCCTCTATTTATATGCATCGGCTAGAGAGTTTTGCCCATCAATAAACTCTCTAGCTCACAATTGCATTAGCTTTAGTTCTCCCAATCCATAATGAGATAGGATATCTTCTAACTCTAGTGATTGACTTCAAACACTTCTCCTTATTAGAGTAGCAGATAAGATTGGTTCCAAAACTCCTAATCCATGTTAAACTCTAATACTTCAATCCGATCATCAGACCACACTTAGTGAGTCAAGACACAAACGTGTCTTACAAACATATGTCAACTCATATGCAATTGCCAAATCAAAGAAACAAATTGCATGAACCCTATATAATTGAATTTTAGTCAGTCATATCGAATAAACTCAAAAAATAACATGTCAACTCATATTCCAATTATCAAATTGATTTTTATTGAACCATATATGAAATTGCATTCTCGCCAGTCATATCAAACAAACTCAATTGGAAAGTATTATGCCAACACATATGCCAATTGACAAACAAAAAGCTATGAATTGCATGACCCTTATGCAATTGTATTTTCGTGTTCCAATAGATCATCTTCTATACATCCAACAAAATTCTTATGCATAATATTACAATGCTTGTTCTCTGTATAAAGGATAAAATTGCAATGCTACTAACTTTCATCCAAATTTTACAATTTAGAATAAGGTTACCCATCCAAACAAATTCAATTCAAATTTGGTACAAAACTAAGGTGAGATTAAGGTTTACCCATAAACAGAAATTAACTTAAAAATTCTTGAAATTAGTTAGGGCTTAGCAAGAGACAGGTGAGATTAAGGTTTACCCATAAACATAATTAACTTAAAAAGAGGTGAGTTTAGTTAGGGCTTAGCAAGGGATAGGTGAGATTGCTCAATACTAACCTTAGAAAGCTTCAGATCCAGTTATACCCAAAGCTTTAAACCTTAGGAAACAACTGATAACCAATGGAGAAGATGGCCATCTTCAACAGTAGAGTTTTTTTGGGTTTGAAGTTTAAGACTAGCTTTGGGGAGCATCGCGCGCTAAAATACCGAAGAAAAAACCTACTGCCTTGACCTATTATAGTAGGTTTTCTTTTATTTTTTTCACAAATCAATTAGCATCACATGCTTCATAAAAGGACAAATGGAGCATGGGTGCGCCTGATGCACTATAGAAGGTGACCAAAAAACTAACACCATAAGCAGCAACTTCCTAAACATCTCACTTTCCAAGACAACTCCTAGAAATTTCAAAACTTGCACACTTATATATAGCCGAAAATTCTACCATGGGCGTGGTGTATCCATGCGCCCAAATTATCAACCATTGGATGAGTAAGTAGAGATGTGGGTTAAATCCACACCATTGACTGCTGGTAACTAGTTAAAAGGGTTGCTGTAGGTAAAAGTGAATAAAATAAAAATTAAACAAAAAAAGAAAAATTAAACAAGAAAAGAAAAATAGAACGATACAAAGGGAGAAGGGCAAAGAAGATCTTGAACTGCTGAGGCAATCCCACCAACTCTCTCTTTCATCTCTCCCTCTCTTCCCCTCCATGTGAATCGCTTGATTCTGGAGATGAAATTGAGAAGATCTTAAATCTCGGTGGCTGCATTTTGCGTGGTTCACAAAAAACCAATGCAAACAAGTTGTTGTTGCTGAAACGTATTGAAGTGGCCATTGCAAAGGTAAAAGTAATAGCTTTATAGTAGTTTATCCTTGTCCACACTTGAGTTCCCAAAGACCAGCAATATAACATTTTGCTATATTGATTTGCTCTAATGTGGGACCTGTCTTGAAGATATTTGGAAAGAGGAATACAATATTTCAGCTATTTCTATGGGTAATTTTCCCTCTATGAAATCAAGAAATTATGTTATGAAAAGAAAACCAGAAAAACTAAGCAGAAATTAATGTAGCCCAGGAAGCAACTAAGCAGAAGAGTTAATGGGTTTTTGTTTTGCTGAAAAGAAAACCATTGTAATTTGAGTTTTTTAACAGACAAGAAACATGGTTTCACTTCCTATTCCAAATAGTTTTGTAACCCAAAAGTTTGATATTTTTGTTTGGGTCAAAAAACTCAATACTGTATGTTGTAAATGCGATTTTTGTCCTGTGTACATATGTTGTAAACATGTATTCAAAAAATATTTAAAATAAAAATATAATTTTATAAAGGTGAGGTGGGACATTAGAGAAGTAAATTAGGTGCTTACATTGTAAACAAAGGGTTTACAATAGTAAGGACTCATATTACTCTGTTGGACATTTCTATTCCATTATATTGTGAAATCAATCCTTAATCGTGTAATATCGTAATTTACAAACATAAGGATATCTAGTACAATATTAAGGTAAAGTGGAACATTCGGAAAGTAAATTGGGTCCTTATACAAATATTTACAATATTAAAGTGTACACACATAGTGGAACATTCGGAAAGTAAATTGGGTCATTAAACAAATATTTACAATATTTGGAAAGAAAATTGGGTCCTTATACAAAGTGGAACATTCGGAAAATAAAGTGTAAACACAAATATTTACAATATTAAGGTCTTATCACTACTACAAAAATGGAAAAAGACGACCAGAAAAAGACGACGGTATAAGATAAAACCGTCGTTGTATTTAAACAGACGACGGTATAAAAAAAAACCCGTCGTGGATAAGTTCCTTACTGTTGAATATTTTTAAAAGACGACGTATACAAATAAAAAAGCGTCGTTTTTAAAAAAGGATTTCTTCAGAGATAAAATCTGACCAAAAAACAACGACAGCAGGTATGAATCCACCGACGTAGAAAATAAAGACGACAGTTCACCAAAAAACCTGCCGTGTTAACTCCTAACTAAACACGACCAACTGTTCTTAATCCGCGTCGTGTAATATAATGGAATCCACGTCTGTATACTACGACGGTGCATTCTCTGTAAACCGCCGACTTATTATTTTGGAGTATACTACGACGGTACCTACAACACTACTGTCGTTTTTATTTACCACGTCCTAAGTTCAAATTACCGTCGTATTTGTTTAGTTTATACGTCTACCTTCTCTGTAAACCGCCGTCTTATTTTTATAGCTTTTTAAAATTAATTAATTTTTCTTTTATTTTGGTAATATCTTTCTTAACACAAAACAAAATTTAATTCTCAATCCTCAACAACATTTTCATCTTAAAAGGCAAAATCTCTTCGTGTTAAATATTGATCAATATTTACATAATATATGTACACAAATTTGGCAAATACATCGTGGTTTCTTTTTTGCCTTCACCCTCAGCTTGTTCAACTGTTTCTTCCTCTCATATGCAAGCTGGGCCCTCTCCTTCCTCTTGTTCTCAAGCTCCTGCACAGCCACAGATGAATATCTAATAATTTCAGAAATTCAAAATCAACAAAGTATGAAAAGCTCACTCCTCGATTCCCATTTTCATCAAAATCAACTGTTTCTTGAAAACTCCTGTGTAGCAAGGGTGGAACCAGACTTAGAACCTGTTGTGGGTTGTGCCCTCGTATGCCTTCAAACGGGCAAGTGCGGCTGCAAACCCATGCAGGTTCTAAGGCTGGTTCCACCCTTGCTACACAGGAGGATGTAGCAAACCCATGGGAAGTGAGGAATCATTCTGCAAACCCATTTGCTTTCAGAAAGACAATTTCTTGTGAGGGTTAAAAAACGCGTGAAAAAATGCTATTTAAACAAAATAACCGTAAATATCCACGTTGGTTATAATATAAATACCGACGTCATATTTGAATAATCAACATCATAACTACATCGGAAATCCAAAAGTCATTTGGCGCGTATTAAAAAGATAACTACATCGGAAATCCAAAAGTAACCACGTCGGTTTATTAAAATACACAGTCGTTGAATTTATAAGTACAACGTCAGTTTAGAGAAAAAAAGCGCCGTCATAACCACGTCGGAAATCCAAAAGTCATTTGGTGCGTATTAAAAAGAGAACGACGTCGTTTTCAGAACCGCAAAGTAACCACGTCGGTTTATTAAAATACACAGTCGTTGAAATTACAAGTACAACGTCAGTTTAGAGAAAAAAAGCGCCGTCATAACCACATCGGAATTCCAAAAGTCTTTCGGCTGTTGTGATAACCACGTCATTTATGAATTATCTACTGTCGTTATAACTAAATAATACGACAGTTTTTTAATAACAACGTCGTTGTATTGAACTCTGGGAAAATATATACACTTTTCGTCACCTGACCTAATATTTTACGGTTTTCTCTTCCCGATAAAGTATCGTAGTTTCCCTCTCATTTCCCAAATCACCATTTTCATCACCTGACCTAGCATCATCGTCTGAATCATTGTCTTCATCTCCAAATCACCATTTTGGTCTTCGTCTTCGTCGGAAGGAAACACTTCTTTGCACGCCGGTGTTATTCAAGGTTTTTTCTCACTCTCTTCCCTTTTTTTACTTTTCATTTGCATGCCGTAGTTGTCTGGAAACAAGATTCTGTCAAATTGAAGAAATCTTTCACTGGTTTTGATTAAATACATAAGTAGATACTCTCACGACGCCAAAAGACGACAGTTCTGTCTTGTTTTCGACGATAGAATGGACACACCACGACGGCCGTAATGCAAACTGCACGACGGTGGCTAAAAACCGTCATGGTGTGACAATTAATACGTCGGAAACAAGATAAAACCGTCGTCTAGTGAGAGAAGAACAATCGTTTTGTAATTTTAAACCACGTCGGTTATTGTTAATAACCGACGTAGTTTATGCACATTTACGTCATGAAATATATAAAACCGTCGTCTTATTTTCATTCATGATCTAAGAGACTGTTTAATAGGACGTCACTTTTTTAGTGTTACCGTCGTTGTTTTGTATTATTACGTCGTTTCTTTTTAATAACCGACGTTGTTTTCCTGGCAGATTAATCAAAAATGGTTTCGAAATCTCAAAACAAGGAAGCTGAAGCGTCAAAGGCCAAAGCAGGTTCAATGGCACAAGGGGATGAACCCAAAATAGGTTCAGTGGAAGTTGAAAAATCAACTCAAAGCAAACCCTCGAAGAGGATGAGATTTTCCTCAACCTCAGAGAAAGACTCGAGCACAGCCACATTTGTTGAGGAGCCAAAATCTGGCCGCGGTATCAGCACAATGAGCCGTGTTGTGAAGAGGAAAATTGAGAAGGTTAAGCCTGTGGTTGAGTTCAATAAAGATGGCAAACCACATGGCAACGCTGCTGTTGAGATGCAGTCTTTCATTGGTGTTTTGGCACGCACCAGAGTCCCTCTTGTGGACAAGAAATGGAAACAATTACCCAAGGACGTGAAGGAGCAGATTTGGGAAGCTGTTCAAATGTCCTATGTTATTGGGGATAGTTACAAGAACTTGGTCTTGCAGTCTGCCGCCAAAAATGGAAGGATTTCAAGTATAACGTAACTAGGCAGTATATCCTTCCTTACGCACATGACAGGGAGAGGTTAAGAGAAACCCCTGCGCTTTATAGGTTCATAGAGAAATCGCAATGGGATGCCTTCGTAGCTTCAAGGTTAACCCCAGATTTTGAGGCTAAGCATGCTGAGCAGAAGGAGAGGAGGGAGAAATTGGAGTACAACCATAGGTTGTCTAGAAAAGGGTATGTTGGTTTGACGGACCAATTGGTAGAAACCATGCCCGAAGGTCAAGAAATCGATCGAGCTGTTCTGTGGAAGAAAGCAAGAGAAGATAAAACAGAAACATCCCTGATCCAAAGGCTGCAGAGAAGGCAAAACTAATCGTAAGTCTCACTGACTCTGTTCTAAATTTGAAAAACAGAGTGTTTTATTTTGGTATAGACGTCGTTTATCTTTACATAAGCGACGTTATAAAATGAACACCACGACGGGCTTTAGTTTACGGACGTTTAAAAATGAATAGGACGTCGGTTTTTGAATAAAGTAGACGTCTAGATAGAATTAATACGACGGATTAAATTATTCTATGAACTGCATTTTTGTTTTAAGTTTACTCAGGCACACACTCTCCCTCTCTCTGTCTATTTCACTGAAATTTGTGGTGCACAATTTCTGGAAAAGAATGCATATTTCAACCGAGTTTTTTCACTTTTTCATTAAAACTTACGACGGTTTTATCTTATCTAGACGTTAGAATGCTTATACAACGACGGTAATTTTGTGCAGCCGTATGGAATTGGACATCTACGTCTGTTTGTTTAATAATCCGTCGTCTTACTTTGAATACTACGACGGTCTTTGATTTATGTCTTAATCTGTTTTATTTTGAATATACGACGTATTTTTATATACCGACGTTGTAAAGTATAAACAACGACGGTATTTATATACAGACGTTTTAAATTAATACCACGTCAGTCATTTATGAAAAATCGTCGTTGTTTATAATTTACAACGTCGGTAAATGTATCTGTCATACACCCTGCTCAGGTTCTAACAATCTCTCTTTCTCTCTTTTAGGATGATTTGCAAAAGCAAGTCTCCGAAGGCACTCTGACTGTCTCCGGGAGCAATGATATCTTGACTCTGGCTTTGGGAACCCCCGAGCATGGTGGGAGAGTCAGAGGAGCTGGTGCTGGCATTACCCCAACTCAATTCTTCAATTTGCCGAAATAGCAGAGAGTGAAATTTGGTGACAAATTGAAGGAAAGTGTGAGGGAGGCAGTCAGAGAAGAGACCTTGAGGATTGAGGCGAAGTCAAGGGAAACTATAATGGAAGCAGTCAGAGCAGAGAGGGAGGCTATGTTGGCATATATCCGTCAACTAGTTCCTAATTTTGATCCCAGCCAGATGCTCCAAACCCCAATTTCTCCAAGGACTCCAATTCCTCCAATTATTTTACCCCCTCAAGGTCAAAGCCCAAAAAATCCAATGTCTGATAAGGCAAGCTGCTCTGGGGCCACTAATATCAGACCCCTAGCTTTGGAATTAGAAGATCCGAAGCCTGAAGCTGATACTGCTGCAAAAGAGAAAGAGGACACGGTAAAATCTCTGCTATTTTCTATTTCTGCTTTTTAAATTTTAAAAAGACGTCGCTCCTTTTAATAGCCGACGTTAAAATTTAAAATAACGACGGTATATACGTCTGTTTCTTACAATACACGTCGTGTTTCGTTAAATACCACGACGCTTTTATAAACCGTCGTCTATTTCATGATTTCATTAACTGTATTTATATTAGACGACCTTTCTATAGTATAGCGACGTTATAAATTCAATACAACGACGGTTATCTATTTACCGACGTGTATAACCTTTTCTCCGTCAGTATTAACTAGAAACCGTCGTTTATATTATATACCACGTCTGTTTTTTGTGTTTAGTTGGAGTCGTTTATTTTAGTTCACACACAAACTAACTTATATTTCTTTATTAGTTTCTTTTAACAGGATCTCTCAAAGCTAGACATGCCACCTCCTCTGTTAGCCTTATGCCAACATTTCCGGACCAAGTTGTTGCCTAGTAACGAGGCTCTAACAATTCACATGCCCAAGGAAGTGTTTGGCTTTGAGCATGATACCTTCCTCTTCACTGAAGATGTTTTGCAGTTTGGTTCCATGGTTTAGATAGGAACCACAGTGATATCAGTATACATGAGGTAATTCTCCCTAATCCCATTTTGTTTTACATTTTCCTTTCTTTTAAATTAAAATATCATTTAATTGACTTTCATATATTTAGGTTCCTATTTGACTATTTAAAAATGGCAAATATTGTAAACCTTGTTAGCCTCGTGGACCCTGGGCTAGTGAGCTCTGGAGCTGGATCAATATCAGACCGAATAAAAAACCTGTCAAACCGCCTGAATACAGCAGATGGGAATCAATTTTTCTTGGTCCCTTATAATCCAGGGTTAGTACCATTTAAAGTATTTTCCTAAGCTTCTAATATTTTTCTTTCTAATATGAATCATTATGTGCAGGGGTCATTGGGTGATGGTAATTGTGAGACCATTAACGGAGACTGCCTATTACATGAATTCACTGCCAAAACGCATGGTTGATGACGACATGAAAAATATAGTGAATACGTAAGTTGATTTCTTCTGATTTAAGATTTTTCCTATAAAGTATTTAAATAAACGACGGTTTTTAATAATACCGACATTATTATAAAATATAACGACGGTAAGATATTACCGACGTTTTAATTTAACTACCGCGTCAGTATTTTCTTAAAAACGTTGTTTTAATTTAACTACCACGTCGTTTGCGTTTTATTTAAGAACGTTTTAATTTTTCCTGCTCAATTTTTTGTCATACGACGTTTTTTACTCTTACCGACGTTATAACGTTACACAACGACGGTTAGGTTTTACCGCCGTTTTAAACAAAATATAACGTCTTGGTTTAAAAAACTCCGTCGTTTTGACTGATTTACCACGACGGTTACTATTTGTATTTAAATTTTTTGTTTTGTCATTAACACCCTTTGTTTTCTTGTAACAGGTCAATTAAAATGTTTAACATTCATATAAATAAAAATTCACGTAAACAGCAGGCCATTTGGAAAAATCTACACGGCACTCCTGAACAACCAACAAGTGTAGAGTGTGGCTATTACGTGATGCGATTCATGAGAGATATAATTCATGATCCTGACCTAAATTTTGAGAAGAAGGTAAAACGCAACAATTTAGATATACTTTCTTTATTTTACTACGTCATATTTTTGTTTAAAACCGTCGTTTGTATCTTTATAACACGTCGGTTTTTTGGTTTATTTTGCAGTTTGAGAAGAAAAAAGATAAACTTCAGTATAAACAAGAGGATATTGACGAAGTTAGGCATGAATGGGCAGAATTCGTGAACAAGCAAATACCGAAGAATAATTGATGTAGATAAATATTTATGAACAATGTTTAGGTTTAATTTAGTTTATTTAAAATGTACATAAATATTTTGTTGTAATCAAGCGAACAAAAATCAAAAAAATTAAATTTTGTTTTAAAACTTGTTTAGTTCCCAAAAACCGACGTTTGATTCTAATTTACACGTCTCATACGTGTAAACAATGGTCGTCTTGCAGTAACTGGAAATATAACATCGACGGTAATTCTTAAAAACGACGTGTAATAGTCATAACAACGACGGTTTATAATTAATTCATCCTGTATAAATGAATTTGTACTCATATACTACGTCCGTTAGTATAACCTTATCGACGTCTTAATATTATACAAAGGCGGATATTCTTAAATATCCGCCTTTGTATATTTAAACAACGTCAGTTATATACACCAAAATGACGTGTAATAGACATAACAACGATGGTTTATAATTAATTCATCCTGTATAAATGAATTTGTATTCATATACTACGTCCGTTAGTATAACCTTATCGACGTCGTAATACTATACAAAGGCGGATATTCTTAAATATCCGCCTTTATATATTTAAACAACGTCAGTTATATACACTAAAATGACGTGTAATAGTAATAACAACGACGGTTTATAATTAATTCATCCTGTATAAATGAATTTGTATTCATATACTACGTCGGTTAGTATAACCTTATCGACGTCGTAATACTATACAAAGGCGGATATTTTTAAATATTCGCCTTTTGTTGTAAAACTAGAGAATATGTAGGGAGAAATAAGAGGAAGAAAGAGACAGTATAATTTGCTCAAATCAACTTGTCCTTCATTCATATTTGGTGCCACTATTTATAGGGGTAGAGATACCTGAATCACCTACCACCCATAATTGATAGGTTACAAATACATTGGTTGGTAGGTTACAAATACATTGGTAGGTTACATGTATATAATGATGGATATTATTGTGGGCATCCATAACCTATAAACCCATAACGTATGGATTTATAACACTCCCCCTTGGATGTCCACAAGACAATGATATCATGTTGGACGTGCAAAATGTTGCCTCATTAAAAACCTTGTCAGGAAAAACCACATGGGATAAAAACCTGATCGAAGGAAAAAAGAGTACATTGCACATACATCCAATGTAGTAAAACTGAGGAGTTTCCGCGATTGATTTCTCCCCCTGATCTTCAACAATCTGATTGCTTGTAAAGTCGTCGCATTCCTATACCATATACCAACTTCTGAAATATAGACTTCGGAAGAGCTTTGGTGAAGAGGTCTGCCAGGTTATCTTGGGAGCGAATTTGTTTGACTTCAATCTCTTGATTCTTCTGAAGCTCGTGTGGGTAGAAGAACTTTGGTGGTATATGTTTGGTTCTGTCACCCTTGATAAACCCTTCTTTAATTTGAGCTATACAAGCAGCATTGTCTTCATACATGATTGTCGGAGCTTTTGTTGTTGAAGAAAGATCACATGTTTTCCGAATATGATGAACTAGGGATCTTAACCAAACACATTCTCTACTGGCCTCATGAAGCGCAAGAATTTCTGCATGATTAGAAGAGGTAGCAACCAAAGTTTGTTTTGTAGATCGCCATGAGATTGCTGTATTTCCACAAGTAAACACATAACCAGTTTGGGAGCGACCCTTATGTGGATCGGAGAGATACCCAGAATCCGCGTATCCAACAAGATTTGGACCGTTGGAAGGTTCGTACGAATAAAACAAGCCCATATCAGTTGTTCCACGAAGGTAGCGCAAGATATGCTTTATACCATTCCAGTGTCTACGTGTTGGAGCCGAGCTATACCTGGCTAATAAATTTACTGAGAATGCAATATCTGGCCTAGTACATTGGGCTAAATATAATAAAGCACCTATTGCACTAAGATATGGAACTTCTGGACCAAGTATCATTTCATCATCCTCTTTAGGACGGAATGGGTCTTTATTTGTGTCTAATGAACGAACTACCATTGGAGTACTCAACGGGTGGGCATTATCCATATAAAATCGCTTCAAGATTTTTTCAGTGTAAGCTGATTGATGGACAAGAATACCATTAGGATGATGCTCGATCTGCAAGCCCAGACAATATTTAGTTTTTCCAAGGTCTTTCATCTCAAATTCACCCTTTAAATATTCAGCAGTTTTAATGATCTCTTGAGGAGTTCCAATTAAGTTCATGTCGTCGACATACACTGCTACGATTGCAAATCCAGAATTTGATTTCTTTATAAAAACACAAGGGCATATGGGATCATTAATGTAGCCTTCCTTGATCAAATATTCACTAAGACAGTTATACCACATTCGTCCGGATTGTTTCAACCCATATAGAGAACGTCTCAACTTAATGGAATACATGTTCCGTGATTTAATGTTTGATTCTGCCAACTTGAGTCCTTCTGGGACTTTCATATAAATATTAGCATCTAACTCCCCATACAAGTATGCAGTAACAACGTCCATAAGACGCATGTCAAGTTTTTCTGAAACTGCAAGACTTATTAAATAACGGAACGTAATTGCATCCATAACAGGAGAATATGTTTCTTCATAATCAATCCCAGGCCTTTGAGAGAAACCTTGCGCAACGAGTCGTGCCTTGTACCTTGCAATCTCATTTTTCTCATTACGCTTTCTTGTGAACACCCATTTATATCCCACAGGTTTTACACCTTGTGGTGTTTGAACCACAGGTCCAAATACACCACGTTTTTCCAAGGAATTTAACTCAACTTGGATTGCGTCTTTCCACTTTGGCCAATCAGGCCTTCCTTTACATTCATCAACAGATCGTGGTTCAATATCTTCATAACCTTTTATAATCTCAGCAGCTACTGCGAAAGAGAAAATATCATCGATAACCATTTCACTACGGTCCCATAATTCATCATTGCATGCGAAATTTACAGAAATTTCTGTATTAGGTATCTTTTCCTCTTCAGTGGCTTGTGTCTTTTCAATGACACTTTCATTCTCCGGATGAATTGTAGATTCAAGGTGAATCTCTTTCCCAATAATATCTTCATTAGCGTTTTCATTGGGATTGGGATATACTTTCGATTTTCGCTTTCTAGGAGTTGAGTCCTTGGAACCAATGGGTCTACCTCGCTTCAAGCGTGCAGTAGATGATTCATTTGCTGCAACATTGGTTAATCCGATTGGGATATCAATCCTTGCTGGTGTGTTTGCTGCAGGTATATGTGATTTTGTCACTTTTCCTGTATCAGTGAATGCATCTGGCATTTGATTAGCAATTTGCTGAAGGTGGACAATTTTTCGTACTTCATTTTCACTTTGAGTTGTACGAGGGTCAAGATGAGACATAATGGATATGTTCCAACCCAATTCTCGCCGTTCTTCAGGAACGGTCTTTTCTCCCCCTAACGGCGGGAAGAATGTCTCATCATAGTGACAGTCCGCAAAACGTGCTGTAAAAGTATCTCCTGTCATAGGTTCGAGATAACGAATGATAGTTGGTGAATCAAAACCAATGTAAATTCCCAATCGACGTTGAGGACCCATTTTAGTGCGTTGTGGGGGTGCAATTGGCACATAAACTGCACAACCAAAGACCCTTAAATGTGATATATTGGGTTGTCTCCCAAAGGCAAGTTGTAAAGGGGAGAATTGGTGGTGGGTAACGGGCCTCAAGCGGACTAAGGATGCTCCATGTAAAATTGCATGTCCCCAAGCAGAAATTGGCAACTTTGTCTTCAATAGCAAAGTGCGAGCAATAAGCTGGAGACGCTTAATAAAAGCTTCAGCTAATCCATTTTGAGTATGGACATGGGGAACTGGGTGCTCAACATCAATCCCAAGTGACATGCAATAGGCATCAAAAGTTTGGGAGGTAAACTCACCAGCGTTATCAAGTCGAATTGACTTTATTGGATAATCAGGGAATTGTGCTCGTAATTTAATTATCTGAGCAAGGAGCCTAGCAAAAGCAACATTACGAGTTGACAATAGGCAAACGTGTGACCATCTTGTAGATGCATCGATTAAAACCATAAAATAACGAAATGGTCCACAAGATGGGTGAATTGGCCCACAAATATCCCCTTGAATTCTCTGTAAGAAAGATGGACATTCAAAGTCAAGTTTTGACGGAGAAGGTCTAATGATCAATTTCCCTTGAGAGCAAGTTTTGCAAGACTGGTCAATGGACAAAGTACTATGGTAAGGCTTTAAAGGATGTCCATTTGAATTTGAAATAATCCTACGCATCATTGTGGATCCAGGATGCCCAAGACGATCATGCCAAAGCATGAAGGTCGTTGGGTCAATGAAATTCTGATTCATGATAGCATGGACTTCAACTGCTTTGATGGTTGTATAATACAACCCAGAAGAGAAAGCAGGAAGTGTTTCCAATATACGCCTCTGGCTGTTGATATTGGTGGTAATGCAAAGATACTCCACATTATTATCATTTCTAGTTTCAATATGGTACCCGTTCATTCGAATGTCTTTAAAGCTGAGTAAATTTCTTTTCGATCTCAAAGAGTACAAAGCATTATCAATGGAGAATTGAGTCCCATTGGGTAACAAAAATTGAGCTCTTCCAGAGCCGTCAATTAGGTTTGCAGAACCTAGTATGGTAGTTACCTTTGCTTTTGATAAATGTAAATTGTGAAAATATTTTTTATCTCGAAGAATTGTGTGCGTAGTTGCACTATCCGCAAGACAAATATCTTCGTCAATTCTCCCAAGACGAGAGGATCCATGATTGTTTTCCATGCCTTCAAATTTATAAGAAAATATATATGTATTAAAATGTTGTTCAAAGAAAAATAAATAAATAATAAATAAAACAGGAAGAAAAAAAAAAATGTTATTCAAATGAAGTCTTTTATTCGATTTTATTCAATGGAAAAGATCCAAACTAACATGTGAAAAAAGGGAAAAAACAGGAATTAAAATTAGCTCAAACGCGCTCAAACAACATAAAGCGAGGGGAAAAAAAATAAAAAATTCAACAAAATTAATTGGGGAGTATCCCATCACTAATCATAGGATCAAAAGATTTGCCATCAGTATCAACAAAGAAGTCTGAGACATCAAGGTGAGTTGCATCCACTGGTTCTAACTCTGTTGGATCAGCATCCATCCAATATGTCTCAACCTTTTTTCCTTTGCCCTTGATTGAGGCTTGGTAAAGATCAACCAAATGTTTTGGTGTGCGGCATACACGTGCCCAATGCCCATTTGTACCACACCTATGACATGCTTCCTCAATCACCCTGTCAGCTGAAGGTTGGGAGCCATTTGCCTTGTCTTGTTTGTTCCACTTCTGGTGGTTATGAGATGCTTGGGTATTTCTTGGGCCCAAGCGGTGGCTATTACTATTTTGGACTTGACCATTACGGGTACCCCTACCACGACCACGTCCTCGACGACGGTCACCATGTGATGAGGTAGCATATGCCTCATGAGATGGTGCCAAGGCAGCATTCACTTCATGGAATGGTGCAGATCCAGTTGGACGGGACTGATGGTTCTGCATCAGAAGCTCATTATTCTGTTCAGCTAGAAGTAGACAAGATATGAGGTCTGAATACTTCTGGAAACCTCGTTCTCGATATTGTTGTTGCAAAACCACATTGGAGGCATGAAATGTGGTGAAAGTTTTCTCCAATAGGTCTGCATCAGTTATATTTTCTCCACAAAGTCGTAACTTAGAGCTAATTCTGAACAGAGCAGAATTATAGTCAGCCACTGATTTGAAATCTTGTAGACGCAAGTGCATCCAATCATGGCGAGCCTTAGGAAGAATAACTGTCCTCTGATGGTCATATCTTTCCTTGAGATTTCCCCAAAGGGCCAACGGATCCTTGACAGTAAGGTATTCACACTTCAAGCCTTCATGTATGTGGATCGAGGAACTTCAGGTCCTTATCTATTATGAGGATCGAGGAACTTCAGGTCCTGATCTCTTGTTAATAAAAAAAAAACTCATCATAATATATTGTGTTTAAATAAGATAAAATTAAAAACTTAAAAGGAGAACAGAAAGAAAGAATAATAATAATAATAATAATAATAATAATTGCATACTACTCGTGTTATTAGCTACAACATGCATGTCAACAAGTTTTCAATGAATAGTGGTCATATAACCATAACAACAACAACAACAACAAAACTACATGTTCATGCATTCATTGGGGGATACTCTCGGCAATTTAAAAACATGATTTCACAAAAAAAATAGCCATCATCGAGTTTTGTATATAAAAGAAAATATATATATATATATATATGGATTAACTAAGCTATAGAGAAGAACATTACCAAGAGCTTTCGTGCTGATAACGTGTTGTAAAACTAGAGAATATGTAGGGAGAATTAAGAGGAAGAAAGAGACAGTATAATTTGCTCAAATCAACTTGTCCTTCATTCATATTTGGTGCCACTATTTATAGGGGTAGAGATACCTGAATCACCTACCACCCATAATTGATAGGTTACAAATACATTGGTTAGTAGGTTACAAATACATTGGTAGGTTACATGTATATAATGATGGATATTATTGTGGGCATCCATAACCTATAAACCCATAACGTATGGATTTATAACACCTTTATATATTTAAACAACGTCAGTTATATACACTAAAATGACGTGTAATAGTCATAACAACGACGGTTTATAATTAATTCATCCTGTATAAATGAATTTGTATTCATATACTACGTCGGTTCGTATAACCGTATCGACGTCTTAATACTATTCTTAAATATCCGCCTTTGTATATTCTTAAATATAGTTTCAACGTCGGATTATTATGTTTAAAGTCGTTGTAAAGGGATACAACGTCGGCTAGGTCATTTTTAATTTAATTTTTATTGACTTTTATATTTTATTTAAATCCATATTAAATTCATAACTAAATCCAAAAATTAAACTGAAAACTACCAAGCATTGGAATATTGTCTCTATCCTAAAGCTTTAAAAAATATAATTTTGGAAATATTTTTTTATTGTATTTAATTACTAATATTAATAATATATTCAAAACAAAATCCGAAAAATATACCGGCAAATTCTATGCACTGATTGAGACAATATCTTGCCCGTTAAGGCCTGAAAAATGTAATTTTAGTTTTCAAAGTTCAAATGATAACAAAATTCAAACAAATTTAGAGACAAAGCATGGTACTCCTTATACTTTACATAACATAACCCTAAGGTTTATGTGATCCATTGGTGCCCATAAATTCAAAATTATGAAATCCATATTTTAGCCTACTATTGTAGAAGGCAATGTTGTAAGGAATCCATAGCAATTTTCGGTTCATTTTTCTCGTACTTGTGTATTTTTTAAAAATTATTTTAAAATTTAGGGTTTAGGGTTTAGGGTTTAGGGTTTAGGGTTTTTTGAAACGACGCCGGTTTTCTCCCGCTCTTTTTGGTCAACTACATTAACAAAGACTAATTGAATTCGGTTTACGACGTCGGTTATAAAATAGCGACGTCCTTAGTGTTTACAACGTCGGGATTTTATAAAAACCGCCGTTGTAAGTAATTATTAGACGTCAGTGTAAGTGTTGACCGTCGTGGTTGAAAAACGCGGTACTTTAAAATTTTTGACCGCGACCTAAAATTTTCAGAATTTCCCTTTAACCCTCAAATAGTTCATTCTCTCTCTTCAACATAAATTTGTCTGAAAGTTTTCGTTCTCCCAGCTCTCTCTCAATATCCATGTAAGTACAACTCTAGTCCCTTTAATCCTAATTCTCTCAACTCTTTCTCAAGCTTTTGTTATATTCTCTCAGCTCTCTCTCAAAGCATTGGGTACGTAGATTCTCCAAGATCTCTCTCAAAGCATTTGGTACGTAGATTCTCCAAGATCTCTCATTGGGTACGTAGATTCTCCAAGCTCTCTCTCAAAGCATTGGGTACGTAGATTCTCCAAGCTCTCTCTGAAGCAGTTGTTATATTCTCGCAGCTCTCTCTCAATATCCATGTAAGTACAACCCTAATCTCTTCTTAAATCCATAAATGTTTTCGTTGGTAGCTATATTAGGATTTTGGTGTTTGCAATCTTGTAATAATTGCTCTCTGTTTGGGTTCTTTTATGTTTGTTTGGCCATGGGTTCTTGGAAAAGGAATGGGGATGGGAGATTTAAGCTATTTTTTTTTTAACTACGACGACGGTTGAAGGATCAAACCGTCGTCCAAATGTTTATTATACGTCGGTTGTTCATTTACTCCCGTCGTCTGCATTTTAAGCCGCAACTGGTAGCCTAAAGACGACTGTTTCTCCATTAAACGTCGTCTTTAGGCTACCAGAACACCGTTCAAATTTCTGGGTTTGGGTATCTTAATGACGACGGTGACTATAGATGCCGTCGTCGGAATGTATATTAAACGACGATTATTTTTTTAAACCGTCGTCTTTTCCATGTTTTATATTTAATTTTCATTTTGTTCTCTGCTTTTTGAATGAGGTAGTGTTTCATTGCTGGTCTTTCCACTTTAATATATATATATTTATATTTATATGAATTTGATAGAGTGTGAGATGGATAAGTCATGGATGCATGCGGATAGAAGATCGAAGGCATATGAGTTAGGGGTGGAAGGATTTTTGAATTTTGCATTAGAAAATCTTGGAAATACAACTGAGATTCGTTGTCCATGTGTTAAATGTGGGAATATTCGATTGTTTGGGGTTGGAATTATAAGGGAACACTTATACTTTAATGGAATTGACCAAAGCTATAAGATTTGGAGATGGCACGGAGAACCTTGGGAATGGACTACCAATGCTAGTAGAAATGTGGAAGAAGATGAGCAAAGTAGGTTCAGTTATGTTTTTGAAGAATTAGGGATGGATGATAATGATTTTGCAAATATTGGATCTGATCCTTATGAGTTTGCCAATGTGATTGGGGATGGCGATGAACCCTTGTACCCTGGTTGCAGTAAGTACACGAAGTTGTCGGCTTTGGTGAAGTTATATAATTTGAAAGCAAAACATGGGATGAGTGATGTTTGCTTTACAGAATTATTGATACTTCAAGGAGAATTTCTTCCAGAAGGAAATACACTACCTTCCTCTATGTACGAGGCAAAAAAGACTTTGTCTGCTTTAGGGATGAGTTATGAGAAAATCCACGCATGTTCCAATGACTGCATTTTGTATCGGAAGGAGTATGAGAATGCAACTAATTGTCCTACTTGTGGTATCTCAAGGTGGAAGGAAACCAAGGATGGGTTCTTGAAAGAGGGTGTGGCAGCGAAGGTGGTGTGGTATTTTCCTCCAATTCCAAGGTTTAAAAGGATGTTTCAATCACATAAGACAGCTAAGAGTTTGACTTGGCATGCTGCAAGAAAATCAGTTGACGGTTATATGTCTCATCCAGCTGATTCCCCGTCTTGGAAACTTGTTGATGAAAAATGGCCCGACTTTGGTAATGAGCCAAGAAACTTGAGATTGGCTCTCTCATCTGATGGATTCAATCCCCACAGTTCTTTAAGTAGCAGATACAGTTGTTGGCCAGTTATGTTAGTTACATATAATCTCCCACCATGGCTATGCATGAAGCGGAAGTTCATGATGTTGACTATACTGATTTCCGGTCCTAAACAGCCCATAAATGATATAGACGTCTACTTAGAGCCTTTGATTGATGATTTGAAATCTCTGTGGGATGGGATTAGAGGAGTGTATGATGCCCACATAGGAGAATACTTTACACTCAGAGCTGCATTACTGTGGACAATTAATGATTTTCCCGCTTATGGAAACTTATCTGGTTGTGTTGTTAAAGGATATAAAGCTTGTCCAATATGCGGCGATGATACACCTAGTCACAGGTTGAAAAATGGCCACAAAATTTGTTACATTGGGCATAGAAAGTGGTTACCAATCAATCATCCATATAGGAGGCAACGTGCAGCTTTTAATGGGAAACCTGAATATGGCATGCCCCCCGAGCCATTAACAGGAGAAGAAGTGCTGCATATGGTTGAAGATATTAATTACATATGGGGCTCGAAAAATGGGGGAAGTGTTGGTGAGAATGATGGTGACAGAGTTTGTTGGAAGAAGAAATCAAAATTCTTTGACCTCGAGTATTGGAAATACCTCCCTGTGAGGCATGCCTTAGATGTTATGCACATTGAGAAGAATGTTTGCGATAGTATCATTGGTACATTGCTAGAGATCCCTGGAAAAAATAAAGATGGGATTGCTGCTCGGTTAGACTTATTGAACATGGGGGTAAAAATTGATTTGCAACCCGAGTATGGAGAAAGACGTACTCGCTTGCCTCCAGGGCCTTGGAATTTGTCAAGAGCAGAGAAGAGAGCAGTTTGCAATTCTTTTTATGGTATGAAGGTTATTCTTCAAATATAAAAAATCTTGTATCTTTAAAAGATTCAAGACTTCTTGGCCTTAAATCTCATGATTGTCATACCTTGATGCAACAATTGCTCCCTGTGGCAATTCGTTCTGTTTTGGAGAAGCCTGCAAGGTATGCAATAACTCGATTGTGCTTCTTCTTCAATGCTATATGTGCAAAGACGGTAGATGTTTCCAAGCTAGATAAGTTGGAAGAAGATGTAGTAGTTACTTTGTGTTTGCTTGAGAAGTACTTTCCCCCTTCATTCTTTGATATCATGGTTCATCTAGTAGTACATCTTGTCAGAGAAGTTCGTCTATGTGGGCCAGTATATTTTAGATGGATGTATCCGTTTGAAAGATATATGAAAGTGCTAAAGGGGTATGTTCTGAATCGTACTCGTCCCGAAGGTTGCATTGCTGAGCGGTATATAGCTGAAGAAGTTGTAGAGTTTTGTACCGAGCATTTATCTGATGTTAGTACAGTTGGAGTGCCTTCAAGTCAGAATATGGGAGTTTCAAAGCCATTATCAGGTTGCACAGTGAGCTTAGTTGATATGGACTTGTTGAACCAGGCACATCTATATGTCTTGGAGAATACGGAGGAAGTCCTACCTTATATCGAGTACGTATGAGTTTAATTTTTCATATATATGTAGCCATTTTAAATATTATTACTCCTTATATTTATCTTATATATAAGGGACCGTAATGCGTGTTTTTTTCGTGTCAATTGTAGGGAACATATGATCCACATCAAGACCACTTATCCGAAATTTAGAAAGAGAACAAACTGGCTACAAGATAAGCACAATAGCACTTTCATTCAATGGCTACGTGTTAAGGTATATATGTTATTGAATGACATATTCAACTTATTTTAATTTTCTTTCTTTCTATATATATGTTAGATTGAATTAATATATATGTTTAATTTGTAGGTTCAAAGTGAATTTAATGGGGAAGATTATAATGGCATATCAGAAAATTTGAGGTGGTTAGCAGCTGGTCCAAGCATGGTAGTGCCATCATATAGGAGCTATCTTATTAATGGTGTCAAATTTAGCACCAAGGCACAAGATGATGTGCGAACTGTCCAAAATAGTGGAGTTTATTTACTTGCACATACTATGCAAGTTGCTAGTGCCAAGGATAAAAACCCTATTGTCTCCAATATGGGTTTTTATGAGGTTATTCAAGAAATTTGGGATCTTGACTACCAAAAGTTTAGAATCCCAGTCTTGAGGTGTGATTGGATAGATAACACTTCGGGCCTTGTAGTCGACGAACTTGGATTTACCCTTGTAGATCTGACTAAAATTGGACATAGGAATGACCAATTTGTTATGGCTTCTCAAGTCAAACAAGTATTTTATGTTGACGACCCAATGCATCGTGGTTGGTCGGTAGTGTTATCAATGCCTAATAGAGAATATAATGATGTTATTGGTGATGATGTGCTAGGTGATATTAGAATTGAGTGTGAGCCATTTTCTAGAGGGATACCAAATATTGACACATTTGATGACCTGGTGGGTGAGTTTGGGAGTGAGAATATTAGAGATGGGTGTGAAGATATATGGATTGATTGATTGTTGTAATGTATGACATTAGTTATGCAGTTAATTGTATGACATTAATTAATAGCTCTGTATATCATTTTAATTCCGATCACATTTTCATTCTGCAAGCTTTGGGCACAACAAATCAAAAATTAAAAAATAATTGGTTAAAGCTGAAAATATGACGGTCAAGTTACAAAAATCGCAAAACGAGACGTCTTAAAAACAACCAACGTCGGGTTTTCACAACCGACGTGGAATGACAACGCAAAAATGAAATAAAAACCGCCATTTGAAAAAGAAAACACGTCGGTTAATTATAATTGATTTCAAAACGGTTAAAACCGTCATCTATTATAGTCGAAAAGTCTCTTTTATGCTTTTATTTATCAAATCGACATCGGTTTTAGTTTTTTTATGACGTGTAATATATTAACCATGTCGTTTTTTTTGTGTTCAAGCCGTCAAAATCATTTTCAACGTCTGTGGTGATATAAAGGGTCATGGTTATTATTGTTTTTACGTCAGTTGAAGTAAATATATGCCATGTTATATGTTTTAGACGTCCGTTTTTTTGTTTAGTGAACGTAGTATTTATTAACCACGGCGGTTTCTAAGTTTGACACGTCGGTTTTGTTTGATTTAGAGACGTTGATAAAACTATTTACGTCGGTTTTGTAGTTGTTTTTTACATTTAAAATTATTTAAACGTCTGTTTTTTACTAAAACCGTCGTCTATTATAGTCGAAAGGTCTCTTTTTATGCTTTTATTTATCAAATCGACGTCGGTTTTAGTTTTTTTATGACGTGTAATATATTAATCACGTCGTTTTTTTTGTGTTCAAGCCGTCAAAATCATTTTCAACGTCTGTGGTGATATAAAGGGTCGTGGTTATTATTGTTTTTACGTCAGTTGAAGTAAATATATGTCATGTTATATGTTTTAGACGTCCGTTTTTTTGTTTAATGAACGTAGTATTTATTAACCACGGCGGTTTCTAAGTTTGACACGTCGGTTTTGTTTGATTTAGAGACGTTGATAAAACTATTTACGTCGGTTTTATAGTTGTTTTTGACATTTAAAATTATTTAAACGTCTGTGTTTTACTAAAACCGTCGTCTATTATAGTCGAAAGGTCTCTTTTTATGCTTTTATGTATCAAATCGACGTCGGTTTTAGTTTTTTTATGACGTGTAATATATTAACCACGTCGTTTGTTTTGTGTTCAAGCCGTCAAAATCATTTTCAACGTCTGTGGTGATATAAAGGGTCGTGGTTATTATTGTTTTTACGTCAGTTCAAGTAAATATATGCCATGTTATATGTTTTAGACGTTAGTTTTTTCATTTAGTGAACGTAGTATTTATTAACCACGATGGTTTCTAAGTTTTACACGTCGGGTTTGTTTGATTTAGAGACGTTGATAAGCATATTTACGTCGGTTTTGTAGTTGTTTTTGACATTTAACATTATTTAAACGTCTGTGTTTTACTAAAACCGTCGTCTATTATAGTCGAAAGGTCTCTTTTTAAGCTTTTATGTATGAAATCTACGTCGGTTTTAGTGTTTTACTGACGTGTACTATATTAACCACGTCGGTTATTTGCCGTCGTTATTTCATGTATGAAAAAACGGCGGTCGATTTCTCGTCGGTTGTAAACCATGATACACGACGGTGGATTACCGTCGTCTATTTCGTTTTTTGTAGTAGTGTATATTACTCTATGTTGGACATTTGTGTTCCATGAGAGTGTAAAACCCATCCTTAATCTTGTAATATCATAATTTAAAAAGATAAAGACATCTAGTACAATATTAAGGTAAGTTGGGACAGTACGAAAGTAAATTGGGTCCTTATACTTGTAAACAGAAATGTTTACAATATTTAGGTCCCGCATTACTCTGTTTTGGACATTTTTGTTCCATAAGATTGTAAAATCTATCCTTATCCTTGTAATGTCGTAATTTACGAAGATAAAAACATCTAGTACAATATTAAGGAAATTAGGAAACTAAATTGGGTTCTTATACTTGTAAACACAGATGTTTACAATATTAAGGTCTCGCATTACTCTATTTTGGACATTTATGTTCCATAAGATTGTAAAATTCATCCTTAATCTTGTAATATTGTCATTTACAAAAATAAAGACATCTAGTACAACATTAAGGTAAGTTGGGACATTAGAAAAGTAAATTGGGTCCTTATATTTGTAAACACGGATGTTTACAATATTAAGGTCTCGCATTACTCTATTTTGGACATTTATGTTACAATATTAAGGTAAAGTGGAACATTCGGAAGGTAAATTGGGTTCTTATACTTGTAAACACGGATGTTTACAATATTAAGGTCTCGCATTACTCTATTTTGGACATTTATATTCCATAAGATTGTAAAATCTATCCTTAATCTTGTAATATTGTAATTTACAAAAATAAAGACATTTAGTATAACATTAAGGTAAGTTGGGACATTAGAAAAGTAAATTGGGTCCTTATATTTATAAACACAAATGTTTACAATATTAAGGTCTTGTATTACTCTATTTTGGATATTTATGTTCCATAAGATTGTAAAATTCATCCTTAATCTTGTTACATTGTCATGTACAAAGATAAGGACATCTAGTACAATATTAAGGTAAAGTGTAACATTCAGCAAGTAAATTGGATCCTTATACTTGTAAACACGGATGTTTACAATATTAAGGTTTTGTATTACTCATATTTGGACATTTATGTTCCATAAGAGTGTAAAATCTATCCTTATCCGTGTAATATCGTAATTTACAAAGATAAAGATATCTAGTACAATATTCAGGTAAGCTGAGACATTAGGAAAGTAAATTGGGACCTTATACTTGTAAACACAAATGTTTACAATATTAAGGTCTCGTATTACTCTATTTTGGACATTTATGTTCCATAAGATTGTAAAATATATCCTTAATCTTGTAATACTGTAATTTACAAAAATAAAGACATCTAGTACAATATTAAGGTAAGTTGGGACATTAGAATACTAAATTGGGTTCTTATACTTGTAAACACTAATGTTTACAATATTAAGGTCTCGTATTACGTTGTTTTGGACAGTTATGTTCCATAAGATTGTAAAATTCATCCTTAATCTTGTAATATCGTAATTTACAAGGATAAAGAGATATAGTACAATATTAAGGTAACTAGGGACATTAGGAAAGTAAATGAGGTCCTTATACGTGTAAACACAAATGTTTACAATATTAAGGTCTCGTATTACTCTGTTTTGGACAATTTTGTTCTATAAGATTGTAAAATTCATTCTTAATATTGTAATATTGTAATTTACAAAGATAAAGACATGTAGTACAATATTAAGGTAACTAGGGACATTAAGAAAGTAAATGTGGTCCTTATATGTGTAAACACAAATGTTTACAATATTAAGGTCTCGTATTACTCTGTTTTGGATAGTTATGTTCCATCAGATTGTAAAATTCATCCTTAATATTGAAATATCGTAATTTACAAAGGTAAAGACATCTAGTACAATATTAAGGTAATTCGGGACATTAGGAAAGTAAATTTGGTCCTTATACGTATAAACATAAATGTTTACAACATTAAGGTCTCGTATTACTCTGTTTTGGACAGTTATGTTCCATAAGATTGTAAAATTCATCCTTAATCTTGTAATATCGCAATTTACAAAGATAAAAAGATCTAGTACAGTATTAAGGTAACTAGGGACATTAGAAAACTAAATGTGGTCCTTATACGTGTAAACACAAATGTTTACAATATTAAGGTATCGTATTACTCTGTTTTGGACATTTATGTTCCATAAGATTGTAAAATCCATCAGTCAATTGTAATATCGTAATTTACAAAGATAAGGACATCTAGTACAAAGAAAAATGACCCCCCATTCCAATGTTAAGGTAAGAATGAACCTTGGAGGAGTAAATTGAGTCATTATCCTTGTAAACAAGGTGGTGGTTACAACATTAAGGATTCGTATTATACTAAGATGGACATACTCGTTCCATTACATTGTAAAAGCAATCCTTAATCTCGTAATACCATAATTTACAACAACAAGGAACCCTTGTATAAGAATAGGAAAAGCATGGACCTTGGTGGAATAAATTTGGTCATTGCGCTTGTAAACACAGGGGGTTTACAACATATAGGACTTTGTTTATACAAGGGTTCCGTAAATGTATAAAAAGGATCCTTAAACTTGTAATAGCATATTTTACAAAGGAAATGACCACAAATACAATGTCAATGTAAGAATGAATCTTAGTAGTGTAAATTGAGTCATTATCCTTGTAAACAAGGTGGTAATTACAACATTAAGGATTGGTATTATACAAAGATGGACATACATATTTCATTACATGGTAAAAGTCATCCTTAATCTCGTAATACCATAATTTACAACAATAACGAACCCTTGTATAAGAATAATGTAAGCATGGACCTTGGTGGAATAAATTTGGTCCTTACGCTTGTAAATATGGGGGGTTTACAACATATAGGACTTCCGTTATATTGTTATGGACATCGGGGTTCCATAAATTTATAAAGGGGATCCTTAAACTTGTAATAGCTTAATTTACAATGGAAATGACCCCCAAAACAATGTTAAGGTAAGAATGAACCTTAGCAGAGTAAATTGAGTCATTATCCTTGTAAACAAGATGGGGGTTACAACATTAAGAATTCGTATTATACTAAAATGGACATACTTGTTCCATTACATTGTAAAAGTCATACTTAATCTCGTAATACTATAATTTACAACGGAAATGACCCCGAATACAATGTTAAGGTAAGAATGAACCTTGGAGGAGTAAATTGGGTCCTTGTCCTTGTAAGAACAAATATTTACAACAATAAGCACCAACAGTACACTATTATGGACATAGGCATTCCACAAATTTGTAAACGATATCCTTACATTTGTAAATTACAATACTTGGGTTTTACATAATGTGATGTGGTCATTTTTATGTTAATATTTAAATATAAAGTAAAAAAATATTTTCTTTAGGTTTTGTGTGATTTGCACTAAAATTCATTGTTTTTACTTTTAGGTATTTCAATCTTGGAAAGGGAGAAATATCGAACAGGAGGCAAGAATTTCACACTGTCGTTTACCAATTACCAAACGGGCAGTAGGATTTTGCACATTTGAATTACAAATACATAGGTACTGTTTGTCAATTGTCAACATGACATGCATGACATGGCTTTTATGTAGCAAAATAAGGGCACTAGGGCTTTATGTCATTGTAAAGTTTCGGCCTAATCTTATAATTGCCAAACAGGAGGCAGTAATTGCACATTGTAATGCAATTGGAATCCAGAAACAATAAATTACAGTCCCTCGATTTGGCAATTACTGTCAGCCAATATGGTAAATCCGCTGAACACCAAAACATTGGAATTACCGTCATAACTTGCAATACAAACAGAACCAAGGCTAGCAGCACAAAATAAAGTTAACATATTAACTTCATCAATTGTTCGTACATATGGTTACCAAAAAAGTTAACATATTAACTTCACCAATTTGCACCAATTTGCATTTTCACATCCTCTGTTACATTTTCACACCCTGTGCTAGTCTTAATCTGTGATATGGATACCGAAAAAAGGACACCAAATAGGACATTCGACCTAGATGTACAAAAAAAAGGTGTCCTACCTAACCAGGGTAACAATCCTTTGAAAACCACTTTACAAAAACAAAAAAGTTGTCATGTTTTACTATGGCGACCCTCCTTCCAAAAATATAGGGTATGCACCAAAACCATTAGCATCATAGCATTAGATCTAAGCTCACAAAAATATATACTGGTCAATCATTATAGTCCCATTACCCAATCTTGTTAGTGGCGCCGAGGTCTAGGCTGACTGCGGCTTGTACGTGTTTTTGGTATAGTAACTGCTGATTTTTTTTTGTTTCCGAGTATAAACCCTCTTTCTTCTAATGGTGACATCCACCACATCCTTTTCTTTAACTTCAACATTACCAATCTTCTTCCCCTTCACCATAAAATCATATGCATTTTCTATCACTTTCAATGCTTCACGTATCATCACATCACGCAATTGATTTTTTTTCATTTTGGAGCAACTCAATAGCAAGTCACATCCGCTGTACATTAGAGTCGTACTACAACCAACAACAAAAAAACATTTAGCGTTTCATTACGTATTAAACATTTTTACCATAAAAATGGCACATGTGCAATGCATACCCGATCATGCCACAATTGACGATAATATTGCATGTGTCTTGTGACAAAAATGCCACAATCCACACCATTAGGTTGGACTGGATTGGCATCCAATGGGGACACAATAGAAAATGAGGAGAACGTCCACCCCATCCCAAATACCGACAAGATGTCATCATGAAAAACGGAGTCTGGTTACAACAATTGTTGCATGAACAACAACATAGTCGACATAAGTAACATCGACCAAAAGAAATACGCATAATTGCATTGAACAAAAGCTTCTCCGCTTACAGTAAGTTGGCAATCATTCTCGCATTTCTTATTATGACACGTATCAGGTAAACTGTCCCAAATTTATGCTTTCTTATGGAAAATGTCACAAACCAAAAGATACTAGTGACCAATTACATCATCATGCATCGGAATATATATCTGCAAAAAAGTGGTATATTCATTATCACCGATAATTGATATTATTGGAGCTTGCATACGAAACCCACATGCATGCAATCCTTCAGTCACCCAGTAAATCTTGCGAGACGACAAAGCTTGTGTGTCCTAGCACATGACGTCATACGATCACTGGGACGTACAAACTTGGCGTCTTCCTGCATTTTATGAGATATAACACATCACCTTTAACCAAAAAATATCCTTCATTAATCTTATCTATTTACTTACCGACCAAACATATATAGGTATGAACCACTTTGTGGAGGTGGTATCGTATAAATATTCTGCCATTACATTGATTACCTATTACAAGATAAGACACGATTGTTAGCATCCTAGTACCAACATTCTAAACATATACTGATGAGTAGCTAAATACATATTGAATTTATAGTCCTTACATAATCAAAGAGAGGCGACCCAGGAGCAAGGCTTCCAAAATGGTGACGATTTATAGCTACAACACCAGTGTCAACGAGTAGTTCACTGCGAAATAGAAAAATAAGTCTTCTAATCAATTATTCTTATGTCATTATGACAACACATATAAAAAGTATTTTCACAAATTTGGTTCAGGGTATACCTCCAAGCTTTTGGATCCAATGGATTGTCACAAAATGCAAAACTTAGTAGATTCTATCATCTTCAGAAATATCGTTGGTCATCCGGAATGGACCAACATTCAATCTCTTCATAATCTGCTCGTGAGCTTGTCGGGTTTTTGCATTTTCTTTAGCTTTCAACGCATTGAAGTTTTCATAAGGAGTTCTCTTGTGGGGACCCGGCTTTCTATTCGCTGTTGCACGAGTCACTATCGAATCCCTTGTTGAAGTTGAACCACAATTCTCTATGAACTAACTTTTTACGTCGTTGTGACCTATTTTATCCTAGTGCCCATAAATCATTACGAAATAGCATTTACAAATCAATATAACTGAAACAAACATATATTAGATTATACAAAGAATCTGTATAAAATAAGGACATCTAACTTTGTTATTACATCGGGAGAAAACCAAATAAAAATACAACATAATCCATAGTACAATGATTTATGCAAATCAAATACTCGATAATTGTCATCATCCAAACATGTAAACCTACAAGTGAAATTATGAAAACACATACAAACAAGCTACAACCAATACTCATCATACCTCATTATGAGGTTGTTTTGCATGTTTTCTCTCACGGATGACTTCAACAGAGGGAGCCAAAGTTTTATCAAGATTTGCAAATCCTTTCACATTGTCACCTTGCTCGTTGGGAGTTCCGTCTTGTTTCTCTGGCTTACTTTTTTGAGGTTTAGTATTTCCAAGGTCTACTTGTCTCCCATCACACCCCATATCAAACATGTTATCATCTTCCTTATCAGTTTAACTTCTTGTTGATGAGGGCATGGAGTGCGCATTGTTCTTTCTTTCTCTTCATTTTTCGATGATAACTCAGAAACAACCTTGGAGAGCGATTCGTCCATAGGAGCAACAGTGGCCACCAAAGTTGCCACATCCTTTCTTATTGAACTTAACTCTTCGGCAAAGTGAGTCGTTGTTTTCGCATAATCTCCGAGACCTCCAGATTCAGTTTTGATAACAACTACCTTATCACTTTCAAACCCCCCTCTTTTTTGTAGCCACTTCTTCATTTTTTCGGTCTCTACTTTCCCCTACACAACTAGTGGTAGCACAGATCTATCTACAAGTACGCTACCATGAGCTATAGCATCAAGGTAAAACAATTGAAGGAATAACAAGCAACCACCAATGTAAACTTGATTGCTCTTATTAAATGACCTGACATTATCTAATAAAAATCTGAATGAATAACTTGCCCAATTTTTCCTTGCTATTGCCTTGCTATCTCTTAACGGAAGAATATATGTTAGATTCACATACACGGAAGTGGTTGGACATAGCAATGTGCACAGAGCAAACATGGCAAAACCAACTTTAAAAAAGTCACCTACTTCTTCTGTCCCCACCATCATTTGCTTCAACTCATTATTCTTTAAAAGCTTCTTCCCAACCAAAAAAGAATTTCACACATTTACAATGTGTTGGTCATCCATGGATCCAGTGAAGTCAACTTCATCTCCTTCATCCTTAACACCCATTATGCCCACGAAGTCATCCACAAATATCTTAAGTGTTTTCCCATGTAGCACGATTGATGATTCACAAGGATTCAGTTTATCAACCAAAAAAGACACATTGAATAAGATATCTTAAGATATCTTAAATGATTCACAGATATCTTAAGTGTTTTCCCATGTAGCACGATTGATGATTCACAAGGATTCAGTTTATGAACCAAAAAACGACACATTGAATAAGATATCTTAAGATATCTTAAATGAT
Organism: Prunus kanzakura; assembly: GCA_020521455.1. Classification (NCBI taxonomy): domain Eukaryota; kingdom Viridiplantae; phylum Streptophyta; class Magnoliopsida; order Rosales; family Rosaceae; genus Prunus; species Prunus kanzakura. The sequence continues at coordinate 554,416 of BPUM01000845.1, read as the reverse complement.
TCATAGATATCTTAAGTGTTTTCCCATGTAGCACGATTGATGATTCACAAGGATTCAGTTTATGAACCAAAAAATGACACATTGAATAAGATAGTTTTCCGCACTTCATTTTCAACAACGAAACAAATCCCATTTCTTCAACAACTGCTTTTTTCTCATCACTTAAAACATTTATAGTGTCATTTAAATCCTTCGGACTGCATCGTGTGGCTATCTTCAAACAACTGTTCTTTGAGGCGTTCGTTGAAGGTTTTTTTAGGGTAAAACTCTGCTTTCTGAGTAGCATCCAACTGTTGCCACATATCAGCGATTTCCTTCTTGGTCTGAGGAATAAAATAATAAAATTCAATCAATTCATTATAAGTTACAAGCTATAACGTCTCAATTTAAATGTATTGTTGCCAATTTATCACCTTAGTATCCACCTTCTCCACTATTTTTTGTTGCTTCATTTCATCGCCCTTTATTTTCCTATTTAAAACATTCACATTTAGTTAGTCCTATAAAAAGTACTTAATATACTGGAAGAGACGTTTAACACTTACAGATAGTTAAAATAACCGGTCTTGCGACTAATCACCGTCTTTGACTCGTCTTTTGTTGTTTTTGGATTTTTGCCCTTATTATGCACTTCATTGTTCTTTCTCACCATTTTATAATTCCAATTAATGATGAGCCTGCATTAAACAAGAAAAACATTTTATCATATCAAATATACTCAATCAAAAATAATAACATGTCAACTCATATGCAAATTGTCAAACTATATCAAACAAACTCAATGGGAAAATAACATTTCAACTCATATGTAATTGTCAAAGGAGATATGAAATTGCAGGACCCTTAGGCATTGCATGTTTGTGCTCCAATATATCTCACTATACGCATTCAACATAATTCCCAGGCATCCACAACTATTTCAATTCTTGTTCCCATGCTATCCACTTTTATGGACATTTTACAATTTTTAATAATATGTGAACGAAATTAAATTCATATTAGGTTACCAACCATTATTTTTTAAATCTTTCAACTCATTCCATAGTTCAAACATCCAAGAATACAACATATTAAACAAAACAAAAAGTTGTCTTATCAAATAAACGCAATCGAAAAATAACATGTATGTCAATCGCCAACCAGGTGATATGAAATTGCATTACTCCTAGGCAATTGCATTTTCGTGCTATAATATATCCCCTTCTACATGTCCAATATAATTTTGAAGCATCACGAAACACTTTTAATGGTTGTTCTCAGCCTACTGACTTTAATGACAATTTTACAATTTTTAATAAGGTTACCCCACCCACAGCAATTAAATTCATATTACGTTTTCAAAAATTAACTTAAAGTGGTAAGGTTAGGGTTTAGCAAATCACAGGTTATTACACAATACTAATTTTACAAAAGATTAGGGTTTATCAAGAGATAAAATGAGATTCTTCAATACTACGCTTAAAAAAACTTCAAACCAACTGCTTTAAAACTTAAGTAAATAGCTGCCAATCAATAGAGGAATCTTCACCACATAACATATGTCAACTCATATACAATTGCCAAATCATAGAAACAAATTGCATAAACCCTAAATAATTGAATTTTAGTCAGTCATATCGAACAAACTCAAAAAATAGCATGTCAACTCATATTCCATTTATCAAACTGATTTTTATTGAACCATATATGAAATTGCATTCTCACTAGTCATATCAAACAAATTCAATTGGAAAGTAATATGCCAACATATATGCCAATTGACAAACAGAAACTAGTAATTGCATGACCCCTACGCAATTGTATTTCGTGGTCCAATAAATCATCTTCTATACATCCAACGAAATTCTCATATCAAATTGCAATGCTACTGACTTTCATGCAAATTTTACAATTTAGAATAAAGTTACCCAACCAAATAAATTAAATTCAAATTTTGTACAAAAACTTAGGTGAGGTTAAGTTTTATCCATAAACATAATTAACTTAAAAAAAGGTGAGGTTAGTTAGGGTTTAGCCAGAGATAGGTGAGATTGCTCAATACTATCCTTAGAAAGCTTCAAACCCATTGATACCCAGTGCTTTAAACCTTAGGAAACAAATTCCTAAATACTAGAGAAAGCTTTCGTGAGAATCCCTAAATACTAAAGAAAAATATTTACTTGTTGCTTTCGTGAGAATCCCCCTTAATCTTGACCTGAAGCTGTGGTGAGAATCCCCTTTAATGTTGACCTCTTGCTTTCGTGAGAATCTCTCTTAACCTGCACATGTTGCTGTCGTGAGAAGTCCTAAATACTAGAGAAAGAAGCCTTAACCTTTACCTGTTGTAGCAGGTTATGTTTCAATTTGTTTATAACTCAAATAGCATGTGTAGCAGGTTATGTTTCAGTTTGTTTATAACTCAAATAGCATGTGCGTTGCACATGCTCTATTACAGACAAAAGGCGCATCCATGCGCCTGCTGCACTATAAAAGGGGCCTACATATAACAATCCAAATGCTATAGACCTTTTTATTGTTTTTCTGTCAGAAATGCTATAGACCTTAGGGCACCTTCTATAGTGCACCAGGTGCACCCATGCATCATTTGTCCTTTATGATGCTCCCAGATTTTTTTAAAAATTGGTTACCGGTTATACAAGTTATCAAGTTTTCACTTTTTGAAAATGCAATTGCATAAGGGTCAGGCAATTATGCCCTTCCTGTTTGGCAATTGGCATATGATTGGATAGTAATTTACAGTAGTTTGGATATGAGAGTACCATAACATTGTAAAAGGATTCTAAAACTTATAAGTTACAAGATTTGAGTAGCGATTTACAAGTTTTTGAACCAAGATTACAACATTAGGGTCATGCAATTATGCCCTTCCTGTTTGGCAATTGGCATATGATTGGATAGTGATTTACAGTAGTTTGGATATGAGAGTACCATAACATTGTAAGAGAATCCTAAAACTTATAAGTTACAAGATTTGGGTAGCAATTATGCCCTTCCTGTTTGGAAATTGGCATATGATTGGATAGTGATTTACAATAGTTTGGATATGCGAGTACCAAAACATTGTAAAAGGATCCTAAAACTTATAAGTTACAAGATTTGGGTAGCGATTTACAAGTTTTTGAACCAGGATTACAACATTAGGGTTCACCTAATCCATAACGTTGTAAATACCCATTTACAAGGATATTGATCCACATTACAAGGAACTGGTAACTCCAGACCATGAGGATGTAAATTAGGTCCTTATTCTAGTAAAATGAGGGTTTACAACACTAAGGGCTGATTTTACAATTTTAGGATACGAGAGTACCATAACCTTGTAAAGAGGATCCAAAAACATGTAAGTTACACGATTTGGGTAGTGATTTACAAGTTTTTGTACCACGATTACAACGTTAGGGTTCTCATAATCCTTAATGTTGTAAATCCTTATTTTACAAGGATATGGATCCAAATTACAAAGAATTGGCAAGTCCGGACCATGAGGATGTAAATTGGGGTCCTTACTGTAGTAAAATGAGGGTTTACAATATTAAGGGCTGATTTTACAATGGTTGGTATACGAGGGTACCATAACGTTGTAAAAAGGATCCATAAACTTGTAAGTTACACAATTTAGGTAGTGATTTACAGGTTTTTGCACCACGTTTACAACATTAGGGTTCTCATAATCCTTAATGTTGTAAATCCTTATTTTACAAGGATATGGATCCAAATTACAAAGAATAGGCAAGTCCGGACCATAAGGATGTAAATTGGGGTCCTTATTGTAGTAAAATGAGGGTTTACAATATTAAGGGCCGATTTTACAATGGTTGGGATACGAGGGTACCATAACGTTGTAAAAAGGATCCATAAACTTGTATGTTACACAATTTATGTAGTAATTTACAGGTTTTTGCACCACGTTTACAACATTAGGGTTCTCATAATCCTTAACGTTGTAAATCCTTATTTTACAAGGATATGAATCCAAATTACAAAGAATAGGCAAGTCCGGACCATGAGGATGTAAATTGGGGTCCTTATTGTAGTAAAATGAGGGTTTACAATATTAAGGGCCGATTTTACAATGGTTGGGATACGAGGGTACCATAACGTTGTAAAAAGGATCCATAAACTTGTAAGTTACACAATTTAGGTAGTGATTTACAGGTTTTTGCACCATGTTTACAACATTAGGGTTTTCATAATCCTTAATGCTGTAAATCCTTATTTTACAAGGATATGGATCCAAATTACAAAGAATAAGCAAGTCGGGACCATGAGGATGTAAATTGGGGTCCTTATTGTAGTAAAATGAGGGTTTACAATATTAAGGGCCGATTTTACAATGGTTGGTATACGAGGGTACCATAACGTTGTAAAAAGGATCCATAAACTTGTAAGTTACACAATTTAGGTAGTGATTTACAGGTTTTTGCACCACGTTTACAACATTAGGGTTCTCATAATCCTTAATGTTGTAAATCCTTATTTTACAAGGATATGGATCCAAATTACAAAGAATAGGCAAGTCCGGACCATAAGGATGTAAATTGGGGTCCTTATTGTAGTAAAATAAGGGTTTACAATACTAAGGGCCGATTTTACAATGGTTGGGATACGAGGGTACCATAACGTTGTAAAAAGGATCCATAAACTTGTAAGTTACACAATTTAGATAGTGATTTACAGGTTTTTGCACCACGTTTACAACATTAGGGTTCTCATAATCCTTAACGTTGTAAATCCTTATTTTACAAGGATATGGATCAATATTACAAAGAATAGGCAAGTCGGGACCATGAGGATGTAAATTGGGGTCCTTATTGTAGTAAAATGAGGGTTTACAATATTAAGGGCCGATTTTACAATGGTTGGGATACGAGGGTACCATAACGTTGTAAAAAGGATCCATAAACTTGTAAGTTACACAATTTAGGTAGTGATTTATAGGTTTTTGCACCACGTTTACAACATTAGGGTTCTCATAATCCTTAATGTTGTAAATCCTTATTTTACAAGGATATGGATCCAAATTACAAAGAATAGGCAAGTCCGGACCATGAGGATGTAAATTGGGGTCCTTATTATAGTAAAATGAGGGTTTACAATATTAAGGGCTGATTTTACAATGGTTGGGATACGAGGGTACCATAATGTTGTAAAAAGGATCCATAAACTTGTAAGTTACACAATTTAGGTAGTGATTTATAGGTTTTTGCACCACGTTTACAACATTAGGGTTCTCATAAATTAGGTGGTAATAGTGGACATTAGGGATGTAAATTGGGTCCTTATTCTAGTAAACAATGGTTAAGGATGAATTTTACAATCTTATGGAACATAAATGTCCAAAATAGAGTAATACGAGACCTTAATATTGTAAACATTTGTGTTTACAAGTATAAAGACCTAATTTCAAACATATGGTTTGTCAATTGCATTATACTTGTTCAATTTCTTACACTCTGTTTGTCAATTGCATTATTCTTGTTCAATTTCCATCTTACTGTTTGTCAATTGAGTTATTTCCTTTTCCTGAAAATAGGCAACATGTCTTCCATGGCATAATTAATATGAAAATAAATGAATACACATCAATTGTATTTAGTAGAAATATAAACATACAATTAAATTATGAAGGATTAGTCCTTACTGAGAGATTCTACATTTCATAATTGTGCACATATAATGGCAATTGCGCGACAAGAATGCAAAGAGACTATTCTGTTTGTCAGTTGCAAGACTATAACGCAATTAGACGTAACTGTTTGTCAGTTGCAATCACAAATCACATATGTTCTCAAAATGTAAGAGGCTACCAATAACATGGCAATATGGATACAATCATTGCAAAATAGGACTAACCAATGGATTCAAAATGACATATTGAAGTACCTCTTACATTTCCATTACCAAAATGCAAGGCAACAAATATCATGCCATTTGCATTACAATTAATAAATTATATCTAATTTTTTTTCAAATGAGTCACAAACTTTTCAACATCAACAATATGCCCAACATTAAAGAAGAGAAAAATATTGACATTGATCATATTGTGTTTCTTGTTTGTGAAATAACTCAAATTACAATGGTTTTCTTTTCAGCAAATCAAGCGATTCACATGTAGGGGAAGAGAGGGAGAGATGAAAGAGAGAGTGTCGTTGGTGGGATTGCCTCAGCAGCAGTTCACGATCCAACAACCAGATAGCATATGCAGCCACAGACCCAACAACACCAAGCCCCCAAAATGCTTGTAGAGTGCGCTTAATTTCAGTCACATAGATGTGAATCAGAAACAAAGACAAAACCAACCCACCAGCTCCAATTGCATAGACAAAATCAAGATTGTGCTTCACAATTCCAGTCAAGAAAAAGCTATCAGGCAAGAAGGCAGTTGAGGTAGCAACTACAAATGATGCAGCAGCTATCACGAGTCCTGAAATTAAGCGTAGCAACTACAAACTTAGGGTTCTCATAATCCTTAATGTTGTAAATCCTTATTTTACAAGGATATAGATCCACATTACAAGAAATTGGTAAGTGTGGACCATGAGGATCTAAATTAGGTCCTTATTCTAGTAAAATGAGGGTTTACAAGATTAAGGGCCGATTTTACAATTTTGGGATACAAAGGTACCATAACGTTGTAAAGAGGATCCATAAACATGTAGGTTACACAATTTGGAAGAGATAGAAGTCGCAGGAAAGCCTTCTTTCTTTTCAGATTTCTCTTTTCTTTTTTTATTTTTTTAACTTGGAGCAACCCATTTAACCGGTCACTCACTATTAAGCAATGTTTTTATGCATTCTACTAAGTTTTTTTTGCACATGGATTACAACCTTTTGAACATACAATTAATTATGAAGGATTTATCATTATTGAGAGATTCTATGTTTCATAATTGTGCAAAGATAATGATTATTGCCAGACTGAAATGCAAATAGGACTACTTTGATTGTCAATTGCACTACTGGAATGCAAATTACACTACCTGTTTGTCAATTACATTGACAAATCACAAATTATATTTACATTTTTAATTAATTGTGCATAGATAATGGCAATTGCTTGACTTGAGTGCAAATAGTACTACTTTGTTTGTCAATTGCACGACTGGAATGCAAATGGCACTGTCTGTTTGTCAATTTACAAGGTTTTGCTCCTGGATTACAACGTTAGGGTTCACCGAATCCATAATGTTGTAAATCAGCCTTTTACAACGATATGTATCCATATTACAAGGAATTGATAATGGTGAACCTTAGGGATGTAAAATGGGTCCTTACTATAGTAAACAATGGTTTACAAGATTAAGGACCGATGGTGTAATACCCTCAAAAATAATATTTGGTTTTATTATTTTTGTGGAAAATATTATTAAGTCATGTGGCTATTTTGGGTGTTGTATGAATTTGGTTTGATGTGAAAATATTGGAATTAAGTGACTTAATCTCAAATTGGGACAAAAATACCCATATGATTAAGTTTATGATTTTTCAAAGGAAGTACAAGAAATTGAAGTGAGAAAATTATGATTTTTGAATTGGAAAATCGAGATTGATCTCACGAACGCATAGGCGCAAACGGTTCGTGAATTGGAGTTGAAACGAAGATGTTATGCTCGTTTGAAGTTTCAGGGACTTAATTGCAAATAGAGACTTTGCCTATAAATTACTGATGGGCACTGTTTGGATTCATAATTTGCAATTGAACCCGGAGGATTGAGAGCTCGTCGGAGAGGCGATTTCCGGCGGCTGTTACGGCGGTGTAAGGCGGCGGTGATTGACACCACCAACCCAGTTAGGAAGCCTGCTATCTTGTGAACATAACCCAAGACGAATCGGAGTCATCGGAGGTTCTATGAAGGCGGGTCGACGCCGCGAAGTTGGCTCGTCAACAGTGAAATCAGCAACTTCAACCGGCGGTTTGAGCCACTTACACTTCGAATTGGACCTCGAGGTAAGAATTAAAGTTGTTCTACTCAGTATTACGAACATTTTGGCATAGGTCTTGACCGGCGATTCTAGGGTTGGTCCGTCGCCGGAATAGTACCCAAACCACCACCGGCGGTGGCTGCGCGTGGCGGCGCTGGGTGGCGATTCTGAGTTAGGGCTTTAGAGACAGAATGTAGCCCTGGAGTTACTGAACATGTTTGTATGTTTAAAATTGTTGAGATTCCGTCGTTTAATCGACGATCGGAGCCTCACAAATGTGGACCATTGATTGGAGATGATCGGACCGTTGGATCGTGTCCAATTTTAATTATGTTGTAGCTGGTGTTGTGAGGAGTCTGTAGGTTCAGACGAATTGATGATCGGACGTCCCGATCTTAAGTTATCAAATTTCAAAGTTAAGGCAAGCGATCGCCATTCGATCGTGTAATGTAGAATAAATCCGACCGTTGGATTGGGCCCGAATTGTCGCAGGGTGATGTCGGGACTATTTGGAGTCCATTGGTGCAATCAGATTTGAAATCTGAGATTGTGGGCCCAAGGCGGATTTTTGGAGTGTCGGTTAGACATGTGGGACCCACGGGACCCAAATAGTGACATTTTTTACAATGGGTGTCATTGGTCATGATTCGACGTCGATAGCACCTACGTCACAGTTTTGGAGTTGGTTGGATGAGATTTGATCACTTTGGATCCCCGGTTGATCCAAAGGGCAATTTCGTCATTAGATGCGAATTATTGGATTTTGGAGTTTTGTGCTAAGTTGAGCTATGTACTTTGCTTAGGTACTTTTGGAGATTGAGTTGCTTGTTGAGGTTTGAGATTGAGGATTCGTTAAGTTGTTGAAGACGCAGCTTGGACGAAAGGTGAGTAAAACCATCCGAGTCGTGAGTAAAATCACGAATTATTATATTTATTATAATGCGACCTTGGATAATGTTAATGGCTATAATTAACATGTTGGTTGTGATTTTATAAAAGGTTTTAATTGTTTTAAAAACACATGAACTTGTTCTTCAATGGTTCATGAGGTAATTGAAATATATTTTGTTTTGAATTAATTATTATTATTGGAGATTTTGGTATTTAACCATATAACATATGTTGTGGATGTATGGTGGAAATTCATTCGTGAATAACCACATAAATATATATAATAAATATATATTGCTGTGATTGGTGTATTTGGCTATAAAACAATGTTTAATGTGAAACTACATTTTATATTGTTTTGGCGTTGGTGTTTTGGTGTTGGTGTTTTGGTGTTGATGGATTTAGGTGAGAATACCTTGAATCCCTTCTGAGTTTGTCAGGTGGGCATTCTCGTGGCAAATAATGAGGGATAAATTACCCTAGGGAGCAAGACCCAAGAACAGTTAGAGCTCTAGTCTGGCGCCATCTAGTACTCATGACTGGCGTGTAATCATGAGTGAACACTACTATGGTGTTTTGTAGTGTTATAGATTAGAGGTTCATAGTATTCTCTCTTCTATCTGTCAAATAAATGACGTGTTAAAACTACTTTGAAATAAAGAGTTTTGGTGTGGTCACAGGTGGTGATCGAAACAGTTCTTTAAATAAAATAAAAGAATTGTGTTTGTGGTGATATTGATGATTATGATTACCTTGGTTATACAAGGATTGTGGTGTGCTAATGAAAGTGCATGTGTTTGTATATTATGTGTAATTTGACATATTATACTCTGGACGTGGTTTACTCATACAAGCTTTAGAAAGCTTACCGGGTTGTTCTGTGGTGAACCCGGTGCACTATTCAATGGTGTAGGGGAAAATCCTGCAGGTGGTAGAGACGGTGAGCAAGAGAATTAAGGTGAGGAGCAGGAGGCTCATTGGTGGTTCCACAGAGTGTAAAGTGTGGTGTGAGAGTGTTGGTGAGTGTTAGACTTCCGCTGTGTGAAATAAACTCTGAGGAACAGTTTATGTAATATGTGATTGTTCATTTATTTTGCGAGTTTGTAATGTAATATTTGACTTAGAAGAGTTGAGTCATTATTGACATTGTGGTTCGGAACAGTGGTGTTGTATCAAGAAAGAAAAGTTTAAATTTCTAGGTACTTTTGTTGAAGGTTCCGAGCTTCGCGTCCCGGATTTGTTGGTTGTTCTGTTTAAATTGCAGTTAATTTGTTGTTGAAAATTCGGGGCGTGACAGATGGTACCTTAACGTCGTAAAGAGAATCCCTAAACTCGTAACTTACGAGTTTTTGATAAAAATTTACAAGGTTTTGCTCCTGCATTACAACGTTAGGGTTTACCAAATCCATAGTGTTGTAAATCACCATTTTACAAGGATATGGATCCACATTATAAGGAATTGGTAATGGTGGACCTTAACGATGTAAAATGGGTCATTATTCTAGTAAAAAATGCTTTACAAGATTAAGGATCAAGGGTACCATAACGTCGTAAATCCATAAAGTTTACAAGTTTTTGCATCAAGATTACAATATTAGGGTTCACCAAATCCATAAAGTTATAAATCCTTATTTTACAAGGATATAAATCTACATTACAAAGAATTGATAAGGTTAGACCTTTGTGATGTAAAAAGTGGCTCTTATTCTAGTAAACACAAAAGTTTACAAGAGTAAGGACCGATGTTACAATTTTTTGTTATAATAATACTATAACGTCGTAAACTAAACTTGTAAGTTATAAGATTGTACTTAAAATGCAATTGAATATTGGTATGCAATTGGTTGCTTCCTGGTTGTCAATTACACAGTCCCTGTTTGTCAATTACTCAAATCGCCATGTTTATTGATAATACTAACTAGAAATAGTTACTTAAAATAAAAGTTCGTAAATGATTAAACTAATATTTTCTATTTGTTACTTATTTATGTCGATCCGTACGACCTAATACTTTTTATTTGTTATAACTTGTATTTATTTTACCCTTAATTAATTCACATATTTTTTAGGGGAAATAAACTTGTCCAAATGTATGGTACAATTGAAATGTTATAACTTGTCCAAATATATGGTACAATTCAAATGTTATAAAAGTTCGTAAATGATTAAACTAATATTTTCTATTTGGACTTGGACAACATGTCCTTATTAAACTCATAAAGCCATTTGGAAACTATAATTCTTTGTAACTTTATTTATGTGTGTCCATTATAGCTTGTAATTGCGCAATTGGACTGTAAATGAGACTGTTTTGTTTGTCAATTGTAAGACACGAATGCAAATGACACTACCTGTTTGTCAATTGAATTTACAAATCACATACTGTATTGACATTCTCAAATTTGAAAATCATTTGTGCATTCCTTCATTATTGAAAAGTGGGACATGACTTAGCATAAAAAAAAAAAAGTTTTAAGTAGAAATGTGGACCTTGGAGGTGTAAAATTGGGTCCTTATTCTAGTAAATATGAGGGTTTACAAGCTTAAAGACTCATAGAACACTAACTAGTGCTTTGGTTTGTTTAGAAACAAACAAGAGTTTTTGTTTGAATTTTTTTTTTTTGAAGTGTCAAAATTATATTTTTGGAGCATGAGAGATTATAGAATGTCATAAGGAGTTCGTATTAATTTTTTTATGTATTTTGTGTATTTTTAATTTATTTATTATGATTTGCATGAGGTTTTACAAGATTGAGGACCGATATTATAATATTTTGGATACAAATGTGCCACAACGTTGTAAAGGGAATCCAAAAACACGTAAGTTACAAGATTTTGGTATCGATTTATGAGTTTTTTGCACTTGGATTACAACATTCGGGTTCACCGAATCCATAATGTTGTAAATTCCCTTTTTACAAGGATATGGATGCAATTTATGCGATTTTGCATCGTGATTAAAACGTTAAAAAAAACTGCTCCTTATTTTTGTAAAAACAATGGTTTACAACATTACGGACCCATCTTACAGCGTTTGAGACATGAACGTTCCCAAACCTTGTAAAACCATGGGTTTTGTAATTGCCAATCCAGCAGTCGGTTTTTGCAAATTGAAATGCCAATTAAGTATTTTCTGTTTATCAATTGCCAACTTGATGGGACCGAGCGAAAGCAAAATGGGCAGTTGATGGGCATGAGTATCGGTTCAGTAATTGATGGTAAAACATGCTCTTTTTCTGATATCAATGGCAATTGCCAAACAAGAGACAAATTTCCCATCATTATTTAAAAGTGAGATCTGACTTTAAAAAAAGAGCTTAACAATAAAAGTTAATATGTGAAAATCCAATGCTTTGTACCTTTATTTATGTTGATTTGTATGACCTAATACTTTCTATTAACTTGTATTTATTTTCCAAAATAAACTTGTCCAACTGCATAGTTCAATTTTCTTTTGTATTTTCATAATAAACATATAAAGCATGGGACTACTATGATTGTCAATTGCACGATTGGAATGCAAATAGAACTAGTTTGATTGTCAATTGCACGACTGGAATGCAAATGGCACTACCTGTTTGTCAATTGCATTGACAAACCACATATTGTATTTACATTCTCAAAATTGAAAAGGCTACCAATAATATGACAATATTCATACACTAATTGTAAAAACGGACTACCCAATTGCTAATTGGATTAAAAAATGACATATCAAAGTACCTATTGCATTTTCATTACAAGAATGCAAGGCAACAAATATAATGTCGCATAATCTAATTGCAATAATAGACTAGTCAGTTGGTAATTGCAATCTGAAAATGCAAAAAGATTGCCAATTGTATGTTAAGTTACGTACACTAACTACAAAAAACCCTTACAATTTGGTAATTACATGCCTAAATATTATACCAAACTTCAATATAATAGAACAATTCCGATGAAAATGAGTTGAAGATGAACTCAATGTCAGAGCTCATAATATCATTACAATTAAGAAATTATACCTAATGCTTTTCAAATGAGTCACAAAAATTTCAACATCAACAATATGCCCAACATGAAAAAAAAAAAAGATACTGAAATTAATCATATTGGATTTTTTGTCTGTAAAAAAAAAAAAAAAACTCAAATCACAATGGGTTTCTTTTCAGCAAAAAAAAACTCACATCCACATATCGACCACAATGCCAAGCTAAATAAAAAAACAGATAGTACAAAAAGAATAGTATGACTGAAAAAGAAAATTAAAGCTTCGTAAACAAAAGGTGCAAAGAAATAATTAAATTGCTAAATAATTATATAAAGCAACAAACCGAAATGGGACGGGATCCGCTGTCCCCATTTTCCACGTCCCTTCGTGTCCCTTGCATAATTTTTTGACACGTGTCCAACAACTTAACCCTAACATAACACTGTTAACTTGGATAAAATTTTAAAAATAAAAACTTAATATTGAAATGAAAAAACAAAACAAACAAAAACAACCTAGCAGCCGCTAATCTCAACAGCCTACCCAACTCCTGACAACCACCCATATCCATCTGACCGACGGCATTTGCCTCTCCTCCTCATCGCCGGCCATCCTTATACCCTTCCACCTTCTCTCTAGTCTGAAAAATTCACCACTTTTTCTTTTGATATTTTGAGTGGAATTGGAGAAATTGGATTTGATGACATAATTTTCACCATTGATCTCAAGAAAAGGGAGGTATTATAATTATGTATGAGAGATAAAAACTTTCTAAACTCTTAAACCAGAATTCATGGCCACGTGAAGGAGGGATGCCAGGTACCACTTTTCTTCAAAGAGTGATGGCTTTGTGAAGGTTCCAATGGGGAAGATCAACCCACAAATTGCTTTCATAAGGATTGCAATATCCTGACATTTTCCCCAAGCCTTCCAAGATGTGAGACCTGTGAGGTTGCCATAGATAGGAGATTGAGAGAGACTCAGGGGAGAGGGCTGGTCTGCAGTGAGGAGGACAAGGGGTTGTGGCGGGTGAGGTGATGGGCGCTCAAAATGGTGGCTGTTTGGTTATATTTATTCTTTTAATGTTTAGTTTTTATTTTTCTAATTTATTCCAGTTAACAGTGTTATGTTAGGGTTAAGTTGTTGGACACGTGTCAAAAAATTATGCAAGGGACACGAAGGGACATGGAAAATGGGGACAGCGGATCCCGTCCCTCCTTGATGAGCCTATGATTTGCCTTTTTGGTATGAGCCACACTAATCACATCAATTTGCTAAAATGTAAATGTATGAATTAAAGAGTTAATTAATGCACATGGAACTAAGACTAAGCATAATTCAGATAATAGATGATGCCTTAAATAATCTATAATGTTTAATAACATATATAATGATGAAAATTTAAAACTCACATACATGAAGGGTAGACAATCCTAGGATAGTAAGCATGAGAGAGGAGGTAATAAGCAGGGCTTCCTATGTAGACACTACTACAAAAAACGAAATAGACGACGGGGATCCACCGTCGTTGTCATGCTTTGAAAACCGTCGTTAAATCGACCGCCGTCTTTTTGGGTGTCAAATTACGACGGCTTTTCACCGTCGTTGTTTATCTGTAAAGACGACGGTTTTTAAAGAAAATCGTCGTTGTTTGGAGGTAAAGATCGTTAATTATAGGAGGAAAGACGACGGTTTTTAATAAAACCGTCGTTTATTGTAGGTTAAGATGACGGTTTTTTATGAAAACCGTCGTGTATTGTAGGTTAAGATGACGGTTTTTTATGAAAACCGTCATCTTTACATATAATAGACGACCCTTTTTTTTAAAAACCGTCATATTTACTTCACAATAGACGACCATTTTTAAAAAAAAACCGTCATCTTTACATATAATAGACGACCTTTTTTTAAAAAACCGTCATCTTTACATATAATAGACGACCCTTTTTATAAAAACCGTCGTTAATTATCTGTAAAGACTATGATTTATTATGAAAACCGTCGTCTAATAAGTTCCCAAACTGCTACATTTTAGTTCTTTTTGATTTCATATGATGCTATACAACAATTTTAACTGGAAAACCAACCATAATGCTTTATTAATGAATATATACACTCAAAAATAGTTTCTTTCATAAAACTTGAAGATTCAAACATAAGTCCTACCAATTAAGTAGTACAATCTTTTCCTAACAAGACCTACGTACTCCTAATCCAAGCCTTCGTCATCCAAACAGACAAATGATGCACAACTGAAGTCTCCTCCATCATCCCTGTAAATAAATCAAAATGACAAAGAGAGAAAAAAAGCTAAGATTATAAACATATAAAATTAGGTGGAAGAGAAATTTTACCATTGGACCATATTTCCATAGAAAACTTGTAAAATGAGCATAAAAAAGACCATCGAGAACCTGCAAAAGGAAAAATATATAAAGAAAATGATGGTGAAAAGAGAAGGTAACAAATTTTGAACAACAAAAAAACATACGACTCGCATAGAAAACCTGCAAAAGAAAAAGTTATAAATCTGCAAGCTTCCTCCTCATCTCCTGAGAACCAAATCAGAAAATCTAAAAAGAAACCATAAATAAAAAAAAATATGTAAACAAACCAGACAAATCAAGAGAGACAGAAAATCTGAAATCAGGGAGACGAAGAACATACCAGAAACGCAAAGAGACTAATCCAGAATTCACTAGCAAAATATAGAAGGATATTGAGAGATTAGGTCACTTTCAAATCAAACCTTTCATGAGAGTGTTTTAGAGAGCTCAAGAGGGTTTCAAGGAGGAAGAGGTTTTCAGAGACGGGGGAAGATCTGAAAATTTGTCGAGCGCGAATTCACTTAAGCGGCCTTTTTTTAGCGTGTTTTAAAAGACGACGCTTGTTAATGAGAGATAAGGTTTTCAAAGACGGGGGAAAATTTGAAAATTTGTCGAGCGCGAATTCACTTAAGCGGCCTTTTTTTAGCGTGTTTTAAAAGACGACGCTTTTTAAAAAAAAACCGTCATCTTTACATATAATAGACGACCCTTTTTAAAAAAAAACCATCATCTTTACATATAATAGACGACCCTTTTTTAAAAAAAACCGTCGTCTATATATACATATAATCGACGACCCTTTTTTTAAAAAAACCGTCGTCTATACATATAATAGACGACCCTTTTTAAAAAAAAAACCGTCGTCTTTACATATAATAGACGACCCTTTAAAAAAAAAACTGTCATCTTTACATATAATAGACGACCCTTTTAAAAAAAAAAACTGTCATCTTTACATATAATAGACGACCCTTTTTAAAAAAAACAGTCATCTTTACTTATAATAGACGACAGTTCTTTAAAAAAAACCCGTCATCTTTACGTATAATAGACGACGGTTCTTTCAAAACAATCATGTCTTTACCAAAAAAAGGACACTTGATTTTTAAAAGACGACGCTTGTCATACCTGCTGTCGTTGTTTTTTTGTCTGATTTGAACTCTGAAGAAAACCTTTTTAATAAGACGACGCTTTTTTATTTGTCTGCGTCGTTATAAAAAAATATTCAACAGTACCTCCGCTTTTTAGTTGTTTAAGTCTCTTATCCACGACGGTTTTTTTTTGTTACCGTCGTCTTTTTAAACACGACGACGGTTTTTTATTCTACCGTCGTCTTTTTCTGGTCGTCTTTTTCACTTTTTGTAGTAGTGAGATGTACACATGATGAATGAAAATCAAGCAATTCATAGAAAATTACAGCACTCTTTCTGAAATACAACACCAAGTGAACATCCAATTGTCAGTTAGTAAGAGAAGGCACAAGGTCAGCAAAAAATTAGAGAGACTAAAAGGAAACTAATGAAACTAACAGAGGCTTTTATTGTTTGGTTGTTATGTAGCTTTCATTAAAACCCCAAAAAAGAGGCAACCTTCACACGCATTTAGTAGAATACTGACAAGAAAAAAAAAAGAAAAAAAATCATAACAAGCTTCCAAAGATTATATTCATAAATCAATGGGGCTACAGGAGGATGAGAAATCCTCACAACCCATCCCACACGACCAAGACTACAAACAAAAGCGAAAAAAACCACATAAAAAAGAAGAATCCGGGCTAAACAAAGGCAAACAAAGCAACACTTCAGAGCCCAGCCAAAAAAAAAAGAAAAAAAAGAAAGAGACTTAAGACTGACATCATAGCACATTCAGGAATCCGAATACGAAAACAAGATGCAACTTGTAGACACAAGAACCAACTCAGAAAAATAAAAAAATCAATTGGAAAAGAAAAAAAAAACACCAAAAATTGATGAATGTAGCAGTAAACTCAAAATTAAACTAACATTACCAAATCTACATCTAGTTCAACACTAATATGAAATCCTCACCTTGTCTCCAAATTAATGGTCCAAATACAAATTAAAAAGTTGAAAACCTGCACAGACCAAAGCCCAATATTAAAACCTAAAACTTACAATATAAATTAGAAAACTCAAACCTTGAATAATTAAAATTATCTTTTGGCATAGGGAGAGTGATGCCCATGAGGGTGCCCATTACTAAACTTTCTGGCTAAGATGGTTTCAGTTTAACAAAATTGAAACCCTAAACTTTCTATTTCAAAGGATGCCCATCACTCACAAATTTGTGCCCACCCACGTTTGGTGCTCGTATCTAAGAGAGAGAGAGAGAGAGAGAGAGAGAGAGAGACGGCAAAGATCGAGCTAAATGGGGATTTCAATTGGGGCTGAGATTTTTGGTATGGGGTTGGTTTTGAAACGAAGCCTGGGAAGGAGATTGAGAGACCATGAGATATAGAGATGACAGAGACAATTAGGGAGAAGAAAGAGAGAGATACCTGAGAGGAGAGGAGTTGTGTTCATCGCACTGTCTCGTCATCACAGAAGGAGGAGAGGAGCGATTTTGGAAGGAGTCGAACTGGAAGAGAGAGAAAAGAGAAACCCAACGCTACTGAAGTAGAGTTTTTGTTTTTGTTTTCTTTTTACCTACAACAACCGATTTTATCCGGTAACAAACTCAATGGTGTGGATAACTCCACATCACCAACTACTCATCCAATGGTCTCTAACAATGGGCGCATCGATGCGCCAAGCCCACCGTAGAATTTTCCTAGACCTCAGACCTCATGACAAGCAGACGAGAAGACATAAAAATGAAAACTGACACAGCAAATGGAATAGAATTTTATTTTCTTTAAGCTCAGAAAAATATTGGTGAACCAAAAATTAATTCAAAACATTCATAGAATAAGAAAAAAAAAATACACTAATCATTTGAGCAAATAAAATAAAGGTTGAAAGTAAATACCTGATTTTCCAAAACCACCCATTCCAAAAACACTACAAAAAAAAACCTTTTTTGCGAAGGCAAAACGATGTCGGAAATACCAGTTTTTTGTCAGAAAAACGTTGTTCCGAGAGCAGATGGCTGTCGGACGGCGTCGGAAAATCGATCATCAGAAAAGTTTTTATTTTCGACCAGCGATGTGTGTCGTAAATATTATGACGTCGTCGGAAACTAATTTGGCAAACAATGATAATTTAGTATTTCCGATATACCAACATTGTCGGAAATAATTCTAAGTTAGTCGGAACTGTTTCTTATATGACGAGCTTTTGTTGTTTCCGACCAAACTTTTCTGACAACAAATCTTGTCTGAAATACTATTTCCGAGGACTAAATTTATTTCCGACAATGTTTGTTCATCTGAAATAGACATTTTCGATAGCAAAATTGCATAGAAAAATAATTATTCTTTGTTGGAAATAATGCATAGGATCTATTTATGAGGAACACATGTCGTCATAAATGTTATTTACGACGGTGTAGACCGGTTGGAAATAATGAAACGTGTCATCGAAAATAGACAATTACGATGGGAATGTGGTGTCGTAAATGAAATCACTATTCTCGGAAATGACTCGTAAGTTATATTTCCGATCAACATAGATTGTCGTAAAAGTTTTTTTTATGATGAACAAGGATGTCGAAAATGTAATCAGATCTGTCGTAAATAGAATACTTATTCTCATAAATATTACATTTTTATAATAAAATATATAAATAATATTTCCAATTAGAAACTTTTTTCATAAATATGTTTTTGTCATTCATTAATATAAAAAAACTAAACAATATTCATTTCATATCAACTCGTATATGTCTCCAACTTCCAAAATTTGAATATAATTTCTAAGTCTGACATTACTAAATAAAATATCTTTGGGAGATGATAAAAGAACTAGTTGGGCTCCTCCATGACATTGTCATTAAGATAAGCATCGGAACAGCTTGCAACATTGTCCTGGTATAATAACAACAAAAAACATAGAATTATGATAAGACTTGATAGAATTTGAAAATGGGAGTAACAAATACAATTAAGAAGTAATATACATAACAAAAGCTATACCGCATTAGGTGATTGCCTTGCACAGTGAGCAGAATTTTGTGGGTTATTGTTAATCAGCATTTGAACTTGTTGTTGCAAAGTCTTTGACATCATTCAATTCCTCTTTCAAATGCCCATGATTTTCTTCCAATTCCACGCACCTACACTTATTACAGTTTTGGTTAGTTGAGGCGTGGTATACATCTTTAGCTTTGACGCCACCGCCTAAGCCAAGAACACGACCATGACTAGGGGCAATCACCTCCTTATATATATCTCAATCATTGACATCAAGGTTTTTCTGTTCAACAACAGCCTTTTTGTTTTCCATTTTTTCCTGTAGTGAAATTATAAACACATGTTTCATATATAGACACAATATCATGCTAATGGAAAAATATGAAGCTGGACATTGAAATACCTTATTTTCCGAAACCACCCATTCCAAAAATCTTGTGCGCCTTGATGCAAATATATCTTCTATGAACGGTAGTTGGAGGTTCTTGGTTGCAGATATAACAGCAAATCCCTTTGAAATGGTAAGCATGATCACTCCAAATATGATGATCCTCCCAACCCAAGAATCTTTTCTGACCCACTGAAATTGATAAAACAAATATGAAATCAATATTTTTATCTTCCTTTTGGTCATAAATGTTGCTGTCAAACTAAAAATTAAAGAAAAACTTACCTGACTTTTCTTTCTCTGTTTAGACTTTGACCGCTTGATGTATGTATGAGGTGAAGAATTAGAGAGTTTTTCCTTTCTAATTTTATAGCCAAAAAGATCACCAAAGAATTAGAGAGTCTAAGTCGATGATGAAAACTGATGGGTGTAAAATATGTGGCTTTATGTTTATATAGCAGAGGTTGTGTGAATTTTTTTGTTTTCCTATTTCTTTTCTTTTTGAACTTTTAGAAACTCAATAATGATAAGGTAGTCACGTGTTCTCTGCAAACTACCTGTTGAAATTGGTATGTTTATTTTAAATATATATATATATATATTCAATATTTCAATAATTGTCTTAAATTGTCTTTATTAATAGGAGTTATTTTCTATAATATTGGCTGATTTTTTCAACTGATGCATTGATGTCTTTAAAGCCCACCAACCTCTCTTTTGTGATAAATCTTGTATATATAACTGATATAGCTAGGAGAGAAATAAAATACAGACCATAGCTGCTGCCTTCTTCCTCTTCATATATTTTTCTTATTTTCTAAACTAAGTTTTTTGAGCAACATAGAAAGGTGTTTGTATTCAGGTCCTTCCTCAGTGCAAGGAAAAACCTAGACATAGGAGATTCTGGAGCTGTTTTATCCTGGGGACGTAGTGGCCTTTTCTGAACTACTTGCACAAATTGGGCAGAGTTGCGAAACGTCTTAAAGAGAGTGACTTAGTACGCGACTCATCCCAAGAATCGTTTATAGCTTCACAACGAATTTTTCCAGTTAATTTTGTTCTTTAATTTTCTCTGCGTCAACACACCTCTCTCACGTTCATATTCCAATGGATGGATAGACACAAGACTTTTTTTACGTCGTTATCTGTCAGCTGTCAGTTATTTTTTGGACTTGCTGGAGCGCAATGGTAGGTAGCAATTCAAATGCTACACCCAAAGACATGCACCAGTCTCTAGGCTTGGCTTTTAAACAAAAAGTTGAAGACACCAGTCAATTGGCTATCACTTTTTCAATCCTGTTCTGTTGGTAAGATTTGGAAAAAGATAATGTTCCAAGCACGAGAAAGTTTCTTGATAACGTGGACAAAAGTACAAACTTCCAAATTCCAATTCATTTCAATCCTAATATTTGTAAAAAAAACTTGTATGTATCACAAATTAATCACGTTTTGTCATGCATAAGGATTTTATTCTATATGATGGAACAAGATTAAATGAAAGTAACAAGATAGTCTTATTCCCGTCACATGCAATTTCTTCTTTAATTTCTTAGGCCCCTTCATTATAGCATGAAAAGTCACAACTACAAGACAAAATAGTGTTTGTCTTAAGATAAGCACTCAAGGCCATCCTCGCCTTTAGAGTTGAAGAGGAACTTTCCAGAGCTTTAAATTTAAAGGTTTTTTTTTGGGTAAAAGGAGTATTATATTAAGAAGAATTTGACGCCGGGTAGAATGGAGATTATTCTACAGGCTAGCCGTTTCAAGAACTCCCCAGGAAATATCACAATGATCTCACGTAAATTAGAGAGAGATTCTCTAAATAAATTCGGACGTCCGAATGAATAAAATTGAATAATCAAAAGTCCCTCAATCAGTCCTCAAGCCGGACTTAAATAGCTCTAAAAATCCGAAAATAATTCCTAAAAGAAAAAGAGTTTAAACTGAAACAAACAACTTCCTAAAAAATAAGAGTTCAATGCGGAATGAAATTAAGAGTTCAAAGTCACGGCTTTCCGGACGTCTTCCTGTCTTTGCGTTGATCTGCCAGCTCGTGGTAGTTCAACGCCATCAATGTGCAATCAGACAACTCAGCATCATCTGTATCAGATGCCCCTGCATCAGTCACCCCGGGTTGGAAAGAACTCGACCTCAAGGTCGCGGCGTCATCCGAATCCCCAAAGCACGGACTGAGATGTTTCACATTAAAGACATCAGAAGTCTTTAAGTGACTAGGCAGACGTAATCTGTAGGCATTATCATTAATCTTCTGTAGTACTTCACACGGCCCAAGCTTCCGCTCCTTAAGCTTATTGTATGCACCAACAGGAAAACGATCACGGGTTAGGACAGCCCAAACAAAGTCACCCACATCAAAAAGGACCTGACGCCGATAGCTATCAACCCGCAACTTGTACCTAGCATTGCTTTCCTGGATAGCCGACTGCACCTGTGCATGGATGCCTCGAAGATGCTCTGCCATCTCATCGGCCTTAGGACTAAAACGCCCTACTCGCGGAATAGGAACTAAATCCAAAACGCCGGAAGGATTCCACCCATAAACAACTTGAAACGGGCTCATACCAGTGGTCCTATTCGTGGATCGGTTGTAGGCAAATTCTGCTTGTGGTAAAGCCAGATCCCATTGCTTCGGTTTGGTCCCTGACAAACACCGCAAAAGGTTGCCCAAACTCCGATTCACCACCTCAGTCTGACCATCCGTCTGGGGATGATAAGCACTACTGAAATTTAACTGTGTACCAAGCCTGCCCCATAAATTTTTCCAGAAATTACTAATGAACTTGGTATCACGGTCTAACGTTATAGATTGTGGAACTCCATGTAGGCGCACAATGTCCCTAAAATAAAGATGGGCAACCCGAACAGCATCCATCGTTTTTCTGCAAGCGATAAAATGGGCCATTTTAGAAAATCTATCAACCACAACCAATATAGAATCTGAAGCCCTCTGAGTACGGGGTAAACCCAACACAAAATCCATACTGACATCAAACCAGGGAGCCTCAGGTACTGGTAAGGGCGTGTACAATCCGGCATTAGTAAGAACACCTTTGGAACGTTGGCACACATAACAACGATCCACATAATGCGCCACAGCACTTGGTAGTTTAGGCCAATAAAATTCAGATGCTATAAGGGCCAAAGTCTTATCGCGCCCAAAGTGACCCTCATCATGAAGCTCACGTATAATGTGCTGCCGCAAAGAACAATCTAGTATACACAGCTGCAAACCACGAAACAGATACCCATTATGCAAGGTAAAATCACAACGATGGCCATCAGTGACCTCTTGAAAAATCTTGCCAAAGGACGGGTCATCTGGATACATGTCTTTGAAAGCCCCAAAACCTGTAACCCGGGCACTCATGGTGGTAAGAAGGGCAGCACGTCGACTCAAGGCATCGGCAACACGATTCAAACGGCCAGCCTGGTGCTTGAGCGTGAAAGTGAACTCCTGCAGATACGCCACCCACTTGAAATGTCGTCGACCGAGCTTGTGCTGACCATTGATGTATTTCAGAGCCTCATGATCAGTGAGCAAGATAAACTCCTTCTGTAACAGATAATGACGCTAATGTTTCAGGGACTGAACAATGGCATACAATTCGAGGTCATAGGTGGAATAATTTTTCTTTGCACCCGACAATTTCTCACTGAAAAACGCCACAGGACGCCCGGACTGGCTCAGAACACCACCAATACCAACTCCAGATGCGTCACAGTTAACTTCAAACACTTGCTCAAAATCAGGAAGTGCCAAAACTGGTGCCTCGGTCATCTTCTGCTTGATCAACCGAAAACTAGCCTCTGCTTCTTCGGACCATTGAAAATTCCTACCCTTGAGGCACTCTGTAAGAGGGGCAATTAGCATGCTGAAATTTCGGATGAATCGGCGGTAGAAGGATGCCAAGCCATGGAAACTGCGGACGTCATGCACTGTCCGTGGAGTTGGCCATTCCAAAATCGCATCCACCTTGGACTGATCTGCATGAACACCATTAGTAGAGACAACAAAACCAAGAAACGTCACAACATCAGTAAAGAAGGCACACTTCTTTTGATTAACAAATAGGCGCTTTGCCCGCAGCATCTCAAGGACAGCACGAAGACGATCAAAACGGGAGGCTCGCGTGGGGCTGTAAATGAGGATGTCGTCAAAGTAGACTACAACAAACTTCCCCATAAAAGGGCGCAAAATCTGGTGCATAAACCTCATGAAGGTGTTGGG
Source organism: Prunus kanzakura (assembly GCA_020521455.1). Lineage (NCBI taxonomy): Eukaryota > Viridiplantae > Streptophyta > Magnoliopsida > Rosales > Rosaceae > Prunus > Prunus kanzakura. The sequence continues at coordinate 530,572 of BPUM01000845.1, read as the reverse complement.
TGCATTGGAGAGGCCGAAGGGCATGACCATCCATACATACAACCCATGCTGCGACTTGAAGGCCGTCTTCCACTCATCTCCAGGCCGAATCCGGATCTGATGGTAACTGCTTTTAAGGTCAATTTTTGAGAAGACCTTAGAACCGGATAATTGATCCAACATGTCATCCAGACGAGGAATCGGGAACCGGTATTTCACTGTGATTCTGTTGATCGCGCGACTATCAACACACATGCGCCAGGAACTATCCTTCTTTGGCACGAGTAAGGCAGGAACAGCACACGGACTCATGCTTTCCCTGATAAAACCCTGCTGCAATAATTCCATCACTTGACGCTGCAGCTCTTCGGCTTCCTTGGGGCTAAGGCGGTAAGCGGGTCGGTTAGGTAGGCTTGATCCCGGGATGAGATCAATCTGGTGCTGAATATCTCGCATGGGAGGAAGCCCTGGAGGAAAGTCATGTGGCGTCAAATCCGAAAATTCATCTAACAGTTGCTGCACCTCTACTGGTAAGTCAAGACACCCCCCTGCGTCACTATCCCCACAAGGCAGCAGCGCATATATCATCATATTGTCCCGCTTAAGTTCACCTAAGAATCTGGACATAGAAAGCAGGTTAGTATTCTTAGTCGCTGTGGTAGACGTGGTGCCTTCCCGCCGGGGTGCCAACATAATCTTCTTTCCCTTGATGCTAAGAGTGTATGTGTTCTTTCGCCCATCATGAATGACACTCCGATCATACTGCCACGGTCGGCCCAACAAAACGTGACAAGCATCCATGGAAACAACATCACACCAAGCATTATCAAAATATTTTTTTCCAATAGAAAAAGATACGAGACAACGCCTATCTACTGTTACCTCGCTGCCCTTACTCAGCCACGACAATTTGTAGGGTTTAGGATGACGGTCTGTCTTCAAATGCAACTTCTGGACAGCCTCGTCAGATACCACGTTCTCGCAACTACCGCCGTCTATGATCATCTTGCAGACTTGATCTGCAACTGTGCATGTTGTGTGGGAAATATTGGTTCGCAACCAATCATCTCCTGAATCATCTTTGGGAGTTAGCAGACTCTTTCGAACAACTAGGGTCGCCTGGCCATCCCCATAAAGAACATCACTCGCTGCCTCATCATCATACACGGGTTCATCAACTTCGTCATCCGCGTCTCCCACATCCTCTTCGACCAACAGATTTTTGCCCTTATGACTGGCGGGTTTTCTGCAATCCGTTGCTCGATGTCCCTGTTCACCACAACGGAAACACCGAATAGCAGGGTTAGGATTGCTTTGCTGTGATGGCTGGGCAGGACGGGCATCTTGGGGCCGAGTTGGTCGGCTATTCAGATCACTCCTATTGACTGGCCTCCGGTTCTGCTGCTTCTCCACAGCAAGTGCGCGCTGGTATGCCTCTGATACAGTCCACAAAGAGTGAAGACTAAGAACATCCTGCAGAGGTTGGCGTAGACCTCCCACATAACGCGCTACCAGTTGCTCCTCCGTTTCAGATAAATCGTTTCGCGCAATTAATTGATAAAATTCTTCCGTGTAATCATCAACCGATCTCACGCCTTGCCTCAATGTATGAAGGCGCTGAAACAAGGTTTGAGTGTACCCGAATGGAAGAAAGTGACCCTTCATCTTCTTTTTCATCTTCTCCCAATCCGTGATCTTGGTCTTTCCCTGCCTGTCCCGTGAGCACCGCAACTGTTCCCACCATGCAGACGCTCGGCCTTTCAGTTTGATGGCAACCAGCTTCACCTTTACTCGAGCAGGGACTTCTTTGTAGTCAAAAATACGTTCCACTTCATTCAGCCAATCAATGAATCCCTCTGCCTGTAATGTGCCAGAAAATTCGGGCAACTCAACTCGAAATCCAAGGTCTCCCATACGCGCCTCCCTACCACGGGCCTCCCTGAGGTTAGCACGGTTGTGATAAGGATTGTCGAAAGTGGAGTCAGAATAATGATCAGTGATCTCGTGATCCTCCAATTCGCGCGCCTCCAAACGCTGCGTTAGTTCTGTGACTTGCCGCTGCAAATCCTCAATCATCGCATCCTGAAGGTTACGATCACGGTGTTGGACTTCCTCATTCGGAATCGGCCCACGCCTCCCGCGACCACGACCACCAGCCATTGAAATCGTTGAAAAATTTGCTCTGATACCAACTGACGCCGGGTAGAATGGAGATTATTCTACAGGCTAGCCGTTTCAAGAACTCCCCAGGAAATATCACAATGATCTCACGTAAATTAGAGAGAGATTCTCTAAATAAATTCGGACGTCCGAATGAATAAAATTGAATAATCAAAAGTCCCTCAATCAGTCCTCAAGCCGGACTTAAATAGCTCTAAAAATCCGAAAATAATTCCTAAAAGAAAAAGAGTTTAAACTGAAACAAACAACTTCCTAAAAAATAAGGGCCCGTTCGGTAATGTTTTTAGGGCCTGTTTTCTGTTTTTGTTTCCTATTTTTCACAGATACACGTTCGGTGCATTGTTTTCGTTTTCCCTCACAAAACGTTTTCTGAAAACAAATCTAACTTTGTGAACAAAAGTTGAAAATGAAAAAAAGTTGTTTTCAGTAATTTCATTTTCAGTGTTTTCCGAGGAGACGAGAATGCATCCCATCAACAACTCTAGCTCTCTCTCTTGACAACCGATAAACCCACCAACATGAACAACACCCATCTTCTCCGACCCAGCAAACTAAGAAGAAAAAAAAAACAGAGGAAGAAGAAAAGAAAAGAAAGACAGATACAGAGGAAGAGAAAAGAAAAGAACAACACCCATCTTCTCCGACCCACATACCCAGCTCAACTACCATCATCACCCAATCAAACCACCACAACCATTAATTAGTGGAGGGAGAGAGAGAGAGAGAGAGAGAGAGAGAGAGAGAGAGAGAGAGAGAGAGAGAGAGAGAGATGGGTGGGTGTATGAGATTCATGCCATGGAAGGAAGGAGTAGGTACGGCCTGGGAAGGAAAGGAAGAAGAAAAGAGGAAGAAAAGGAGAAAAAAGATAAACGGCCTTGGGAAGTAAAGGAAGAAGAAAAGGGGAAGAAAGAAGGAAAGAGGACAAAAAAGAGAAAAAAGAAACAGCATGCGCAGGAAAAGAAGAAGAAAAGAGGAGGAAAGAGAGAAAAGGAGAAAAAGAAGAAAAAGAAGAAAAAAAAAAAGAAAAAAAAAAGAGATAAGATAATTTTTTTTTTCAGTGTTTATAATAATTTTAGCCTCTAAAAATATCAGAATTAAAAAAAATTAGAACTGAAATTAGCAAAAATACACCTGAAAAACAATTGTACTACCAGACACGTTTTCATTGTTTTTGTTTTCTAAAGATGTTTTCTAATTAATCTACCAGACGCATTTTCATTTTCTGAAAATGCAAATTTGTTTTCTTGTTTTCATTCTATGAAAATATTCTCAGAAAACATTCTCCGAAAACGTTACCAGACGGGCCCTAAGAGTTCAATGCGGAATGAAATTAAGAGTTCAAAGTTACGGCTTTCCGAACGTCTTCCTGTCTTTGCGTTGATCTGCCAGCTCGTGGTAGTTCAACGCCATCAATGTGCAATCAGACAACTCAGCATCATCTGTATCAGATGCCCCTGCATCAGAATCACACAACAGTCAAGGGCTACAAACAACAAAGACCAACTAGAGAGGCCAGTCACAAAACAGTAAACAAAACAACGACAAAAAACTGAAAGAAGAAAGCTTAGAAAGCGTCAAGTTCGGTTGGCAAGGTATACCATCCCGTGAAAGTATGAAGACCAGGGTGATTGGAGGTCGAATGACCCAGGCCTCAGCGCACAACCCCCTTCTTGCTTGCGAAGCCACCCAGTCAGCTGCATGGTTCGCATCTTGACGAGTCCATGTCCACTAGAGAGAGGAGAATGAAGCTTTTAGCATTCTAATGACATAGAGGGTAAAGAGTCCAATTTGAGACAGAAATATCTCCCTGGACAGCAGCAAAACAAACCTTGAAATCAGTTTCCACAATAACATTAGTGAAACCTCTTACATGGACCAGCTCTAATCCACTTTGGATCGCATGACTGGTGATGACTGAAAACAATGCGCACTACCAGTATGATCCCTTTATCACTACCCCTGCAGAGCCTGCATTCGTAACTTTGTCCCAAGCCTTGACACAGTTAATTTTTGACAATCCCCACCAGAGGATTGACCCACAGATGACTGTCCAAAGGTGGAGTGTTGAAATGGTTTCTATCACGGCCAATGAGGCCGTGAGCTCTGGCGATGGTGGGCAGAAATTTGATTTGTCATACACCAAATTACAACGAGTTTTCCAAATAGCCGAGCTAGTTAAGGCAAAATGAGTTATAATCCATCATTTCTCTCCTCCGAATTAAAGGTCTCACAGAACCAAAGATCATTAGTCCACCTATCCAACGAAGTGAAAGCTTTAGGCAGAGGTCTGTATGCTCAGATTCTTCCATGGAAAAAAGGCAAATAGGAGACTGGCAGAGCTTGCTCCTGAAAAGGACCTCATAGAAACTTTTTGATTTTAGGGAGCGTTTGGCAATTATGAATGCGAAGCCAGACTTTAGAATCAATCACATGGGAAGAGCTTGCCTTCATCACAACCTAATACTTTTTATACTCCATGAGGTAGTAATATCCTGATTTGATCGAGTATCTCCCATTCATAGTGTATGGCCAAATAAACCATGTAAATTCAAGACATTTGATTATTTCATAAAAAAAACTATATTTTTTATAAAAAAAAGTTGAAGACTTGAAAAAGAAATAGCAGCTAAAGCTGTTGTTCTTCTTGTTGTTTATATTCTTTTTTATGTTTTGGAAATTGGAAGGAAGAAGCATAGAGGAGCGGAGAAGGGCTGGGGAAGCCGCATGGGGTGGTGTTGCTGGGGAGAGTTGGATCTGGGTAGGGTTTTATTTATTTATTTTTATTTTATTTTATTTTATTTTTAAAGCATAGAGAAAAAAAAAATTATTTATTAATTTTTCCATTTTATTTATATATATTTTTAATTAAACAAGTAATTACATTATTTTATATTTTATTTTATATTTAATTCAATTTAAACAAAAAAAGTGCGTCATTCACATGACATATCATCACTTGTGGTAAAAAGAATAAAATAACCCTGCCATGTCACCAAAACTAACAGAGTTATTAATGGTAAAGTGAAACACAAAATCACGGTCAATGAGGTTAAGTCGGCCACTTTAACTTTGAGGGGTAAAGTGAGATTTGATCGAAGTTTCAGGGGGCACTATAGTAAATAAGCTTTTCTGGAATTTGTTCAAAAACCCTAGAAATACCCTAACGCCCCCTTTCTTCCTCGCGGGCGCTTCTCTCTACTCGCCCGACTCTCTCTCTCTCCCACCTCTCTTGCATCACACACCAAGCCGACCACTTTGGCCGGCGATTTCTCCCAGCCCCGGCCACCTCCGATGACCATCCACCCCACAAAACGATCGTTTCTCCCTCCTCTACTAACAAAGTAGTCTCTTTGCATTATAGTCTTGCAATTGACCAACAGCGCAGTCTCTTTGCATTCTTGTCGCGCAATTGCCATTATATGTGCTCACAATTGTATGTTTATACTTATACTAAATGCAATTGATGTGTATCCATTTATTTTCATATTAATTGTATACCATGAAAGACGTGTTGCCTATTTTCAGGAAATGGATGCAAAAGCAATAAAAAAGAATGGAATTTAGGGCCAAAACTCCGTAACTAACAATGAAGGTTATTTTGCGGAGGCTGAGTCACTTGAGGAAACTGAAAATGTCCAATTTTTACAGTTTTTGGACGGCAGAATAGAAGAAAATACTGAGATTAGCGGACACTTTGAGTATGATGGGTTAAACTTCCAAAATATGAGCATTGCTGATTTAGAGGGGAGGGAGTTTGCAAAATTTGAGGAAACATAAAGATTTTACTGGAACTATGCTCTTGCAATTGGTTTTAGCATAAGAAGAAGTCATTTGAGACGTAGCGAGGGTAGGGTTGTGATGGGAAGACAATGGGTGTGCTCAAAATAAGGGAGTAGATCAAAGAAATGGACGAATAAAGAAGATACAGTTAGTACACCAAGGAAAGAGACTAGAGAAAATTGTCACTCTTCATTTGCTGTGAAGTATTGTCCTAAACGAGATGCTTATATTGTGAATAAATTTGTAAAGGAGCACAGCCACCGACTTGCTAACTCACATAAGGTGCCTTTTCTTCGTTCCCACTGGTGTGTTACGGAATTCGACATAGCACAATCTATTTCTACGAGAAAAGCCTCTATTAAAACCAGTCGGACATACGACTATATGGTTGACCAAGCATGTGGATACATGTGAAAGTGGGTTTCACCAGTAAGGATTTATATAACAGGATGGATTTCGAGCGTCGACAAGTGGTATTGGATGGTGATGCACAAGCAGCAATAAGCTACATGAATGCCAAGGCAATAGCAGACCCGAAATGTTTTTTGCATGTTTAGTGTAGATGAGGAGAATAGATTGGCAAATTTGTTTTGGAGCGACTCTTAATCTCTACACGATTATTGTTGCTTTGGGGATGTGTTGATATTTGATAGCACATACAAGACCAACGTATATGACAAGTAAAAACAATAGATTTTAGTGCACCTCACCATCCTAATCACACAAAACATAAGGAAAATATTATTTTTCTTTATATTTAAATATTAACATAAAAATGAACAAATCTCATTATGTAAAACCCAAGTATTGTAATTTACAAACGTAAGGATATCGTTTACAAATTTCTGGAATGCCTATGTCCATAATAGTGTAATGTTGGTCATTACTGTTGTAAATAATTGTTCTTACAAGGACAAGGACCCAATCTACTCCTCCAAGGAGAATGGCCCAATTTACTCCTCCAAGGTTCATTATTACCTTAATATTGTATTAGGGGTAATTTCTTTTGTAAATTACGCTATTACAGTTGTAAGGATCCCTTTTATAAATTATTAAAACATTACAAAAATTTTACATACAGGTTCAAAGTGAGCTTAGTGCTTGAAGATTCAACTAACAAAACCAATGCAATCATAATGGGAAGACCAGCAGAATAGTTGTTTAGAATTTCTTGCAATGAATTGATTGTTCAAAGAGGTTTTACCGACCAACTACAATTGTCAGATGCAATTATGCAAACAAGAGGACAAGTTAAAAAATTTCAACTTCGATTTGGTTGCATGAGAAGTGATTCCAACAGAAATCATCTACTAATTCAAGCAATCTTCGACGACACAATGCCACTTCTTGAACCAACATCGCAATCATCTGACAAAAGTTTGGCTGCACATGACAAAGAAAACATTGCTACCCAAATTGTTCCACCCGTTACCCCCACTTCTCTCAAAGCAAATTCCAAGTGCATCTTCCACAAGCTCAACTGATGCTTCTATAACAGAGGTTACCCCAATTTCAAAAAAAAAAAGATTTAAAGACGTGGTCAAAAGAGCTCTCTTTACCTTTCACCCATCAAAAAAACCAAAAAGGTTAGAATTTATATAACAATTAACTCATTTATATACGTATTTACGCATTTTCTAACATTTACCAATATATTTCTTTTTCTTCCATTTAGCATTTCTCTAAGTCATGTTCGAACCAAAAACAAATTTGAAGAAATTGTTGCTACAAAAAGCATGGAGGAAATTGTATCAGATTCTGATTTACCAATCATTGGCTTAAAGAAGAAAACAAGTGAAGACAATTTCGCAACCAGTTCTCCTACCCCGATCGCGAGATTAGAGTTTGTATTCTCTCTTTTACAATTCACTTATCTCATTTAAATACATATTACATGCATAATATTAAATTATTCATACCTTCATTCTTCACTCAATCTTTATATATTAAATTGTAACAAATTGTGTTGAATTTGACAAAATCATCATTTTTGTGATATTCTGATTGATGCTTTGTTTTAATATTGGGTTCCTTTCAATTAAGGTATTATAAGATTATCTCTACTTATTATATAGGTCTAAAAACCATTTAAACCACTATTGAATTGCATATAAATGAAATTTTTGCGTGATGAACGTTTTGGAATACTATTAAATTGTCATATTTACAGGTGAATTTTTTTAGGAATTGTTCATTTTTCAGGGGAAGCTATGCCCATTTTTCAGCAGAAATTTCAAACTCTTAAGTAATTTTAACTTCAAATAAGGGCAAAAGACATTTTAGTCATATGTACCTAACACATAAAAGAACTAAAAGCTTAAACATTATATTTACATCCTTTTCTTCAATTTTTCTTCAATACATCCAATCATGATTATTTTACCTCTCTTCAACTTTTCCTTTAGATAAACACATAATTTAAAATATGTTTACTTTGTGTTACTTCAATTGGAAAACCATCTACAACTTGCTCATTAGTTCTCTTAATTTCATTACTTTGTGTTTCCTTAATTGGAAAACCATTTATAACTTTCTTATTAAATTGTTAAATTATATTATTCTTGTTTATACATAATTAGATGTTTAGGGTCATCTAGATACACAATCTGTGTTGCCATGTTTGCCAAAATGTAAGGGTTGTCATCATACCAAGTTCTGTTAATGTTCACAGATAGTAAGCCATGGTCGATTTTAACACTTCCCTGCCTATTTGGGTTTGTATCAAACCATCGACACTTAAACATGATCACTTGGTATCGGTCTTTGTAAAGTAATTGCACGATAGTTGTGAGTTTGCCATAGAAATCAATATCCGTACTTTCGCCTCCACTTGGTACATGGATATCGCTGTTTTGCGTACACAACTTGTCATCTCGTGCTGTCCCCAAAAACTTGACACTATTAACATGGCAACCTAAGAACAATTCAACGCGAATCATGCCGAACGCCAAGTTATATAACTCTTCACTGTAAGTGGGGGAATTCCATGATTTCAACTTATTCACCTAATATTATACAAAAACATTCACATGTTAGTTTGAGAAAATTAAATACTACAATATATATATATATATATATATATATATATATATATGTCAAATAAAAACACTTATAACTTACATATTCCAAAAACCATTGCGGAAACAATTCACGGTGTTTCTTGGCATACAAATGTGATGGATGTTCTCGCTTCATCATCTCTTCATGCTTATCTAAGTATGCCATTATCTCATCACAATTGTTCAGTATGAACCAATGCGCTACTTTCATGTCATTTATGGACAACAACTCTCCTCGTACAGGGCAAAAACAGAAAGTGTCTCATTTCTTACACCTCCGTCATTATTGCGCTGAGGACGATTGAAAGCCGTCTCCACATCTTTTAAATACATTCCACATAAAGTAAGAGACTCAACTGAACCCAAGCCTCTATAATTGATCCTTCGGGCTTCGCCCTGTTGCGTACACTTTTTTTCAGCTCTCCTAGAAGCCTGCCAAAATAAAACGATACGATACAAATTAGCAAGCGTGGGATAATGATGCATAAACAAATGATGAGGATTATGTACCTTTCTATTGGATACATCCAGCGATAGTTGACAAAACCAGCAAGCAATGCCTCTTCTAGCAAGTGAACCATTACGTGAATCATACTTGTGAAGAAAGCTGGAGGGAATACCATCTCAAACTTGCATAGGACTTGGACAATGTCATGGCGAGTAACTGATTAATGTCTGTCTTGCGCAACATGACAGGACCCGCCCCGAATTTCTTCGGAAACCGGGACGGATCCCGTCTAATATCCGACATCCTACAGATGCCGGGCCCACTTACTAAGAACCGAGACTTTCTACCAAAATTTTGGCAGAGTCTCCCCTGTAAACAGAACAAATCCCAAATTTCCAACCTGTTAAAAACACAGATATATATACAACCCAACAGCCAGCATGCATTACACAAAGCATAGTGTTTACAAACCATGGCCTCCGGCCTCAAAAATCACATCCTAACAAGGCAACAAAAATGAAGTTTTACGAATTTACAAGGTACAGAGGCTCTACGAAAGCTCGGAGCACTGCAGTTCACGGTTCAAGGCACACGACACAGCTCTGCTATTCGTTCCAGTCAACTACTGGTTGTGGGGCGCAAAACAGAAAATTGTGAGTGGACAAAACAAAGTTTAATTTCAATTAAACCAAAGTAATATAACCCCACCGTTAGAAAACCATGCATAAAACCAATGCACTAAAAACCATCATATTCATATATATATATATATAGTTTGCTCAAACCTGAGCTAAATCCGAAATCCAGTGAAACTTACAAATCAACCCATCCAAACCTTTCCTTATAAATCTCAAATCAAACTCTCGAAACATGTGCCCACTGGCACGACGAGCGGGAAAGTATCCTCACTCAGAAACAAGAACAATTGCATAGCTATATATACGTAGATATAGATATATATATATATATATATATATATATATATATATATATATATATATATATATATATATATATATATAATATAAGAGATATAACATAAGTATATGACACACCTAATTGTACCGGGGAAACAATCCAACAGGGGATTGTTGACTAGTCCACATGTAACAGCCCTCAAAACGACCATGTGGCTAGGGACGAGCCGTCCAACTGGGGGACTAACTCTCAGCCAGCACGTACGGGCGAAGAATCAAGACCCGTACGTATGTAAACAGTCCTACGAGCGCAAACTACCCAATCAATGGTCTACAGCGACATCCCATCACGGATGCCCCGGGTTCCGACATTTCCAAGTATCTCACATTTCCATAATCCAGTTACAATCCAGGGGGAGGTACACAAGGTAGTGCTTATAGCACTTCAAACCGACAGTCTAAACTCACATCTTTCCACATCTTATAACAACAACCTCGTACTTCCCACACATAACCCAACAAGATAGGTAGCAATTTCTCAAATATCATTTGTATAAACTCAAGATACTTAAAATGTCAAAACCCAGAAATATCCCAAATACTTTACGAAAATAATAGTTTCACTATAACGTACTAGTTGACTTTCAATAAATCCTTAAATTCTTATGCATGCAAATTCCAAGATAAAATCATGCTATTTATTTGAAAACAAAGTCCACTCAGAAATAGTCCCAAGCTGCGTGACCCTGAGAGGGTCCTGCCTGCTGTGAAGGCGGAGTCGGATTACCTATTTCAGAATACGAACACGATATTAAAATCCAACGCTTCAAAAGAAAACTTTAAGGTAAAATCCTAGTTTCCCGGGTTTCTCTGAAGTACGAGGAACGAGACGTCCCTAAGGTCCAACTAAAGGTTTCAAGCGCTGGAAAAGTCTCGGAAGACACTCGGTCAACCGGACGGTCAAACTTTAAGTTGATGAACCGGAACATCCGGGGCTCCGATTCACGATCCACGAAATCCTATACGATCATAGGAATACAGGGAACATCATAAGTGAGATTGGGTTTGATCTAACGGTCCAAACACATCAAACCCGAAAATCACACAATATGTCAAATTCGTTCGAGCCCCAAACGATATCCAAATTGAGATCCGAAAACTCCTACGTGCTCAAGACAACATAAGGATCATTTTAGGAGAAAAAAGTGACCCCACCAGATTGCCCACGCGCCGGCAGCGCGTGGGTGGCTTGAGCACAGTTCAGGCGGCCGAAAATCTTCAAACCTCGGCTCCAAACTCCTACCCTAGGTAAAACCCCTAATTTGGAGCCACTTTCGTTCTTGGACATACCCCAAATTATTGACGGAAGTGGCCGGAATTTCAATTTGAAAACCGGCATATTTTAGGGTTCGAACTCGAGTTGTTAAATCTAGAAATAAGCCAAAACCTACCCAACAGCCAGCTAGAGCACAAAGAGTAGATGAGAAACCATACCTCACTCGTCTGAAACGGTGGCCGGACGGCGGCGATCGAGTAGCTGGAAGTTTATGTCAAAATCGGCGACTTTTCTGCGTTTTCCGGCGAATCTCGACTGTTCCATGAGCTGTGCTGGCCGAGGAAGAGAGAGGAGGAGGTGGCGGTTTGAATGGGTCCGGTCTCGTGGCTGGTGGTCCGGCGTGGCGGCGGCTGTGGCGATTGGAAGTGGTGGCTGGGCAAAACCAAAGGGGAGGGCTGTTTTATTAAAATACCAAAGGCGCGGGAGAGAGAGAGTGAGGAGAGAGAGAGAGATTTCTAAGTTTTATTAAAATTCAATTTCAATTTAATTACGATTTTGCCACTAGAGGATTTTATCTCGTAACTTCTTCGTTTCAATCCCGATTCAAGCCTAACGCACATCTACGAATTCGTCTCGGTACGACCTTCCTAAAAATACCACTTGTTGTCCCAAAATCTTCTCAGATAAAAATTGACCTTTTTGCCCCCACTCTTGAGGGTAAAATTGGAACTCTAGATTTTAATTTAATTAATTAGTGAATAGTCTTAAATTTTGGGTCGGGATGTTACAATCTACGCCCCTTAAAGAATTTCATCATCGAAATTTACGTACTTGTCAATAGAAGAGGTAAGGGTACTGGGCCCGCATCTGCTCCTCGGGTTCCCAAGTAGCTTCCTCTACAGTCTGACTCCTCCATAACACTTTCACTACTAGAATAGATCTGGAGCGTAACACTTGCTCTTTTCTGTTTGTACGGGTTCCTCATCATACGACAAATCTTCTCTCAACTCCATGGGTTGCTGTTCCAAAATATGAGAAGGATCAGGCATGTACTTCCGTAGCATGGACACATGGAATACGTCATGGATCCGAGATAGTTCTGAAGGTAAGGCAAGTCTGTAGGCAACTGGTCCGATACGTTCCGTGATCTCATAAAGGCCAATATAACGAGGACTTAACTTCCCACGTTTACCGAACCTCATCACACCCTTCCAAGGAGATAGCTTCAAGAACACCCAGTCTCCAACTGCAAACTCAAGATCATTAGACCGGTTGTCCGCATAACTCTTCTGTCTGTCTTGTGCGGTCTTAAGCTTCTGTCGAATCATCTTCACTTTTTCAGTTGTATCCCGAATACTATCCACTTTTTCCACTTTCCTGTCACCCACCTCATTCCAACAAACTGGAGTTCTACACATCTTTCCATATAATGCTTCATACGGAGCCATCTCAATGCTCGAATGGTAACTGTTATTATACGCAAACTCCACCAAAGCAAGGTGAGTATCCCAACTACCTTTCAGCTGTAACACACAGGATCTCAACATGTCCTCCAGAGTCTGAATGGTTCTTTCTAACTGTCCATCAGTCTGTGGGTGGAAAGCAGTACTGAAACGTAACCTGGTACCCATAGCCTCATGTAGACATTTCCAGAATTGAGAGGTAAACCTAGCATCCATGTCCGACACAATGGACACAGGAGCTCCATGCAATCTCACTATCTCATCCACAAAGAGCTTCGCCAGCTTTGACAAGGAATAGGTTTCCTTTACAAGTAGGAAGTGGCCGGATTTGGTGAGTCGGTCAACTATCACCCAAATTCCGTCATGCCCATTTGCAGAACGTGGAAGTTTGAAAACGAAGTCCATTGTAATATGCTCCCACTTCCATTCAGGGATCGGAAGTGGCTGCATAAGTCCAGAAGGTTTCTGTCGCTCCGCTTTCACTTGTTGACAAACCAAACACCTGCTTACATATTTTGCAATGTCACCTTTCATATGCGGCCACGAGTAGTACCCACGTAGAGTCCGATACATCTTAGTACTACCTGGATGCATAGAATAAGTTGAACAGTGAGCTTCCTCCATGATTTCTCTCTTCAAGTCGTCATTCTTGGGAACACAGAGACGAGTTCCGGTTACTAAGGCTCCATCTTCTCTTATTGCATAATCCCTCCATATACCACTTTCTACTTCTGACCTTATCACACAAAGATTAGGATCTTCCAATTGGGCTGCAATCACTCTCTCAATCAAAATAGGCCTCACATGCAAACTAGCAAGTATTGCACCCTGTTGACTCCATTCCAACTCTACTTCTTCTTTCCGTAGTTCCCCCAATAACGGAATGTAAACCCCTTTAAAATGAGCTATACTTCCATTAGTACTCCTACTCAAAGCATCAGTTACCACATTAGCTCGACCGGGATGATACTCAATCGTGCAATCGTAATCCTTAATCAACTCCATCCAACGTCGTTGTTTCAGGTTCAACTCCTTCTGAGAGAAAATGTACTTGAGGCTCTTATGATCAGTGAAGATCTGACACGTCTCACCATACAGGTAGTGTCGCCAAATTTTGAGAGCAAACACCACTGCAGCAAGTTCCAAGTCGTCTGTAGGATAATTCTGCTCATGCTTCTTGAGTTGCCTTGAGGCATAAACAATCACCCGATCATGCTGCATCAAAACACATCCCAAGCCTTGCAATGATGCATCACTGTAGATCACAAAGTTCCCCGAATTGTCTGGAAGAGCCAGGCGCGGTGGTCAACTGCTTCTTTAACTCCTGAAAACTCTGTTCACACTCTTCCGTCCACTCAAACTTAACATCTTTCCTTGTTAACCGTGTAAGAGGTGCTGCTATCACGGAGAACTCATCCACAAACCGACGATAATAACCTGCTAACCCCAGGAAACTCTGTACTTCTGTCACACTAGTGGGTTGCACCCAATTTAAAACGGCTTCTATTTTTTGGGGGTCCACATAGATTCCTTCTGCTGATATCACATGCCCAAGGAAGTCCACTCTATCCAACCAAAACTGACACTTACTGAACTTGGCATACAGCTGCCTCCTTCTCAAAGTCTTTAATACCAACCTCAGATGCTTCTTATGACCCTCCAAAGTTCTGGAATAGACAAGGATGTCGTCTATGAATACAATCACAAAGCGATCCAAGTAAGGTCGGAACACTCTATTCATGAGATCCATAAACGTTGTTGGAGCATTTGTCAATCCGAAAGGCATCACCAAGAACTCATAATGGTCGTAACGAGTCCTGAATAATGTCTTCGGAACATCCTCCTCTCGTACTCTGAGTTGATGGTAACCCGATCTCAAATCGATCTTAGAGAAATACTTGGCACCCTTCAATTGATCAAACAAATCATCGATTCGAGGCAAAGGATATCGATTACGCACAGTCACCTTGTGATCAATGCATAATTCTGTATCATTTTGTAACACTCTACCCTATTGTTTGGTTATGTTTTTAGGTAAAACTTGTATCCATTTTGTGTTTGTTATTCAGTTCATTGAGCTCTAGGTACCACTTGAGGCATTTGAAGCAAAATGGTGCAAAAAGGTGCAAAAAACTGGAGACTGAGTTAGAAATTCATTTCGGACTTATCTTCTTCATCCAATCTTGGATTGGGCCAAATTACATGTGGTTGGAAAGAAGACATTCTGAACTTGAAGATGGTGGGTTCAAAGTCGTCATTTGGTTAAGAGTAGCCCAATTCGTAAGCCCAAGAAGTTGTTCATCATGCTAACTTGTAGATGAGCTCATTGCTAGCTTGGTCATGCTGACATGAAGATGAGCTATGGCTGCTGGTGGGATTTGTTGGTGAAGTGCATCAACCAATTCTGATTTTCTAATACAAGTGTTGTATGCATTAGCCATATTGAATTCATATTTCCCCTTTCCTTCTCCCTATAAATATCACTTCCATTCCAAACACTTTCATCAATCATATCATGGGATTCACAATCCCTCTCTTCCAATTCCTAGCAGATCACTCATCCCAGCACAATCCCTTCTCAAACATTCATTAATCATAGCCTCATACACTTCTCCCACAGATCACTCCATCCTCCACCCTCCCATCATTTCCCAAACACAATCCATACCATCTACACCACTCTTCATCTCTTGCTGCAGCATACATGGTGGAAGCTGTGAGAAGCTCTACAACAACATAATTCGTTCTTCACGGGTTTTTCTTACTCTCTCCATGTTTATTATGATTCAAATGCATTTTCCATTAATGGAGTGTAACTAATTACCATAGCTAGGGTTTCAATGTAACCTGACAAGACAATTTCATGTTTTCAAGTTAATGTTACCCTTGTTGATTACTTCTAATTTTCTGGTCTCATTCACTTGTTCTTAGTTGAATCTTTATGCATGTTTAAATAACTGGCCACTATGAACACATGCATGTTGGTTATCTAGTTCAAGTTTACATAAACACCATATGACTCTTGAACCGATTAGTGAATGAGTGGGTAATGCATTTAGGACAAACACCATGTTTAAATGTTTACTTGGTTCCTTTGTGTTCTTCTTAAGCTTAATGGATTTAGATTCATAGCTTAGACTAAACACCATAGCTAAGTTGTGTTTTCTGAGTACTTGATTAAAACCAAACACCATATGGATAATCATACATAAGAAAGAACAAACTCCAGAAATTGAATTGATCAACTTAAATGCTTGTTAACTTGTTGCTTGAAATTGGATTGTCATGGTGAAGTTGAAACCCTAGTGCTTGTCTCCTTTGTCTCTAAATTTTCTAAACATCTACTTGCTGGTCACTTGCTATTTTGCATTCCCTTTTAGTAGTTTTCAGTCACTTGCTATTTGCTTTCCCTTTTTGTAGTTTTTAATCCAAACAAACTCAACACAACCTCATTTAAATTATGTTTAGCCTTAGGATACTTGTGAGTCTAAGTAGTAGTAATAAGTGTCTTTCATCCAAGTCTCTGTGGAATGACCTCGTTCTTGCATTCCTATACTATAATTGGTTCGTGCACTTGCGAGAAATAGATAGAGTAAAATCTGTCCATTCAATTGTCTGTAATCGATACATAGCCTCATGGTTCCATCCTTTTTCTTCACAAACAACACCGGTGCACCCCACGGGGAAACACTAGGTCGAATGAATCCAAGATCAACCAATTCCTGCGATTGAATCTTTAACTCCCATAACTCTGCTGGTGCCATCCTGTAAGGAGCTTGATAAATTGGGTTTGTGCCTGGAAGGAGTTCAATAGTGAACTCGGTTTCTCTCTGAGGAGGCAAACCAGGAAGATCATCCGGAAAGACATTTGGAAACTCACGAACAATAGGAACATCTTCCAGATTCAAAGTGATCTCCTGAGTATCAATGATGGGGGCTAAGTACCCCACGCATCCCTTCTTAAGTAACCTTTTTGCCGTGATGGCGGAGATAAGACAAGAAGGAAGAACTCTACGCTCTCCACAGAACACGACTTCAGGTTGTCCCGGGCTTCTAAACACTACCTCCTTCTTGAAACAATCCACTGACACACGATGCTTCTCTAATCAATCCATTCCCAAGATCATATCAAGATCCACCAAATCTAAGGGAATCAAATCGGCTTCTAATACTGCATCTCCCACTTGGACATAACAACCCTTGAACACCATGTCCGTAAACAGGACATCCCCCGTAGGTAAAGAAATGCTAAAACTTCATGCCATGGGTGTGGGTCTAACACTGGCATATGGTACAAAAGTACGTGCAATGAACGAATGGGTAGCCCCGGGATCTATCAATACACGTGCAAAATAACCAAAAATGAGGACCATACCAGTGATAACATCAGGTGTAGCCTGAGCCTCCTACTGGGTCATGGAGAAAACACGGACCTGAGTAGTAGCACGCCCTGACTGACCCCTCTGACTCCTACCACCCCGCCCACGGAAGGTGGACTGAACTCCACTGCTCGATGAACCGGCTGCAGAAGAAGATGTACCGCCTCGGGTCTGACCTTGTCCTCTACTGCCTTGCCCCTTTTGGGCTCCAAACTCCCGTCCAGTAGTACCCACAGCAGTAAGGAATGGACATTCACTCCTATAGTGTCCAGACTGCCCACAGTGAAAACATGTTACCCCGCTCCTCGGGTACTGACCACTCGACTGTCCACGTTGCGGGCAATCTTTCCTGACATGTCCCACCTGTCCACAGTAATGGCAGGTTATACTGGGCATAGATTGTTGTCTAGAGGGCTGACTCCAAACCGATCGTGAGCCAGACCTACCACTGCTTGAACCGGATCCTCGTCCTCCTGACCAACCACTACCTGCTGAGCTGGAGCTAGATCCTCCTCTCTTTGATGGACCCTGACTCGGTCCACCAAAACCTGAAGTATCCCTGCAACGCCTGTTCTCACCCATACTGTGAGCCTTAGCTACCCTATCCGCTGCTTGGGCCAAAGCCCTCATAGTGGGGTATACGGTGGCAGTGGTCACCCCCTGTATGTCATACCATAGGCCATTTTCGAAGCGTCTGCATTTATCCTCCTCTGTGAGTACCATCTCTGGTGCAAACCTGGACAGTTCATTGAATTTTTGTTCATACTCAAACACAGTCATATTTCCCTGTCTCAAATTCTCAAATTCAGACTTCTTTACATTCCGATAGGAGTGTGGGTAATACTGATCAAAGGAGACCTGTTGAAATTCCGCCCAAGTGATGGCTGCAACATTGAGGTAACCTCTTCTAACTGTTTTCCACCAATGGTAAGCGTTCCCCTTTAGAAGAAAAACAGCCAAACGAACTTTATCTCCTTCAGGGCACTGTAGGACTTCGAAAACTCGTTCTAGCTCAGTAAGCCAACCCTCAGCTTCAGTACGGTCTGCACTTCCAAAGAATTCTTTAGCCCCCAACTCTTTAACTCTTCTTATATCAGAACCCTCCATATTTCCTCTCCCTTGCATGGCCGTAGTCATAGTGTGGGCGAACTGAGTGGTGAACTGATTGATGAACTGGTTCATCACTTGTTGCCAATCCAGCATATTGTCTCCAGCATGCTCATCAACATGTGGTGGAGATGGTGGAAGTGGAGGTGAAGGTGGTGGTGAGGGAGGTGGAGATGGTGGCTGAGATGGAGGTGGAGGATTTGGTCCATACCTCTGAACACGACCACGACCTCTTATTCTGGCACCACGGGGATGCATGATTCTAAACAAAGAAAACAGAGAATCAGTAGTACCAACACACAAAAGAGGCATGAAAGTCACAAGAAAAGAAACCTAATGCTCTGATACCAAGCTGACAGGACCCACCCCGAATTTCCTCGAAAACCGGGACGGATCCCGTCTAATATCCGACATCCTACAGATGTCGGGCCCACGTACTAAGAACCGAGACTTTCTACCAAAATTTTGGCAGAGTCTCCCCTGTAAACAGAACAAATCCCAAATTTCCAACCTGTTAAAAACACAGATATATACAACCCAACAGCCAGCATGCATTACACAAAGCATAGTGTTTACAAACCATGGCCTCCGCCCTCAAAAATCACATCCTAACAAGGCGATAACAGAGCAAGTCTAACAGAATTCAACAAGCCAACAAAAATGAAGTTTTACGAATTTACAAGGTACAGAGGCTCTACGAAAGCTCGGAGCACTGCAGTTCACGGTTCAGGGCACACGACACAGCTCTGCTGCTCGTTCCAGTCAACTACTGGCTGTGGGGCACAAAACAGAAAATTGTGAGTGGACAAAACAAAGTTTAATTTCAATTAAACCAAAGTAATATAACCCCACCGTTAGAAAACCATGCATAAAACCAATGCACTAAAAACCATCATATTCATATATATATATATAGTTTGCTCAAACCCGAGCTAAATCCGAAATCCAGTGAAACTTACAAATCAACCCATCCAAACCTTTCCTTATAAATCTCAAATCAAACTCTCGAAACATGTGCCCACTGGCACGACGAGCGGGAAAGTATCCTCACTCAGAAACAAGAACAATTGCATAGCTATATATACGTAGATATAGATATATATATAATATAAGAGATATAACATAAGTATATGACACACCTAATTGTACCGGGGAAACAATCCAACAGGGGATTGTTGACTAGTCCACATGTAACAGCCCTCAAAACGACCATGTGGCTAGGGACGAGCCGTCCAACTGGGGGACTAACTCTCAGCCAGCACGTACGAACGAAGAATCAAGACTCGTACGTCTGTAAATAGTCCTACGCACGCAGACTACCCAATCAAGGGTCTACAGCGACATCCCATCAAGGATGCCCCGGGTTCCGACATTTCCAAGTATCTCACGTTTCCATAATCCAGTTACAATCCAGGGGGAGGTACACAGGGTAGTGCTTATAGCACTTCAAACCGACAGTCTAAACTCACATCTTTACACATCTCATAACAACAACCCCGTACTTCCCACACATAACCCAACAAGATAGGTAGCAATTTCTCAAATATCATTTGTATAAACTCAAGATACTTAAAATGTCAAAACCCAGAAATATCCCAAATACTTTACGAAAATAATAGTTTCACTATAACATACAAGTTGACTTTCAATAAATCCTTAAATTCTTATGCATGCAAATTCCAAGACAAAATCATGCTATTTATTTGAAAACAAAGTCCACTCACAAATAGTCCCAAGTTGTGTGACCCTGAGAGGGTCCTGCCTGCTGTTAAGGCGGAGTCGGATTACCTATTTCAGAATACGAACACGATATTAAAATCCAACGCTTCAAAAGAAAACTTTAAGGTAAAATCCTAGTTTCCCGGGTTCCCCTTAAGTACGAGGAACGAGACGTCCCTAAGGTCCAACTAAAGGTTTCAAGCGCTGGAAAAGTCTCGGAAGACACTCGGTCAACCAGACGGTCAAACTTTAAGTTGATGAACCGGAACATCCGGGGCTCCGATTCACGATCCGCGAATTCCTATACGATCCTAGGAATAGAGGGAACATCATACGTGAGATTGGGTTTGATCTAACGGTCCAAACACATCAAACCCGAAAATCACACAATATTGTCCTAACTCGATTTTTCCCATTCATCAACATTAATACTTACTATTTTCCCACTTTTTTATAACAGGGTCAAGACCTCCATCAAAGAGAAGAAAAGTCATGAAGAAATTGCAAAACAAAATCCGCCCAATTAAACAGCATGCTGCTCAAAACTATCCAAATTTTGCTATTTTAATAGCTGCTTCCCACTATTAACATCTCAATGTATATACAAACATGTCTACTATTTTAACATAACAAGTAGCCTGTAAAATATGTTTCTACTTCCTTTTTTGCAACTTATACTTCCTTAGTTAAGCATAATGCTACAAGTTAAATCTCATTGTATATATAAACAATCTTATTTTGTCTACGTAATTTCAAAACCCGCAGTATCACGCAAGCTTTTTTGCTAGTAACAATGAAAACTGACACAGCAAATGGAATAGAATTTTATTTTCTTTAAACTCAGAAAGATATTGGTGAACTCTTTAATTACAAGTAATGATCATGACACTTACAAGTAACGGATGAAATTCATTGAATAAAGAGCTATAAATACTCATAAAATAAAGATGGAATGTATATAGAAATGGATGAAGCATACAATATAGGAAATTCTTGATAAGCACTCAAAGAAAAATAAATTCATCAACTGTATAAGAGAAAAGACCGATTTACCCTCTATCGTGAAATAAAGGAGGGCTCATACCAAATTATGCATTAATTGGGTGTAACAACATCAACATTGTTTTAAAGACTCTTCCAGCCAACGAGGTCTTACTTAGTGGAAAAGGGTCTTGCCGTGCAAACCAGAGGCCTCAAGTTCAAATTTCCATGACATCTTGGTTGTGTGTGTGTGAAAAAAGTCCCTCCTTGTAGTTTAGACTTGTACTAAAAAAAACAGACGCATCCAGCCTTTGACAGGCCAATTCAATTCTAAAAAAGGCCAAAAATGGGCCTATCATTGTTTGTGCCTGATAAATCACGGCCATGAACTGGCCGAAGGAGCCCCTTTTCCTCGGCCCTGGCACTCGCTCGAAGGACTAAACGCGGCGTTTGGCCAAGATGCTTGGCCTTCCTGAAAACAAAAGAAAAGTTGCTAAGGCATGATCTTCTCGGCCTAGATTATAGGCCGAGGCCGAGGCCGAACAAAATTACGGCCAAAGATATTAAAGTCAGATCATCAAGTGGCAGCAGGGTCCCACGCTTCATTTAATAAAGTAGTGCCTCTGTTTATTGCAGCAAACCCACTGGCCACAAATAAGCATTTAATGCACGAGGGAAGGTGGGAAGTGACTGAAGTCAGGATTTGGCGACAGAAAGCAGAGTGATTAGACGCAGACATTCTCACAAGAATTCTTGCAGCTTGAGAGATTGGGTGACTAACTATCAGAGCAATAAATGCGTCCCCACGGCCAGTTGCGCAGAAACCACGATTAGGGCGGCGGGCGAGATTCACCGGGATTCATGGGGTCACACCACCATGCTTCATGATCCCAAATGTCGATTGGACTACCCACTTGCGCTAATCAGGCTCCACTATGCAGGATTTCAGCCTCGATTACTCATCCAGGAACTCTTCCTATAAATACGAGGCTCAAGCTACGTTCAAAGGGTTCAAACACCAAACCAAAGCCTCCCACGGAGCAACTTATATTTTCCTGTAATGCACTTTCAATATCTTTACTTGCTTTCCTAGGAGTAGTGTTAGACTGTAAGGAAAATCCATTCATCAATATATCATACGACCCTTGATTTTCAAGGCGCCGGAGCACCATCTTTGTTATTCGCTCATTCACCCCATATATCATACGACCGCCGCTCACTGAGCAGCGCGCCGGAGCACCGCCCTAAACCCACCACCGACACCACCACTAAACGGCCTTGTAGCTCAGGCCGTGAACCTGACAGCCGAGATTAGTTCCTCTCTCGGCTACAATCGTTTGACCAGAAGTCAAGTCCAAACAGGCGCACCATTTCACCGATCAACCATCCCCATTCACACCAACAATCTCGACGCACGGTAGACCGTGCTGGCACGCCCGTGCACAACCGCACCGCACCCAAAAGCAGGAAGCCGCGTGTCAACGCATATCCCCTCGGCCCGGAACTCCAGGCCGTGAGATTTGCGCGGCAGACAATCATTTTAAAGGATGCAAAGACGGGTTGCTGGGTAGCAGGGCATGGTGCAAGTCAATCGGGCCAACCAAGATTGATCTTGGATCACCTAATGAATCACAATTGGATCAACTCCTAAGGCTACGTTTGGTTCGCAACAAAAGGGGTTTGGGAATGGGAAATCATTAGTTTGGTAAGTCTATGTATATTAAAAGGTTTTCTAGTTCATGAAAGAATACGGGGAAAATGAAACCCTTCATCCACCTTAGGTTTCATTTTACCTTCCCATGGGAAACCAAAGCAAGGATTGATTACATCTTTTTATGACCAATTTACCTTCATTAACAATTAAAATAACCAAGGTTTGCATTAATTACAATTTTTATTGCATATTTTTAATTTAGGGATATAATTGAAAAACTAAAAAGATGTGTAGTTAATTCATGCACAAATCAAACATGGGAAAGGAAGTAAAATGATATTTCCTACTTACTTTCTCAGCATTACCTACCAAACATGGAAAAAGAATCTTCTCCCTTCCCCTGGAAAAAGAAGATATGGGGATTAATTGATTTCCAATCAAGTTTTTTATGTGAACCAATTGGGGCCTATGCATACACGATGGGCTATTAATATGATACCAAGTTGAAAAAAATTACAAAAGTAAATAAATTCAATACATAAGTCAAATTTGGCGTAGGCCCATCTTGACTCGTTTAGTAGCCCAGCACGAGTACGACCTGAGCATAGATGGGCTCGGGCTAGGATTGATGATTTTTATAAATGGACGAGCCCAGCATGACCCGTTTATTAAATGGGCCAACTCAAAATGGGTCTTGTTGCCTCTTAGTGGTTATGGGAGAGGCTGGTTTAAATTAAAGCAGCCAAAGAGGATGGGTGACATGTCCTTAGAAGGTTGAATCAATCCATGGCCCAATGAAACTAAAGATCCTATCAGTTTGTGGTATATGATCTATATCAGAAATTCAAGGGTTGATCATTTTATTAGTCCCTGAACTTAGACCCGATTTGCATTTTAGTCCCTCAATTTTCAAAATCGTTCTCATGGTCCTTCAACTTCAATTTCGTTAGAACAAATGGTCATGCCATCAATTTTGTTAAATTTTATGTTAAATACAAGGGGAAAATGGTTTTTTTTTTAATTTAAATTGATTAAAATATGAATAAAAAATTAAAAAATTAAAAAACTAAAAAATTAAAATTAAACTCTCTCTCTCCCCCCCTTTATCCCAATTTCTACTCCCCCCAAACTTTATTTTTTTTTTCTTGGTTTTTTATTTGATTTTCTTTTATTGTTATTTTAAAGATATGATTTTTTTATTCATTTTTTGGTTTTAATATAAAAATACCATTTTGCCCATGCATTTAACAGAAAAAGTTAACAAAATTGACGGCATGACCATTTGTCCTAACAAAATTGACGGCATGATCATTTGTTATCTGGATAAGACGCTGTCAACATTTATTAGGAAATGTGAACAAAAAGAAATGTATTTTGTATAGTTATAATTATTAAGTTGGGGCCATGCATGCATGCATGTTTGACTAGTAATAGAGCAGTGGGTAAGAAGCCTCTTTTGCGAGAGGCAATTTTTAAAAATTTAAAAATTTATTTTAGAATTAAAAAAGATAATGTGTAGTTGTGTTCCATAAAAATAGGATCTATTATCTGATTTTTCTTTTAATTTTAATTTTTTTTAAATATGAAAAAGTGTGAATTTACCATATTATCCTCATTTAATTAATAATTTTAATTCTTAATGTTTGTATTAACTAAGGGCATTTTCTGGTATTTTGAATGTTTCACCATTCTCTTCCTTTTGCTTTATATATATAGATTAACCATAATTCAAACAATATGTTGCTTTGAATAATATCTTATTAGTTGAGTTAGAATGAAGGTCTTATCACTATTAATTTAAGTAAAATTGCCCTTTGAGCAGTTGAAATAGCCATGCCGTGAACTAAGCTTGTCCCTAATCATGGAAAGCCCAAACAATTAGTTTTCGTTAAGTACAGTTAACTGTACTTGTATTTTTTCCTTTATTTGCAAGATAAAATGGCTTGAGAAATACTGTTTGTCATAAACACAAAGTTATACACTTTCGGTTCATAATTTTAACATGGATTTGGACCAAACCCATTTTATACTTGATAGTCAAGTTAGAAGAACTGCGACTGGTGCTTGCTTTAGTTATCTGAGTAGTGCTTGTTTATTATATTATATTATTATTTTTTGTGGTCTCAGAAACTGGAATTCATTCAGTACTTGTTAACTAATTAGATGAGGAATATACGATGCTATGCTAGCACACTAAGTACTGTACGGCACACTAGCATTAGTGTAGTGTGTGTGAGTTTAGTGCATTATTACCCCTCTCAATAGAAAAGGTCCTCCCAAAAAAAAAAAAAAAAAAAGAGTACTGTACGGCACATAGTTAGTACACTAATGCTATGCTATTGTGATCTTAACATGTAAAAATTTGCGATTATAGACAGAAGTCATCCATCCTTGTTTGTCGCAGTAGGGATTAAGGATAGTTTAAGTAGTGGGCCCAACACCCATCGAATGTCCGTCATGCTCACTTCTCTCGAGTTAATCCTAACGGAAATCTGAGAGTGGGTTTTGACAAATAGAGTTCATTAGGAGTAAACATACAATTAGTACTATTGGAATTTTTAAGGGACATTCACTATTATACCCAATATAGGAGCCCAAATTATAAAAAAAAAACTCTATACGAAATGGATTTTAGAAACACACCCAAAACCTATTTACAACATAACAAAAGTACTTTTAACTTCTTTTAAATTGCAAAACTGCCATTGATTTTTTAAAACAAACCCAACCCCAAAACCTCATAAAAAGGCCCAAAACACTTAATAGGGCATCAAAGTAATTTAATAATCAAAATTAAATTCAATAGGGCAAACTTTCATTTTTTGAGTTTTTTTTGGGTTTGTTTATAGAAATTAAATGGTGTAGGGTTTATTTATAATTTTAGTGCTAAGAATGGGTATTTGATTAAATATCTCAATTTGTAAAAGGTTTTAAAAATTTAACCGTTTTATTTATTTATTATTTGGCTGTTTTATTTTATTTATTGTGGGGGTTATAAATATTTAATTTTCAGGTTTTATTTATATATTGAATGCCTTAATTTTCTGGTTTAATGTGGTGAAGGTTACATGTTATTGGATGCCTATAAAAGGTCACTCTTCCTTCACATTTGAACAACCACAACACCATCAGAATATCACATATCACAATCACCACGACAATATTAATCTCTCTTTTTCTACTTTTTATATTTTCTCTACTTATATTATTATTTTGGGCAATGGTTATATGACTTTGATATCTATATCCATCTATGAACGTGCTCATAGCGGATCTTGAGTTTGTGTACAAGGAGTCGTATCTTGGAGTCTTGTAGACCGCCAGTATCTGCACGTAGGAAGGCTACAAAGGCTTTAGGACAGCGTGTTTGGCGTGCTTCACCGTACCAAACTCACCTTCTTACTTATTTTACTTTTACTTACCTATTAATTTGTTTTCTTCAATTTCATTGTACCTTAAAAGCTTTCCAATTTGTTTATATGTTATTTATAATATAAATATTTTTGTATTTAGCTTTACGAAAAAGGAAAACTATAATTTTTATAACAAGTACAACGTACATATCAACAAAAACAAATAGTACATTGTCATTACGAATGAACCTGCTCATTCTATTGGTTTTTTTTTTTTTTTTTTTTGGGTTTGTTTTTGAGAGAGCATATTCTATTGATGTTAATTCAAAGCTTTCTCCAGACTAGCTTTATGTGGTCGCTACTTACAAAAGCAGGAATGCATATTCTTATAAAAATGCATTAATTATCCTCATATTTGGACTTACTGAATACCATTTCTTCTGTTTGGTCCGTTATTGCATCAACTCCCAACCTAATTTACTTTGGTTTTCTTTTACTGTTTTTTACAAGAAGGGGCATTAATTTTGTACCAACTCATTCTATGCTTTCTTGGAGGAAGGCAATGTGATTGAAACTTGAGTGGTTAAGAGTATTTACTTTTGTATCTAAGGTTTTAGGTTCGATTCCCCCTTCCCCAAATCGCTCTTTGTATATCAAGATAGTATTTTTTTGTAAAAAAATGGAACATAAAAAGTTTCAACATATATATATGGGATAATGGAAGATTGAAAGAGAAGAGAGGTGGTCAATGCGGGGTTACCACAATGGTTGTGGCCCTCCCCCTTCTTCCCTGCTTGGCACCCATGATCGAAACCCCAAGGTTGTCTTTCCTCCCAATGTAACCCAAAAAAAAAAGAGAAGAGAGGTGTGAACACATAATATTTAAGGTAATGGATTAACTTGAGTTCCAAGGAAGAGAAGGGCATAACAATATAGCTAGCACAAGAACCGTACGTTTAAAATAAGGTGCACATACAATGAATATTGGAAGCCATGTGAGGGTTACTATAAGCAACAACCTACCTGTACGTACAAGAAATAATAAAAAGCATATTATAAGTAGCAACCTAAGTAAACTAATTTCGGCGCCCTTTGCTTGCTTTGTCATTTTCATTAACAAATTCATTAGATTTCAAGCCTATAAATACAAACCATCACATCGTCAATCTCCAACTCATTAACCTCTCTATCTCTATATCTCTCTTTTTCTCTCACTTTTATCACAAAAAAATTCGGAAAAGACCAAGTCCTAGTGTTCAAATGGCAAACTCCACAAGCCTCATTGTTCTCTCACTTGCTTTTGTCTTCTTCATGATTAACTCAACCTTAGCCGCTAAAGCCCCATACAATGTGGCCAGTTTAGGAGGCAAAGGAGATGGGAAGACTGACTCAACCAAAGCCTTCCTTTCTGCATGGGCCAAAGCTTGTGCCTCGGCGGAGCCGGCTGTCATTTACGTGCCGAGGGGGAGGTTCTTGCTGCACAATGTAGTGTTCGCTGGGCCGTGCAAAAATAACGCGATCACCTTCAGCATTGCCGGCACTCTTGTAGCTCCATCCGATTACCGGGTCATTGGAAATGCCGATAACTGGATTTCCTTTGAGGATGTGGAGGGGGTTACTATATCCGGTGGAATTCTTGATGGCCAAGGCACCGACTTGTGGGCTTGCAAGGCAGCAGGCAAGAGTTGCCCCAATGGAGCAACGGTAATTAATTAGCTAGTTTAACTATCAAGTTAATGCATGTGCTTGTAGCCTTATATAATAAGTATGCTTAAGAATTGATTTCGTGGCTAATCAATTTTGCGTGCTACATCACATGCGCAGACATTGAGTTTTTCTAACTCCAACGACATTAAGGTTAGTGGCGTGATATCCCTAAACAGCCAAATGTTCCACATAGTCATCAACGGCTGCCACAATGTGAAAATGCAAAGTGTTAAAGTTTCTGCCTCCGGGCAGAGCCCCAACACTGATGGCATTCACGTCCAGATGTCATCGAGCATCACGATTCTCAACTCGAAGATTGCAACCGGTGACGACTGTGTCTCAATCGGTCCTGGTACTTCAGATTTGTGGATCGAAAACGTTAAATGTGGACCCGGCCATGGAATCAGGTAGAGGATGTCAAAATTATGCATGAATGACTGAATTATATGTTCTTTATGTTAAATTAACATTGTTTTGGTTGGTGGTTCAGCATTGGGAGTCTAGGCAAGGACCCAGAAGAGGCTGGTGTGCAAAATGTAACAGTTAAATCGGTTACCTTTTTCAATACTCAAAATGGTTTGAGGATCAAATCGTGGGGTAGGCCTAGCACTGGATTTGCTAAGGACATTCTTTTCCAACATGCTGTAATGCTCAATGTCCAAAATCCGATTGTTATCGATCAAAATTATTGCCCGGACAACAAAGGCTGCCCTGGTCAGGTAAATTCGATTACAACTAAATATTATTTTCTTTTATGCCCAGCAGATAGTTGTTTAATTTTTTTTTTTTATAAACAGGTCTCTGGAGTTCAAATCAGCGATGTGACATACCAGGACATCCATGGTACATCGGCAACAGAAGTTGCAGTAAAGTTCGATTGTAGTTCCAAGAACCCATGTAGCAATATCAAAATGGAGGATGTGAAGCTCACTTACAAGAATCAAGTAGCTGAAGCTTCATGCAGCCATGCAGCTGGAACATCTCTGGGGACGGTGCAACCTACGAGTTGTTTGTAGGCACCAAAAATGCAAACAAATTTATTTATTGTTTGTGCAAAAATATTATAGCAAGATTTTTAGTGAATTACGTAGGTCAATTAATGAAGTAATTGCTTGGTCCTGTGGCGTTGGCAGCCTACATTGGGTTTCCTTTGAGCCTGGTCTTGCAATCAGTCCATGGGTATTTGTATTTTGTATTATAAAGTATTAAGTTACTCACCACTTTAACTTAATGCGAATCTTTATCACCCTTTTCAAGACTTGACTCATGTTCATGAGTATAATCATAGTTAATTCTTTATTTTTTTATTTATTTTTCTGATCACAATATTATGAGAGAAACGATACTTTAATAATTTATTCCAGGATTTACGTACCTTTCTTCACTTCTACTCACTCTTTCCTTTTCCTTGAAAAACTTTAATCCAGACATTAAACCCCATTTTTTCCCGCTGCCTAGTAAAACCCCTAATGTCTCCGACTTAATGGTTTTTAATTTGTGTAATTTTTATGCAAGGATGATTTTTGAATGAAGACTTAAAAAATAGACAGTATATATTATTGGACGGCTTCTTCGGGAAAAACTTAATTACTGTAAAATTCGTAATGGATCCTACAAAGGTATCCCTCAATAGAAGAGGATTGTATTATTTACGAAAACAACATCATCTTATTTGTGAAGTGTAATCTAATGATTAGAAGGGTCTAGTTGTAGATTATATTTCAAAGATAATCCATGCAAAAAATCGGATAAAATATAAATGGTTTAGCCATTTAAATGATAAAACAGTTTTTCTATTTGAAAGATTTTCGAGAAATATGAACTGTCTCCATTATTAAATTGGATTGTGGGGATGGTCTTAAGAAGAAAGTTCTCATTTTTTTTCTTTTTAGGAAATTAGGTATATATAAACCCAATGCTATTAGGAAAAACCCACGTAATTTCAATTTTTTGATATAAACCCATTGACTACGTACCATGACACATCAACAAACTTCCGTTATAACTCTTTTCTTTTTATTTTTCAAGATATGTACAAACCCCAAACTGATCTGATGGTGTGCATATATACATAACGGTCAACCCCAATCACATGGCTATCTCCACAAACAAAACTTGCGCGAAACAGGGAATCCCTGAAACAAGCAACCTGTATTCATGAGTAATATTGTTGCATAGCATGAAAATATGTACATCCCAAAGACATATTCTTATTCTGTTTTGGTGCCAAAGATAGGAAGGGGGAGGGGAGAAATTCTCACTCACGGATACCACGGGAGCGTGAAACCAGAATCAATTGGAAGCACACTAAAGATATGGACCAATCCAACTAACACCCATTAATAAAGACGAGACATATTCATGTGCTAAAAAACACTTCAGGCCAAGACAAAACGAAATGTATTATCGATGGTCATGTGTGAGAATCCCGTTTAAACGGAGCAGATGCAGATGCACTAGTATAAATTACTCAATATCTCTTCCTTGTGATGATATCTCATCTTCAAAAAAGGCAACGAGGCAATAATTGAATTGAAAATAAATTAAAGAGAAAATTAAATTCCTTATCTTAATAGTACACCGTACATATACACCAACAAAACATATAGTACATTTTTCAACAACAACTATAGCAATCATTTCACGCCAACACCACAACGCACATGGGATTTGCATATTTAATTTTGAAATTGATAGCGTAGCTACTTGTTCATATATATGACGATTGCGTAGCTGATCTTCTTAATTCTCCTGATCATATACATGTATATCAATTACGGGTGGGTCGGATACGAGATTTTCAGAGTCGTGTGCGAAACTGAACCTTCGGCCCTCACATGATGTAATATGAAAGTACTAAAAATGATAACAATTATCTTCCACGGGAACATATACATAGTCCAATGGTTTGGTGTGGTAATGTTTTCTGGTTTGGAAAGCCCTTGCAGCAGTTTATGGAGAAATGTTTGTTACTCATTAAGACTCCATTTTGGAAAGGGATTGAACCTTTAGATCTAAACTGTAGAGAGAATAATTATTTCGTTGAAATCAACATAATAATTCGGCTCAAGTCAATTATATATACAAGCGTTTGTCAAATAGAATGTGCTGCTCTTTAAAAATTGTTTGATCAAATATATTAAACAGTTTATCCAAGAATTATTAATATCATAACATGGCTTTGAGCCAGAATAATGGGGGCTCACATATGGCATATTCGGCTTGACTAATGATTTAACACATCCAAAGTTCTGACCTTGAAAAGCCCCAAATCATGCCCTAAACTAATGAAAGCCGGCATGCAAAAAAATGCTGAATTAGTAGTATGTTTACCAACTTGAAATCGAAGTTAATTAACATAAATCAGAGCGAACATAAATCGGAGTGAGTATGAATTGGAGTAATCTGAAAGCGAAAAGAAAATGGAGCCGATTTCCATTAAATTGTTTACTAAATTGTCAGAAATCGGAATGAAAACCATCGTGTCTTAAATAACGAAATATTCATGGGTACAAATTATATAAATAATGGAACACCGATACACACACATGATGCTATAATCATGTGGATCAATGTAGAAGATGTGGTGTGTTCAAATCAAACAACCAGTTTTTCCTGCATCTTATGCGCTAGCCCAAACTTTGCACAAGAAAGGGGCGAAAAAGTAAAATTAGTGCAATTTATATACGACGTAAGAAGCAGTTCGTTAGGCTGTACTTTATTAGAATCTTCCGAAACGTCAAAGACAAATTATGTCTGAATTAACAGTAACTAGCTACTCACGTCAAAGACAAAGACTCCCCCAAAACCTAATAGTCCCCCTTTTTTTAGCCAAAGTTAGGAAAGGGAGGAGGGGAACTCACACATACGGGTACCATAGGGATTTGAATCCAGAACCTCTTGGGAGCACACCAAAGACCTGGACCAATCGAACCAACACCCCATTGGTACTTACTAGTCCCATTTTAGCCTTACTGGATTGGGGTTGGTTCTATAATATGTAGCCTTTGACTAAACCAACTTATTTTTAAGGGGAAGAAATAGAAAAAACCAAGGAATGCATATATAAATGTGTCAAAATTGTCTTGATTCAAAGCTTTCTTCAAACTTGCTTTTTTGGCAAGTTGTTAATTATGTGGTTGGATACTTACATAACAGGAATGCATATTCTTATAAAATTAAGTGCATTTGGTGCAAATATTTGATGTAGCGCACCACGCAATAGGATTGATATGAACTTACCCACATATAATAGATTAATCTTTTATATACTTCGACCATTAATTTGGATATTTTTCTTATTGGAAGAGGACAATATCATAGCTTTATATTTAAAAGCGCTTTTATTGAAGAGAACACCAAACTAAAGGCAATAGATTAACTTGTGGTTCAAGGAAGCGAAACACATAAAATTAGGATTAGCACCGTACCCTAAAACATGATTCAAAGAATGAGGATGGGAGGTCATGTGAATATTTTGCTAATATTATGCAAGTAGCAAGCTACGTAAGGTCATTTTCGTAAAAGAGAGCTTCAAAATAATAATGAAAAAGGTCTTTTCGGCGCCACTTTCTTGCTTTTGTCATTTTAATTTGCGAACTCATTACATTATTTGAAACCTATAAATACCCCATCAAACCGTTTCAACTTCCTCACAACCACATTTCTCTCCACTCCTACACTCATTTTGCTTCTTCATCTCCATATATCTCTTAAAATTTCATCACAAAATCATTGGAAAAACCCCAAGTAGTGTGCAAATGGCGAACCCTCGAAGCCTAATTGTTCTCTCACTAGCCTTTGTGTTCATGATCAACACAGCCTTGGCCACTGCGGTCACATTCAATGTGGCCAGCTTAGGAGCCAAAGCAGATGGCAAGACTGACTCCACCAAAGCCTTCCTCTCCGCATGGGCCAAAGCTTGTGCCTCTGTGAATCCCGTTGTCATTTACGTTCCGGCAGGGAGGTTCTTGCTTCACAATGTGGTATTCAGCGGGCCATGCAAGAACAACGCCATCACCTTCCGCATTGCTGGAACCCTCGTGGCCCCGTCCAATTACGGGGTCATTGGAAATGCCGATAACTGGATTTTCTTTCAACATGTTAACGGGGTTACAATATCGGGTGGAATTCTTGACGGCCAAGGCACCGCCTTGTGGGCTTGCAAGGCCTCGGGCAAGAGTTGTCCCAGCGGAGCAACGGTATTTAACTATAGTACTTATCAAATTATTGATGACATGCAAACCATTATCTCTCTGATTAAGATCATGAATATAATATGCTTCCCATGCATGTGCTTATAGGCCTTATATAATATATATTAGTAATAATTTCAAAGGTCAACGCAGGGAATTTGGGTTATTTTTGTTAATTGCTTGCATCACGGGTTTAGAGATATAAGCAAGCTCAAATTTCATAAAGTTATTAAAGACACATGATATATGTAATCAAGAGCCTGATGAACTATGTTTGTGCAGACATTGGGTTTTTCCAACTCCGACAACATTAAGGTGAGTGGCTTAATATCCCTAAACAGCCAAATGTTCCACATAGTCTTCAACGGCTGCCACAATGTGAAAATGGATGGTGTTAGGGTTTCGGCGTCCGGCAATAGCCCCAACACCGATGGGATTCACGTGCAAATGTCATCCGGTGTTACCATCCTCAACTCCAAGATTGCAACTGGTGATGATTGTGTCTCAATTGGCCCCGGAACCTCAAATTTGTGGATCGAAAATGTTGCATGTGGACCTGGTCATGGAATAAGGTATGAAGTCAAAATATGCATCCATGATTGATAAAACTAACAACCTGCCTAGTATGCAATAATATATATATACCATTTGTTTTGGTATATATTCTTTTGGGGGTTTATATTTGTAAATGTAACATTTGTTTTGGTTGGTGGTTCAGCATTGGGAGTCTAGGCAAGGATCCACAAGAGGCTGGTGTGCAAAATGTAACAGTTAAAACGGTTACTTTTACTGGTACCCAAAACGGTTTAAGGATCAAGTCTTGGGGGAGGCCGAGCACTGGGTTTGCTAGGAGCATTCTTTTTCAACATGCCGTAATGATCAATGTGCAAAATCCCATTGTTATCGACCAAAACTACTGCCCTGAAGAAAAAGGGTGTCCTGGTCAGGTAAGATATCAACACAATGCCATTTTCTTTGACAAATACATGTCTAATTTTAGAACGTACCAAAAGCATTCATAACCACTTGCTCTCATTCTATCATTTTTGTGTTCGTTCAAGCAGGTTTCTGGAGTTCGAATCAGCGATGTTACATACCAAGACATCCACGGTTCATCGGCAACAGAAGTTGCAGTTAAATTTGATTGTAGTTCCAAGTACCCTTGCAGAAAGATCAGATTGGAGAATGTGAAACTTACTTATAAGAACCAAGTTGCTGTAGCTTCATGTAGCCATGCAGGTGGAACAGCTGCGGGTACGGTTCAACCTACAAGTTGTTTGTAGAGGGCAAATACAAATTTTTGTATTAAGTCTGAATCATCGTGAAGCATAGAAGGAAATTTAAAATTTTGTCTCTAGTACAATGGACAAAAAAGAAGTAGAATTGTACGAAATTATAGGGAAATTTTTAGTGTTAGGTCAATGAAATTGAAGTCATTGCTTTATCCTGTGGCGTTGGAAGCGCATTATTGATCTTCCTTTGAGCCTGGTCTTGTAATCAGCTAATTTCTTCAAACCCCTCGAATTCGATGGGTGTTTGTATCATGGAGTATGAAGTTGCATTTCTATTTTTTATTTCTAGCTTTTTTATGATATGATAAAATAAAAGGATAAATCGTATCGAAGTGCAAGGAACAAATGAACTTGACCTTCTCCCTTAAAAAAAAAAAAAAAAAACTTACTCTGCTCTCTAAAACCTCTACCGAAAACTACCACTATACAAGCCAACCGGAAGCGACTCGCTTCTATTCTCATCGGAACTATGTCTAAAACCTCTTCCAAGAATTACGGCGGGGTATGCATACCGGTTTTCCAATCCTCAGTCTCATTGAAAAGACCCTCTATATTTGAAAGTGCAAGGAACCATTCTTCTATATAACATTTTCCCATCACAGTATTTTGTTACAAATTCGACATTGTATCTCCTTTTATAAGCATAACCCTTATTTCCATATTTCCTGCGCACAATCAAAATTATATAGATTAGTATAGTTTTTACCATGCACTATTATAACCACTAGAGCCATGACTATCGAAAAATCTTGTACCAACAAAACCATACCAATCTTGAGATCCAAGATTTGACTAAGAAATCATACTGTTGGAACCAGAGGTCAATAATAGGGCAATAGGTGAAACTTAACCAAGGTTTAATAGCAGTTAGAGAATGAGCTTGTTGAAAAACCAGGACCAACATGAAGCTTCCAAGAAGAAGATTCTTCACCATTATCATGGAAGACACAGAGTGTGTAAGAGATCACAAAGCCTTTTGTTCAACAGTTTTCTCTGCAGCCGACAGCTGATAGCAAAATTCTTTCAGCGCAATTGAAGTCTCAAGCGACAGTAACAGATCATGTCATACTTCGTACTTAGGCAAACCATGCAAGGAAGCAATAATCACATCCTCATGGGAAATCTTCAGACCAGAAGCTTTAAGGTCACCTCTATCATTCTTAATGCGCAACAAGTACTACTCTCGCCCCTTTGAATTCTATGCAACCGTGTGTTACGATGATTCTAGCTAGCACAAGACGTTGTAACATATCTATCAATCATATTCTTCACTGCATTACACAAGGTGCTACCACCAAAAATTTACTGCAGTCATTAATCAAACGTAGCAAGAAATAAACTGAGTAATGCCTTATTCTGTTTTCATCGAGGACTTAAAGGCCTCAGTAATGACAGACTTAGCAGACACAACTTTGAACAATCAAAATAGTCGAAAAAATCATTGCCTTCGAGAACATATATTGAAACAGAAAACTCCACCTGATAAAAGTGCCTATCATTGAGGTGAAGCAACCCCGTCAAACAATCAATTTCAGTTTGTGTACACATCATCTTAACAATGCGCACAAAATCAAGAATTGAAAGGTAAAAGAACAAAATTCCAGTATTGGTCTTGAGTAAACAACAACAGTCTTCAACAAACAGAGGCTTCGAGCCAAGAAAACGAAGTAGTCTTCGTGGTAAAAAATCAAAATGCAACATAGTAGCTAATTTTGATTGGTCTTCAGTGGCGAAAATGAATACGGTGCGTGTTCTATTGTCCTTAGTAGCTATAAGTTTGATTGGTCTCTCAAGCAATTTGATATGAAGAATTCTTGGTGTAATTCACGTTACCTAATTAGAATAGCTACCTAGTTATTCTAATGTCCTTGTAATTAGCTAATTACTCTTCCTTGTAGGAAAAGTTGTACTTGTATATGGGTGCATGTTTGCTCACCACTTTAACCCTAGGTGTTCCCTCACCACCTCTCTCAAAAGTTGACACATGTCCATGGGTTTAACTATAGTTAATTCTTTATTTTTTATTTATTTGATGACATTATTATGAGAGAGAAACAATACTTTTAATTAGATTTTTCCTGATTTACCCTATTCTAACCTAGCAAACTTTCCACTTTTCTAAATTAATTACCCATGAAGCTAACAACAACCCAAATAAATAATTTGCAATTGGCTTTATGTCCCGTGCTTTAAACTGAATCTCAATTCACAGGCTTAAATACTTTGAATAACACGCCCAAATACTTTGAATCTCAATTGGCTTTAGCTAACTCCTTTTATCCACGCCCAAATACTTTTATCCGAATTGAAGACTTAACAGCTCCAAGAGTTACACTGCTCTCCAATTGCAGGCTTCCTCCATTTGTTCAAGTGAAAGATAGGTCACATCTATGTTGCTTTTTTTTCTTTATTTTTTTAGTACTCTGTATTGCTTGGTTATTTTTTATATTTTGGTGATTAAACGATAATTAGATTGACATAAAGTAAATAATGAACAAAAAAAGTTGATCAACTAACTACTAACCTTTTCTTTTAGATGAACCTTTCTTTTTAGATGGCTTTGATTCCAAAGAACTCTTGATTCTACCTTTTCCTCTACCTTTCAACTTTTGAATCTTTGGATCTCACAATTTAAGATTATCCTCATCTTCACTGACATGCTTATCAAGAATTTCATTGTGTTCGTCTCCAAAGTATGGATGTTTTTCTAATTTTGCCTCTAACTGTAACAATTCAGACTTCAAAAAAGAGCATGTTTGGTTGTTCCTTGCACCCTTTGCTATGATTCTTTGTACTATATGAGATAACTCGCTATACTGAACCATGGAAGATGACTCTAGAGTACTCAAAGGTGCTTCCCCATTCGAATCAAAGTCAACATCACATGTAGCTTACTTGCTCCATCTCTTTAAATAATACTTAGCTGGTAGAGTTGAGAACTCTAATTCATGGTATAATTTTAGTTCATGTGCACAAAGAATCCCCTCAAATTCAAACTTTTTATAGCTGCAACTGACCATTTGATCAAAAAGGTCATATGTAAGTGATCTGCTAATTCCTCTCATTCCTGAATTCATAACCATATATCTACGTGTTAGCCCATCATCACTTTGTAATTTCAGCCTCAAACCTAAAAGTTTCTTACACTCATCTTGGAAACAAGAGAACAACTTACTTGTATACTTCGTTGTTACTTCAATCTCCATGTTCCAATGAGAGGATAAATTGCACCATTTTTGTTTAGTTGCAGTTTCTGCTTGCCTTTCCTTTTCTCTTTGGTCCACTACAACTTTGTCATATTGTACAAAAAATTCTCGAAGAAGAAGGTTTCGAGAAAAAAACTTTTTCAAAAATGCGTTTATGCTTTCACTTCTTTGTGTTGTTGTCATACCTAGAAAAAACTTTAAAATGAATGAATCATATTTCACAAAATAAAAACTTAAAGGAATAGGATTTCTATGTTTTTATACCTGCACAAAAGTGGTCTCACCCATAAACTTGTGCCCATTTCTCACGCAATGCATATATTCCTTCTAGCCAACTATTTCCTCTCAATCCATAATCATCAAGTAAAGCTTCCCAACTTGATTCAAATTCTTCAACAATCTCTGGATCATATACACAACTTTTAAAATCTTTTGCGAATGCTTGAAACTTAGAAAAAACATAACCCAAGTTCTTTGCAGCATTCTAATATATGTGCCACAAGCAAAGTCGGTGATGGAAAATAGGAAATACTTCGATGATTGTAGTAGCAATTGATTGAGCTTGATCGGTAAATATGGTTTTTGGTTCTTTTCCTTCATTAGCTTGTAAGAAGACCTTAAACAACCACTCACATGGGTCAGTACTCTCTCCATCTAGCAAACCACATCCAAAAAGTGTGGTCTGCCCATGATTATTAAGCCCAATGATCGGAGCACACACCATGTTGTAGTTGTTCGTTTTGAATGTCGTATCAAAACACAGAAAATCACCAAATATAGCATAATCACGTCTTCCTTTTCAATCACAAAAAAAACAACCACATATTTCATTCTCCATGTTTGTTCGAATAGAATAAAAGAATGAATTATCTTGAGCTTGCTTTTGCTTGAAATATTCAAGCAAACATTGTGAGTCGCCTCGTTTTTGAAATTCGGTGCGCTTTCTCATAATCAAATTGTTGCAATCAGCTTGAATGAAATTTAAATGTTGAGGCCCTCATGCTTCTGTTGTCATGTATGAGAGATTTGAGATGACTTTAGACCTGCATGATGCATTTGATTGATGAATCCTGCTTGAGAAGGCTCTATTGTTCTTTGTGACCTCAGCAAATGTGAACTTGATAATGGAACAAGATCATGATTACGTTCAGCTACAAAGTTTTTCACAACATATTTTCCATCTCGATTAAGTTTGATCCCAAGCATTGCCTTACATCCAAATCTTCTTTGCTCTCTTTTCTTCTTTGGAGTTGTCTTTTTTCTATAGAAACCTTCACAAGAACAACAAAATTCTCTTTTATGTATTACATCATTCTTGTCCTTATTTACTCTAAGTTTTCTCACACTAAATCCAACACCTCTAGCATATGAATTGTAATATTGATATGCCATGTTCATTATCAAAACTCATGCCAAGTGTTGGAACATCACCAAATTTTCTTGTGAGCTCTTCAATTTGCTCATTATGATCCAAGAGATCAAGACTTTCAGAATCAGAATCTAGGTGTATACAATCAACAAATTCTTTACCATCATTGGAATATGTAGCATGAAATTCATCCACTTCATGGTCCATGAGGACACTAGCAGTATGTGCTTGCATATGTATCATATTACTTGATATTCAATGATTGACAAAAAAAGAATGAATATTCAATGAATGCTACATCCATAAAGAATTTTTTTTAAAAACTTAATCTTCATTGGTCTTCCACTTCCCATGAAACTGATGGCATCCCAATCTTAACAAAAGAACTTAATCTTCATAGCCAATATTGCTTGTTGTTTTTGGTTTTTATGGAAGTTTATTCATATTTTAAAAAAAGGACATGAATTATTAAATTCGAATTTGGTTTGATACTCAAAAAAACTAAATAATGCTGAGCAATCACCAAAGTACAAAAAAATAATCAAGCAATACAGAGTACTAAAAAAAAGAAGAAGAAAAAAGAGGCATAGATGTTACCTATCTTTCACTTGAACAAACGGAGGAAGCCTGCAATTGAAGAGCAGTGTAACTCTTGGAGCTGCTAAGTCTTCAATTCAGATTAAAGTATTTGGGCGTGGATAAAAGGAATTAGGTTCAATTTGTATTGAAGCCTGTGAATTGAGATTCATATTAAAGCACGGGACATAAAGCCAATTGCCAATTATTTATTTGGGTTGTTGTTAGCTTCATGGGTAATTAATTTAGAAAAGTGGAAAGTTTGCTAGGTTAGAATAAGGGTAAATCAGGAAAAATCTTATTAAAGTATTGTTTCTCTCTCATAATAATGTCATCAAATAAATAAAAAATAAAGAATTAACTATAGTTAAACCCATGGACATGTGTCAACTTTTGGGAGGGGTGGTGAGGGTACACCTAGGGTTAAAGTGGTGAGCAAAAATGCACCCCATATGTATGTGTTTGTAATAAGGAATCATGAAAAGAGGACATATGGTACAATACAAGCAATGGTGGAATCATGAATTTTTCTAGGGATGTGCTAAATTTTTTTTGTTTTTGGTATGGAAGATCTATATAAACAATGAGAATCTTTTTTTTTTTTTTTTTTTTTGGTATGCTAATTAATATAGTGAGAACCAAAAATAAAACATATATCATTAGTAATATATAAACAAGAAAAGAGAGAGAAGAAATAAAAAGAAAAGAGAAAGGAGAGAGAAGAAAGAAAAGACAAAGAAGAGAGAGAAAGAAAAGAAGAAAAATAAGAGAGAAGACAAAAAAGACAAAGAAGAAACAGAAAGAAAAGGATTAACAAAAAAGAGAAAGGAGAAAGGGGAAGGAAGGAGGAATATATTTCCGAGAGGAAGGAAGGAAGACAATGTTTTGGGCTTGTTTTTTTATTTGTTTGGTCAGAGTTTTGATTCTGCTTAATGTACAAGTGGGCTGACTTGTGGAGAGTCTTGGGCTAATTTCTAACTTAGCTATATTAAATTGCACATAAAGGCCCATTTTCAAAAAACAGAGCTGTGCTGGAGCCCACCCCAGCCACCCCCTGGCTCCGCCCAAATAGTTGACAAAATGGCCAGAAATTTTCATGGTTGTCTTCAACTATTAGCGCCAATACGTTCAATTGAAGCAACCAAATTAATAAAAATCTGTTCGTATTCACGAATTCTTAATAATGCTGACGCATTCATTTCAACATAACTAGTTGAATATTAATTGGATCAATTGCAACATATGCGCATTTACATGCGCAGGGTGTGTTTAGATTAAATGACCAGTTTTACTATTGCACCAAGTTTTGCAAAAGGGCATGCAAAGTAGGTCGTACGTTTAACATGGAAATAGGAGTGGGAAATAGGATAAAACGTGCATATAATATGGCAAGTCTGAAAATGTCGGGCGACAACTCAACTTCTGGGCCAAAATGTCCCCTTTATCAAGCGTCGACAAGGAAATTAGGAGGTGAGGTGATTTCTTCTCCCATGTCAGCGATGTATCTCCAGTATTTTACGATAGTTATGATGTATCTCGATATTTCGTACAAACACAAAAATGTTCCAAAATAGAAGAAAGAAGATGCAAATTCAAACATAATAAACAGTATAGTTGTTTGGAATCTTTAATTGAGTCAAATATAAACCGAACTTAGCCTATTCAAACAAAGTGTTTTGTATCAAGAACTATTGCCTCGAGTTGGAGGGCCCATATTGTATGCACGTCTGATATTTTCATCTTTTATAACAGTATTGCACCAACAACATATAGATAGATGTTTCAATGTTTCAATATGGAAGCAATCACGTAAGGATTAAAATGGCAGGACATCAGACATGAGAGAGAGAGAGAGAGAGAGAGAGAGAGAGAGAGAGAGAGAGGTAATGGATTATCTTGCGGTTCAAGCAAGAGAAGGCCATAACACTATATCGCAATAGCACCGTAAAATAAGATGCAAAGAACGAGGATGGGGGTCATGTTTTCAAAGAACCAAAACACGCAAGGGCATTTTGGTAAAGTACATCTGAAAATAAATGAAGGCAAGCAAAGCCGTATATATCCTCTTCCTGCTACGTACACATATTATTAGCCTACGTAAGGTCATTACGGCGCCGTTTCCCTTTTTTATTGGCGTAGTTCATCTCATCATCCACCCAAGTTCATTTCGTTCAAAGCTATAAATAACCCATCAAACCATTCAACTTTCCCACCACCACTACTCCTCACTCCTTCAACTCATTAACCTCTCTCTCTCTCTCTCTCTCTCATCCGCAAATGGCAAACCGTAGAAGCTTCTTTTCTCTCTCACTTGTCTTTGTGTTCATGATCAACTCAGCCATAGCCACTCCAGTCACGTACAATGTGGCCAGTTTAGGAGCCAAAGCAGATGGCAAGACCGACTCCACAAAAGCCTTCCTCTCTGCATGGGCTAAAGCTTGTGCCTCGATGAATCCTGGTGTCATTTATGTGCCGGCAGGAACGTTCTTTCTTCGCGATGTGGTGTTCAGTGGGCCTTGCAAGAACAAAGCCATCACCTTTCGCATTGCCGGAACCCTTGTGGCCCCTTCCGATTACCGGGTCATCGGTAATGCAGCTAACTGGATTTTCTTTCACAATGTAAACGGGGTTACCATATCAGGTGGAATTCTTGACGGCCAAGGCACTGCCTTGTGGGCTTGCAAGGCCTCTCATGGCAAGAGTTGTCCCAGCGGAGCAACGGTAATAAATTATCTTCTTTAAATATCAAATTCATGACACCATTATTTTGAGTTATGACCAGAAAAAGAAATAATGATAATACAATTCCACATATGCATGTGCTTCATTATTAGTGAGAATTTTAAAGGTCAACGTACGTACAATTTGCTTTATTATTTGCTCCCAGTTGAATTGAGCTTGATCAAGTAATGTCGTGTGTATATGTGCAGACATTGGGTTTTTCCAACTCAAACAACATTGTGGTGAGTGGATTGGTATCCCTAAACAGCCAAATGTTCCACATAGTCATCAACAACTGCCAAAATGTGCAAATGCAAGGTGTCAGGGTTTCTGCTTCCGGTAACAGCCCTAACACCGATGGCATTCATGTCCAAACGTCATCTGGTGTCACAATCCTCAACTCCAAGATTGCAACTGGTGACGATTGTGTCTCAGTTGGCCCCGGAACCTCAAATTTGTGGATTGAAAACGTTGCATGTGGACCCGGCCATGGAATTAGGTATACCACATCAAAATTATGCATCCACGATTGATTAAACTAGCTAAATGCACACTATTTCACAATGTTAATATACATTATAATGCACATCATAACAAAACTGTATATATTTTTTGTCGTTGCTTAAATGACATTTGAATTTAGGACATCTTTCAATAAAGTGAAAATTAATTGGGTGCTAGTAGACCAAATGGTCATTGCATACAAAAGTATATCTTTCTATTGGGTGGATGTTCTAGTTGTAAGTTTAACATTGTTTTACTTGATGGTTCAGCATCGGGAGTCTAGGCAAGGCGCAAGAAGAGGCCGGTGTACAAAATGTAACAGTTAAAACGGTTACCTTTACTGGTACTCAGAATGGTCTAAGGATCAAGTCATGGGGGAGGCCAAGCACTGGGTTTGCTAGAAATATTCTTTTCCAACATGCGACAATGGTCAATGTCAAAAATCCTATTGTTATCGATCAACATTATTGCCCCGACAACAAAGGGTGCCCTGGTCAGGTAAGATATCATTCATGCTTCCCAAAGTTTAATTACAACTAAATTTTCTCTTTTTCACATATATAGTGTAAGGATACTACTTGCCTCTTTATCGGTAAAGAGATACTCTTCTTGTGAATCACAGTTTGATACATGTGCAAAAATAATTCATGAAAAACACAAAAAGAAAAACTTCCGCACACATTTCACACTGCTATTGGCAGGAATGTAGAAGTTTCTACTTACCTGATAAGGAGAGAAGTATTTTCCATAGTGTAATGATTTTGATAAAAACGTGGGATCACCAAATTATAACTGTCTAATTTCGAAACATATCAAAAGCTTTCATGGGCTTCCACCTAGAAGAGAGTAAAAAAGGAGGACTTTTCTATATGGGCTAAGCCAATAATTTTAGACCCAAAGAAAACCCGATAACTCCTTACTTCATGGGCTTGCTCTCCTACCACTTACAAAGGTCAAGCCTTGCCCATTGTAACTTATTAATAACTTGATTGTATTTTGTAATGGGTTGTAGCTCAAGTCCTAGATTTAATCTCTCTCCCCAATATCATTTTTATCAAGATAACTTCATCGTAGCTTTGCCAAAAAAAGCATTAAACTTACCATTAAGCCGAATTCCCATGCTATAATACTTGTTCACCTTCTGTTTGATCAAAAGCTGGAAATCTGACTTTGTATTATTTTTTTTTTTTCTTTTGTCAATTTTGTTTTTTGATAGGTTTCTGGAATTCAAATTAGCGATGTGACATATGAAGACATACACGGTACATCAGCAACAGAAGTTGCAGTAAAATTTGATTGCAGTCCCAAGCACCCTTGTAGCGAGATCAAATTGAAGGATGTGAAGCTTACTTACCAGAACAAAGCAGCTGAGTCTTCATGTAGCCATGCAGATGGAACAACTGAGGGTGTGGTTCAGCCTACAAGTTGTTTGTAGAGTGGAAAAATATGAGCTGCTTGTAGAATTATTGAAATCCAAAAGTTTGCCCTCCAGTACTAGGGACAAATGAAAAGATAATTATACGATTTATAGGAAGATTGAGCTTGTGGCGTTGAGCCTGGCCTTGCAATTAGTTTAGTTTGTTCAAACTCGTCGACTTCGATGGGTGTTTATGTTCTGAACTGTTGTAAGATTATATATATCCAGGAGACGTTAAATTCACAAGATTAAATTTGATTTTGATGGCTGATGTGGCATTTGACATAGGGTTAAATATTCTATTACACCCAATATGTCAATTTAATTCACTATTTTATTATATAATCGGAAGCACACATTAAATG
Source organism: Prunus kanzakura (assembly GCA_020521455.1). Taxonomy (NCBI): domain Eukaryota; kingdom Viridiplantae; phylum Streptophyta; class Magnoliopsida; order Rosales; family Rosaceae; genus Prunus; species Prunus kanzakura. Next base: position 485,924 of record BPUM01000845.1, on the reverse strand, counting down.
GTAAAAATTTGGTTAAAGAGACAAAAGGATTTGAACTCTCGCATGAACTTTTTGGTTGGAGCATTTTCTCATGTCAAATTTTATCCATTAAAAGTTTACTATGGTATTTTAACGGATTTCGGTTGGAGATGCTCTAAAAAATCAACTTATATAAATCTTAAATATGCATTGATTCAAGACGCATTTTTGTTTCTTATTCTTCAGCTCTGAGCTTTAGGTAATTAACTTGAAATGTTGTTGGGCACCTTGCACTAATTGACTAAAGAAAAATAGACCCGGAGCAAGATTCCTTGTGGTTGCCAATTTGAAGTTTTCTTTATCGCTACATACTTACTGGTCGACGAGTTCTCTCTCTAATACATAATTTGACCTAAATAAATATAGTGAAGAGTTCATTGACTAAACAAAAAAAAGAACCACGTAAGCAATTACGTGCATTTGGTGTAAAAGCTAAAGGCCTCTGATTTATGTAAGCAGTTACGTGATATATGTATCTTGGCTCTGCAATTGTAAGACGAATAACACTATTTTGCTATTCCCAACTAATAATACAATGATATGTACGTGGAAAAGTTATCTCACGTGTCATTGCGTGGAAAAGTGCTATCCTCATTGCATGAAAGTCTTTCTCCTGCATTGCATATCCTATATTATGAAGAAAAAAAAAAAGGAAGAACTCAATTGGTCAATCATAATGAAGAAAATATATTGAAAGAAAAAAGAAGAAGAAGAAAATATCAATTAAGCCCCTCTTATATTGAACACTTCAATAATAAAATAAAATTTGCATATAGAATTAGGTCAGTCGGTCAAGATAGTGTGCTCGTTCCTTTGCACTTGAGTTCAATCCCCTTCCCCAAACATTTTCTAACAAATAATAAAAAAATAAAAATGTGAATTTGAAAGTCAATGTCGTAGTAAAATATGGTTTTTTAGTATCACTATTAAGGAAACCCATGGTTCTAGCAGAATGCCTCCACTGCTATTTATAAGGTTTGGATCACCCTACCCTTAAGCACCAAGTAGGGAGAGAGAGAGAGAGAGAGAGAGAGAGAGAGAGAGAGAGAGAGAGAGAGAGAGAGAGAGAGAGAGAGAGAGAGAGAGGAATGGCAGAAGTGAGTAACAAGCAGGTGATACTGAGGGAGTATGTCACTGGCTTTCCCAAAGAGTCAGACTTGTACGTCAATAGCACTGCTACTATCAAGTTGAAGCTTTCTGAGCCTGAGCATGAGGGTTCTTCAAACAAACTAGTTCTAGTGAAGAATCTTTACTTGTCTTGCGATCCCTACCAACGACTACTTATGGAAAGAATCGAAGGCTACAGCAGCCAACCCAATTCCTCCTTTACGCCTGGCTCTGTAAGCAAAACGCATCATATGTCTTGTCCTTTCAATTTCTGTAAATATATATACCAAATGTTGGCATCTACCAGCGCAATGAGCACAAATAACTGTGATTAATAGGTAGTAGGAGCTGATAGTAGTGGTTTTCGTCACCACATCCTATGCCACAAATATTAATGATAACCAATTATTTTTCTAGTAGTGTGCTTGTTTTTTTGTTGACAACATTGGGAGGAGGGAATCAAATACAAGTTTGATCATATGATTAATTTAATTTTGTTGGTGTAAACGTGCAGCCAATATTTGGGTATGGAGTGGCTAAAGTTTTGGACTCTGGGCACCCAGATTTGAAGGCAGGTGACTTAGTTTGGGGGACTACCTATTGGGAAGAGTACAGCCGAATCCCTGCACCCGAAGGCCTGATCAAAATCCAGCACACTCATGATGTACCTCTATCCTATTATACTGGAATTCTTGGTATTAAGTCTAACCTATTTTAGCTCATGATGATATGTGTTGGTTTAGATACATAAGTGTATTTTGCAATTTCATTTCAGGTATGCCTGGTTTGACCGCTTATGTTGGTTTCTACGAAATTTGTTCTCCTAAGAAAGGAGAACATGTCTTCATTTCAGCAGCAGCTGGAGCTGTTGGTCAGCTTGTTGGACAATTTGCAAAATTAATGGGTTGTTATGTTGTTGGAAGTGCTGGCAGTAAGGAAAAGGTACAAACTTGAGAAATCTTTTAAGTTCAAATTAATATTATCTACACCATTTTTTTTCTTGTTTGGGTTGTATTTTGCTGTTGTTATTTGGGCCAACTTTGGTGTTGGTTTGGGTTGGGGCCTCTGTGTTGTGTTGTTGAATTGGGTCTTTCAGTTGTTTTTGTAAACTCTGACTTAACCATTTTCTTCGCGTGTGCCTAAATTTTTAATTTTGACCAGTGTCACGCAGGAAAACGTTTCATTCTTTATTAACAGGGGGCTTTAGATGAGTATTTTATTCAGATGAAAAGTGATTCATTCCTTTCCTTTATATGGATTCATCTTGTTAGGTTGATCTATTGAAGAATAAGCTTGGATTTGATGAGGCTTTTAACTATAAAGAAGAAGCTGACTTGAATGCGGCTTTCAAAAGGTACGTATGAATAATGGTAGAGAGATTACATTTATAAACCCTAGTGTATGAGTCTCAACTCTATTAGACAGGTGGTATACAAAGCAGTCTACAAATGTGATCTCCTTATCATTTTCCGTAAAATACATATTTATTATGTTATACTAGTTTCCTTTAGTAAGAAAAGAAAGGAAAATTTAAACGATTATTAAGAATTTGTGTGTTGTTAGGGTTTGTCATTGGGCTGGGCCAACTCAAAAAAATTTGGTTCAAGCCGGGTCCTCATGGACCTAAACGGGCTAGACTATTTTTAAAAAGTCTTTTAAATCTTTTTGTTGCACATTTTGTCACTACTAAAAAAAGGCTCAAAAGACACTGAGTGCTATCAGTCTCTTTTGCCTTCTTTAGGGACTGAAAACAGTGCCTAATGTAATATTAGGAACTAATGTATATCAGTGTCTTTTGAAGGGGTCCTCTATTGATATTTTGTCACTGATTATAAACCTCCGTGCCTAATGTTTGCAATGGGTCCCACATTTTTATAATACCCAATACACGCTCATGTATTCTATTAAAGAACTACATCCGTGCCTAATGCATTTCCTAGGAACTGAAGGTATATCAGTCCCTAATGGTCATAGCTTTTATTTAATACACATTTATCTCTATTCAGATGCCTTTCAATTAATGTATTGCCCATAGTATCATACCCATTACAATACTTACACCCACTAAACGAAAGAACTTGTAAATAAAAATACGCAAACTTTCTATTGAGGCAATTTAACGAGAATCATCATTTAGAAGCAACTCATAAATTAGCACTAGTACAGATACATGATGGAGTGATTAAAGGAAACAAAGCACTGTTGTGCAAATCAAAAAGGGTTGAAAGCTATATATGAGAAATTATAAATGATTCGTGAATCTACAACATTGAAAATAATTACAAGGGTTCCTCAAAGAACCAGTGACTCACATCTGCCGTACAGATATCTACAGCAGGGTCTTCCTCCATTCGCATAAGCTGCCGCTAGTCGTTTAGTTAATGTGTCTCCTGCAGAAAGTAGCGACCATCCGTCCAAAGCCGAGCTTCATTCTTTGTTATAAGTGCCAAACCTGAACAAGATTCCAAACACAACTCAGTGTGACAATATGCTTCAAAATTCACTTTACAAATAACTAATCAAATTCAAATAGCATCATCCTAAAAAATAACAGGAAATGAAAAAAACTGTCCAGCACTCTCAATGAAGCCTGAAACAAATTGACGATGGCCTCCAACCCATTCACTCATGAATATAACAACAAAAATCAATTTCTAACAAATCAAACCACATGTAACCTATGAAAAAACTCCTGGTTACAGTAGACATCAGCTAACAACAATCAGTCACACTTGATCTGTGGCCCTAGCCATTTATCAACCTCCCCTGCGTTTTGATATGAAAACACAAAGAAAAATCCCGAGAACAGAGAAACTAAACAAAAACAAAATGTGTTTGCTTGTGTGTGTCAAAGTGGGAGAGAGACTAGCTTAATCAACTCAGGTGTGGGGTTTCAATATTAAACTTGTTCTCAATTTGCACAAAGCCAACAAATCTTCAAGAAACAAAATTATAGGAAAAAAGATTGGAGCCTAATTTAGAATCCTCACATGGCCTGCAAATGCATCTAAATAGAAATTGGGAACTAAAATTCAAGGGGATCAATAATTAAAGTTTACATATATGCATTTCCAAATCTTATCTAACCAACGATGTGCACCTATCATTTCCAAGAAGCAGTCATACTTCATCCGTCTTAAGGTTGCACCTAAGTTTTGAGAAAAATCAAACAGGGAAATTTAATAGTTAAGCAATTGCAAATTCAAGAATATAGAGAATTTGCAAAACTAGCAACATATTATTAACCGCTAACTTATTCCAACATTTCAATATCATCTTCTAAAACTACAAGTGTTTAAAACTTATCAATACAAGTTCAACTCCATTTCCTACGAACCCAAGGGAAAAGAAAAGGACAATTAAGTTATTACTATTACTTATGCAACTCCCAATTGCATTGTACAATACTAATATGCATTCTCTTTTTGGTAACTCCATTCCCAAGCTCCCTTAATGCATAAAAAACAAGACTTACAAGGAGAATCTCATCAGCTCTAAGTGCCACCACATATCCCAGCAAAACAAAAAGTCAAAATGTTTCAATGGCCTACTTCCTAATTACACCCCACCTGAAGCACCAAACATTAAAACTTCAATATTTAAGGTCAATTCTTCAATTGCGAAACACAAAGTTTCTTGGTTTTTTTTTCCTAAGTATATTATATATATGTGTAAGGAAATCAAGGCACCTTAAGAGGCAGAATATATAGATCCAACTTCCAGTGAAACCACACCAGCAACAGAATACAAAAACTTACATACAGTATATTTCGATTTCATAGTTTGAGTTTTTTCAGTAATCATCAATTCGCTTAATATTCAAAAAAAATCTGAGGGTAATAGGTAAAATCTGGTTTGTCTCGGATTTTCGTTTTCAGATTGTGAGATTAAGAAACCCAAAAATAAATTAAAAAATTTGTCAAGCATTGATTGGTTTCATTCAGTTTTCACCGAACCAAAACAGCCCAATGACTTTGATTGTTGAAATTAAATGCATTATTAGAACTTACAAGCCTCATAGCAGGATGAAGTGATCCATAAAATTGCCCAATCTTTCCCTTAGCTTGCACTAAGTTAAAAGTTTGTGAAAACAGTAGTGTCAAAGACAAAAACAAAATCAGATTAGAGAGCAACAGAGAAAGAGGGACTTACCGGAGGGAGTACATGGAGAATGGTGGACCAAATTGAGTGTGGGCGTCTTCGGGTCACGCGAAGGGGGAGAGCAAGAGAGCGTCAAAGAAGCGAAGGTGGAGAATGAGACAACGAGACACAGACACGAGAGAGAGAAAGAGAGAAGAAGAGGAGGTGGTAGTTGTCGCCGGTGGTTGGTCGTCGGTCGTCGATAGCAGCACAGAAGTGGAAAGCCAATGATGAAATTGAAAGCAGAGGGGACCTTAGGTTTTCAACGAATTTGAGATTGGGTTTTGAGAGTGAGACTTGTGAGATCGATTGGGATGAAGATCAGAGTCAGATTTTGAGAGTGATAGGGCAAGAGAAAGAGGGACGAAAGTATCGATGACTGTAGCGAAGAGTAGGAGAAAATGTAATGTTAGTGGGGACTGAAAATCTGTGACTAATACCATCAAATACGGTAAAACATTGGGTAATATCATTACCTTATCATCCGTGCCTAATACTTTGGGGACTGTTTCTTATAATCCGTGCCTAATTGCAAACTATGGGAACTGTTCTTTATCATTCGTGCCTAATGGAAAATTATATATTTTGTTTTTGCTAGACATTCTTTTAAAATACTTGCAATAATAACAATAGGAACGGTTTTCTGTGTCTTTATATTTCTAGAGACTGAAATACAACTTTCAGTTCCAAATACCATTTTTTAAAGACTGTTTTCATGTCCGTGCCTACTAAAAGGGTCCTTATTGCCCCAATTTCTAGTAGTGTGTTTTTTCAAAAGTGTCGGATATAGAGTATTCTCTTAAACAATAGTATAGATTACTACATCACTTAAGAAAACAAAAATATAATAGCCAAACTCTTTTACTAAACCTAGACCAATAACCAATATATTTAAAAAATATTATACCTAAAAATGAATCTTATGATTTGCAATTTGTGCCTTAATTAACTTCTATCCTACATTAGGATTGACATCATGAAAATTAAAGCAATTTGTGCCTTTAGAATTAATAAACCCAAAATAAGCTTTCAAATTCTTTATTGAACCATTAAATTTGAACTTGACAAAAAAGGGGCACTAAGAGATATAGTGCATATATTGCTTGTTTGTTACAAAATTTTAGACAACATTGAAAAAATTAACTTAATTTATAACATGTGTAAACAAAATAAAAAGTTTATTAGTGTATCATACATATTATATGATTTTGATATGAGGTTAGAGAATGCATCAATTAATCTTAAATAAAAGAAAGACATAAGAGGGCGGGTTGAGCGGGCCTAACCATCCGGCTAGGCCGGACTTTGGCCCATCAGGCCTCGGACTACTCACTTCGGGGCCGCGGACCAAATGATGATCTATATGTTGTATATGATGCTTTGAAGCTTGAGCATTCTTGAGTGAAAGATAAATTTTCTTTGTAATTACCATACACTTGCCAGGTATTTCCCTGAAGGCATTGATATTTACTTTGAGAATGTTGGAGGCAAAATGCTAGAGGCAGTGCTCCTCAACATGAGAGTCCATGGCCGCATTGCTGCATGTGGAATGATCTCACAGTACAATCTTGATCACGCAGAAGGGGTAACAAATTTGATGCACCTCGTGTACAAACGTATCCGCCTCCATGGATTTTCGGTAAGTGATCACTATCACCTTCACCCGAAATTCATGGAGTTTATGCTGCCTTACATTAGGCAAGGAAAGATTGTTTATGTGGAAGACATAGTTGAAGGCCTTGAAAGTGGTCCAAGAGCGCTGGTTGGACTTTTTAAGGGTCTTAACTTCGGAAAACAAGTAGTTGACATCTCTGCATGAATAAGTTGTTCTGTCAATCGGCGATTTGGTGTGCTTGTGTTTCTAACCACTAAACTTTGTTAAGTGGCTCTTTGGTTTTATTTTTATGTTTTTGGATCCTTTTTGGGATTGCATATGTTAAGTGGTGCACTTTGTCATACAGAAGATATTTATCAATAATAAGGGCTAGTTTGGGATTGTTGTCACTTTTTTAAAAAGATGCTTTTGCTCTGCTTTGGAAATAATGAGCTATAAAGTAAAGTAGTTCCATACTTGTTAAATAATATTTTTAAAGTGTTGTTAGTATAAAAAGCTATGTGAAAACTGTTTGGTAAATTTTAATATAAAACTATTGTAACTATTGATAATGACTAAAAGGTACATAATATGTTGAAAGTGTTATGTGGTAAACTAGGTGGTGGTGGTGGTGGTGGTGTGGAGGTGATGGCGGTAGTATAGGTGGAGGTTGAGTGGGTGGTGGGTGGTGGGGGTAGTGATGTTACTGCATGTGGTGGTGGTTGTAGTGGTTGTGGTGGAGGTGGTGGTCGTGGTATAGGTGGAGGTGGAGGTGGAGTTTGTGGTAGAGGTGGTCGGTAGTGGTAGTGGTAAATGTCAAATCGAGGTACAAGTGATCAAATAAGTGTACAATAAAAGTTCTTGGGAATTAGATTGATAACTGTATTTTTCAAATTAACAAGAAAATTGAGACATATTTTCACATTTATTGAGTTACTGTGGAACTTTACAACCCATATGGGTCACATAGGAATAATCAAGTCGGCAATAAAGATTGGGTGGTATGACATCCTCTATAGGCCTAGAAGTGTGTGTAGAGATGGAAATTTTAGTGAAATAAACATTCACTAATTTACAATCAATAGTTAAAATTCAAAATTTGACTAGTCAAAGATAACTGAAAAATTCGTGGATCCCAGACAAATAGACATGGCACATGACTCACGCAGAGAAAAGTGTGAACTAGAGATGCACATATCAGCATCTAAGAGCTTCATCAATCAAATGAAATCATATGCCAAAAAGGAATAAATTATCCTTATTTGGTCATCTTCCCAAATCACGAGTTAATTTCCCTAAATGAAGGATTTTGACTTAACTAAGAGCTAAATTAAATAAATTAGCTCAAATTAAATCAAATCAAAAATCAATCCCACAAATCAAGGGATTCAGATTGAGGATTCCAAACCAAGGCTCAATTCTGTACCTATAAATACTAGGCTAATATTCAAAAGAAAGGACCTGGGAGAAAGGGCTCAGACACACCCAAGCACTCAGAAGAAACAGAAAACTCTTTGCATTCCTCACCTCACTTTGGAAGAGCCACCAAGCACAACAAATACGTGTCGGTTCCTCCACCCTAGAAAAATCCAATCACCCAAACAAGCCTTGTGCTACCCGTTTGATCAAGATCAAGTCTCTACGACCCTTGTATCAAACGCAAATTTTCTTTAAACACTTTGGAGATCGAATCAGAGGATTTCATACAGAGATTGTAACTCTAAATTTCATTAATACAAATATTATTTTGTACACGTGTTCTTGTCTCATTTGTCGCAGGATTTTCGTGTTTACAGTGTGATATAAATGCACAAGGTTCAGCAAATTATGTAGTTGAATTACCACATCTATTATAGGGTTACACATATGGCCCAAAAAAATCCCTTATTTTACAAGGAATATATCTCTAACTGGATAGCCGCATTTAATATGGATTTCATAACATTTCATATATATTTCAAGCACCTATTCGACCAGATGAGTTCTGCTACGGGCACCAACTTAAATACCAATTTAATGATACCAACCTATGTGGCACATGACATGACAATTTATGTCATATGCCACATCAATTTTTTTATTAGTTAAGTTTTAAACCTGTTTTTTTTTTTTTTTTTGCCAGAATTAACTTAATTATTTAGTTCTAAATAAATAAATTCTGCTCCACACCTCTCTTCCTTCTTGGATCTACCATGGCCTCCTTCCTCCCCAACTTGTATGCCCTTATTATTACACACATTGAATTTGACTTTCGAGGTGTGACATATTTTTACCAATCCCCTGAAGCCTTTCTTATCTTTGAATGCTTGAGTGCTAACCATTGTTTGTTTCCCTTGCTTTAGGAAGATTGCCTCTGTAAGCCAGAATGTATGGTGAGGTGTTTGTGAATGGTGCAAAATCGGTACATGGCCACGACACCGATATATAAATGAGAAGAGAATTCCTTGGTCAGTATCAATATTGCGAAACTGTTGCAGCATTGAAGGGTTGTGTGAATTGCTCGATTTCAAGAGAAGTCGAATATTGGTTGATGTGGAAGATGGCTCAAACTAATAAAAATGAGGAAACGGATCATACCAACAAAAATACAGCAGATGGCCAGAATCAATATAGTCTATTAACTAAAACCATGGTAAGATTTGGGAAGTGAGGCCATGGCAGATTCAGAGAGGGAGGAAGGCCATGGCAGATCTATGAAGGAATGGAGAAACATATCATACCTCTTCCCTTCTCCTCATACCAAAATTCGTTATACACACTCAATCGATTTCAAAATATTACATAAAAGTTGTGATGGCGTCGGAACGTTTTTCATATGCTTCCCATGAGCATTGGCTGCAACAAGATTGTGTGCCAATGAAATGGCCAAAGCTACCAAGGTCAATTCATGCAAAGAAACCTCCGACTAGGTACTTGGGTTATTATTCTTTAATCTTAATCTTGTTTGGGTTTTGATTATGAAAGCTTTGGTGTTTTCTAGTTCTTTAGGGGTATTTTGGGATTGAACAATCCATGTTTTTCTTCAGTTGTACCCAGTGCTCGGCTGGGATCGTCACAAGGACAGACCCACGATATGCTATAATATGATATTTGGTTTGAATGTTAGGTTGTCTTTTATTCTTCTCCATAAGGAGGTATATATAAGAGTTTACATGAGTGCTTTACAAGGAATTAGATATAGTAAAGGATTAGGAAAGTATCTCCTAATTAAACAATGATTTGACAACTATATAAAATAGGAAAGTAAATTCCTTAATTAATCAAGGAAATAAATCTCCTTAATTAATTAGGAGACTCACTTCAACACTCCTCTTCAAGTTGGTGCATATACATCACAAATGCCCAACTTGGTAAGTAAGTCATGAAATTCGTAGCACCTGAGTCGATAATCCGTGCAGATTTTTGAGAGGACGTATGAAAAGTAGAACCTTTGGTGGTGTTGATAGAAGCACAAGTTCGGGTCAGCAGGATTGACCGCATGCTTCTATGAGTCTGCAATAAGGGGAGAATCGTAGGGATTCCTGACATCGCAGCGGAAGTAAGATGTGATATGAGAATGTGAGGGATTTTGATTGGAGGAATTTGAGTTGAGGAATTTAATGTATGAAATTGATGTAGGAATTGGATTTGAGAGGTATGTGTATAAGATTTGAGGAATTTGGATTTGAATATGAGAAATTTGAGATAAGGCATTTGAGGACTTTAGATTTGAGGGATTTGGATTTGGGGAAAAATATGAGAACTTTGATTTAGGGTTTTGGATTTGAATATGAGAAATTTGAGATAATTGCAAGAAGAACGCAAGCATAGGTTACATGAGAACTAGGCTTCTCCTAGTACTACAACCACTTGTCTTGCTGCTGAGAATGTCTTGTTGTGGCTACAGAGGAAGATGCGGGAGCCGGTGCAGTCGGAACAGCAGGACTTACAGGATCTACGGCAGAAGATGTGTTGAGTGATTTGCGCCTATTCTTGCGGGGAGCTTTGGAGTGGTCCCACCAATCTGGGTGCCTAATCAGTTCGTAACAGCCAGCACGGGTATTTTTGCTTCCACCACAATGAGTGCATTCTGGACGAGAGCTTGTAACTTGAGTATGAGAAGTGCCATCGGTAGAGGGCGGAAGGCCCTGTGGATGTTGAGTGGCTAGGACCGCAATGTCTGGAGTACTGTCCATGGTCAATCGTTGTTGAGCTTCATGACGTACATATGCAAAGGTTTGGTTAAGGTCTAATTTGGGATCTTTGTGCAGGATTTCCCCCCAGACTTGATCAAACTGAGGGTCGAGCCTTGCAAGAAAAAGGTGAACACGAAGACGATCCAATTCTGTTTGGCGCTCTGTCACGTCGGCCTCGCAGTGCATGCGATTTGGAGTACGATGATCAATCTCTTGAAAGATGATCTGTAGCTGGTTGTAGTATGTGAGGACAGGTACACCATTCTGTTTAATGGTGAAGGCCCGTTTGGTGAGATCAAAAAGGAAAGTTTCATCCCCACCATCCAAGTAGGTTTTCTTCACGGCATCCCAGATTTCTTTGGCGGTATTGAAACGGATCAAAAGACCCATCAAGTCGGGAGACATGGAGTCGATGAGCCATCCCTTGACCCGAAAGTTCTCCGTACACCATTTGTTGTAGGTGGAGGAGAGCTTAGAGGGTTGCAGAGTGTCGCCGGTGAAGTACCCCAATTTTTCGAGGCTAGCAATACGTAACTCCATGACTTGAGACTAAAAGGCATAATTGGTTTCTATCAAGATGATGCCGGTAGGAAACGGAGCGTTGTCACTATGAATAGTAACAATTTGAGAGGATGGTGGAGTAGAGTCGGTGGTTTTGGAAACGATATCCATGGAAGCAGAAGGATTTAAGAATAAGAGAAAAAAAATGTGTTTAGAGTTTTGTGATAAAAGAAAAAATATGGGTTTAGGGTTTGTGGGCCAAGTTCAATAGAATCTGAAACAAAAAAAACAAAAACCAAAAAAACAAAACCTGGGTCTGATACCATGCTATAATATGATATTTGATTTGAATATGTTAGGTTGTCTTTTATTCTTCTCCATAAGGAGGTATATATAAGAGTTTACATCAGTGCTTTACAAGGAATTAGATATAGTAAAGGATTAGGAAAGTATCTTCTAATTAAACAATAATTTGACAACTATATAAAATAGGAAAGTAAATCTCTTAATTAATCAAGGAAATAAATCTCCTTGATTAATTAGGAGACTCACTTCAACACTGTAATTGTAAACCTGGATGGAGCAATGTTAAAATGCAATATGCAAGATTGATATGTGATTCAATCCTTGTACTACACAGCAAAATAAAAATCAAAACACAACAAACTGAGAAAATAAACGACGACAAAGTATTTGTACGAAATCTCACATGAGGAAAAAACCCTCCACACAGGAGAGAAAAACCTCAAGGCACACAACCAATTTCACTAAAAACTTGAGGACATATACAAGACTCAATTGATACTGTCTTGCACCACAAAAGAAGATTGATCAAATACTCTTGTCTTGTACGAACACGTCCACTTCACTTTCTCTTGGATGAACACCAATTCACGCAGGGTGATCTTCCTCACAAGCAAAGCTTCCACAAAGTTCCACGATGAATGAATGATATGTTATGCTCTCAGACTATCACCTAGATAAATCTAAGAACCTAACAGCCTTTTATCTCTCTCCCTTGATCTTATAAAACAATCTCACGATTTTGATTAGAGTGCAACAAAAGGGAGTGAAGAAAAACGTCCAGCCCAACCCTTTATATACTAGGCTAACTCTTTTACCTAATAAACAAAGAGATTGGCCTTATTTAAAACTCTTCCTTATTTAAGACTGCAGATTTGTATAGACTTTATACCAAAGCAATCTTTAATTAGGAATACAAATCCTATATGAATGCAAATGATTCTTACCAGAAAAGAGCTTTGCCGTGTAACACTAGTCAATCGTGCTCCTCATGTGCCGCAAGCTCCAACGTCGTAAGTTACAATTAATTCTAAGACTAGGAATAACCAACTTATAGACTCTTTACATTTGCTAGGAAATAGCCAACAAAAAAAACACTTTCAAACACGATATTCACATGTTGCTTATGAGCCCGGTGCTATGCAATTTTATGGTCATCGCATGCCATTGCTCCGGCGTCTTCACTATGAGGTTGAGGTAAAAGAAAGGAACTAAAGATTCTGCCTACATACGTACATATATATGCATGCTTCATGTCTTTATATTTTTTAATTGCCTTTTACTGTTATCATATTGCTTTTGTTCACCCGTTTTGATGTAGTTCCTGTGGTGGTAGGGTAAAATTCCCCAATGGCTTGAAAACCACTGGTGGTTAACAAGTCAACTTTCTTTGGTGTGTGAGCGTGCCACTGTTAGCGGCTAAAAACCCTAACAGACATATAAAAATTTAATAACTTGCGCCCTAAGCTATTGACATGGTTACATAACATAGCAAGAAACAAAATGTTGTATCTCGGTCGTCTACAGAGTCTAAGTATAGAGGGATTACCGTGTGAGATATTATGGTTGAGGTGGTTGCTTACTGAAATTGGGTTTAAGCCGAGCACTGCTACAAAGCTCCACTGTGATAGTTAGTCTACATTTGAGATTGCGAAATAATCCCATGCAACATGATCGAACTAAGCGTGTAGAAGTCGATTGGCATTTCATTAAGGAGAAGATGGAGCATAAACTAATTGCTATACCTTTGTGCCTTCTTCAGGGCAGCTTGCAGATATGTTGATCCATGTCGTGTCAAAACGACGTTTCGAAGACTCACTTGACAAATTGGGCATTACCGATATCTATGCACCAACTTGAGGGGGAGTGTTGGCATGAGTCAACTATCTTATTAGGAATAGAATTATGTAATTATTGTATTTTATTGTAATTATGTAATTTAATAGAATTAGGATATTGTGTGTATATTTCCTTTTTCTTTGTATCTCCTTATGTAAGTATATATATCCCTCTTACAAAGAAGAATAAACACATTAGTTTAAACCTTAATTCTTTTGAGTGTCTGCACTTCTAAAAACTTCTTTTTTATTTTATTTATTTGGCTTTTTTAAAATTTAGAATGCTTTCATCTATATTATTCTCTACCTGTTTAATCTTAGTTGTATTTTTTTAGTTTGGAGCCTACTGACCGCTACTGACAGGAGAAAAAGCTCCCTGAGGAGAATGAATGAAGCAAAGAAGACCTTTAATTGGGAGATGACATGAAAATTTTAAAGCTTCTGTCAAACGCTACTTGGATCTTAAGATTCAATATTGCCACTCTAGGAAAACACAGCGTCTTGGTTTCTATGCAAGGAATTGCTTATGTCTCTCATGGATTTGGAGAGGGGTGCTAAAAATACAGCATTGTTTAAACTTTCAAAGCGAATGAACTCCACCTTGTTTAGCATTGCACGCATCACTCAGTATCTTTCAACAATCTGATTATCTTATACCAATTAATTTATGGGTTGTTTGATAATTATTTCAATTTTAGTTTTTAGTTTTCATTTTCATTTTTTGTGAAAACTGAAAACATTTTTGGTATCAAATTTCATTTTCAATTTTTAAAAAAGTGAAATCTAGTTTTCAAAATCACCTTTATTTTTTAAAACAACTTGGAAGTGTTTTCTGTCTTTTTTTTCTTTTTTTTGGCTCTAATATTTGTTGGAGTGTTAGTTGACTTTTCTTGCACACTAAGGTTTCCATATTAACTCCTGTATAGACTGGACTTGATTTCTTTTTATTTCTGATTTCCTACTCTAAATAGAATTAGAAGTTATTAATTACTTTACTTAGTCTTCAAGGAATATTGTATTATAAATATGGTCTCCTACAAGAAGAAGAATATATAGAAAATTCCCACTACAATTACTCTTTCATAATTTCAGCATTATTTCATTCATTAGTTTCACATCACCACACACATGAAATGCACTCCAGTTACCAAAAGTCGGTATTTGGGACCTCCCAACTTGGACTTGGGCGCTCAATTCGTGCTTTTGGCCATTGTCCCAATCCAAGCCTCATCAACTCCATATCCAAAAGACAAAAAAATAATCATAATTTCAAAAAATTCACCAAAAAATAATACGAACTCTTTGTAACATGAAGTTTTCAATTTTCAGTTTTTGAAAAATAAAAACTAAAAATTGAAAATTAAAATGGTGATAAAATAGGACCTTAATTTCTTTTCAAATCACAACAAACTAAAGTAGGAAAGTAAGGTTTTGGAGTGGGGATCACCTTCAATGCTAGTAAATTAATTTAGGAAATTACACTTATGTTGTTGGATACTTATCAAGAATTTTTATTTTGCTAGTTGTAGTGTATATACTAGGCAGGGCAAGATGAACCAAAAAATCAGAAAATTGGCAAAACTAAATCGGTTTGGTTTGGCAGTCTTAATATTTGTTATTTTTTAATTTCGGTGGTAAATCGGACCAATTGGCAGCCTCAGACCGGTCCACAATTTGAAAGGATCTAGACCGTTGGTCTACTTGAACAGAACCGATCTTTTAGATAAATGCGAAAATGTTATAAGACTTAGTATTTCCGAACTGTACCACTGTGGCAACAAACTTTTTTGCTTTTACACTAACAGAATTATTTGAAGATATAATATTATTAGAGATTACTCATGGTGTGTTAAGAACCCATGGGTAAAACTTGCCCCTAAAAACTGGTCTGGAAGGGAAGGGTGCAAAGAGCTCTTAAAGCCACTCTATGATTTGTTATTTTTCCAATGTGTGTGTTCTTGGATCCTAACATTCCACCATTCTTTCATACCCAACGTCCTCGTTGGCCTACTCTATCAACATTGGCATGATGGTAGCCATTTCTTTCTTTTGAGGCAGCTTCACTCATCTACCATTATTCAGTGACTCAACATTATGCCCATACATAATACCGATCATTTTAGTCTAGTCTATAGGTTGCCCCTTTTGGGAAATTAGGCCCAGTTTCGTTGTGAAACCCAACTCTGATACCAATTGTTAAGTCAATGACTTGTTTTCACTAAGCTAGACGGCTTACCTTTATTTAGCTGTTGGCCACGTAGGACGAGGATGTATGGGCTTTGTCATTCCTACTTCAACTTTACCTTTTGTTTTCAAATGTCGTACTCGACCCGACCCGACCCGACCCAACTCTCAATACCCAAAGGGTTCTTTCGTGTAGTAAAGAGTTGGGTTTTCCAAGGTGGGTCTATAGTGATTAGCACAAGTTTGGGGTATATCTGTGGGTAAAATACTGATCTCAAAGAAGTAAAGGCTGAACTAAAAGACTAAATGGGAAAAGGAATACTTTCTTTTCTCTTCCTCAAGAAACATACATCCTTCCTCGCCACAAGAGAGGGAGAGTTGCTTGGTATTTTGCTAATAAAATAAAATAATTAATAATTGAAAGTAGAAAATGGTTTAAAAGGACACTGGGAATAAGGAGAGAAGATGCCTCGCAGTGCAAACATGGGAACTACCTATGTTTGGGCTTTTTTTTTTTTTCTTCTTTTTTCTTTTTTCTCTCTCCAAAAACCAAGTTATAATGTTATTTATAATACTAATGCTAGAAATGGGTATATATATAAATATCTAAAAAATGAATACTGGCACTACATAATCAAGGAAGAAACAATTGTGTGGAACAAGGATAGCATTGTTTTGCTATATATGGTCAATGACAGTATGTCATGCTCATACGCGATAACTTTTTCACTTGACTTGGCATACCATGATTGGTCGAGGATAGCAAAACAGTGTTATCCGGTTTAACACAAGTTTTTATGGAATCAGGGCCCTATGTCAGCTTATTATAGTAGAGATATTGCGAAGAAAGGTAAGAAACTGCAACTGAATTAACACTTTCTATAACCTCCAAATGAAAATTATCAACTAAAATTTTACATATCGTGGGATAAGTTATTGTACAATAATTGGAGGCATGTACAAGGACCAGAATTCCATAAAATAGCCTAGAAACCTCCCACGAAAAAAAAAATAGTAAAATAAAATGGGTATAGCTAAACATCATGGCCTCCACATCCATGCGGTCCATTGAATCTGAAGCAAACTTCCAGCTTAAGGCATCCACTTATTTCGGTTATGCAAGTGGATCAAGAATTGGATTGATTGTTGATGATGATATCACAACAAAAAAATTTGGCACGTACCATTATTCCAAGACTTCAGTTGGCCAAAGTCTCTTCCATGTGGAAATCTCTTCCTTGGTTCTAAGCTTCCTGATGCCCCCGTAAAACCCATCTGCCTCATTTCCTTCCTCTCGATGGTCTCTTCTGCTGATGTTTGTGCATCTCCACCGCGATCCATGCGTGTACTGGTTGAACTCCAGCACCACAGTGTCTGTTTAACAATCACAGATGATCACCGTGTTAATTTTTAATGCAATAGTTTCCAATTTAAGAGCTCAAGAAAAACTTTACCTCTTGTATATTGCTCATTTCATCTGAAATCAAAGCAGTGATAAAAATCTATAAAAGAAATATTTCAGGATCTGTAATTGTTTCTGTGATTTTCCTATACAAGTTGTTTCTGTAAATCTATAATCAAACAATTTTCCAATTGCTGTGTTTAGCAAAACCAATTTAATGTATTTCCATTATCATGGGTTCTCCAAGCACTCCAAAATATTTGGTTTAGGAAACAAAATGAATTGAAACCCTGCCAAAACAAATAATTACAGTGCTATTTTCTGTCATTCATAAAGTAGTTAGATATTCTTATTATAAAATATTATTAGTATTATATGACTATATATGATCACCAACATCGTCATTATCATATATAAATGTTCATGTCTGTTTGTGGTGAGAAGAGGACACAAATCTCTTGAAATATGCTTGGCTGGTGGGGTGTGATGGAGAGATTAAAAAAAATTGGAAAAACAAAGAAGGATGAGCATGGCAGCCCCACAAAGCATTAAGATTCCCAACTTTGCAAAATACAGAGACTCCAGGGAAGATTGAGTTCTTTCATTGTGGTTGGCCATAAATATTCTTCCCAGACAAATTTATCACAATGTTGGTGGAAATTATGACATAATGACAATGATATGTCTTGGGGACCAATCAAACAGCACAAAAACTGGTCCACCTTTTAAAATATTGGGTATCAGAAAAGGGAGGAGGCCAAGACTAGTAGTGTCTATTCTGTGAAAGCTAACTTTGCATTCTTATTATCCACAACTTAGAGATATCAATGGCTTCTTGCAAGAACCTCAATTCTTTATGAACTTAATTAATGAAGGTGGCTACTTTTATTGGCATTATCTGATATGAAAACAAGAGATTTTCTGCCCTAAAATGCTTTATCCAATTGCTGAGACAATGGTGAAAGAAAAAAAAAATTAAAGTTGGAATCTTAGCAATATAATATTTTCCAGCCAAAATCAGTTGTCAGATTCTCCAACGGCAAAATCTCTTTTTGCAATCACATACTAATCAATCCTACAGAGCATAAATCCTACTTTAAGGGTTGAAAGGAATGAATTCAACTCACCACTATTATGACAAAGGCAGTAATTTTCATTTCCATCACATGATTCTAGGTGACCTACAACACCATACCACCAACCTGCAATACATACAGAAAATCCTATCAAGCAATGGACAATGGGTAATTATTTAATTTCACCTTTTATTTAAGTTTCTGCATATTAAACGAATCTAATGCCTTTCAATTAGGTTAAACAAGCAAATCGAACCAAAAGTCGTATCTGTATATAGTATCAGTTATATACCGTTCAAGTTCTGATTGCCAAGTATTAGATGCCACCAAGAAAATCCAAGCAAAATTCAATAGACCTTCTATATACAAATTAGGTTGAACTGCCTTCATTTTTTTTTAAGGGAAACGTTGGAAAATCATATTTGTAGACATTGCAGAAGCAGTCAATCTTCAAGTTTCTTCCAAAAGTAACCAACCAAAAGAAACTCTAGATGACTTAAATGAGCAGTAATGGGATTTAGAATAATTTGAAAGGGAAGTTGGACGAATAACAAACCATAAGGAAATTCTTTGTTTCTTCTCCACTGAATCTCAATATGATCACCAGGCTGTAACTCATTCAAACAGTCAGACATATGAAGATCATGAGGGGGAGTCTCGATTGGTGGTGCTCTAAGCCTTTCCCAAGGCACACCGTTTTCAATTGCAACTGCTCGCCTTCCATGTGGTGGGTACCTGAACAGAAAACCCACCTCAAGTGAGATCATCCACATCGACTTACCATAAGCAATAAGAAACAGTCATAAATGCAAAATCCCAATAACATACATAAGCAATAAGAAACGGTTATAAACATAGAGGGAGACCAATTGTCCAACTACCTGGCTTGGAAGGTGTCAGTGCAAGGATCATAGCTAATTTCAGCATCATAGCATGACAACATAAATCCAACATGTCCATTCTGCAATACAAGAAAAAAAAAACATATAAAACATGTAGTTTAGGGAACAGAACAGAATCAACAGTTTTTAATAAATAAACAAATAATAAATATTGCAAACTCATAGATAACCTCGCGATTATAGACTTGAGCTGGGAACCAGAACCTGCCAGTCTCAAGAGCAAGGTACCAAGACATGACGGAATCAGCTGGCAAAGAACACCTCTGCTGGCTATGATCATCAACCCTGGATCTAATCCATGAGAAAGGCCAACCAAGAGATAGAATTCTCATGAGACCCTTTTGCTTGCCCTGCTTGACATCAACCAAATCGGTTTTGGAAGCAATATGCCACTGCCACTCCCTGTAGGCAGCAGGGCCAATAACTCTGCCCCATTTCTGTTTCATGTGCTTCTCCCAAAGGTGATCACTCCTGCATCTCTCCCTCAAAGAAGTACAAACACCTGTCATTCGAAAAAGCGCGTCGGGAGGAAGCCTCTCGAGTATGCATTCCAAGACCAGTTCTGGTAAGTCCAACACAGACATCTCTGGTGTGTCTTCTTCTTCAACATTCTCAACTTTAGCAGAAAGAGACAGAGGCTTCCTCTTGAGGGACATTTTGGAAGGAAATGGAGAAAGAAAGAAAATTGAAAAGCTCTTCTTTGTCAACTTGGATATGGTAAAGAATGATAATTCTTTCCAAAACCAGGGGGACAACAACCGCATCTCACAAGCCCATGGTGGGAGAGGTTTGAGAGGAAGAGTCTTGAAAAAGAGAAAGGAAAGGCCAGTAATGAACAAGTAAAGTAGCATTACAAAAGGGAAATTCTCCTTCTTAAGGGTCAAATTCTAGTTTGGCATAAATGATGAGGGACCAATTGTGGAAAAGCAAATGGTAAAATGCTAAATGGAGTAAAACTTGAACAGTCTTCACTTTCACTTGTTCCTCCTCCTCACCCTCTCTCTTACAAATTGTAAAAGCAAAAGTGGGATCTTTAATAACCCCTTTCAACTGATGGGTTTTTATTGGTTCCGACGAAGCCCACCAAAACCCAACGGTGGGCCTCCTCTTCCAACGTAATCAAACTATAATTGGCGAAGACTGTAGACACCCTCTTACCCAAAGAAAAAAACCAACTTTGGTGGGAGCTCACCTTTAAGCCAATCTAAAACCAAAAGGAAGCCAAATACTTTGCTCCCTGCCTCTCTCTCCTTCAATCAAAAATGAAAATGCTTAACTTTCCTTCCTTTAAACTACAAGGACCCCAGCCGTACAGACAGCTTCAACAGCTGTCAATCAAGGAGAGGATGAAAGAGAGATAAAAAGACTAAACCCAAGAAGCTAATGGGGGTGGGGCATTCAGATCTGATACGGGCCTTCTGACACCTGGAGCTCCCAAGAAAAATAAAAGATTAAGATAAGTCTAGATGCAGAGACCCATATCTCCAAAATCTATGATTCTCTTTCGGAGCAAAGAAAATCTGGAAAAAATAATAATGAGCTGCAAAGCAGATCTGGGTAGTTGAGATTGAAACAAAATTAGGTGAAACGCAACACCCAAATGATCAATTTAAACAAAAGAAATTATTCCAAATTAAAGGTAAAGACAGAAGGAGATCAGGAGGCGGTGAAGTGAAAGATAACAGAGATTTTGATGAAGAAGGTGATGAACTTGAGAATTGTGAATTATTCACATTAGTTCAACAGATTCTTCATCAAAGAATCCTCCCCCACCCACGGTCCTCTCAACCACCCTCTCTCTCTTTCTTTTTTCCCTTTCCCTCTGTTTGTGTCTCTCTCTCAAGCAAATCAACGAACAGGTGGTGGACAAGAAGAAAAAAGAAGAAAAACAAAACAGACAGTCTTATATAATTGACTGAATTGGAGGCCATGCTTAAATAGTTTCTGGAGGCTTTTTGATTGTGTGGATATTAAACAAAGTATTGCCCTTCAAAAATGCAAGTAAAACACTGCCTCTCTCTTTCTCTCTCTAAAGATTTTCTCTTTCTTTCCCTTCCTCTCTCTACCAAGTTGGACTTGGAGGAAAATACGTATAACCAGAAAAGGCAACCGTTAGGGTGACGTTTATTGGTGGTTTAGAGATCCTGTTCTCATGCAGCCTCCACCACTTGCAGCCATAATGGTAACCAATGGTTCAGCAACACGTACGATCCGCTTCATCCATTTATGGACTACTTGCGGAGCTAAATAACAAAATGATATAATTTTTTTTTCGGTTTCTGAGTAGATGCGATTGGGGAAAGGGGTTTACAAATATTCATTGTGTGCATGGGGATTTCGAACCTCTAATCACATGAATAGAAGTGGAAGAGCTCAACCAACTGAGTTATACCCCACTAGCAACAAAATGATAATTCAATACTATTGCCAAAAAAGAAAATAAGATAAAAAAATTAAAATCATGGAAATGTTTTCATTCTTTGTATATGGGATTGTGAACACTGGCGGACACACAGAGATGCAAGGAGGTGCAGCTATACCTCCCTTTACTGGAGAAAGCGTTTCAAGTGCTTGAAAGTTGCCCCTCTGCTTAGTTTGGCTATGCACTCCTGACCAAAACGACGTCATTTTGGATTAAGAGGAAGAAAAAAAATGATCCGTAATGTGGAAAGAAAAGGAGGAAAACTCCTTCGGCAATAAGGAGAGTTTGCTTTTTAAAAAATGGAAAAAGAGAAAGTCTCACTTTTTTGTGAGATTCTTTACGACCCCACCAATCCAAATCCTTATATATAAAAAAAGTTAATTAAACTTTTCCACCACCAATCTATTTATTTCCTTGTTTTTTTAGAGAACTCCAAATCTTTTATAAAAACTGATTTATCGATCAAGTCTTATGACAAGGAATAAAATATTATATTGACCAAGTTTCCAAAGTAAGTTTGAATGTAATTCATAATTAATCTTTGGTATTGTTTAAATTATAAGGCTATTTGGTTGTTAATTTTTTTTTAAAGCTTTTAGTCTTTCAAAATTTCACCTCCGCCGAAAAATTCCTATGTTTGCCAATGATTGTGAATATATGAAACATGAGTGGATACAGTTGGGTAGCTCGCAACAGCTACAATGGCTAGATTTCTTTTCTCTTTTTCTTTTTCTTTCACACAAATCTTCACAAAATTTATCTATAAATATCCAACAAAGTTCATAAAACAACACGAATATACAGTACAATAACCAAACAAAAAAAATAAAACAAAACATTTTTTCCGAGGGCCAAACGGCGTCAGAAATATTCATTAATGTTTTTCAGAGAGTAAATGTCCATCGGAAGACGTCAGAAAAGCGATCATCAAAAAAGGTCCATTTCCAACGAGCCATCAGAAAAAAAAAGAAAAAAAAAAGAAAAAAAAAAAGGGTTTTTTCGACAGGCAATAGGCGTCGTAAATACTTTAACTTTGTCGAAAATAAATTTTCAAAATGAGGACATTTTTGCATTTGCGATATGCTAATGTTGTCGAAAATAATTGGGAAGCTTGTTGTAAATGTTTTCTTAAATGATGAATTTTTGTTTTTCCAGCCAATGTTTTTTCCACAAAGAAATGTTATTGGAAACATTTTTTTCGACTAACCCGTGTATTTCCGACAATGTCAATTCATCTGATAAATGACATTCTCGATAATACAATCCATTAGAAAAAAACATATTTCTGATGAAAATACATCTTCAGAAAACGTTATTTACATCAACACAAAGCTATTGGAAATAGGCAAATGTGTCATCGAAACTACGCAATTATAAATATATAAAAAAAGTAGCGTAGTAAACACTCGAAATTCTCATAAATGGAGCATAATTTGTCAAAAATATAGAAATAATGTTTCTAATCGAACATCTGAAAATATTTTCTAAGTACTAAATAAAACATTTCTTTGGATAACAATACAAAATAAAACATTTCTTTGGAGAATAGCACAAAACAAAAATAAAAACTCCACTTTGTTCATAGACAAATCAAAACATTCTATCACATACACTCTTGTTTCTTTGATCCAATGATTCCTATGAATTCAAATATGTGTAATCATGATTTTAGATCTCTATAATCGAAGGCTATGTCGTAAGGAATCAATAACAACTTTATGTGTATTTTTATTATTTTTATTTAATTTCTTACGAGTTGTTTAAGATAAAACACCATAAATAAAATAAAATGGACATGTGTCGCCATCTTATACTACCACACGTAAGAAGTGTTAACAGAGAGCTTTTCAGAAGCTGCCACGTGTCAATCTATTATATTTCATATCATTTCCCTACAATTTAAGTTCTAAAATCCATAATAAGTTAATAAAAAAATCAGAAAAATTCATATTATGACCCCCGCAAATAGACATCCTTTTGCGAGAATTAATGATTACCCTTAGAAGTACATAATCACTTCCGACAACAACTAATTACCCTCGCAAGTAGAAAAATTCATTCCGACGACCACATATTGCCCTCAGAGGCTATAATTTTTGACAACGTGAAGATACCCTCATAAAAAATAAAAATAAAACACTACTTTTTTGTTAGTGATATAAGCACATACATTGCAACAAAATCAATAAGTTGGTTTCATGAGTCCAAATTAAATGCTTTGAAGTTTGAACGCAAGTATCTTATGAGGCGAGCTGAGTGATGTGCGTAACTTAAACTATAATTTAGAAAGAAATTTTGACTTAATTTCTGTTTAATGTTTGTTTCGTATATAAGGACGAGAATCAAACTCATGACCTACAGTTAACCACTACCACTTAAGCTGCTTGAACTACAAGTAAGCGTTCTGCTTTTCATCTCTTCATCATCTCTTTAGTTTAGCTGATATATGTGTCATTATGTATAGTTTGAACTTGAAGTTGCACATACAAAGAGATAAAATTAATCGTCGTGTTTCAAGACTACCAAGGACAATATGTTCATATTTTATACTTCTCAATCACACAAACTTTTTTATGTGCTTATAAATTAGTTTATCAAAATTAAACACTGTCTATGTCTCTCACTAAAGATTTTATGTTCATTTCCCTTCATTTCTCACAAGTTGGGACTTGGAGGAAAATCCGTATCACTTGAAAAGGTAACAGTTTTTTTTTTCCCGAACAGAAAAGGTAAACCATGTTCTCATCATGTAGCCAACAATGTAACCAATCGTTGAGTAACACGTACGAAGCCATGGTACGTACTGCTTTTCATGCATTATGATCAATTATGGTCTAAATCACAAAATGATAATTTCTAGGGGTGTACGTAGGTTTGAAACCAATACAATTTGGTCAATTTGCATATGATCCAATATAGATTAGATTGTGATTTTTTCAATATGATCCAATCGTATTAGCAATTGGATTGGATGATCGGTTGATTTCATTCAATACCACTTATCAAAAGAATAAATAACTAAGGGGTTGTTTGATAACCATTTCATATTCAATTTTTCAGTTTTCAATTTCACTTATTTTGAAAACTAAAAACTGAAAGTATGTCTGGTAACAGATTTCATTTTCACTTTTCAAAGAGTGAAATTTAGTTTTCAAAATCACCCTTATTTAAAAATAAAATAAAAACACATTGAAAGTGTTTTTATTATTATTTAAATTCCTCTTCTTTTTCATTCACTGATTTTACATCACCACACATGAAATGCACTCTAGTTACCAAAAATCAGTATTTAGGACCTCTTGACTTGGACTCAGCCGCTCGATTCTTGTGTTTGGCCACGCACCAAATCCAAGCCTTGAAACCTCCAAATTCAAAATTCACCAACAAATCATCCTAATTCCAAAAAATCCACTGAAAAATATATACTACGAACTCTTTGTGACATTCACTTTCATTCTACGATCTCAAATTCACAATTTGACCCCAAAAAATTTCCATTTCCAAGTTCTACATAACATTGAAAACTGAAATCAGTTACCAAAGAACTTTTGTTCAATTTTCACTTTTCACTTTTTTCGAAAATTGAAATTAGTTACCAAAAAAGTTTTCAGTTTTTAGTTTTTAAAAAATGAAATTGAAAACTCAAAACTCAAAACTGAAATGGGTATCAAACATGCCCTAAAGTAATTAAAAAGTTGAAACATGACATGTAGCTGAATCAACAAACTTCCAACACCATAGTCTCTACTTTGAAGTTGCACCAAAAATTCAATTTAGCTTCAAATGGCACAAAATCAATTTCAAAATAACCATTGAGGAGTCTACTTTTATTTATAAAACTCAAGTTAAGATTCAATTAATAAAAATTTGAAAATTCATAAAACAGCCCACAAGGTCCTTTGAGGCATTTGTAGAAACACTTGATAGGCACTTCTTAGATTAAGCTTGTATGTCACCAAAACAAAACCCAAATCAAGAGTCCAATCTTATAAGTCAGTACCTAACTCACAAGAACTAAGAGTATAAGAGAAATTCACCTTTCAACTATAGGAAATGAAGACAAGAATACATCAAGGAAATCACGACAGGAATAGAAGAACATGCTTAAGTAACACCCAGTGTGAGAACCCTATAGAGCTTGGATGATTCCAAATTTTTGATACGTTGTAGACAAAATTTTGAACTACTTCCATGAAGAAACCAAGGTCATCTGAGCACTGGAATTCAACTTAAAACATTGAAAATATAGAGGTGATAAACATACTATGGTCATACCAGATTTTCTGAAGTTGTGGTAGCTCGATTGAGCTGAATGTTGGATATATATTAGGAATTAAACAGATAAACAAGTTTCATGAAGAAATCATTTTGATTCAAGTAACATAAATGGAGTTTGGTACTGATGAATACGAGCGATGAGTTTCATTGTGCAGACACGAGAGAGAGAGAGAGAGAGAGAGAGAGAGAGAGAGAGAGAGAGAGAGAGAGAGAGAGAGAGAGAGAGAGAGAGAGAGAGAGAGAGAGAGAGAGAGAGAGTAGGCATCCCACCCAGGAGAAAGTACTAGAATTTTTATCCTACTTGGACAAAAATGTTAGACTTTCTAAGTGTCCATAATCTTTCAGACAACCTGAAATACATAGAAGACATACCTGACATCATCTTCCTTGAGTACATGATCTCAGAACTCATTCAATCGCAACAGCAACAACTCTGGCAAAAGACACGAACATCTCAAGACTTTTGCTCTCTTTTAGAAATTGTTTTAACTCTCTCTTTATGATGAGATTATGTTTAAAGAACATGTCTAACGAGAGCAGGGTCTTAAGCTTATATAAGGCTAGGTCAAGTCGTCTCTACTCATCACCAAGGGCCGACTTGACTAACACTCTAAGCCCATCAAGCAAGGGTTCACGCAAAAGGAAATAAATAGGACCTTGGCTTCAAAATTTTCCTTATTTTACAAGATTTTGGGCCTCAAGGTATAAACTAATTTAAACTCTTATCAAACCTGATATTGTTGACGCCAAAAAGTGGTTCTCTGACTTAGAGGGTCAACTTAGTAATTTATGCCTTCGGTAATTCAAGGGCTTCGGTAGGGAGCGTAATCTGCAAAATAAGAGAAGGCTCGGTAAGACCTAGGGCACCGGTGTGGTACCGGCCGTAGGCTCTCCGATGCTTAAGTAAGTTCGGGATTAAGAAAGATTAACTGACAGATCAATAGGCTTGTATGCCGTACGTTCTGATTACCTCTATTTTGGGGTTGTTGGCCTCTTTTATAGGCCTTGGGAGGTGTGCACTTGATGTAGAATTTCGATGTGGGACAGTGGACGTCGATTGTGAGCGCGCCACGTGTCCCGAGAGTGGGCGTTGCCCTAATGGAGGGATCGGTAGTAACATTGCCGAAGGCAACGTTGACAGGCACTGGGTGCCGAATGCGACTTTGACCAGGTTCGATCCTGTCCATGTGTCTCTCTCTGATTGGCCGTTCATTATGGTGTAAACAGGAGTCCCCCAAGTCTTCAGGCGAGATTTCTCGACTGGGGACTTGTTCGTTTTTCATTGGCGGCCAGGGTCGCCTTACCGTTCGGTAGGCTATCAAGGGGGGCGCGCTGGGGCCTTTTTCTTGTGCCGATTCACCCAGAGGCTACCGTTCGGTAACCCATCGTGGGGTACCACTCGCCTGGGTTACCGTTCGGCAGCCTTTGGCGTGATGACTGGGTTCCGAGAGTATATTGCCGATTCTTCACTGACTTGGGCGAGTTTCGTTTTTTCTTTCGCCTCCTTTGTGTGGAGAGGGGCATTGATGGGACTGAGTGACGCTTCGTCTTCTGTACCCAGCATGCTGTCAGAGGTTCCACTCCGCGCACGACACGTGGCATGTCAAATCACGCGGAGCGGCGCCATTAATGCGCCGTTTGGTTTCTCGAGGCGTACCGTTGCGTCTTTCGCCATATAAATAGGAGGGGTCTCTGAGGCGAATCTCACTTTGCATTTGTGAGTGAAGCGAGAGCTCTGTCCAGGCGATTTCCGGTAAGTGCAAACGGTAACAGAGGCGATTTCCGGCGAGAGCAAACGGCAATCTAGGCGATTTCCGGCGAAATCATTCGGAAGGCGAAGTGACTTTCGTCCCTATACCCCAGTTCTCACAAGGTACCGTCCTGTAACCTTCCATTTTCTTTCCTTTCGTTATGCGTACGTCCTTCCTTGGTTTGAACTAGACTAGAACTTTGTGGAAGTGGGTGTGGTTCGGTAGTCTAGTTGCCATAGGTAGAGACGTAGGCATCGGTAGGGTAGCTCTCTGCATGGCCCTTAGTTTCCTTCCGTTGTTTTTGTAGATGTCTGATAGCGAGTCAGGATTCGAGAGTGAGCCCAACGCATTTGAGGATGAGTCTCCAGATAGGCGAAGGGGTACCGAAAGTGAGGAGGTGGGCCAAGATACCGAGAGTGGGAGCGACTCTGAGGTTGAGGTTGTTGGCGAGAGGTTTAGGGCACCTCCTACCCATGGGATTGGTAAGGGGCTTATGACTAGTTAGCCCCTACCGCTGGCGGTTGTCTATGGTGACGGTCGGCAGGCTGGAATGGGCACGCGTTCCGAGCCTCGGGAGGAGGAAATTAGGATGCCGGAGGCATCCTCCAGTCAGCGCGCGGAGGCCTCCACTTCTGGTCGTGGAGAGTCTTCCGAGGCAGTCCCCATGCCGAGGGTAACGATAGTGAGCAGCTCTTCGACGTAGACTACCTGCCGCCAAATAAGCTGACCTACCGTGAGCTGGCCAAGATTAGGGCAGAATACATGATTCCCTATTCGGTAGGGATGAAAATCCCTGGCCCTACCGAGTCCCTGAGCAACCCCAAGGACGGTGAGGTTGTATTCTTCACTGACGTCCTTCAGCAGGGCGTTAGGTTACCGTTGCAGGCCCCAGTTCAAAGGATCCTGGCCCAGATTGGGTATGCCCCTGGCCAGTTCAATCCGAACTTCTGGGCCGTTCTGATGGGGGTAGTAACGGCATTCGGACTTGCCGATGAAGAGGGGCCTTCATACGAGCAGTTCTCCCACCTATACAGCATCACCAAGTCCAAGAGTACCGATCATGGTGGCTGGGTTCAGGCGAACTGCCTCAAGGCTTCCGAAAGGGGCCACTTTCTGAATGCCGTGCCGAATTCTCAGAAGTCCTGGAGGAATCGGCGGGTGCTGCTTTCTGGCGATTGGGAATCGCCTTCAGGAGTTCCTGTTCGCTTCACTCTTCCAACTACTTTTCAGATTGCCGGTAGGTTGCTACCATGCCGATCGGTAGATCAATCTTCTTCATTCAGAGGACTAACCTGTTTCGTTATTTTTGTAGGCAAACTGAAGCAACCAACGGCAACCCAATCAGAGCTTCGGCAGCTTGATAAGGTGAGGCTGAAAGTTCCTGCCGGTGACAGGGAGTACCCACAGTTCTTATTTACCGAGAACCTCATCAGAGCCCGCCTAGCCAACCCTGCCGAGAGTAAATTTACTTACCGATTTCTCTTGTCCTTGTGCAGTGACCGAGGAGAGGAAAAGGGCCGAAGTGAAGAAGCTGTCGGAGACCTCCAAGCGACGGCTTGGGGTGATTGCCAAAGGGAAGAAACAGAAGAAGCATCCGGAGGCTTCTGCCGAACGGGTCTCTGAGGCAGACCGTGATGAACAGCCTCTCTCCGAACGGCAGAGGCAACGCCATGCCGAACCTGCGGGCAGAGGGGTGCCGGTTGACGAGCCGGTACTCAGCCCGGGCGTGGCTGCCGAAGCAGCTTCCTCTAAGGCCTCCGGGAAGCGGCCTATGAAGGTGGACCTGGATGCCGCCTCCACCCCAAAAAGGGTGCGCCTTACCGATCCCCAAAAGGCCATCTTCGCGGTCGAGGAGGAGGGGGAACCTACCGAGGCCGTGACGCTGGCCTGCCCTTCGAAGACGGTCCAGTTCGCGAACCACATGATCGTGGGCTCGCAGATGGAACTGTCTGAGATTGATGAGCTACCGAAGAGGGCCCTTCGGGAAGAGGCGGGACGCGCCTTCCGTCTCCAGGCCACGGTAAGCCTCTAACTTCTCAGTCTTCTTTTTTTTGTTGTTGTTGTTTTTATCGCTCGGTACTAACCTTCGGCTCAATTTTTCAGGCATCGATGGACATGTGGCTGTGCATGAAGAGGGCCATCACAGCTGCCGAGCGCGCCAAGCGGATGTACGAAGACGGCCGCTCCAAGGTTGCCGATGCTGCAAAGGTCCTCCAGGATCACGCAAACCTCGTGCAAGACATGCATGCTGCCGAACGGCAGATCCAGGCGCATGAGGCCAAGCTTGCCGAGATGCGCGAGGCTCTGGATGGCGCAGAGCGGACGGCCAAGGATGCCGAGGAGGCAAAACTGGCGGTGCAGGCGGCACTGGAGGCTTCCGAGCGGGCGAAGGCGGCGGAGGTTGAGGTTGCCGTTAGAGGGGCGATCAGGGACTACCGTTCCTCCACTGAGTTCACTTCCCTGGTGGACAATGAGGTGGCCTCTAAGATGGCGGGCCTCATCTACCGTTTCAAGCGGTTCAACCCTGGGCAGAAGCTGAACCTGAACTTTGCTGCCGATCCTCCTCCTCTACCGGAAGGTTTTACTGAAGAGATGGTTGAGGAGTACGAGGGGGAGGATGTCCCTGAAGATGCCGATGGCTCTGATGCCGAGGGCGCCCCAGATGCCACCGCTGACGCTACGGTCGAGGATGCCGCTGTCCAGGGAGATCGGGATGCCGAGGCCTGAGGGACTTTGTTGTCTTTGTAATTGTTTGTTTTGTATTATTATGGCCGTTGGCCACAGTTCCGAACACATTTATGCCGAGGGCATTTTTATTCAAGTAATGTTTGCTTCTATCACTTGTGTATTTTGTTTTGAATTTTGCCTATGAATGTTACTGCCGTTGGCTCATAACTGTGTAGGATAGATTGTTGGTTTTAGGCCGTTGGCCATTCAGGAGTTATGTTTGCCTTTAGATTAGCAAAGTGTCTCTACCGCCGTTGGCTCATACCTGCCTGCCAGAACCCAAGTATGATAGGCATCGGTAGGAGCGAGGCCCCAATAGCCTTTTGCCTAATGAGATGCCGTGGGCAAGTGTAGGGTTCCGAGAGCGATAAGATTACCGTGGGTAATTCTGGAGCATCGTACTTGATGTTTGTAAAAATTTGTAAAAGAAATGGGCCAAGCCATCTTTGAATCGGCAGTAAGCTCGACGAGTGTAGCTTTTAATCGCCGTAGGCAATGTTGCTGTGGCTCGTTATAGTGAGCCCTACCGAATTTTTTTAAAAAAGATGCCGATAGGCTATGATGTTCCGAACGTGCGTAATTCTGAATAATCTCATTTTATATATATAAGTGCCGTAGGCAAAAATACAAATTCCTCCCTGCCGTTGGCTAGGGGGCTTTACTTGAAATAACTCTTGAGGTGCTCCACGTTCCATGGGTGACCGAGGGTCTTCCCATCCGTGCCTCGGAGTCTGTAGGTTCCCGATCTGAGGATGCCGATGACTTCATAGGGTCCTTCCCAGGAAGGTCCGAGGGTTCCTTCCGTTGGGTTTTTGGTTGCAAGCGAGACCTCGCACATAACCCAGTCTCCGATTCTGAAGGAACGGGGCCTGACCTTAGAGTCGTAGTACCTAGAGACGCGCTGCTTGTATGCTTCATTCCGAAGGTTTGCTACCGTTCGGCGTTCCTCAATCAAGTCTAGGCTTAGCGCCACTGCAGCTTCGTTTGCCTTCGGCTCGAAGCTTTCCGTTCGGTAGGATGACTCACCGATTTCTACTGGGACCACGGCTTCTGAGCCGAATGCAAGGCTGAAGGGAGTTTCCCCCGTGGAGGTTCGGTAAGATGTTCGTATGGCCCATAGAGCTTCGGGAAGCTTCTCCGGCCAGGCGCCCTTGGCACTGTTGAGTTGCCGTTTCAAGAGTTTCTTGATGATTTTGTTTACGGCTTCCACCTGGCCGTTTGACTGAGGGTGAGCTGGAGAGGCGAAGAACAGGTTGATTTTGAGGCGGGTGCAGAACTGCCTGAATAGTCCCGAATCAAACTGCCTGCCGTTATCGGTGATGATGGCGTAGGGGATACCGAAGCGGCAACAGATGTTGGTCCAGACGAACTCCTCGACCCTTGCTGCCGTGATGGTGGCTAGGGCCTCGGCCTCAACCCACTTCGTGAAATAATCCACGGCAACTATTGCATACTTGACCTGTCCTTTGCCCTGCGGCATTGGGCCGATTAGGTCAAGTCCCCATTGGGCAAACGGCCAAGGACTCACGATCGGTGTTAGAGGTTCGGCAGGCAGGTGCGGAATATTGCCGAACCGCTGGCATTTGTCGCACTTTTTGACCTTGGCTATTGCATCCCGATGCATTGACGGCCAATAGTAGCCCTGTCGGAAGGCTTTGTGGGCCAGGGATCTGGAACCGGAGTGATCGCCGCAGACACCGCTGTGGATCTCCCGAAGGACGTATTCGCCCTGCTCTTCGGTAATGCATTTCATGTAGGGGGTGGTGTAACCACGCTTGTACAGAACGTCATTGATGATGATGTACCTTGCCGATCGGTAACGTAGCCTTCTTGCTTGGGCCTTGTCCTCTGGAAGGGTTCCGTTTGCTAGGTAGGCATATATTGATGACATCCAGGTGTCTTCGTACCGAACGGTACATATGTCAACGGAGGTGGTGCTTGGCTGGGCCAAGATTTCGACAGGGACTTTCCGGCCAATTTTGTCATTGATTGCTGAAGCTAGGCGGGCTAGCGCATCGGCATGGCTGTTCTCCGATCTGGGAACCTGCCGAATCTCGTAGGCCTGGAACTGCCGAAGTTGCAAGTGTGCCGTTGTGAGGTATGCCGTCATTGATGCATCCTTTGCTGCGAAATCGGCGGTGATCTGGTTCACGATGAGCTGTGAGTCGCTGTAGATGCTGACCTGCTTAGCACCCATGCTTTTGGCGAGCCGTAGGCCGGCCAAAAGCGCCTCGTATTCGGCTTCGTTGTTGGACGTTCGGAAGCCGAATCTGATGGCATATTCCATCTTGGTTCCATCGGGAGCGGTGAGTACAAGACCAGCTCCGCATCCCTGCTGGTTTGCCGAGCCGTCCACATGTAGGATCCAGATGGGTTTCGACTGGTCTAAAAGGCTACCGTTCGGTAGGCCTTCCAACGGAGGGGTTTTCTCTGGTTTTGAAGCCTCCGAGGGCGTTAGTTCAGCGATAAAATCCGCCACGGCCTGTCCCTTCTCGGCAGGCCTGGGCTTGAACTGTACGTCGAATTCTCCGAGCTCGATCGCCCATTTGACCAGCCTACCGGACGTTTCAGGTTTTTGGAAAACCTGCCGAAGGGGTTGGTTGGTTAGAACAATGATGGTGTGGGCCTGGAAATAGGGCCTCAATCGTCGGGCGGAAACGACCAGAGCGAAAGCCAGCTGCTCGAGTGGGGGGTACCGAGATTCTGCCCCCTGGAGGGCCTTACTGACATAGAAAATTGGTAGCTCCACCTTCTCTGGGACCCTTATCAGTACTGAACTAACGGCAGTATGGGATACCGATAGATACAGGGATAGAATTTCTCCAGGTAGGGGCTTAGATAGTAGTGGCGCCCTGGCCATGTAGTCCTTCAAGTCTTGAAATGCCTTGTCGCATTCGGCAGTCCACTCGATATGGTGTTTGCCCCCTTTCAAGGCTTTGAAGAACGGTGCGCACTTATCTGTGGCCTTGGAGATGAAGCGAGTGAGGGCTGCCACTCGTCCGGTAAGGCTCTGGATGTCCTTTTGCATCTTCGGCACCTCCATGTCGATTATAGCTTTGATTTTATCGGGGTTTGCTTCGATACCCCTCTGGCTGATCATGAAACCGAGGAATCTTCCGGAAGATACGCCGAAGGCGCACTTCGTTGGGTTGAGTCTCATTCGGTAGTCCTTCAAGATGCCGAACATGAGCGATAGGTTTTTCAGATGCTCGCCTGCCGTTCGGCTCTTTACTAGCATGTCATCCACGTAGACCTCCATTGTACTGCCAATCTGCTCAGCGAAGATTCGGTTGACCAGCATTCTTCAAGCCGAACGGCATGACGTTGTAACAGTATAGGCCTTTGTCTGTTATGAACGCCGTGTGTTCGCTATCGGCAGGGTGCATGAAGATCTGGTTGTATCCAGAGTATGCATCCATGAAGCTGAGCAGTTCGTGACCGGCAGTGGCGTCTACTAGTTGATCGATGCGTGGCAACGGGAAGCTGTCCTTCGGACAGGCCTTATTGAGGTCGGTATAATCCTGGCACATTTGCCATCCGCCCTTTGCCTTCCGAACCATGACCGAGTTGGCCAGCCATTCTGGGTATATGGCCTCCCGAATGAAGCCTATGGTCATGAGTTTGTCCACTTCGTTCTTCATAGCTTCATACCGTTCGGCATCATAGGATCGGCGCTTTTGCCTGACGGGTTTGAAGGCTGGTGAGATGCTGAGCTTGTGGTTGATGACATCGGGAGATATGCCCGGCATGTCGTTATAAGACCAGGCGAAGACTTCTGAGTTCTGCCGAAGGAACTGGATAAATTCGGCACGGAGGGTGGCATTCAGCATGGTGCCGATTCTTACGCACCGTTCCGGTTGGCTTTCGTCTAGCGCCACAGTTTCAAGATCTTCGGCAGGTTGTGCCACCGGAGTGGGCGTTTCCTCCCTTGGATCATCTACTGGTTCATTGCCGTTCGGCAAGTCTACAACAGTCAGGGTCTCCTTTTGCTTCTGAGGGGCTGCCGATTTCAGCGCTGTGGCGTAGCAGTTCCGAGCGCTCACCTGATCGCCCCTGATTGCCCCTGTGCCGAAGCAAGTTGGGAATTTCATGAGCAGCATGTGGGGTGACAAGTGGGCCTTGATCGCTGTGAGTGCCGTTCGGCCTACTATGACGTTGTAAGCCGTCGGGCAGTCCACCACGAGGAACTGGTCGTAGACCATGGTCCTCCGTGGGGCCATGCCGAAGGCAATTGGCAAGCTGACACTGCCGACTGGCTGGACCAAGTCTCCCGAAAAGCTGAGAAGAGGCGAGAGCTGCCGGTTGACCTGGCTGTCATCAATCCCGAGTTCTCTGAATGCATCGGCAAAGATGACGTTTACCGAACTGCCAGTGTCGATCAGAACTCGTCCGACATCGAATTCGGCAATTTCGGCCCGGATGATCATCGGGTCGTCATGCGGGTAGATGATTCCTTCTTCTTCTTCCTCAGAGAAAGTGATAGGCTCCCACCTGACCTTCGGCATCTTTGCATGCCGGCTACTCTCGATGCCGAGGACCTGAGGGTACTGTGCCGCTCTGACATACTGCTTCATCGAACGGTTAGATGCCCCGGCGAGGGTTGGACCACTGCTGATCGTGCTGATCATGTTGATCTGCCGATTGGCGTTCGGCACCGGCGCCTGCTGTGGCCTGGCTATGTACTGATCCAGCTTGCCTTCGCGAATCAGCCGTTCGACAATTTTTTGCAGACTTATACAGTCCTCGGTATTGTGGCTGTTCTGCTGATGGTATCGGCAGAATTTCCCTGTTTCCCTGCCGTCCTTCCGACTGGGCTTCCGGAAGGTGGGTTTCGGAATTATCTCGTTCTCGTTCATCAGTACTGCCTCGTAAGAGGTGTTGAGCAAGGTGAACACTTCCGCTCCTTGGTTATGAGCTGGCAGCGGCGCTCGGTAGTTTTCCCTACCGTACTTGCTCTTATTCTTTTTGGAATGCCCCCTCCGGGAGCTTCCGTTGTCTTTTCGCTTGTGGCTGTCAGGATATTCGACAGCTTGCGTCGTTGGTACGAACGGCGATGCCTGTGCCGTGGAAGACCGCTGTATGTATTCTGCCTGCCGAGCCGTGGGCTCGGCCCTCGAGTTGAAGTATTCGGCTTTGGCATGGATTGCCGCTTGCTTCATGAGTTCGTCGTACGTACGCCAATTGCTGCTGTGCACCAGATACCGAAAGTGTGAGGACCGTAGGCCACTCTTGAAGGCGCCGTAGGCTGCCCTGTCATCGGTATCCGGGCATCTCGAGTATTCATGGCTGAAACGTGCGGCATATTCGCGCAAGGGTTCGTCATCTCTCTGCCGAATGTTATACAGGTCATCGGCAGAGTACAGTCTGTCTGTCTGAATCATAAAATGGTTCAGGAAGATCTGTTTCAGTTCGTCGAAGGAATCCACAGTTCCTGGTTCCTTCGTATGGGAGATTTTCTCCCTAGACTCCTCAGGCGGGGATCGTCTAGGTGCGCATTGATCCTGATCGGCGATCCTTGCCGTTCGGTTTGTCGTTCGCCTTCCCGTTCCAACAGCCTATGGCGACAATCGGAATAGACCTTGCTCGGCCCGTGGGGCCTGTTCTTTGGCGCAGGGATTATCAATTGTTTAGATAGCGCAGGCGTTGCCTTTGCTGCCTTCTTGCCTTTCCTCTGCCGACGGGGAGTCTGCAAACTCTCGGACGACTGTATGTTCTGCGTTTGCTGCTGGTTCAGCTGTTGCTGTGTCTCATCCACTCTGGTTGAGAGGTAGTTGTTGTGTTCTTGTAGCCTGGCCATGTCCTGCCGAAGGGACACGACTTGGGCTAAAAGTTCCGTGTTTTCAGCGGCTTGGTGTACCGGAGGGTTAGTTGCCGGTGTGTATGGTTGTGGAGCTGGGCTTACCCCGCTTGGCATACCGAACGGCATCCCCTCTCGCGGTACGAACGTAGTTTTTTCAGTGGTCCCCATATGTTTGGGACAAAGGGTTGATTTGTTTTATCGTTTCCCACAGACGGTGCCAAACTGTTGACGCCAAAAAGTGGTTCTCTGACTTAGAGGGTCAACTTAGTAATTTATGTCTTCGGTAATTCAAGGGCTTCGGTAGGGAGCGTAATCTGCAAAATAAGAGAAGGCTCGGTAAGACCTAGGGCACCGGTGTGGTACCGGCCGTAGGCTCTCCGATGCTTAAGTAAGTTCGGGATTAAGAAAGATTAACTGACAGATCAATAGGCTTGTATGCCGTACGTTCTGATTACCTCTATTTTGGGGTTGTTGGCCTCTTTTATAGGCCTTGGGAGGTGTGCACTTGATGTAGAATTTCGATGTGGGACAGTGGACGTCGATTGTGAGCGCGCCACGTGTCCTGAGAGTGGGCGTTGCCCTAATGGAGGGATCGGTAGTAACATTGCCGAAGGCAACGTTGACAGGCACTGGGTGCCGAATGCGACTTTGATCAGGTTCTATCCTGTCCATGTGTCTCTCTCTGATTGGCCGTTCATTATGGTGTAAACAGATATAACTTAGTATTTAGTGCACCAATCTAAGTAGGAATATAACCAAAAATGCCCCCACACTTCTATTGCTTCTAATATCTTTGTTATAATTCTTATTCATACGTTGTTTGTGTTTACGCACTTGTGAAAGTGATCTCAACGCTACGGTGAAAATAAAACTTCTACAACTCAACCAAACAAAAGTGGTCTAAAAAGTTACTATTCACCCAAGGGCAAAACGATCAACTTATTTTAAATTTCCAAAAATTAACTGAAAGTTCACCACAGTGCCTTAACAGGCTTAGAATTGCATGAAATTTTAGGAGTATGTTGAGGGCCTGTTTGAGTAGGTGTCTAGCCCAGGAGAAAGTATCATAATTTTTGTCCCACTTGGACAATAATTCCCCCACACTTCTATTGCTTATAATATCTTCGTTATAATTATGATTCATGTGTCGTTCGTGTCTACGAGCGTGTTAAAGTGAGCTTGATTGTTATTATTTGAAAGGATTTTAAATTTTAACATTTTATGTTCTGTTTTAATTTTTTGGCTGTTTTCTTTTATTTATTATGGGAGTTACAAATTTTTTAATTTTCAGTTTTTATTTTACTATTCATTGCCTTAATTTTTCTGATTAAATGTGTTTGGAGATTACGAGTGTTGGATGCCTATAAAAGGCCACTCCTCCTTTACCTTTCAACACCCCTCAATCAGATTTCTCTCTTCTCATACTTTCATATATTCCCTACTTTCTATATTATTTTTGGGCAATGGTTCTATGGCTTGGAAATTTCTATCCGACTGTGAACGTGCTCATAGCGGACCTTAAGCCTGCGTATTGGGGTCGTATCTTGGAGTCTTGTAGACCTTCATTACTTGCACGTAGGAGGCTACAAAGGCTTTAGGACAGCGTCTTTGACGTGCTTTCACTATATCAGGCTTGCTTTCTTAATCTTAACTTATTTTTTTTATTTATTTATTTGTCTCTTTATTTTACTTTACTGTTTTTAAGCTTTGTCTTATATATTATTTATATTTAAAGGGTTTGAATAAGAATTTTATAGAAAAATGAAAACACAATTTTAATAACAGATGTTACAATGAAAATAAAACTTTTAGTACTCAACCCAAACAAAAGTCATCGAAAAAGTTACTATTCACCCGAGGGCAAAACGATCAACTTACGCTAAAATTTCCAAAAATTAATTGAAAGTTCACCATAGTACCTTAACAGGCTTAGAATTGCATGAAATTTTAGGAGTGTGTTTTAAAATATGTTAGGATTGTTGTGTTAAAGGTTTAGCTTGAAGTTCAAATATTTGGAACAGTAACGCTTAGCGTAATTTTGTCTACACTCTTGGTGCTAGGGCAATCCATGGGTGCTTTAGCCAATCTGTGGTATGTGGGCGTTTGAGTACTTTTATAGAGAAAGAAAGAGGTATATGCATAGGAGAGAGAGAGAGAGAGAGAGAGAGAGAGAGAGAGAGAGAGAGAGAGAGAGAGAGAGAGAGAAAATGTGTTTTTGTGTGTGTGTTGTTGGAGATTCGTGGATAGGTTGTCTTGTCAATTCCTTTTAGGGTTGTAGTGATCAAGGTGAGTAATTTATGTAATGTGTTTTGAAACTTCTTAGTTTGTGATAAAAATGAAACCTATGGATTATTTTGGATTTGTTCTACTTACAAATATGTATCTATGTTAGGTCAAGTATGTCTTATTTGTTGATGTCAAGTATGTCTTATTTTGGATACACCATCACTGCCGTACCCTATATGTTACATCTTCCTTGGAATACTTGTGAATTATGAACTATTTATGGAACATGAGAACTTCAATGATGGTGTATTCGAGAAGACGTAACAGATGGCGTAGGGCAGTGAGGTCAATAGTGGTTAAGTGATGGGTCAATATGATCTTGATTCTTGTATCTTTTCATGAGATTTTCTAGAGTGTATAAAATGACATTGCTTAACTGATGCATTACATAATTTACTCACTGTTTATCCCTCACCCTTTTATATTTAAGATGAATTAGTGGGCAAGACAATGACTAAACCAGCTAAGATTGAATTAGATGAGAATGATATAACTTTATTTATTTCTTGTACACTTGTAAGATTGCGGCCTTTTTTTTATCTTACTTTTTATTTTTCACACCTCGAGCGTGGGCATTCTACCATACCCCATGTCCAAGGCATGACATTGGATGAGAGTGTAAGTGTTGCAATTAATTCAAAATAACGAGTTGGGCTTGATGAGATGGGTAAGACTTGGAGTTGGCGGTGTGTCAAGGTTGGGTTTTTGTCCTAGAATGTTCCCCACGTCGTCTTGAGTACGACGGTATGCTCGAATTTCAATTTGGTTATCTTTTGGTCATCAATCGGATATCGCATATTAGGCATTATCCGGGTTCGATATGTTCGGACCGTTGGATCGACTTCATTTTCAATTATGTTAATCTAGACACCTCTAGGATCATGTAGAAATTCGCGGATCGTGAAGCAGAGTCCCAAATACTCCAATTCATTAATTCAAAGTTTAGGATAAACGATAGCCGTGCGATCGTGAGTGATCCGCCCGTTGGATTCGGACCAAACTTGCAGGACATGTTTAGTAAAGTGTGTTGAACCTATAGGAACTCTCAAATTGGTAATTGGAGGTCGTGGACCCCACGGGGTCCTGAGTTGACCATTTCGGGCAAATAATCGCTTATTGGATCTCGAGTCTTTTCAGACTATTCCACATGTTAGAAAGGTTGAAAATGGGCCTAGGAACTTTCCTAAATTTTGTACAGGCACTTTTGAGGCCGGGGATCAGGGTTTTGATTAAATATCCATGGTTTAGCAATTTTATTAATTAAATGTTTATAATTGCTTAAATAGGTACTCGGGCTTCTTCGAACCTGCAGGAAGGACCCTCAAAGGGTCAAGCTAGCTCGGACGCCCAGTGAGTAAACTTTTGTTTTAGAAATGGATTTATGCAATTAAAGTTTCATGAATTGATCTTGAATGATTGATTTATGATTATTACTTTCCATGCCTAAATATTCGAATTCAAATATTTTGATTAAATTATGTTTATGTTTAAAATGTGAATGGCTTGGGAAGTAGGAAAGGAAGTGATAATAGGATTAAAGGATTTAATGAGAAATAGAATTATAATTTTTCAGGAAAGGTTTTTAAACCACCATAGGTACCCAAAATGTTTCCTTCGGATAATATGTTGCTTTCGGATAATTTGTTACCTTCGGTTATAATGATGTCCACGGACATTCTAGTTGCCCTCGGTTGAGTTAGTGCGCGTATGACAGTTTCCCCGTGAGTCTTAGGGTTATCCGGACCGTGAGGAGCGAGGATGCGGCTCAAGTTGACCAAGTGTCCCCTGAGTCTTGCGAGGATGTGTCACACTACGTGACACAAGGAATTCACGGTAATGTGGGAATTAAATAGAAAATCATAGAATTGATGGATTTATTATGGGTACACCTAGGTGGAGGAAATTATTTCTTTATAATGCCTTCAAAAGGTTTTGATAATTCGTTTGAATGCATGATTAATAATATGTATATAAATATGCATGTCCTAAATTCTTGTACGAATATAGAAAATGAATATAATCGAACTTTCTAAATGGTTTTAACAGTGGGGTTAGAATGTTAATGCATTATTTTCCAAAACTTTATTTTTGTCCACTCACACTTTTAAATATTTTGTGCCCCCAGGCAATAGTCGAGTACTCGAGCACCACCATAAGGCGGCTGTCACTCACCATTCCTCCTTTTTCTTTATGTAGGATATCCTGCTGTGACTCTTGATATTTTATTGTAAACTTCTGAATTAGTTGCTCTGAAATTGCCCTAGGATTTCTGTAGGGCCTGAGGCCGTAAAGATTGATGGTTGGCCGTAAAAATTCCTAAAAAGTATACTAAATTAGTCAATTAACATTTGATCTTGTCGTAGGAGATCTTGAATTTAAATTCCATAAAGTCACAAGTAGTATGTCATATTATTGAGAGATTATGTGAACAAAGATGGATTCTTCTAAAAATTGCACATTTTGGTTTTTTTGATAACCATGTGTTGAGGCCCAAAAATCCAAGGGCTAGGCCCAAGCTTATTCTCGGCCGAGCGCAAATAATTAATCACAAAAGAAACCCGATCGGGGCATAATGGGAAATTGTGGGACACACCTACACGAGCCATGAGTCACACATCACGCCAAGCAAGCATGCCAAAAATGCAACGGCTTTATAAATTCACGCTCATCTGGTGCTATTTAATTCGATCTCGACTTATTATAGCACAATTAAACTCAAGCACAAGCGCAACGAATAAACATGCGATGCCATTGTGCCATGCTACAAGCTCAAGTGGGCCCAAGCCACATAATCACCCGGGGCTTGCTGAGAAGGGTGTGGCATGGATGGGTACAGGCACTCACAGGGCCCATTGAGGGACTGAGGAATGGAAGTTTTAGGCCACTTGGGGGCATTAAAACTCAGGCCCATTCCTCGGGCCCAAATACATGGGTTAGCATGAGAGAGAGAAGAATGGGGTCCAATGCCTTAGGAGAACATCCCATAGGCTGCTGTAGCATTTAGGAAAATCCATGATAATTAGAATGCCCACAAACGAATAAGCCACTTCCAGCAGCTGGACGAAAGCGTGCGGGCCGCTGGAAGAGAGAACGCCAATAACCTCAAAGCTATACACGAAGCCCAGCCCAGCGTCTCCTAAAAAATTCAGCATCGAGCTCCACCTATATCAGAGCTCCCATGTGATCAACAAAGAATCACAGCAAGGACCATAGGAAATCCATGAATGTAGGAGAAATACCCAGTGGACAAACAACTTCCTCTGTTCTCCTTTTTCCTCTGCAAGCTCTGATTTGAAAACCAAGGGAGAAAGAAGGTGGCGCCTCACCCCCATGGAGAGGCTCAGCCGCACAAAACCTTGGAACTTTAAGAAGCCATTGATTCAGGCACTCTTGTCAAAGATTTTTTACAAGAAAGGGAGCAATTGGAAAAAGGGAAAGAAAAGGTGGGAATGGAGGATCAACGAAATTAGGGTTCCAAATGCCTATAAAAGAGAGCTTCCTCTACCCAGCAACACACACCATTCCAGAGCAAGACCAAGCTTTGTCAAGCAAACTGGAATTACCCCCATCCTTTATTCCCATCGTTTCTCTCTTTTTCTAAGATAGAAGCCCTCCTAATTTTTCCTCTCCCACTCTAAAACCTGCCTCTCTGAAAGAAATTCATGCTTTGATCTCTCTCTCTCTCTCTCTCTCTCTCTCAAATTGCTAAACCTGTGAAAGCTCAGCTCCCATGTCACAAG
Organism: Prunus kanzakura; assembly: GCA_020521455.1. Lineage (NCBI taxonomy): Eukaryota > Viridiplantae > Streptophyta > Magnoliopsida > Rosales > Rosaceae > Prunus > Prunus kanzakura. The sequence goes on along the minus strand of BPUM01000845.1, from coordinate 443,680 downwards.
CTTCTCACGCTAAGTCATTAACGAATTTCATGCGTTCTTCTGGGTGTTGGTGAAAAGAACCCAAACGTATTTTTCTAAGGCTTCAGCAAGTCTTTTAAAAATTCTTTTGGGAGTTTGGTTCTTGAACTCAGGCATCAGGAGGCTTTTTTGTTCGCTTTCTTCTCACAGCAGCCCAAGCCCATTCGTTAGGCTGCTGGAACAAAAAGACCCCCGCATAAATTGGCGACTCTGCTGGGGACCAGACTGCCATTTCCACTAATGCCTCCGAAGAAGAAGACCAGAAGCAATACCATGGCTTCCCAAGATGGACCCGACCATGGTGATTCTGAATCACGACAGAATGCCTCTTCTAGGGAGCAAGAACGTGCAAGTGAGGGAGCTTTCACCCTCACAGACCTCATTACGGCCTTCCAGGCTATGGGGGAAACCCAAAGGGAGATGATGGACACCATCAAGGAACTGAAGGGCTCTGTCTCTAAGCCAACCGAAGAAAACAATGGACACCCACAGGAGGAGTCTGCTGCCGCTGCTGGAAAGGGATCTAAACAGAAGGGACCATCTTTTGTTACTCAGGAGGATGTCATTGCCATGCTGGAAAGAGAGCTTAATCGAAGTCAAGAAGATTGGAAGTACGTCCCTCAGCCACCATATCCCTCGAGCTTACTCCAGCAGCCATACCCTAAAGGCTACGAGGCACCAAGCTTTGTTCTTTTTGATGGGAGAAAAGGAAGTCCAAAGGAGCATGTCAATCGCTTCATTGATGCTCTGGGACCACATGCTGGCGATTATAATCTTCGGCTCCGAGAATTTTCAAAAAGCCTTACCGATCGTGCTTACACGTGGTACACCACTTTGGCGCCAAGTTTCGTTCGCTCGTGGGAAGACTTGGCAAGCAGGTTCTGCAAGAAATATTTCCAGCACGAAGAAAGAGTTACAACCACTCAACTCAACAACACTCGCCAAAAGCATGGGGAGGATCCCGTGGACTTTGTGCGCAGGTTCCGGGACCTGGCCTTGGACTGTTATGATGAGAAGGACGAGGAGGCTCTGGTCGAAATTTGCATCAGCAATATCGTGGCATATTATAGAGTTTATTTGGAGAATATTGGCATCAGTCAATTTTCTTGGCTGCTGGAAGCAGTAAGGAAGACAAGCATGTTGTCAAACCAGCTGGGCAAAGAAGCTGGAGAAGTGAGAAGAAGGAGACGCATCAGACATTGGCTGTGGATGATAAATCATCAGGTGACTACACAATGATTGGGAGACGTACCTGCCATTACCTTGCAAAGACGAAGAATTCCATGCCATCCTCGACACAATGATTGCTGATGGTGCAATCAAGCCTCTTAGACCGTACAAAATTCCTACCTGAGAGGAGAAAAATGATCCTAGGTACTGCCGTTACCACCAGTTTGTAGGGCACCCAACCACATCTTGTCAGAGTTTAAGGAGGATCTTACATGCCAAAATACATGAGGGAGTTCTCGAGCTTCCCTCTAGGAAGCAAACTATTGATGAAGACCCCTTGCCAAAACGAAGGAGAAAAGAGGTAGCTGCTGTCATCACATGCTCAGATGACTTACTCGACGACGATGAGTTATGCCACCCATGGAAGAATGACCCAAAGCCACCCGAGGCTATTTGGGAACCTTGTGGAAACATGGAGAAAGCCTATTGGTGCAAGTACTCAAAACCTTCAAGCTATAATACCCCATGGCCCCTTGCTGATGGATGGGATGATGGCACAGGTGATGAAGTATCTTCGATGGACGTGCCGGAAGAATGCTACTTGGGGGCTTCACAGCAGGAAACAACTGTTGTGACTTTTCACAATCTTACGGAGGCCGAAACAAGCGTAATGGAGCGTTATCTAGGTCTGAAGCAGGGGCCCACAGCCTCACAAGTCCTCCAAAGGAATCCGAAATTCAAGTCACTCTTTGACCAACTTGGCTTTGGGCCTCAAGCGAGAGAAGCAGCTGCGCTAGCTCTCATGAATATCTCTGCAGGATCCGATCCTCATTGCTTCACCGCTCAACCGCAAAGGCCGTTCTTGGGAAGTGATAATGCCATCGTCTTCACAGACGAAGACATGGAGGTTCCGTATCCGGATCATCGAAGACCACTTTATTTGGAAGGACAGATCAACGATGTGTTTATAAGGAGGGCTTTGGTAGATACGGGTTCCTCTGTCAACATATTGCCCGTCTGTGCTTACGGCAGCTGGTATTCCATTATCCAAAATCGTGCAATCCCAGACAAGTATCAGCGGTTTGGGAAATAAGAGTGAGGTCACAGTCGGGTACATGCAAGTAAACCTTAAGGTGGGGCCGATCAGGTCACTTACCAAGTTCTTTGTGGTGGATGTCAATGTGGCTTACCATGCTTTACTTGGAAGGCCATGGCTCAACAAGCATAAGCTCGTAGTCTCCACTTACCATCAATGCGTGAAGGGAAGGATTGGGCTGAGACCGCTTCGCATACCTGGGAATCAAGCACCGTTCAACAAAAATGAAGCTCACTACTCCGAGGCAGAATTTTACACAGAATGCATAGGTGCTGGAAGCGGCCCATCTAAGGATTTCGGAACCTACCTACTATCATGGACTGAAATTCGTGATTTGAGCAACGAGGAACTCATCACTATCGTTGATCGAGAGAGAAAGAGACACTCAGAAGTCAACAACCATGCCTATGATCGTCCTCAATGCTCGAAAGTGACGCTGCCAGATGGGCGTACTGTGTACCGCTTATGACGGGATTGGGGGCTTAACCATGTCTTATGGGAAATCCCCGAGTATGGAGAAGAAGTGATGCAGACAAGCAACCATAAGGACAAGGTACCCGCGCCTTGTGCCTTTCAGGAACCTATGACAGCACCTAGGCATATGCAAGACGGTTCGACTGCAGTAACCGAGCAGCTGGAAACCATTAATTTGAGCGATGATCCCTCTGTCCAGAGGCCCATCTCCATCAGTGTTCGCTTGAAAAGAGAGGAAAAAAAGCTTTGGCGTCGTTATTAAAAGAATTCCGAGATGTGTTCGCCTGGAGCTACGAGGAAATGCCCGGCCTGGATCCGAACTTAGTCAGCCACACTCTGAATATCGAGCTTGGCACAAAGCCTGTTGTACAGCCAATAAGGAATTTTCATCCTGAAATCGAAATGCAAATCAAGGTAGAAATCGAAAAGCTGCTGGCCGCTGGGTTCATCAAACCGATCAAGCATCCAACATGGCTAGCAAATATCGTTCCTGTGAAAAAGAGGACTGGTGTGATCAGGGTGTGCACGAAGATGAATTCCCACTGCCCAACATGGATATCTTAATTGACTCAACCTCAGGGCAAGGCTTGCTGTCGTTCATGGACGGATTTAGTGGCTATAACCAGATAAAGATGTCCCCTCGAGATGCCGAGAAGACAGCCTTTCGAACACCATATGGGAATTTCTACTACACAGTCATGCCATTTGGTCTTAAAAATGCCGGAGCCACTTACCAAAGGGCTATGACAGCTGTGTTCCACGACATGGTGGGGAAAGAAGTAGAAGATTATGTGGATGATCTCGTGGTGAAGTCAAAGACCAGAGAGGGTCATCGGGAGGTTTTGAGGAAGGTGCTGGAAAGGTGTCGGCTCTATGGATTGAAGATGAATCCGAAGAAGTGTGCATTCGGGGTTTCATCCGGGAAATTCTTAGGGTTTCAAGTGCACCAACGTGGCATAGATGTGGATCCTGAAAAGACTAGAGCTATAAACTCTCTCGCACCACCTAAGAGCCCAAAGGAATTGAAGAGTTTCATGGGGAGGCTGTCATACATTCGACGCTTCATCCCAGGCCTCGCTGCCACAATGAGTACATTTACCCCTTTGCTCAAGAAAGACAAGCCGTATGTATGGAGCGAGGAGTGCCAAGAAGCCTATTCCCAAGTGCAACAAATAATCACCAAGCTGCCTACAATGAGAGCACCTATTCCGGGACTCCCACTCAAACTTTATTTGGCTGCCACAAATACAGCGGTTGGGGCTCTGCTAGCCCAGGATGATCACAAAGGGGAGGAGAGTCCCATTTATTATGTGAGTAGACAATTGAGAGGTGCTGAAACAAGATACCCAAAAACCGAGCTCTTGTGCCTTGCTCTTGTCTATGCTGCGCAACGTCTGCGACATTACTTCCTTGCTCACAAGCTGCAGCTCATGGTAAAATTTGACCCCGTAAGATACTTGCTTACAAGGCCGGTGCTATCGGGACGTCTTGCACGTTGGTTGCTACAACTGTCCGAATTTGATATCACGTGCATGACTCCTAAGGCCATCAAAGGGCAGGCTGTGATTGACATGCTGGCTCTATTTCCTGAAGTAGAAGAATCAACCCTTTCCGAGGAGGTTCTGGGGGAGTTGCCGGAAGTAGTTGCTGTTGTTACAGAGGAGGAACCATGGACCCTCTACTTTGACGGGTCTTCTACGTCAAAAGGTGGAGGAGCAGGTGTGGTGCTCATTAATCCTGAGGGACAAGCTACAGCCCTCTCGTTTAAGCTAAATTTCCCGTGCACGAACAACACGGCGGAATATGAAGCTTTTATTATGGGGATGTCTACAGCAAGAGAGATGGGTGTAGAGAAAATCAAGATCATTGGGGACTCAAACCTGGTGCTGAGTCAGTTACGAGGGAATTTTCCTGTGAAGGAGGCGACGTTGGCACCATATCGTACGACGGCCGAAAAAATCATTAATTCTTTCAAGCAAGTCGTGATGGAGCACATTCCCGGAGTCACCAACAGATATGCTGATGCCCTGGCTACATTGGGATCGAAGCTCTCAGTTGTTGAAGAACAGCCCAACATCACTGTGATAAAAAAAGATGTGTCTGTAGTCGAAGCAATGTTCCAAGAGGAGCTGCCGGAAGTAGAAGATGATTGGAGGAAAGCTGTGAAGGAGAAGATGAGCAAGGGAAGCGACATCAAAGAATTAAAAGATTACACGATCATCTTTGGAGAGCTCTACAGGCGCCTTCCAGGGGGTATTTTGACTCGGTGTATAGGAATGACAGAAGCGCAAAGAAGGTTGCAAGAGATTCATGACGCCACCTGCAGCTTGGAGCCAGTGATCAGTTTGTATCGGCTTCTGCAACGCAAGGGCTACTACTGGCAAAAAATGAAGAAGCAAGCGGCTGAAGTCCAATCTAATTGCCCCATGTGTTCTACAATACCCTCCACCGAAGAATCTTTCACCATTTCATTCGCAGAAGATTGGAGAGCTCCTTACTTGGCATTTTTTGTCGAAAGGACTTTACCAACCGATCCTAACCTTGCCTACAAGCTCAAGAAGACGGTAAAGAGGTATTTTGTAGATGGGTCGACACTTTACCGTAAGGGGTTTAATGGAGAACCATTAAGATGTTTGGGAGAATCAGAGGCACGTCAGGTCATGCAAGAGGTACATGCTGGAGAGTGTGGAGAGCACCAGGGAATGAAGAGGCTTCACCGGCAGCTGCTGAGTGTTGGGTATTATTGGCCTACCATGAAGAAAGATGCACACGACTTCGTCAAAAGATGCCACACATGCCAAATTCATGCCAATCTGAGTCACAAGCCTCCCACACTGCTACAGGACATGCGCACTCCTTGGCCTTTTCATACGTGGGGGCTTGACTTAATTGGAACGATCCATCCTCCTTCCGACGGTTACATATGGATTCTCACTGCCACGGAATATTTCACGAAGTGGGTTGAAGCAATCCCTCTTCGAAAGGCCACGGGAGCTGCTATTTCAAATTTTATTTGAGAATACATCGTGTGCAGGTTTGAAATTCCATACAAAATGGTCACTGACAATGGCACCCCTTTTGTTAACAAACAAGTGAGCTCAACGCTTAGCGGCTATGGTATCAAGCATCGCCGCTCCACGCCTTATTACCCGCAGGGAAATGGTCAAGCGGAGGCTACAAACAAGACCATATTGAGAATTTTGAGCAAAATGGTATACGAGTACGAAGGGGGTTGGAGTGTCCACCTGCCGGATGCCTTGTGGGCTTACCGCACCTCTCCAAGAAGTGCTACAGGTTTTTCGCCTTATTCTCTTGTGTATGGGTCTGATGCCATCTCACCCGTAGAAATCACCATCCCCACGGCCAGAGTATCGGCTGTCAATGATCTCGAATGGGATAGGAAGTCATGCTCAGATTGGCGCCTATTAGACCTCGAAGCCGTCGATGAAAAAAGAGCGGAGGCCGAAAGAAGAACAGCGCTTTACCACAAAACCATTGCCCAAGCCTACAACAGAACAGTCAAGCCGCAAGCCTTCAAGCAAGAAGACCTCGTGCTAAAAGTCGTCGAGCATGTGAGAAGACAAGTATCGGGACCTTCCAAGTTTGCTCCACAATGGGAAGGACCATTCGCAGTCAAAGAAGTCTACAGCAGCGGCTATTATCGCTTGGTCTCTGTCAAAGAAGGCATGCTAACGGATCCCATCAACGGGAAGTGGCTCAAACCGTACAACTGCTAAGTTAGTTTTATATTCTGCACTTTCGTTATGACATTTCTTTCCGTTTCAGATATGAACTCCTTTTATGGTTTTACTTGGTATTTGAAAAAACTCTTGTATGATGCACTACTATGGTAGCATGAGCTTTGCAATGGAAATGAAGGAATATTTTGAAAAAGAAAACTTGCCTCTGAAATATTACTTTATGTATCCTAAACTTACTTTGCACCAAACACTATATATATGTACGTATACGAAAAAATAATAATGATAGTAAAAAATAAAATAAAAAAACAAACACATGCTACTTAGCAGTAAAACATGCCAAGCAAAGCCACTTGGATGGGATCCCGAACTATCAAGCCCAAGCAAAATAACATCAGTATGCAAAGCCAAGCTATTACAAAAGACATGCATTCTTGAGATGCTGGAACAACAAAATCATAATTCTCTTTTGGCAAACAATCGGAATATGCAAAATCATGGTGAAAAATTCTGCACACTAGTCTGGTCCCTTCAAAGCATGACGGGAAGGTGTTTTTCAGGCTTAGTAGTTAGGCAAGCCATGCAAATGAAATTTGGGAATTCTACCAAAATTTTGGCAGCATATGTTTTGTTTTTAAAGATATCCAACCTGTCAGAAAATCTCAAACGACCTCAAGCAATTCACAAGCACGAATTCCACCAACCAGGCAGCATATATATATATATATATACCAAACAGAGGTTACAATGTGTCTCCAGCATCAAAAAGAAAATAAAACGTAGGTTCCAGCAGCTTGAACACAGCAGCGTTACAGCACAAGTGTTGGAACATCAAAAGGAAATACAGCCTAAACACAAATAAGTTATACGATCTGGAGCTAATGTGTTCTTCAACATGTCAGGCCAGTCAATTTCATGCCAAGCAAAAGGATAACCTGCAAGGCAAGGCAAGGGTGAATGTCAGAAGAAAATAGGCAGGTGCTAGACAAAATTACTAAGAAAAAAAAAAACGAAGAAAGAGCATGAGTAAGAAGGGACGAAGGGCCACAGACCTCAAAGCCATCGGATACAGCTAAAAAAAGACAGAGGACGCCCTGTGGGAGGATCTGGTTACCGCCTCTGCCACACAACCAGCGCCATTAGCAGAAACACCTTGGGCAAGAAGGAGAGCACGCAGTTCCTCGCGCTGATTTTTCAGCTCTCGCTGTTTGAGATTCAAGGCCTCTGCCGCTGCTCTTATTTCATCAGGGCCGGAAGACAACTCCATGCTATGAACAGCCCGTGCCCCGAAGACAGCACGTGCTAAATCTGACATCAAGTTCAAGAGAAAGTCTACCCGAAAGCCCAAGATCATGGCTTCGCAAACTGCATCCCGCCAACAGAGGAGTCGATGATCCGTAATGTCCAACAGCCGCATGGTATCCATTCCATGGAGCACTAGGCCAAGGGCCCGGAAGGCAGCGCACCGCGAAAAGGAGGAGGTGATGCTAGTACTATCCATGAAGTCTCCGTATTTCTCCATAAATTTTTCCAAAGCCGCAACTGTCTCTGGATAAACGAGAGCTCCTCGAAACCTCGTATAGCCATTAAATTGGTGACAAAGCGGCAAGAGCTCATCCGCAGATCGAAGGACCTGGACTCCACCATCAAAGAAGGCCCTAAATGCAGTGAAGGACCGTTCCCACTCCAGCCAAGATGTGTCAGATGAGTGCCCTGCAGGAATGACCTCCGTAACAATATCATTAGCCAAGGTCTCCTCACCGGTAACAGCATTATCAAATGGAATCAACGGAAGAGGTGCTGGAGAGCTCGATCCTGGTATCCGGAGAAGCGGTTGAATGTGGGATGAAGCAGGCAATGTACCATGAAAGGTAAATGTCTTACTCCGGAAAGCTGCTGGAAGAGTGGGTGAAAGGTCAGGCTCGAGATTCCTTCGAAGGAGGTGCTGGATGATGGGCGACAATGGACTCGCGGCCTGGGACATAGATGCTTTGTCCGGAGAGCTTGCTGGTACTGGGGTTGAAGAAGACTCGGCAAGGCCGCTTCAACCAATGAGTCGAATGTGCTGGAAGAAGAAGGTACCACGGGTACGATTTCCATACTATGAGCAACATGCCCAACCTAAAAAAAAAAAAATGAATAAAATAATATATATATGCACATATGCAAGGATGAGCGTGAGGTGATTAACAAGCTATGTCCCACGCACAAGCAAAAGGGCAAGAGAGGGGCGACTGCCCAACTAAGCAAAAGACTTTGGAAATGGGCAAAAGAATGAATAAGCAGAGTGGGCAATGGGTACCTCATGGGCACTCTGCGTAGGATCAGCAACAACAGCAGCAGCAAAGTTCGGGTCATCAGTAACATCGATAATCTGCGAAGTAAGGGCAAAGGGTAAATAAGCAGCTCACGGAACAAGGAAACAAAAGCAAAAACAGGACATGAGATGTGTCGGGTACCGATTCAATATTGATGCGACGCGCACTGCTATCAGTAAAAGCATTCGAGCCACCCTGCTCTTCCGGGTAGTTGCTGGAATGCACGAATGTATCTCCAGCATGATAGTGGTGATCACCCTCACCAAAATCCTCGCGAGTGCCACCAATGCCACACACGTCCTCTTGCTCAGGAACACTAGCCTCAGTCTCGGTGGCATCATCGCCATCACTATCATCATCAATGGTCACCACTGCCTCGTCTCCGGAAGCCTCGCTATCGCTCGTACGAGCCCTAGTAAACCATGCATGTAGGATACGCATGCTACGACGTTTCGGAGCCACGTCGAGACTCACAAGAGCTGCACCGCTTCTCTTCCTCTTCGGGGTGGTGCCCATTTTTTCTTAGGAAGAGAAAAGAGGGAAGGTTAGATGAATAAATAAATAATAATAATAAAAAAAAAGAAGGCAAGGCAGGCAGAAGAAAGTAGTCAGCACTTACTGCGAAGAGGGGTGGTCTCCAGCGCCTTGCCAGCACGACCCTGGCTCTCGGATGCAGTAGGTTTTGAAGGCTGTGAACGTGCTGGGGGAGTTACTTCTTTAGTTCGGGGAGGGCCACTCGACGCCACCTTTGGAATGAACCTTTTAGGTTTACTCGCGGTCTACTCCTTCTTCGCGCTTGGTTTCTCCTCCCGTTTCTGTTTACCTGACGCCGGCGTTGCCCTTTTTCCAAAACTGCAGTGGCTCTGTGCTCCTGGTTTTTGCTTTGGCTTGGAGAACTCCCCGACAATGTCACCACTTTTAGAAATAAAGGGCAGGTTGCGCTTCACGCTTAAGGGGATTGCTTTCTCTTCTGATACTAGACCAGCAAGGCGAGCGGTAGTCGGAGGCAATCTGTCACAAGGGGAGGATTGGAACTCGCGCATGGAAGTAAGGCAGTGGTTCCAATAGGCTTGATAACCGGGAGAGAAACCACCAACCCTTCTCTTGCCGGCTAGGAAAGGGGGCCTAATGTTGTCCGGTATGTCGCGGTTACTCCAAAAGACCCTGTGAAGTAGGAAGGGGTCACCACGGTTAGGATTGTTTGGCACGCCCTGGTCGAGTCCAAGCTGCCGTCTAACCCGGTGGGGTGAGTAAGTCACAGAGATTTCTGAGCGGTTGTCACCTAAAATGGGCAGTGGGAGGCATGCGGCATTCAATAGGGAATATCTTCCGAAACAGCAGCCTTGAGACATCACTGCTGGGACTTCAACGATGGCGTCAACGTCAGCATAAAAGGGCACAAAAGTGAAGGTCTCCGCTGAAGTGCCGTACGGGCGGAAGATGAAGTACTCAATATCATCCAGCAACCTTAAAACATTTTGGCCTTTCCTCTGCATTCGCTTAAACCACCTGCAGACAAGAGGGAGACTATCCGGCATAAAAGAACCATTACCCATATCAGCAGACCGCAGAGCGTGCGAATAAGGAAGTGGGCACACATCCAGCCCCTTGAGGTGTTCCCACAAAAACACCTGCAAGAAGCCGGAATTCAGAAGAGTCTCTACTCCCATGGTTCCCGCTGCATTCTTCTCCAAGATCTGGCACTGATCAAGCAACCTGTACGAATGCCCTAGGAACATGGAGGCTAAGGGAATCGAGTCACCGCGAGCGATAGCCAAGGCCAAGGGGAATACTCGCTCATGTAGGCAGTCCTGAGAGAAGTCACAAAGCACGAACCGCCCGAGCCACAGTGATATGAACGCAGCCAGCCGCCAAGGCCCTCGCCTATTCACGTCACCAAAGTACTGTATCCAGTTGCTGAAGCGAAGTGAGGTGCTGGGAGAAGTGGGAGCGCCCTTCCGTAGAATTGCAAGAGTATCTATCTCTGCCGGAGTAAGAGCAATATCAAAAGGACTCCGATCACCGCAGACAGGGAGGCGGGTTATGTTGGCTACGTCCTCAAGAGTGGGAGTGAATTCACCCCACGAGCATATAAAGGTATGAGTGGCGGTGCTCCATCTCCGGACCACGTGACGGAGCATCTTCGCTTCAATATGAATATCCCATAGTTTGGAGAGGAAGATGGCTTCCAGAACTTGCGCCCGGCGTAAGATGTCGCAAGTGGACGGGTCTAGCAGCTCATGATCCACCCACTCTGACCAGCCTTTACTGATGCTACAAGGGTACTGAAAGAACAAGGGGACGGCTGGGAATAGGCCTTTCTCAATGCAGCACCTAGACACGGAAGCAGGGTCGACCACAGGGACGGTCTCAGATGGTGGCTCATTGCCAACAACAGGATTCTCACAAGCGTCTTCGAGCGGCAAGAGGGGCCCTCCCACTTTGAGACCGTCATCCATGGAATATAGGTGATCCATCATGATTGGTGGGAGATTAGCGGATGCCATAGTCGAGCCCACTGAGTCACGGGTATCTGCAAGAGGAAAGGGAAAATGCGTAAGTTCCAGCACCTTCACGAACAACCTAAAGACTCAGGTTCTGACTATATCGAAAAAAAACAGGGGAACAGAAAAAGAAACACGCGCACGCGTATGCACAGCTCCATCGTTCTTACAATTTCAGGCCAATATCACGCTTGTAAAAGGATCAAGCCAACGCATTCATACAATTTCATCCAAAAAGAAGACTACTCGATGAAAAAAACAAATTGACACTTGAAGCATGCTTGAAATTGCTAATTGGTGGTGCATATCCCAAAATCCAGACTAGGGTAAAAAAATAAAAAGAGGGGGAATCAAACAAGCAAACGGCGATTGAAGAAAAAAGGGGAAAACATTCTTCTCATGAAGGATTCTCAGGATTTACGATAGAAAAGCGGGAGAAGAAATAAAGGGGCAAGGCTTACCTCTGCCTTCGATGGTGTTTGTTCCAGCAGCTTGTCGGAAAGAAGGGAAAAGGGAATTGTCTCGCAAGCTTCTCTCCAAGTCGCTCCTCGCTCTGCGAAATAACCGTGCTAAGCCTCGCCTTTGATGAGTTGAAGGAGAAGTTCAAGGAAGTTAGGGTTTTTAAAGAGAAAAAGTGGCCCCTCCCAGCAGTTGCGAACGGTTTCTCAGCACTTAACCAACTGGCGGTTATGGAGGACGCCCCTTAGCGATTTCCTGTCTCAGAAGGCCTCCAAGCCTGGGTGTGAGGAAGAACTAGCAAAATCAAGCAAAGAGAGTGAGAGGTTAGGGTGCGCACGCACGGAAGAGAGAAACCAAAGACAAAAAGGGGAAAGGAAGAAGAAGAAATAAAAGGAAACGGACTTAAACGAAGCGCTTACCTGGGAAATATAAAAGGCTGCTGGAAGACCATCATGGCAGCAGCAAACACACGCGGGAAACGAGAAGGTCATATCGTCTGACATTGATTTGACTTCTGGGCTGGGTTTGATTATTCGGCCCATCTCAAGATCTGCTCATGGCCCCAGTAATCAAGGGGGCTAATGTTGAGGCCCAAAAATCCAAGGGCTAGGCCCAAGCTTATTCTCGGCCCAGCGCAAATAATTAATCACAAAAGAAACCCGATCGGGGCATAATGGGAAATTGTGGGACACACCTACACGAGCCATGAGTCACACATCACGCCAAGCAAGCATGCCAAAAATGCAACGGCTTTATAAATTCACGCTCATCTGGTGCTATTTAATTCGATCTCGACTTATTATAGCACAATTAAACTCAAGCACAAGCGCAACGAATAAACATGCGATGCCATTGTGCCATGCTACAAGCTCAAGTGGGCCCAAGCCACATAATCACCCGGGGCTTGCTAAGAAGGGTGTGGCATGGATGGGTACAGGCACTCACAGGGCCCATTGAGGGACTGAGGAATGGAAGTTTTAAGCCACTTGGGGGCATTAAAACTCAGGCCCATTCCTCGGGCCCAAATACATGGGTTAGCATGAGAGAGAGAAGAATGGGGTCCAATGCCTTAGGAGAACATCCCATAGGCTGCTGTAGCATTTAGGAAAATCCATGATAATTAGAATGCCCACAAACGAATAAGCCACTTCCAGCAGCTGGACGAAAGCGTGCGGGCCGCTAGAAGAGAGAACGCCAATAACCTCAAAGCTATACACGAAGCCCAGCCCAGCGTCTCCTAAAAAATTCAGCATCGAGCTCCACCCATATCAGAGCTCCCATGTGGTCAACAAAGAATCACAGCAAGGACCATAGGAAATCCATGAATGTAGGAGAAATACCCAGTGGACAAACAACTTCCTCTGTTCTCCTTTTTCCTCTGCAAGCTCTGATTTGAAAACTAAGGGAGAAAGAAGGTGGCGCCTCACCCCCATGGAGAGGCTCAGCCGCACAAAACCTTGGAACTTTAAGAAGCCATTGATTCAGGCACTCTTGTCAAAGATTTTTTACAAGAAAGGGAGCAATTGGAAAAAGGGAAAGAAAAGGTGGGAATGGAGGATCAACGAAATTAGGGTTCCAAATGCCTATAAAAGAGAGCTTCCTCTACCCAGCAACACACACCATTCCAGAGCAAGACCAAGCTTTGTCAAGCAAACTGGAATTACCCCCATCCTTTATTCCCATCGTTTCTCTCTTTTTCTAAGATAGAAGCCCTCCTAATTTTTCCTCTCCCACTCTAAAACCTGCCTCTCTGAAAGAAATTCATGCTTTGATCTCTCTCTCTCTCTCTCTCTCAAATTGCTAAACCTGTGAAAGCTCAGCTCCCATGTCACAAGCTTCTCACGCTAAGTCATTAACGAATTTCATGCGTTCTTCTGAGTGTTGGTGAAAAGAACCCAAACGTATTTTTCTAAGGCTTCAGCAAGTCTTTTAAAAATTCTTTTGGGAGTTTGGTTCTTGAACTCAGGCATCAGGAGGCTTTTTTGTTCGCTTTCTTCTCACAGCAGCCCAAGCCCATTCGTTAGGCTGCTGGAACAAAAAGACCCCTACACCATGCTTGTTAGTATATATCCTCGGCTGCATGCTTATTTTTGGGCTCTGATTGTATTTGGGGTGTCCCACTGGACTATGTGTGTTGTTTTATTTTGAGTTTTTTTTTTTAAAAAAAAAATTGTGCTGTGTATGCGAACTTTGTTCTAGACTGTTTGAGTTTAGATGTTCTTTCCCGGTTGTGTTACGGTTCTATTGCGCCATTGGTTTGTACTTTGTACACCTGCCTATTTCGTGTTTTAATGAAATGAGGAATGATGTCGACCAAAAAAAGAAGAAGAAGGTATATATCCTCAATCTCCTTTCTACATTCCCTTGATTTTTCTCAATTTTGAATCGTAAAATGTGTACTTGGATTTCGCAGCTTCAAAGTTATGCAATGGTTGCTTCTTTCTTTCAATAGTAGAGACAAAAATAAAAGAGAGAGGAAAGAGAATAGGAAAGTGTAGGGGAGAAAAGAAAGAGAGTGGCGAAAAACACCCTAAAAAGGGTTATGTAATGGATAGTCTCGTGCTACAGCCAAATCAATTGCAGAAGGCAAAGTTCATGAGGTATAGGTGTAAATTTTTGTAAAATTAATGTTCCAATTTATGAATCACAACACAACCAAGCTTTAAGTTGTTCAGTTCCTAGGCTGATGTTTTCGGTATTCATTTAGTGCGTATGCTAAAAGTTAGGACGTCCAACAAACAAATGTTTAAACTTTAGCATATGCATGGAAAAGAAAAGAAAAACTATTGGGGTGTATATCCTATTTAAATCTGGAACTCAAAAATTTTGATTTTTCTTACAAACAAGGAGTTCTCAAATAGGGAAATCAAAAACTTTAAAAACAAGGAAAAAATATTTACGTCCTGTTTGGATCTAGTGATTTGGATTTCAATACAGATTTAAAATCATTTAAAATTCCTTTGTTTGAATAAGATATTTGGGGGTTAGAATTTCAGTTAAAATTCCAATTAAATTCCCCACTAATCAATCCAAATCTAGAATTAGAAATAAAAATAATTATTGAACAAACAAGCTAAGTTAAAAAATACATAAATTAAACCAACGGGGTCTAGCCCATTGAAAAATGGCATTGACTTGTAGATCAGAGGTTTCAGGTTTGAACCCTCATGGCACTATTTGTGTGTGTGAGTGAAACATCCTCCCTTCTAGTTTAGACTATCGCTTGTACTAAAAAAAATTACATAAATTAACAATTACAATTTTCCTTCCATTTTCCGTTGTTCCTTAGTAACCAAACATGACCATAAGTTCTAGAAATGAAAAATCAAACAAAATGTATATCCATGTGCCCATAAATCAAACCAAAAAGAGAGGGAAAGTGAGGAGATAGAAACAAAGGAGAGAGAGAGAACACATATGAGAGATGATGAGAAAATTGAAAAGGAGGTGAGAGAGATAAGATGGAATAATTTTGGGCTAATCACAAAAGACCCCTAAAAATTTGGGGTCATTCTCAATATGAGCTCTAGATTTTAATTTCATCAATTCACACCCCACTATTTTTAAACCTAACCAATTTAAGTCTTCGTTAAGTTAACTGTGTGGTCAGCCGTTAACTGGAGACGTGGCCACTATGAAACCCACCAATGAACTGACTGGCCAACTCCATTTAATTTTTCTAGAAAATCAATAATATAAAGGAAGTTTCACTAAAATACCCAAAATGGGGGCTGAAATTATAAAAATACCCAACACCCAAAACACTTTATAAACATACCCAAAACCCATCATTACACACACTCAAAACCCATTTATAAACACACCCAAAAAATATACAATTGTTGATTGTGGGGTTGATTTTGGGTATGTTTCTATGTTTAAATAGTGCTTGGGTATTTTTATAAACACATGTCTAGGATTGGGTATTTTTATAAATATCTATAATATAAAATGATTAAAAAACATAAAAATATAAATAAATAAAATTTTAAAATCGAAAACCCAGCGGCACCAACCCCAGCCCTCTCCCTCTCTCTGTCCCTCTCCCTATTTTCCTTCTTGTCAGGAAGTTGGAGATCCCACAACGTATCAACATAAGAGGGATGAGCACGCCTTCTTGTTCCTTACGGAGCTGAAATAGCTCATTCCATCTATTTTTCAATAGAATTTTCGTCAATTTGGGCCAAGTTGAGGATGTTGAATCACCCAAAGCTCAATTGCAAGCAACGGTTAAACTCTCAATTTCTTTGATCTGCTCTTCGTTCAATTTGTCCCCAAAGCTCAACTCTGATGCCTTTAGACTAAGATTGAGACTCGGATTCGAGAGAATGTCAAGAATCCGTTTAAGGGCCTCGCCGTAGGATTTGATGCAAGGGTAGAGGATCTCGGAGGTGAGTTTGCAGAAGATGAGGCGCCAGGTAGGGGAATAGACGGCGTTGTTGATGTTGTGTTGGTTGCTGCTGACGATCTTGTTGGTGGGTAAGGTGGGGCGGTCAGCAGATGACGCCGTTATGGAATTTTTAGAGCCATAAGAATAGGCCGATGACGGGGACGGTGGGAGGCCTAGGAAGGATTTTGGGTTTATCGGTGGATTTGGAAATGGAGGGTATGAAGAGAGTGAGGAGGGGTTTTTAGGAGAAAAGAGATGCACATGGTGGCGAGGATAAGGCCATCTCCAATCCAAGGACCTAAACCCAAATTATTGCCCAAAACCTCCCCCAACCCAAGAAAATGAAGGACCCAAAATTTGGGAAAACCCAAATTTAGACCAAAATACCAGTCCACTTATTACCTAGACCCCAAACTATTTAGTGGAGCCCACGCTGAGGTGGCACAACCCATGTGCATGAGAAAAACACTGGGGCTAGCTAAAGTAACTTTAAAAACGGACTGGGCCCATGCTGCAGGCTTTATTCCAGCTTGAAGGGCTGTTGCAATTCAAATATCCCTTTTTTTTTATAAAAAAAATTCTAATATGAAAAAGGGTTCTTTCTTCACCTATTAAATTGTTTTTTGGACAGCTCTTTTTTTAAAAGGGTTTTTTTTTTTATGTTGTGTGTTTACTTTTGGAATAAAATTAAATTTATGGAATTTCAATTTTTTTAAGTCAAATTGTTCAAAAAATTAAATTATGACGTTATTTAAAAAGACTAATGAAGAAAAGTTTTCCATAAAAAAAAAATTAGACTTAAACCATTCTTAAACAATTTAATAAAGTTGCGGACTTAAAATTTGAGTTCGGAGGATTGGGAGAAAAAAAAAATTGAGTCTGGGCAAAACCCAAATAGTCACTTTTTGGAGGGAGGAAATTTGGGTTTAGCCCCTCATGGGTTGGAGAAGGCCTAAGGAACCAGGTTTCCATTGTGAGAAATTGACTACCGAGCAATAACTTTTTTAAAATTAACTTTTAAATTTTTTTTTTTAAAATCATTTAATATTATTGATTTAAAAAATATATTAAAGGGAGTTGGCCAATTAGTTCATGGGTGGGTCTCACATTGGCCACGTCAGCAGTTAACGGTTGACCAAACGGTGAACTTAACGAAGGGCTTAAATTACTCAGGTTTAAAAATATTGGGTTATAAATTGATGAAATTGAAACCACAGGACCCATATTGAGAATGACTCCAAAACTTTAGGGGGTCTTTTGTCGTTAGCCCAATAATTTTTGTATAGGACATGTAGAAATATTTTATTTTTATTTTAAAAAACTAGTTGAGTAAGTTGGAGAGGTCCAAACCACATATCCTATGTATATTGGATAGTACACCAGCCCGGAACATACAAAAATTTCTCCTTAAGATGGGAGAGAAACGGATGAGAGAGAGGTGTATCCCACGTGACAAATCCACTCAAATTCCTAGTTCTAGAAGTCATTCACATTCGGCGTTCCAAATTTTAAGTGGAATATTTGGGCCACATTTAGATCCATTTACTAAAAATAAACCCAAACAATATGATTTGAATTTGGACCTCTCAAATCTAATCCCTTAAAACTTAAGGCCTCATTTGGTGGTCCGGCAAATTGAATTGGAGTTGAGTTCAATCGAGTCCTTATGAGTCCCACCTCTTTAGGTGGGGTGAGACTGTTATCCAATTTCATAAGTCCAGTCACTTTGCACCAAACAACGATTGTGATGTGCAATCAGCACCAAGGTGCCCATTTCGTTATATTAATATGAGTTATTTACACTAACACCCTCTCGGGTTTTTAGCTTTTTCACA
Source organism: Prunus kanzakura (assembly GCA_020521455.1). Lineage (NCBI taxonomy): Eukaryota > Viridiplantae > Streptophyta > Magnoliopsida > Rosales > Rosaceae > Prunus > Prunus kanzakura. Next base: position 425,715 of record BPUM01000845.1, on the reverse strand, counting down.
AAACCCTCATGAGGTTTCAGAAATTATACGAACACCTCCGGTGGTTTTAAATTGTTTTCACAAAACTCATTTTCGTTGATTTTTCATTCAAAGATTTGTTGGCACTAAAACTTGAACAGATAGAGATGAGTGCAACTTACGAGTGATGTAGACGATCTAGAGATCCATTGAGTGCTTGACGTCAATTCTTCCTGTCCTTGGATGCTGGTCCTGAATAGAAGGAAGCCGAGGCTCGTGAGGTCTATGGAACCGGTGTGGAACCAGCCTAAGACCCTCCGATGCCGAAATAAGTTTGTTTCTAAGAGCTTTTGCTACTGACAATGTATTTAGCATAAAAGTCAAGCTGAAAAGTCTTACCCCTTGTATTGTAGTGAAGGGGCCTTTTTATAGAGGGCATTTGGTATGCTCTTAGTACTTAATTTCGATATGGGACTCGTGGGAGGGCCCTACGAGGTTGACACGAGTCTTTGGATATTTCGGGCGGGGCCTTCGAGGTTTGTTCTGCAGAATCGGTAGCTGATACCGATTGTTCGCTGCCTTGGGCAGTACCATTGGTAGCCGATACCGATTGTTCGCTGCCTTGGGCAATTGGGGAGTTTTACCAATCCACATGTCACTGGGTGAGTGGAGGGTCAGATATGGTACAAACAAGATTGATGATTTTATATATATCCAAATGACAAAGTTAGCCTTTGACATTATATTGCTCATGCATTCATTGAGGTTGATTTTGTCATTTGCACATGTTTTTTAAAATGAAATCATCAAGTTTTGGACAAACAATCAACAAAAATGGGTTTTTTAATTTTATTTTAAACAATTTGAAATCTCAGGGAGTGTTCGTGTAATTTCCGAAACCTCATAAAGTTTTATGAAAAAACCAAAAACTTGTGGGGGTGTTAGGGCCAGTTTGGCATTGCTGTGCTGTGAAAATAATCGCTGTTAGATTTGCTGTGAGAGAAAGCAGTTTGGCGTTTGGTAAACTTTTTGTTAAAAGTGTTGTTGATACAAATTTTCGCATAATCAGAAAATAATTCCTGCATAATCATCAAATCCAGCACATCTTCGAAACTGATTCATGCATAATCAGAAAATGAAAGCATTTCATTAGCTGCTTTCCCTTATAGTTTTCTCTCACAGCAATTTTTAACGATAAGTGATTTTTTCATAGTTTACCAAACGGGCTGGACTTCCCAAAATTTTTTAAAAATCACTTATCACCCGAAATAAGCAATGCCAAACGGGCACTTAGTATAAATAACTCTATTAATATTGAGTTTCACTTTTGCATCTACATCATATCTAGAAGCCTAATTTAAAATATTGAAATATTTTTTATGGGTATCAACTTACCTAACTCACAATTGCGTGGGTCCATACTATTTAGCAAAATAAAAACAAAAAGATGGAAAAGAAGAAACTTTAGTGCGAAGACAAAAACATGAGCTAAGAGAGAGAAAGATAGTATTTTTCAATTGAACAGATATGGATTCATACACCACGTGTACGAAAAAGAATCATACACATCACTCTCTACAAATCTAGAAGCCTTGTAGACGTGGATAACGTTTTTAGTCAACATTTTGCATATATTGTTGTCATGACTAATGTTGTAGGCGTGGATAACGTGTTGACAAAAATCCATCTAATTAAGTGTCCAAATTCACCATTGTATTTTATGTTCATACAGAGAATAAAGAGAGATGTAAGAATTTTACGGTGCTAGGCAATCTTGAAGAAGAACAGTTATATCATCACTGCATGATCCATCTAATATTTTTTATCGCATGTGTTTCATAGCATCTTTATTTATGCTCTTTATTTTCTAGTCGAAATTTAACTAAAAACACTAGAAATCATATACTCTCTAATATTGCATGTTGATGCTCTTTTTAGGAGGTCAACTTAGATAGAGGTGGAATGATGTATGATGTGTGAAGACATGGATCTTCAGTATGTGTATGTGCCTTCAGCAGATTGTTACTTTCGGCAGTTAAGGTAAATAAAGTAAATAAGCATGCAGAAGAGACAAGATATACGTGGTTCACCCGAATGATGAGCTACGTCCACGGAGAAGATGTTCTCATTATGATAATGTTTGTTTACATTTGTACAAACATTAACATGGATGTGCAATGCAAGTACTACAAGAAAAGGGCTAACGTGTATGGCCAGTTTTTTTCGGTCTGAAAGAAGTATGACCAGTTTTTTTTTTTTTAGTCTGAAAGACAGAATTTCAAAACAACCAGGTAAAATGCCGAGAGATGCACAAAGCCCACAAAACAATACTACTAGAAGTAGGATGGGGTCGGTTGACCCACACGTGTATGGCCAGTTTCTTCATTGGTTTCTAAACCTAATGTGGATGTGTTGAAGTTCAGGGTTGGTTAATTTATTAAAAAGAATAAAGATAAGAAACATTTTTTTAAAGTAAATATTGAAAGTTCAATAATAGAGACAAAAAAATAGAAGATGGAAAATAAGAATATTGACGAATTATGCAAGATGGAATCATACACATCAATCAGCTGTCAATCTAGAAGCCTTTCATAATCACTCATATTCGTGTATAATTATAATATATTATTAAATGTATTTTTTTTAAATTTGATTTAATATGGGTATAATTAGAAAATTATACAAATTTTGTTTTTCATTTCTACTCAAAACAAACATGGGAAATGAAATAAACTGATATCTCCCGGTTACTTTCCTAATATTACCAAACATGGGAAATGAATCTTCAATTTCCCATTCCTTGTGAAATAACATGAGAAGTGATTTCCCCTCAAATTCGTTCCGTGAACCAAACTGGTAGTAAGTACTTTACAAAGGGGTTATTTAAGCCAATTTTGCTTAAATTTAGTACAAATTTATGTTTATAAATTTAAATATATGGGCATATTTTGTACAAAGAGTTAATCAAGTTTTAGTATGTATAGTACTTGTCCAAGCCACTCTCTCACTTTTCTAAACTTTGTTGAAGAATATAAGTCTCACATTGGAAACTTGACTAAATGAAATACAACATATAATAAGTGGCCCCACTCTTAATAATACCAAAGCCTTTTGTGAAAAAACCTCACACCTATTGGGCTTTGTATGTGATTAAGTTAGGGCCCAATGTCTAAAATGTCGATGGTATCGGAAATATCGGAAGTCCAAAAACACGGAAATGTCGATGGAAATATCGGGATATTATCGGTATCAGTAAAAATTGAATAAAAACCACAAAAATTGTAAGAAAAACTTGGAAATTTTTATTGAAACTTTGCAGGATTTTTATTTAGTCAATTATCTATTAGTTTATCACAAAAAATTGGAAGGAAATGCATTGCATGATGGATTTAACTAATTTAAGTTGATTATATAGCGAGCTGGCAAACACTGTAAGTGTAGAAAATATATAGTAATTAATGAAAGAAGATTAAACACACCATAATCATTTATATATAATGAATTACTACAATATTTTACACTTTATACATTGCATGGTAAGATACATGAGTGACTTAGTACCACATAGGGTTCCTATGAGGTTTAAAATTTTCACTATCTTCATCATCTCTATGTGTAGAGTAAGTATACTGTGAAGAGTAGTCAACAAATGATAAATCCCCAAAATAGTTTTCCATGTAATTGTTAACATGCCACCCATATGGATCCAAGATTAGTTGACGTTGTCCATAAGCAAAATCATTTGAAGGAGTAAAATGGTTTTCACAAAAACCATGTATATAAATATTTTTGGGTTTCGTATCGCGATATTATTGGGATATTATCGATAATATCGCGATATATTAATTGCCCAAATCATTCATAAAAATGTTAATATTATCGTCCCCGATATTATCGGGATAATATCGATATATTGACGATAACACCATGGTTTGTTGCGAAAATATCGGCCGCCCCAAAATCCGATATTATCGGGATAATATCGCCGATAATATCGACATTTAATACTTTGTTAGGGACAATATCTGTATTGTTAATAGTGGGTCTCTGATTCGTTTGTCTTTATCTATTTGTTACTTTTTATCTATATGATACTTTTATAAATAACACTAATAGGAAGCTTGTTAATTTAAGTATGTGGCCCCCCTTTCAAAAATCAGTACGTGAAAAACTGAAAAGTAATTAACTTTAATAGAAAAGTTTTGAATACTTATGTATTTTTCAAACTGATATTTATATTTTTGCATCTGCAATCTAACAATTCTAGCAACGTCCAAGCAGAAGTGTTCCTGCTGCATAGACAAACACGAGACTTGGGAAGACATCAATTTCAAATACAGAGACACTGGATCTAGAAGGAGGGGCGCATATGAATTCCACGAGCACCAACAAGAATCAATTAGGGCGCATTATGTTTGATGTGTCCCACCGGGAAAAAAACGATTCATGTGCTTTATGATTCAGGAAGCTTCCCAGTGAATTTGTTTCATGCTCAGTTAGGTCAGTCGACTAATACAGTGCATTTCTTCTTTTACATTTGAGTTTGATTCTATTCTTTCGTAAATTAGAGTAATTTAGAATACTTCTTTATCAAAAAAACAAAAAATTGTTTAAGGTTGAGACTTTGACACCTGTGAACAACAAATATTATAAATAAATAATAAATAAATAATTATCCCCGAAATATTCATGTTCTAGAGCTAAAGCTACCATTCATATTTCTTGTGTGCATTTTTTTTTCATAGGATTAAATGCATATAACCACAAACCACTATAGAAAGCTTAAGTCTAAAGCTACTGTTCATATTTCTTGTGTCCTTTTATTTTCTTAATAAAAATTTCTTAGGAGAAAATGCCTATGACCACTATAAAAAGTAGCATGTAAAAGCTTCATTTTGCAAAGCCATCAGTTTTCTCTCAAAGCAAGTGATAGTAAAAGAAAAATATCGCGTAATCCCAGTCTTAGGGAAATGGGCTCCCGATCACCTCCTAAGCTTCCTACCATCAATTTTTCCATTGAAGACTTGAAACCTGGCTCAAGTTCTTGGCTTTCCACCTCCAAAAAAGTCCGGTATGCACTCGAAGAATACGGCTGTTTCGTGGCGTTTTATGATAAAGTTTCTGCACAACTTGTAGACAAAATCTTTGGCCAGAGCAAAGATCTGTTTGAGGTTTCAATTGAAAACAAAATAAAGAACACAAGTGAGGAACCATATCGTGGGTATATTGGGCCAAACCCTCTCATGCCTCTCTATGAAGGCTTGGCCATCGACAATGTCACGTCCCCACAAGAAACTCATAAATTCAGACAACTTATGTGGCCCGATGGCAAGAACAACTTTTGGTAATTCCCGTTTTTATACTATTAAATGTTAAAGCGTAATATTCTCTTGTCGTACTTATATTCTACATGTTGCTGGACTCGTACTCGAAATTGGTTTAAATTTACCCTCCAACATATACATTTGTTTGACAACTTAAATCTCGAAATATCGTTACTCATTTAACAAAATCCTTAAATTTTTTATAACACGCACTTAATTTCTATTTTCTTGTTTTGGACAGTGAGATCATAGATTCATTTGCCGAGTTATTAGCAGGCTTGGAGCACACAGTGGAACAAATCCTGTTTGAAAGCTTTGAGGCAGCAAAGCAGTACGAGTCTGTTGCTAGCTACAACAGTCAACTTCTTAGGTTCCTCAAATATAATACACTAAAGGAAACTGATGCCACCTTAAGGTTTGCGAGCCATACAGACAAGAACTTTGCCACCATTGTTGTTCAGCACGATGTTGGTGGGTTGGAGGTCCAAACAAAGGAAGGTGATTGGATTACCATGGAGTCGGCACCTTCACAGTTCTTGTTCATGGCCGGTGATGGATTGCAGGTGGGTCCCATTCTTTATTTTTAATTACAAAATACTACCTAAGATAGCTAAGGGGCGTGTTTGATAACCATTTCAATTTTAGTTTTTAGTTTTCACTTTTTGTGCTAGAGTATAGAGGAAAAAGGTGGAGAATGGAAGTGAGAATAATGAGAGTGGAGATGAGATTGAGAGAGAAGATGAGAGAGAGGAGTAACAAAAGTGAAAACAAAATTTTAAAATTGAAATCTATTTGAAATTGTTTTCACTTTCAAGTTTTTGTTTTCACTTTTGTTACTCCTCCTTCCCATCCTTAATTCTCATCATCTTCGCAATCTCATCCTCACTCCCATAATTTTCACTCTAATTTTCCTCTATATTCTAGCACAAAAAATGAAAACTAAAAACTAAAATTGAGATGGTTATCAAACGGGCCCTAAATTGGTAGTGGTTAATTTTTTTTTAATTAACCGGATCTTTAGATGTTCTCTCTATATATGTATATATGTCCAAGTAGGGCTTTGCTTCAAATTAAAGAGCATCAAAATAAACTAATAAATAATTTGCTCCATACATATATGTATTCGTGCTTGTTGATATATATACAAGGGCAATTTTCTAAACCTTAAACAAAATTTTGCTCATCATACCACGATAATATTTTCTTTTTGGACTTGGTTTAATTAGGTATGGAGTAACGACAGAATAAAAGCTTGCCACCATCGAGTGAAGGATTGTGGGGACAAGATAAGATACTCACTTGGGATGTTTACATTCAACAATGGGGTGTTGCAAGTACCGGAAGAACTAGTGGATGACAGCCACCCACTGCTCTATAACCCATTTGATAGTCGAGGGTTTATAAGGTTTTATACAACGGCTGAGGCCAAAAATGCAAAGTCTCCTATCAAGGCCTATTGCGGTGTTGGTCTTGAAAATTAGCAAATTCTAGCAAATTCTACAGTTTAAAGTTGCGGTGTGGTGAAATAAATGTATGTGGAATTTGGTGGTTTCTTCCTTTCCAAGGAGAATACTCCAAAGGCAATGCTGTAATTATATGTTAAGGAATTCAACTTTGATTTTCTTCAACTACGAGAATTATTGTATGATAAACTTAGCGGCGGCTCTGAGATTTTAGGGGCCCTGTGCCAAAACAATAAGAGAGCCTCCTAAAATATATAAAGTCTTGAACGAAAAATTATAAAAAATAGGGGAATGCTAGCAACCTTCTCTCTATCCTTCTCTTTTGGATCTTCACTCTTTCCCCCATGACATGTGTCATTTTCTTTACACTTAAAACAATGTCATTAATACAGCTTTCTTAAATTTTTGTCAAATAATGATTTCCCCACTCTCATTTTGACCACTCACACTCCTTTTTCAGTTATAAAATGGAGTGTAAGTGGACAAAATTGGAGTGAGGAAATCACTACTCAAAAATTATTATATCAATTTATTAAATATTTTAAAAAATCAAAGTAAAAAACCTATCTCAAGTCGTCCCCACCTTCTTCCCTATTATACTTTAAGCCAGAATAAAGACTAAAACGATGAACAAAGAACAAGAATCACAAACAATTTAAGGGTTCCTCCAGTATAGGAGTACCTCCCTGAGCAATGAAACCTTTTATTAAACCCAATGAAAGAGAACTAACAAACTCTCAGTAGCTCTCAAGATTACAAACAGATGCCTCACTCTCTTATATCTTAAACTGCTCCTAAGATCATCTATTTATACTAGATTGATGACAACCAAATCCTACTATACATAGGGAACCAAAAACTAAACTAAGTCATAATCCAAGGCCAACTTGGAAGCTTGCGTCCAAACCTCCCAAACATATTACAACTTGGATTCCTAAATTAGCTAGGAATACATAATCAATTTCATACCAAACTTCAACAATCTCCACCTTGGTAAGAAATCCACATCAGAGACCTTCATTAGCTTCCATTGCTCCACCATTAAGTTTTCAAACTTGCTTAATATGCACCAAATTCAAGCAATGCTTGAACTTTGATACACCCCCTACCTTAGTTAACATATCAGTAGGATTATCAATCGTAGAAATTTTCTTGATACGAATGTCATCTTCAGCTATCACTTCTTGAACAAAGTGATATCTCACATCTCACATCTATATGTTTTGTCCTCGCATGATGTACCTGATACTTTGCCAAGTAAATGGCACTCTGATTATCACAATACACATCCAACTTGCGTTGATTAACACCCAAATCTTCTATCAACCCTAACGTCTAGATTGCTTCCTTAATGGCCTCAGCCATTGCCATATATTCAGCCTCTGTGGTTGATAATGCAACAGTTGGTTGTAACATTGATCTCCAACATATAGGACCTTTTGCCATAGTAAACACATACCCTGTTGGACCTTCTTTTGTCTAAATCACTAGCAAAATCAAAGTCCACATATCCAATTGAGAACTTTTCAACTCCTTCAACAATTCTTCTTCAAACAAATTCTTGTCTTATTCCATGAAGATATCTCAGCATCCATTCAGCAACCTCCCAATGCACCTTTCTAGGATTGTGCATAAATCTACTAACAATTCCAACTGCATGAGCAATATCAGGGCAAGTGCATACCATAGCATACATCAAACCCCCCCCACACCAAACTGGAATAACGAACATCTTTCATCTTGACTTTTTCGTCAGTTTTAGGGCATAGTTGAGTACTCAATTTAAAATGAGGAGCTAAATCAATAAGTAGATATATGCGCCTCCTCTCAGTTTCTTGTGGTACACACAATGATCATAATGACTCCTTGTATAGCCTTGATCTTTCATAAACTTATTGAATCTCAAGTACCACTGCCTGGGTGATTGTTTCAAACCATATAGCGACTTCTTGAGCTTGTAGACTAATTTCATTATAATCAATTCCTTCTTTCTGAGCATATCCCTTAGCCACTAGCTTGGCTTTAAACCGCACCACACTCGCATCATTGACTCCCTCCTTCTTTGCATATACGCATTTGCATCCAATAGCTTTTCTTCCCTTAGGCAACTCTACTAATTCCCAGGCCTTGTTCTTCTTGAGATAGGGCATCTCGTCATTCATTGCTTCACGCCATTGCTTCTCTTTTCTATTGCTCACCGCTTTGACAAAATTTGTAGGGATATTAACTTCGATTACTGGTAATGCATAAGCCATACATGCAATGCAGTCTTTGAATCTGGCAGGAGCACTATTTCTCTTTTTCCTTTTCTCTTGGCAATGCAATCCTCTTGTGTTTGAACGACATTATTCACAGCTTCTTCATCATGAATTTCTTCTTGGTCAACAAAATTTTGTTCTTCATTCAAGACATCACTCTTGGTCCTTGATTCTTCAGATTCCTTTGTTACTAGCTCCACCCGATGGACAACATCCCGATTTTCTTGGAGTTTCATATGAGATTCATTGAAAGTCACATCTCTGCTCACAATTATTTTCTTGAGTTCTGTTTTCCCTTTGAGCCAAGCTGTTGGTTCTATTGTTGTCCCTATTATGAGAAATTGCTCAATGCAAGCCTTGAAAAGGGCAAAATTATCATCATCATCTCCTTCTTCCTCCACCACTTCTGATTTCCAGTTATATCTTGATTTACAAACAATAGAGGTCGAAGATGATAATCAATTTGGTGTTTTCTGTTGGTGAAAAAGTAATCAATCATTATATCCTATTGTTTCCCTAATGGCTCGTGATTTGCTAACTATTCTGGCCTCTACTGTAGCACCAGAATCATGTTTTAGTGTAGGTGGTAGAGTTGTATCCGAGAAGAGGGCCAGTTTGAGTCCAAATACAATTGAAGCATTAATTTGCTTGAAAGATTGGGCCTTAGCAAATTCAAGAATGCAAGATGCAGCAGAAGATGAGCAACGCGCTGAAGAATTAATGAACATTAGAGCATTAAGACCAGATTGGATGGCAAACAGTGAAGAGGTTGAGAGTGAATCTGAAAATGAGACAATTCAAAGCTGAAGTCTTTTTTATTTGGAAGACTTTAATTCTAATTTGTATCAGACTCTGTTTTTGCATAAATTTGGATTGGACTTGAATAGACTATTTTCTTGGAATGGACTTGAATAGACTATTCCTTTGGAAGAGACTTGAATAGACTATTTGTACAAGACTTTTGTATCATACTATACTTTTAATTGTAATTTCAGACTTTAAATGAAAATCATCTATTTTTGTTCAGTTTTAATTTTTTTTTTATACTTTCAAAAATAGCCCATTTCGGCTCGGCCCGATGTGACCCATGAAGTCTAGCCCATGGGGCTGGCCCGGGCTTTAATTTTAAGATAAAAGCCTAGCCCAACCCAGTCCTATATTTCCTTCCGCTTGTTAAAGCCCGGCTCAGCCCTACCCAAGTCTAGTACCTTTTGGGCCGGGTTGGCCCAGCCCGGCTCATTGACTAGGTGTGACAGTTTAGTATCAGAGCATTTGGTTTTCTTTAAGAGAACTCTAGGTTTCAGAGTAATGGATCCTCTGGACCATACTCTTGAGTGGTTAAGTGTTAACAATGAATTTAGAGAGGAATCACTACTACAAAAAGTGCAAAAGACGACCAGAAAACAACAACGGTAGGTCAAAAAACCGTCGTTGTATTTTAAAAGACGACGGTAATAGAAACCCGTCTTAGATACATAACTTAAACACCTAAAAAACCGGGATATGCATAGATATTTTTAATCCACGACGCACCAAATTAAACAAGCGTTGTCTTATTACAAAGGTTTTATTCTGAGTTAAAATCTGAACCTAAAAACAACGACTGCAGTTATGAAATCATTGCCGTAGAAAGTAAAGACGACGATTTAAAAATAAGCCGCCGTGTTAACTCATAAATAAAAACGACCCAATTTTCTTAGTCAGCGACGCATAAATTCAAAGAAATCTACGACAGTTAATTACAAAAAAACTCGCTGATTTAAATTAAGTTACCACGACTATAAAGATAAATTTATATACTTTTTAATTACAGTATTCTACGACGGTATCCATAACTCTACTGTCCGCATAATTTGTACTAACCACGACGGTTTGTTAAATTAACGACGTACAAATTTTTTATCACCTCGTGGAGTTAAAAATATCGTCATATTAATTTACTCTATACGTCTATCATTATCTATAAACCGTCGTCTTAATTTTAATTGCTTTTTAAGATTTATTTATTGGATTTTTTTTCCTACGGCGGTAGATAAACAATATGACAAGATTTGTGATAACCCACGACGGTTATATAGAAAACCGTCGTCACCATCAAATTAAAGTGAAGTCTTACCATAATGAACTTTGTTCCTCATCATAATCGAACCAACACACAAAGGCAATATTTTAGACATTGATGATGTGTGTGTCTTTGTGTCTTTGAGATACACATCAACATCCAAAACATTTGCTTTCAGAAAAATGACGACCCCAGCAAAAAGACAATTTTTTAGATGATGTGTGCGTGTTTGTGTCTTTCATATACACAAACGCGCACACACATCAACATCCAAACTGAAAAATGAAAGTGAGGTGAGACAGAGAGGTGATGTGCCTCCAGAGAGGTGAGACAGAGCTAAGGGCAAGAAGAAGTTGAAACCCTAATTGAAAAATGAAGGCAAAAGAAAGACAGAAAAACCCTTATTTATAAAATAATCTTTTATACCACATTGGTTATATTAACATTAGCGACGTCTAAATGAAAACATAAACGTCGTTTCACACTAAAATGAGGTCGTATAAATGTAATTAACAACGACGGTATATAAAAAAACGACGTTGTCATTTTTTGAAAAACTAATTTATTATGTAATTAAAAAAGTTACACGTCGGTATGAGTAATTAAAACGACGTCCTATAGATCTTTCACGTCGTTATTATTGAGTATAAGGTCGTTGTGTAAATTTGAAAATGACGGGATACATCTTTTTGAAGAAAAAGGTGTCGTGTAATTAGAAATAAAAATGGCGTTTTCTGAAAACTAGGTGTCGTTGAAACTGATGTAATAGAGCAGTATAAACCTATAGCGCCGTATAATGTCACATACTAGGGCGTGTTCTATTAATCGCGTCGTTTTATGAAACGGTATGTTAATATTTTAAACTTTTCGCCTACCTGACCTACACTTGCAATGTTTCCAAACCCAAGAAAAACTTTCAAGCTTCTCTCATTTTTCATTCTCAAAGCGCTGTTTCTGTATCTCCGAGAGAAAAATTTTCATCCTCCTCTTCTCTTCGTCTTCGTCTCTGGACTGAAACACTAAACTCCGAGAGAAAACTTTCATTGCACGCAAAAGGTAAGCATTTCTCACTACTTTTGTTCCTGTTTTGCATGCACATATCATTTTTGTTTTTTAAATCTTTTTACATTTTTTCTTGCTTAAATCATTTTACTTCTTTCCAAGTTTGATAAAATTTGCAGACAAAGAAGGAAAGTTTCCAAGTTTGAACACTACTCTGTTTCTTTTACTTCAACTAAATAAGATGACGGTGGCTTCTTATTTACGTGGTTAGATTTATAGACCATGACGGTTCGTCAGTCATCCTAGTGTCGTGTGAAAGTGTTCCACGTTGTTTTTCAAAATGACCGTTGTTTTTTTATTTGATTGTTTAGGATATATTCATCGCAGGTTTGATTTCTCTAAACGATGGTTTTTGTTTTGAAAATCTTTTTAATTATTTTGTTGTTGAAAATCATTTTATGTTTTTCCAAATTTGATAAAATACAAAGACAAAGAAAGAAAGGGTCTGGAACAATGTCTCTGTTTTTGTTTTTCTCTTGTATAGACGATGGTATATTATTATTGACGTCGTTTTAATTGTCATACCACGACGGTATGTTATTATTTGCGTCGTGTGAATATATTACTGCGTCGAATTTTTTTAAAAACGTCGTTTTAGTAAATGAAAATCTAAAATATTTTCCCTTGAAGGTCTGAATCTGGAATCAACCCTCTGTTTTTTGTAATTATATCATAAGACGTCGGTTTTTTATTATTAACGTCGTTTTAATCTTTAATCACGTCGGTAGTTAAGTACCGTCGTGAAAATGTATTGTTACTTCGATTGTTATGTTCTTGCATCGTGTGAAATATTATAATACGTCTGATTTTATAAATAACCGTCGTGTTTTTCTTATTTTCATCTGAAATATTTTCACTTGCAAGTTTGATTTGTCTGTAACCATGGTTTCTCAATCCCAAAGTAAGGACTCTGGCTTGAAAAAAAATGAATGTAAGGAGCTTAAAGTTGTAAATCCCCAAGCCAAGTCCTCGAAGAAGATGAAGTTTGTTTCATCTACTAAGACAGAACCAGGCAGCAAGACAACATTTTCTGAGGAGCTAAAGTCAAGTTGGGGTATAAGCACAATGCCCCGTGTTGTGAAGAGAAAATTTCAGAAAATCAAGCCAGTTGTTGAGTACAATAAAAGGGGGAAACCATATGGCCCTGCACATACTGAGATGCAGTCCTACATTGGTGTGTTGGCACGCTCCAGAGTCCTACTTGTGGACAAGAAATGGGTTGAAATCCCAAAAGATATAAAAGAGCAGATTTGGGAAACCGTTGACATGGCTTTTGTGGTAGGTCAAGGGGGCAAGAAACTGGTGTTATCTTCTGCTGCCAAGAAATGGAAGGATTTCAAGTCTACACTAACGAGGCATCATATCCTTCCATTCATCAAGGAGAAGGAGAAATTAAACCAACAACCTAAAATATATAAATTCATAGAGAAAGCAGATTGGGATGCCTTTGTAGCTTCAAGGTTATCTGAAAAATTTGTGTCTGTGCATTTTGAACAATCACAAAGGAGGGAGAAGCTTGAGTACAGTCATCGATTGTCTCGAAAAGGATATGCTGGTTTGGAGGATCAGTTGGAGGAAACCATACCCGGGGTAGAAATTGATCGATCTACCTTATGGAAGAAAGCTAGAGAAGACAAACACGGTAACATCTCAAATCCAAAGGTTGCAGAGAAAGCAAAATTAATTGTAAGCCTACTCACTCTGTTTTAAATTTTTATTAAACTGTATTGCCGTGATAAGTCCTATTACGTCTTCTGTTATATTTTTGCGTCGTGTGAAAAATATTACTAAGTCGAAATTTTTTAAAAAAGGTCGTTAAAGGTCTGAATCTGGAATCACTACTCTGTTTTTTTTTGTAATTATATCATAAGACGTCGATGATTTATTATTGACGTCGTTTTAATATATTAACCACGTCGGTAGTTAAGTACCGTCATGTGAAATGTTATATTACGTCAATTGTTATGTTATTGCGTCATGTGAAATGTTATAATACGTCATTTTTTTATAAATAACCATCGTGTGTTTTCTTATGCTGACTTTTTACTGTGTCTTTGTGTTAGGATGAATTGCAAAAATAAGTCTCTGAAGGCACTCTTACTGTATCAAGAAGTAATGATGTGTTGACAATGACTTTGGGTCTCGAGCATCCAGGAAGAGTTAGAGGGATCGGGGCTGGGATTTCCACTAAGCAGTACTTCAATTTACCTAGACAACAGAGCGTAAAGTTTGCCGATCAATTAAAGGAAAGTGTAAGACTTGTCCTTCAAGAAGAAACTTTGAAGATGGAGGCTAGATCAAGAGAAGAGACTTTAAAGATGGAGGCTAGAAGCAAGCAATTGGTAGAAGCTGAGAGGGAAAATTTGCTGAGTCAGCTTTCCCAACTCTTGCCCAATTTTGATCCAAGCATGCTGAAACTGAAAACTAACCCCTGTCAAATCCAAGGTCAAGAGCAAAGTCCCAAAAACCCAATGTCGGACAAAGCAAGCTGCTCTGGGGCTCTTGATGTGAGAGCCCTACATTTTGAGGATGATACTGCCAAGAAAGGGGAAAAGCAAGATGAAATGGTAACATCTTTGAACTCTGAATTCTCTGTTTTTCAAAAATCCATTAGATGTCGTTATTGTGAATTACAGTCGTTAAAATTAAAACACAACGACGGTTTACAATTACCGCCGTTTGAAAATACTTACCACGACGCATTTATTAATAAACCGTCGTTTGGATTTTAATACCACAACGGTGGAAAGGATTGAGTTATTGTCGTATTTAGTTTACTTGTTTTACAAGCTATCTTCACTGACACAATCCCACTCTCTGTATCTCTCTCTCTCTCTCTCTCTCTCTCTCTCTCTCTCACTCTTTTTCTCTGCAATTGCTGTTATCTGTGTTTCTGGTAAAAAAGGCTGGTATACTTTGGAATCTGAATTTCTGAAAAATTTTATGTGATGTAGACGATGGTTTATTCCGTACCGTTGTAATAGATAAATCACCACGACGTTTATTATTTACCGTCGTTTAATGAATTTTAGACGTTCGTAATTCTTACATACCGTCTTCTGTTATGCCTTACCACGACAGTTTAATTTAATTTTTTACTTTTTGTACAATGTCTTATATATATTTCTTTATTTCTTAAAATAGAAATCCGGGGATGTAGAAAAGCAAGATGAAAAGGTAAATTCTCATAACTTTGCCTTTTTCATTAGTTTTTCAATTTTCAGACGTCGATATTTTCTTTAAACCGTCGTTTGTTTTAAATTTCCACGACAGTTTTGTTTTTTATTGAATTTTTAAATTGTTGTACAAGCCTTCTTATATATCTCTCTTTATTTATTAAAATAGAAATCCAGTGTTGGAGAAAAGCAAATTGAAAAGGTAAATTCATTATCTATGAATTTTGCATTTGAATTAGACGTCGGATTTTTTTTATACGACGTAATAAATTCTTCACCACGATGGTGTTTTGTTACCGTCATGTAAATTATTTTCAGACGACAGTGTTTTCTTTAAATCATCGTTTTTATTGGTTTACCACGTCACTTTATGTTGCTTTATTTCTTAAAACAGAATACTGAAGTACCAGATTATTCAACACTGGAGTTGCCATCTTCTTTACAATCCCTTTGTAGTTATGTCGAAGATTATGACCTTTACAATTGAGAATGAGGTGTTTGGTGAAAATTGTAGTGTCTTCATCTTACATGAAGATATTACACAGTTTGCAGGCATGGAAGAAATTGGGGCTACTATGGTTGCAGTATATATGAGGTTTGTCCTTATCAAATATTCATTTCACACTCTCCTTTCTATTGAAAAAAAAGTCATGGGATCATTTCATATATTTAGGTGCCTATTTGATAATTTGAAAGCTGCAAATATGGTGAACATGGTTGGCCTTATCGACTCTGCTCAAGTTAGTGCCAACTCTGGGACATTAACTGACAGATCACGTTTGGTAACCAATCGACTTCAAAAGACAGATGGTGAACAGATTTTCCTGATGCCTTACAATCCAGGGTTAGTCTCCTTAACAGGATTTTGTTTGTATGATGCACTGCATATAAAATTGTTTAACCTTTATATTTATTTTGTGCTATCGTCATTGGGTCTTGATCATTGTGAGAGCAAAGAAGGAGACTGTGTATTTTCTGGATCCACTGCCCGGAAATCGAGTTGTGGATGAGGAGAGCAAAAACATAGTGAACAGTGCTATCAAAATGTATAATTCACACATAGGCAGACAAGGCCGTAAAGCACCTATTTGGAAAACTCTTACAGGCACACCAAAGCAACCCAGCAGTGTAGAGTGTGGCTATTATGTCATGCACTTTATAAGAGACATCATCATGGATCCTTCCCTGGAGTATGAGAAGATGGTAAGAAAAAAAAATTCAAATTTATTTATGTGTTTTTTGTATTATCAACGACGGTAAATTAAAAATACCGTCATTGCATATATATACTATGTCGGTAAATGAAAAATAGCGTCGTCTGTGGATATCGAATATTGAATTTCTGCGTATTTATAAAGCCTAAATAATCATTGCTTATGGATTGTAGTTTGTGAAGGGAAAAAATCAAGCGCCATACCCCCAAGAAGCAATTGAAAAAGTGAGGAAAGAATGGGCAGAGTTTGTTTGCCTTCATATGGAGTAGAGGATTTTTAGAACACTTAACATTTTTATATAATGTACAAATTTTATTAGAATTAGACAAGTTTTTGTACAAATTTATGTATAATGTACATTCTTTTTTTCCCTATGAATTTAAAATTGGTTTTCATTATTTAAAAAAAAAAAAAAAAAAATTGCGTGACCGACGTGTAATAAACCTTCCAACGTCATAATTATATCAAACACCGTCGTCTTATGGAGTACAAACGTGGTTAATAAATAAAATGAAAGGAATAAAAAACACGACTGTACATTTACAATCGACACTCTTAATGCCCTAGATGACGTGGTAATTAAATTAAATGGCGATAAGTTAATAGTTTGAGTTGTGATATACAGTTTGTACGTCGCTGACAGCCATTAAACGACGGTTTTGTTACAAGTAAGTTGTTTATAAGTTTTACAATGTCGTTCTTTTCTTAGCGCCAACGTGGTTTGTTTGTGTTTATATCTATTTAATTCAAAATATTCAAAATAAATTTAAAATAAATCCAAAAAATGGACCTACAACCTCCCTGTAAATTTGTTGAGGTTTTCATGTTGTGAAAAACCCAAGTTCATGCTGAACCAAATTTGTAACGACAGAAAGTTGAATTCTAAAATTTGATGGTTTAGGGTTTAGGGTTTAGGGAGTTAAAGGTTTATTTTTGGGGTTTAGGGTTTATGGTTAATATATATTAGGCCGTAAAACCATAAACCCTTTTCTAAAATTATTTATTAAAAAAAAAATTAGGGTTTAGGGTTTAGGGTTTAGGGTTTAGGGTATTAATGTAATAAGCGTCATGTTTATTTATATTTTTAACGACGGTTTGTTTGTTTTCCGTCGATGATTTACAAAGAGCGCTTTCTAAACCGTCGTTTCTTTAAAATGACGTTGTACACAAATAACAACGTCATTGTTTTTTAAAAAGAGACGTAAAAGGTTATTCAAATGACGCTCTTGGTTCTACAGACAACGTGGTTTAATTGAAATTAGACAGCAAGAAGTTAAGAGTTTGAGTCGTGGAATATCGTTTGTACGTCGTTTTTTGTGTAAAAATCGCCGTGATTTTGCGTTTAAACGACGTCGTTTTTACAAGTCGTTTATTACGATTTACAACGTCTTTACTTTCTTAATGCCGATGTGGTTTGTCGGTGTTTGTAATAATATTTTATTCTATTTAATTCAAAATATTCAAAATAAATTTAAAATAAATCCAAAAAATGCAACGTCAACTCCTATGAAGTCATTGAGATATTTTCTTCCCCGTTATGCTTTAAAAAATGCAGTTTGAGTTATACAAATTTAAAATGACCACCAAAAAGAAAAATCTTTTCATGAGTCACAACATCACTTATAGTTTGATGGTTTAGGGTATAGGGTTTAGGGTTTAGGGGGTTAAAGGTTTATTTTTGGGGTTTAGGTTTTATGGACGAGATATTTTAGGCCTTAAAACCCTAATCCCTTTTCTAAAATTATTTTTTAAAAAAAAATATAATTTAGGTTTATTTATTAGGGTTTAGGGTTTAGGCCTTAAAAATATACATTTGTCTATTTAATTTTCTGTTCATTCCATCCTAAACCCTAAACCCGTTCACGAACGAGTTCGAAGCCCAGCAAAACCAAACCCCACATATATACTTAGTTTCTAATACGTCAGTTTTTTTTTTTTTTTTTTTGCGTCGTAAGGAGTTACCACGATACATTTCATGTAATAAGCGTCATATTTCTTTTGACATTTTAATGACGATATTTCGGTTTTGCATCGTAAAGATATTTACCACGACGTCTTTAATGTAATAAGCGTCATGTTTATTTTGAAACTTTAACGACGGTTTTTGTGTTTTCCGTTGATGTTTTAAAGAGCGTGCTTTCTAAAAATTTCCCTGCGACCTAAAATTTTCATATTTCGCTCTAAGTCTTATACTTGTAACCCTGAACCAAGTTGGCCATAATCTGTGACCTAAAACATTTCGCTCTCTCACTTCAACTCTAGTTCAAAGTTGGGCTCTCCAGGCTCTGTCGAATCCAAGTTGGCCATAATCTGTGAGCTCTGCCTACCTGTAAGTACAAACCCTAATCTCATGCTTGTAAATTCATTGAATGATATTCAGTTCTGTGTTAAAGGGTTTTAGATATATGTTTTGTGATCTTTTAATGTTGTCGGAGGTATGGGTTCATGGATTTAATGTTTAATGTTTTCATGAATCGGGAATGGATTTAATGTTTTCATGCTTAGTATATGTTGGTTTCATGCTTAGTATACGTGTTCTTAATACCCAACATAAAAATTAATGTATATGTTGTGTTCTTAATATATTTTGGGTTCTTGAAAATAAACTGGGATTTCGATATTTAGAATGGTTTTTTAGGCATACGACGGTTTTTTTCTACACGACTGTTTTTTTAACTACCGTCGTGGTTCAATTTCGCTGGCCTCTGTTTTTGCTAGCATTAGACGACGTTTTTTGAAAACCCGTCGTCTATATATGTCCAATATGTCTGTTGTTGTTTAAAAACCATCGTCTGTATACTATATTACTTTCTATTAAAACACTATACAATCCGCTATAGTGATGGTCATTACTTGTCTTTTCACTTTATTATAGATAATAAAGTATAGTGTCGGAGATGGATAAGTCATGGTTGCACTCGGATAGAAGATCGAAGGCATATGAGTTAAGGGTGGAAGCATTTTTGAAATTTTATGTAGAAAATCTTCTAACTACAACACATATCCGTTGTCCATGTGTTAAATGTGTGAATTTGAAATTGTTTGGGGTTGGAATTATAAGGGATCACTTATACTTTAATGGAGTTGACCAAAGCTATAAGAATTGGACATTTCACGGAGAACCTTGGGAAGCAACTACTAATGCTAGTAGAAATGTTGAAGAAGATGATGACCACAGTAGGTACAATTTTGTGTCTGAAGAAATAGAGATGGATGATAATGATTTTGGTGAGTTTGGATCCGATCCTTATGAGTTTGTCAATGTGATTGGGGATGGAGATCAACCATTGTACCCTAGTTGTAGAAAGTACACCAAGTTATCGGCATTAGTGAAGTTGTATAATTTGAAGGAAAAACATGGGATGAGTGATGTCTGTTTTAAAGAATTATTGATACTTCAAGGCGATTTGCTTTCAGAAGGAAATACAATACCGGCCTCTATATATGAGGCAAACAAGACTTTGTGTGCATTGGGGCTGAGTTATGAGAAAATCCACGCATGCCCCAATGATTGCATCTTGTATAGGAAGGAGTATGAAGATTCAACTAATTGTCCTACTTGTGGTATCTCAAGGTGGAAGGAAGGCAAAGATTCAATCTTGAAAGAGGGTGTGCCCGCTAAGGTGGTGTGGTATTTTCCTCCAATTCCAAGGTTTAAAAGGATGTTTCAATCACATGAGACAGCTAAGAGTTTGGCTTGGCATGCTGCTAGAAAATCAATTGACGGTTAGATGTCTTATCTGGCGGATTCCCCGTCTTGGAAACTTGTTGATGATAAATGGCCCGAGTTTGGTAATGAGCCGAGAAACTTGAGATTGGCTCTTTCATCTGATGGATTCAATCCCCACAGTTCTCTAAGTAGCAGATATAGTTTTTGGCCAGTTATTTTAGTTACATATAATCTCCCACCATGGCTCTGCATGAAACGAAAGTTCATGATGTTGACCTTATTGATTTCCGGTCCTAAACAACCCGGAAATGATATAGACGTCTAGTTGGAGCCTTTCATTGATGATTTAAAATCTTTGTGGGATGGGATATAGGAGAATACTTTACACTCAGAGCTGCATTACTGTGGACAATTAATGATTTCCCCGCCTATGGAAACTTATCTGGTTGTGTTGTTAAAGGATATAAAGTTTGTCCAATATGCGGCGATGATACACCTAGTCACAGGTTGAAAAATGGCCACAAAATTTGTTACATTGGGCATAGAAAATGATTACCAATCAATCATCCATATATGAGGCAACGTGGAGCTTTTAATGGGAAACCTACATATGGCACGCATCTCGAGCCATTAACTGGAGAAGAAGTGCTGCATATGGTTGAAGATATTAATTACATATGGGGCTCGAAAAAAGGGGGAGGTGAAGGTGAAAATGATGGTGACAGAGTTTGTTGGAAGAAGAAGTCAAAATTCTTTGATCTCGAATATTGGAAATACCTTCCAGTGAGGCATGTCCTAGATGTTATGCACATTGAGAAGAATGTTTGCAATAGTATCACAGGTACATTACAAGAGATCCCTGGAAAAAATAAAGATGGGATCGCTGCTCGGTTAGATTTATTGAACATGGGGGTCAAAACTGAATTGCAACCCAAGTATGGAGAAAAACGTACTCGTTTGCCTCCAGGGCCTTGGAATTTGTCAAGAGCAGAGAAGAGAGCGGTTTGCAATTCTTTCTATGGTATGAAGGTCCCTGAAGGTTATTCTTCAAATATAAAAAATCTTGTATCTTTACAAGATTCAAGACTTCTTGGCCTTAAATCACATTATTGTCATACCTTAATGCAACAATTGCTCCCTGTGGCAATTCGTTCTGTTTTGCAGAAGCCTGCAAGGTATGCAATAACTCGTTTGTGCTTCTTCTTCAATACTATATGTGCAAAGATGGTTGATGTTTCCAAGCTAGATAAGTTGGAAGAAGATGTAGTAGTTAATTTGTGTTTGCTTGAAAAATACTTTCCACCTTCATTCTTCGATATCATGGTTCATCTAGTAGTACATCTTGTCAGAGAAGTTCGTCTATGTGGGCCAATTTATTTTGGATAGATGTATCTATTCGAAAGATATATGAAAGTTCTAAAGGGGTATGTTTAGAACCGTACTCATCCCGAAGGTTGCATTGTTGAGCGTTATATAGCTGAAGAAGCTATAAAATTTTGCATTGAACATTTATCTAATATTAGTACAATTGGAGTGCCATCAAGTTAGAAGATAGGAGTTTCAAAGCCATTATCAGGTTGCACAGTGAGCTTAGTTGATCGGGACCTGTTGAACCAAGCACATCTATATGTCTTGAAGAATACGGAGGAAGTCGTACCTTATATCGAGTATGAGTTTTATTCTTTAAGTTTCCATTTTAAATCATTCCTTATGTTTATCTTATATGTTTGGGACCATAATGTTGTTAATATTGTGTTAACTCGCAATTGTACGGGGCAATTAGTAGTATAGCAAGACAAGTACGAGGTCGTACCCATGAAGACTGAGAAGTTAAAACTGGTTATGTACTTAGATTACCAAATTCAAGAAAGTAGGAGGTTATGTCTAAAACAGAATTTAAAGCAAGAGTGGTTGTGATTTTGGAACAAAAGAAGCAAAATGAAATTGCAAACAAAAGCAAAGTAAGTAAGTGTAACAAAGAGTGGTTTTAAGAGCTGGAAAACAGATTTGGAGACTAAGGCATTCGAATCACCATAACAATTCAATTCTGGGTTATAAGGAGTCAAGTAACAGGTCTAATTCATATTCAAAGATTGATTCTAGCTAAAGTATGATTAGGCCATGGAGTCTGGTTCTAACCTTGTGTTCCTAATTCCCTAATTTGATCATCTGTTGTCTAACCTAAAATTAAGCATTAGGAACCCATTAAACATAGAAGAACAATTTAAACAACCAAGCATGTATCTAATCCATGTTGTCGAATGTCCATACATACTCTTCCTATTCATAGTTCAATTCGAATTAAAGCATGGTGTCTACTCTTAATTCAAACCATATAAGTTCTAATGGCGATCAATCATTCAAACAAGCATATTAACTGATAAGCATAATGAATAAGAACATGAATCATGAATCCAACTTGAAACTTCAAACTTCAAACTAGCTGCTCATAATGGAAAAGAAACTTAAATAGAAATGAGAAAACATAAGGAATGCAATAAGAGTAGAAAAACCCCTTTTCTGAAGTTCTTGTGGTGTCCAAGACTTCTTCAAGTGCTTCTCCAAGAGCTTCCCCACGTCTAGAATGATGTATGACAGCTAGTAGGTGATTTGGGATGAATTTAGGTGAGTGGTGATGGCTGAGAAAGAGGAAAGTCGTAGGGAAATGGAAGGGAGGCTTTCTGGAGCTGTTTTGGTGATTTGGGGCAGTTTAGAGTATTGGGTTGATTGCTTGAGTGTTTGGGGTTGTGGGAATGTTTGAGGATGATTTCTGGATGTGTTGATGGAATGATGGAAGTGTGGAGGATGGCTGGGGTGAATTGTGTGGGGGTTGTGAATCCCAGGCTGTGTACCTAGAGTGTATGGGGTTGATGGGAGTGTTTTGAAACTTGAAGACTTCTCTATTTATAGGGCTAAGAGGGAGGAACATCATGATGAATTCCAACACCATCATTCCTCTTTTAGTATAATCCATAACTCTCACTTCATCTTGTCTATGTTAGTGTGGTTGGAATCAATTCCATCCCATACCTCTTTTGCTACTGCACCTCAAGCTTTCTTCACATGGGTTTTCAAAGGTGTTCAATTGTGGCTGCCTTTTGTTGCCAACCCATGTGGTTTTCTTTTGGTTGCTGAAAAAAAATGATTCTTCTGAACCAGGCTTGGTGTAGGAAGGCCTGAGGTTTCAATATGTATCCAATGGGGCTCAAATTTGGATATGTTGGAACAACTTTTATGAAGAATGTATTCCCATATGAGCAGTACAAGTGTACGTTTTGGGCCTTGCAAGTTGACTGCCGAAAATAGACTGGAATTGACTTCATTTCTTTTTTTTCCTTTCTTTTTGCTTCACATGCATGCACATTCTTTCTCTTTAATAGCTCCAGCATGTACCAACTAATCCCACTAGCAGCTTGGAAAGTGCTTCTTGATTTATCCAAACATGTTTCCCACAATGCCTTGTTTTGCTCCTTTAGATTTTCATAGCTGGAATGTCTCCCTACTTTACTCAATATGTTGGGTCCAAAGTCAGTTATAGCTGGGGTGAGGCACATGGCTTAAAGGAGGTGACAAGGCTCAACAGCCGGTAGCTGCATTCCTGAGCATGGTGTGCATTTTGATGGGCCCACGGATTGGGCTTGGCTTCATCAATTGATACGTTTTAGCAGTCCATCTTGCAGTTCAGAATCTCCTCTTTCCAACCACGTATTATTTGGGCCAATACAAGTTGGGAGGAAGAAGTTATGGTCGAAACAAATTGCTAACTCAGTTTGCTCATTTTTGCACCATTTTGCATCTTTTCCTATCCAAAGCCACCATTGCTACCTATGGCCCAATGAACTGAATGATAAACAGAAAAGGGATTAAAAGCACAAGTTTAACTCAATAACATAACCAAATCATAAGCTAGAGGGGTACAAAATGATATACAATTATGAACTGATCAAATACCCCCATACCTAGATTTTGCTAGTCCTCGAGCAAAACAAAACAAGTTTAAGTGAGTATATGAAATAGAAGCACAATATTTGGTTAGATCTCATGAAGGGAATCAAATACTAAGAGAAGAGATACACACATACATACCAGCACCCATGAATACATCCTCAAAGATCAGCTAGGTCTTTCACAAGGTTGTAATGAAAGGCTAAGGTGTGGGGAAATGGAAGAATTGAAAGGAAAAACAAGTAACTTAAGAACATACAAAGGTTGCATTCTTCATTAGTCTGCACGGTATCATTGATTTAGAATGGCATGGCTGCAAACTTCATGGTACCACCAGGCATAGACTTTATTTTTTACACTTAGATCATATCGAAACACTTTCATCTTCGCTGATTTGATCTGCATCTTCATTAACTTCATTGCACAGATTCACACCAATTTTCATTTAGGTACATGGCAACAACTTCCTTGCTTCAAACTTTATCTTGGCACACCTTGGTATATTTCTAAGCTATAGGGTATGTCTACAATAGGTCAAGTATCTCAGATTGAGATACAAAGGTAGGGAAATGATGAGGGTAATAGAAGAAAAAGGCTTGAAGTGTTTGGTTTCCAAAGGGCTGATGGAACACACATATAGGTAGGGTGAAAAGAAAGCACGTAGAATGGTTATGCACACATAGCCTAGCATCACTTCAATGAGTTCATTCATGAATGAGAGCAAGCACATGATATCTGCAAAAGAGAATCATCCTTAGTATTCAATCAAAATGGAATAATGAGATCAGTTAGAGTGAATTGAAGAAAATAAATTGGGATGAGAAATAGAAACACTTTAAATCCTCTCAAGAAAGAAATTAGGCTCAATATAGCTCACTAGGGTAGTCTCCACTATTCTCCTTCGAGAATTTGAACATGGTACTTTAGCCACTAGAATTCTAAGAGCCAAAGCTTTGTGAAGTGCAAAATTCTGATATGAAAACCTCAATGGCAGCTCCATAGCATCGATTGTATGACATTCTAAAAAAAGAAAATTAGTGACAAATGAACGAAAATTGAAAACACAAATGAATGAAATTTGAAAACCTTCCCCCCAGACCTGAATTGAACATTGTCCTCAATGTTAAAGCAAAGTAAAGATGATTGAGAACATATAAATGATAAAGGGAAAAGTTAAGAAAAAGGTTTAGAAAGACTCCTCCTTGATGCGATTAGGTCGATTGCTACCAAGCACCTTCTTCTTGAACACATGGGTTGCCTCCTAAGAAGCGCCTTAGTTACTGTCTTGGCAAGACATTTATGCAATCAGCTAAGTTGATGGTACTAAGGGAAGTTGATCTACCACATGGCCAATTTGGATGCCAGCTGAAACTCCCTCATAGAATGGCTTTAAACGTTGTCCATTTACTTCGAAAGTTGAGCCATCTTTAGGTTTTTGAATCTCCATAGCTCCATAGGGAGAAACATTGACCACGGTGAATGGGCCATGCCATCTAGACTTCAATTTTCCTAGAAAGAGACGCAAACGTGAGTTAAACAAAAGAACTGACATACCTTTGGAGAACTCTTTCCGTTGAATGTTTCTGTCATTGTAACTCTTGGTTCGTTCTTTGTAAAGCTTTGCATTCTCATAAGACTCATGTCTAATTTCTTCCAATTCATTGAGCTGAAATTTTCTAACATGGCCGGCCTTGTCCAGATCAAAATTCAATTTCTTGATGGCCCAAAAAGCATTGTGTTCAAGCTCCATTGGCAGGTGGCAGGCTTTCCCAAACACAAGACGATAAGGGCTCATTCCGATGGGAGTCTTATATGCAGTCCTATAAGCCCATAATGAATCATTGAGCTTAGCAGCCCAATCCTTCCGTGTACTGTTCACAACCTTCTCTAGGATGTGCTTAATTTCTCTATTGCTTATTTCTACTTGACCAGAAGTTTGAGGATGATATGGTGTAGAGACTCGATGGGTGATGTTGTACTTCTTCATGAGTGCTTTGAATGGCTTGTTACAGAAATGGCTGCCTCCATCACTAATGACAGCCCTTGGAATACCAAAGCTTGTGAAAATATTATCCCTCAAGAACTTTAGCACCACCTTATGATCATTGGTTTTGGTGGCTATGGCTTCCACCCATTTAGACACATAATCGACATCAACAAGTATGTAAGTACAACCAAAGGAAGATGGGAATGGTCCCATGAAATCAATACCCCACACATCGAAGAGCTCCACAACGAGTATGTTATTCAATGGCATTTCATTCTTGCGGCTTATGTTCCCCATCCTTTGACACCTATCACACTTAACACAAAAATTAAACGCATCTTTGAATAGAGTGGGCCAAAAGAAACCAGATTGCAGAATTTTGAGTGCTGTTTTCTTAGCTCTAAAGTGACCTCCATAAGCCAATTCGTGGCTATGCCTAAGTATGCTTTCTTGCTCTTCTTCTGGAACACATCTTCTGATGAGTTGATCCGGGCAATGCTTGAATAAGAAAGGTTCATCCCAGACATAATGTTTCACCATGGAAAAGAACTTCTTCTTGTCCTGAGAAGTTAGATCATTTCTAAAAACACCACAAGCAAGATAATTAACAAAATCAGCATACCATGGCTCTTTGACTTGGGCAGCATATAGTTGTTCATCAGGGAAAGTCTCATTCAAGGGTAGCACAGCTTCTCCTTGTTCTTCAACCACAATTCTGCTCAAATGATCAGCTACCACATTCTCACATCCCTTCTTATCTCGAATCTCCAAATCGAACTCTTGCAGCAAGAGAATCCATCTAATCAAGCGTGGTTTGGCGTCCTTGTTAGTGAGCAAGTATCTAAGAGCTGCATGGTCAGAATAAACAATTACTTTAGAACCAACAAGGTAAGAACGAAATTTTTCTAAAGCAAAAACCACAGCAAGCAACTCCTTTTCTATTGTGGAGTAGTTGATTTGAGCATCATTCAAGGTCCGGTAGCATAATAAATCACATGGGGGAGCTTGTTCTTCTTTTGACCTAAAACTGCACCAATAGCAAAGTCAAAGGCATCACACATTATTTCAAATGGTAAAAACCAATCCGGAGCTGTGATAATAGGGGCTGAAGTTAGTTCCCTCTTCAAGGTAGTAAAAGCTTCCATGCAAGCTTCATTAAACTCAAAAACAGCATCCTTAGCAAGGAGATTACACAATGGCCTTGTAATGCTTGAGAAATTTTTTATGAACCTTCTATAGAATCCAGCATGACTCAAAAAGCTTCTAACTCCTTTAACAGAGGTAGGGGGTGGCAGATTTGAGATGAGATCGATCTTGGCTTTATCCACTTCAATTCCCTTGCTTGAAATCACATGGCCTAGCACAATGCCTTGTCTCACCATGAAGTGACACTTCTCCCAATTCAAAATCATATTTGTTTCCTGGCATCTTTTAAGCACTAGAGACAAGTGGTGAAAACAATCATCAAAAGAGGAACCAAAAACTGAAAAATCATCCATAAATACCTCAATGAATCGTTCCACCATATCTGAAAAGATTGCCATAATGCATCTTTGGAAGGTTGTTGGAGCATTGCACAAACCAAATGGCATCCTTTTATAAGCAAACGTACCGAATGGGCATGTGAATGTGATTTTCTCTTGGTCCTCCGGAGCAATGGGAATTTGATTATATCCTGAAAAACCATCAAGAAAACAGTAGTAAGCATGGCCAGATAAACGTTCAAGCGTTTGATCAATAAAAGACAAGGGGAAATGATCTTTTCTTGTGAATGTATTCAACTTCCTGTAATCAATGCAAACTCTCCAACCGGTGATGGTCCGTGTAGGAACTAGTTCATTCATCTCATTTTTCACAACGGTGATTCCGGACTTCTTTGGAACAACTTGCACAGGGCTCACCCACTTAGAATATGAAATTGGGTAGATGATTCCTACATCGAGTAGCTTTAAAACTTTAGCTCTAACCACCTCTTTCATGTTGGGATTTAGCCTCCTTTGGGCATCACGAGATGGTTTGCTGTCTTCTTCCATTAAAATCCGGTGCATGCACATGCTTGGACTAATTCCTTTTATGTCTGCTATGGTCCACCCAATGGCTATTTTATGCTCTTTTAGAACCTTAATTAAGCTCTCTTCTTCATGTGAGGTGAGACCTGCAACAATTATAACAGGGAGAGTTTCGTTACCACCCAAATATGTATAATTAAGATGATTGGGTAGAGGTTTAAGTTCTAGCTTTGGTGGGATGATAATGGATGGCTCCAATTTCGTGGATGATGGTCCAAGAGGCTCAAGTGGTGGCCTAAAGGATGGTGGGTATGGCTGAAACACTTTTAAGGCAGCCACCACTTCTTGGAACTCCGGTTCACAAAGATCTTCCTCTTCTTGTGTTAGGACAGCTTCTAGAGCATCATTAGACTTTTTCTGCAAAATTTTGGAGGAAACCTCATGATCCACAACATCAATTGAAAAGCAAGTATCAAGAGAGATAGAAGGTTGAGATAGAGCATCAAACACTTTAAATTCAACAGTTTCACCCAAAACAGTCATGGAAAGGGTGCCATCTTTCACTTTGATGACTGTGTCTGCAGTGGCCATGAATGGCCTGCCTAGGAGAATGGGATCAACACGATCTCCCTTTGGATTGTCCTCCATGTCCATCACTACAAAATCAGCAAGGAGAATTAGTGTATTAACTTCAACTAAAATATCTTCCACAATACCTTTTGGATATTTTATAGAATGATCAGCTAGTTCAAGTCGCACTGAAGTCTTCTTCATCCCTTCTAAGCCAAGTTTTTGATACACTGAATATGGCATTAGATTGATGCTTGCTCCCAAGTCCAACATGGCTCTTCCAACCTTCTTGTCTCCAATCTTAATGGGAATGTCAAAGCTGCCAGGATCTTCTAGTTTTGGTGGAAGCTTCCTTTGCAACCCAACACTTACATTCTTGTTGAGCTTTACTTTTTCATTTGGAGCAAAATTGAGCTTTTGAGTTCTCAAGTTCTTGATTAACTTTCCATATGCAGGAATCTGTTCAATAACATCAAGCAAAGGCAAATTGATATTAACTTTACTCAAAATATCATAAATCTCTTTAAAAGCCTTATCTTGCTTTGCTTTCTAAAGACGGCCTGGAAATGAAATAGGTGGAACATATGGAGCGGGTGGCACGTATCTATCTTCTTGAAGATGTGATGGCACGAATTTGTCATCCCTTTTATGCAATTGGAATGGATTGGGTTCCTGAGAATCTGATTTGGCCTTAGGAGCAGATTGAGAAGTTTTGGGTTGTTTCTTTTCTGTAGTTGTGATCTCCTCCTCTTCATCTTCATTTTCTACGACCACAACATCATTTGAAAGATTAGAATCAACTTTATTATCAACAATCTTACCCGATCTGAGCACATGAATGGCCTTGGCTTCGTGGTTCTTTGGATTGATCACAGTTTGGCTTGGCCATTTCCCAGGCTCTCTTTGAGTTATTTCAGCAGCTATTTGGCCTAATTGGACTTCCAATTTGGAGATGGCAGCTTGTGTAGTTTGCTGGAAATTGGATTGGTTGATTGCCATTTGCTTTACTATCTCCTCCAATGATGATGATGATTGTGATCTTTGGAATGAAGGGGGATTGGCTTGATTCTGAGTATTCCTCCATGAAAAGTTTGGATGATTGCTCCAACCTGGATGATAACTTTGAGAGTATGGATCATTTCTTGGACCTTGGTTGTAGGAATTTACCACCTTAGCTTGCTCTTGCACAAATTCTGGATATGCAGCCCCAAGTGGACAAGCTATGGTAGCATGGTCATGAGTTTCACAAATGCTACACACTTCCTTCAGAGGGTTTCTTGAGTTCAATGCAAGAAGAGCATCTAGCTTTTGTTCTAATTTTGAAATCTACACACTAGAAGCATCATTAGAACCACTAACAACACGTTTAACTCTTGTATCCGTATGTTGGGTCTCCATTGCTATCCCCTCAAAGAGTTCATACGTTTCTTCATGAGTCTTGGTTTTATAAGAACCACCTGCAAAATTCGTGACAATATTATGACTCGAAGGGGTTAGTCCTTTATAAAACATACGCATTTGAAATTTCAAAGGAATCCTATGATGAGGACATTGATTGAGCAGCCCATTGAATCTCTCCCATGCTTCACAAAACGACTCATCATCTTGCTGTGCAAATAACAAGATCTTGTCCCTGAGCATGTCGGTCTTTTGGGTGGAGAAGTATTTTTCCAGGAACTTCTTTTGAATGGCAGCCCATGTAGTGAGTGAACCAGGCTTCAAAGAATTCAACCAATACTTCGCCTTATCCTTCAAAGTGTATGAAAACACTCTCATTCGAAGTTGATCATCCGTCACACCTGTCAAGGGAAAAGAACTCACAACATTAAAAATATCCTTTATATGAGTCAATGGATCTTCATTAGGTAAACCATAAAAGGAAGGTAACATATTAAGATGAGAAGATTTAAGCTCATAGTTTCGAGCTACAGTGGGTAACAAAATGCTTGAAGGGGATGTTGGAATTGTTGGGATATCAAGGTCTCCTATGAACTCATTGGCAGCCATCATTTCTTCTTCTTGGTCTGAACTTGCTTCTGAATTTGAAAGTGAAGAACCAGGAACTTCAGTGTGGAGAGCAAGACTTGTAAATGTTGCAAGAGCTTGCTCTTTTGCAGTTGACAACTCTCTTTCTAGACGATTCTGAATTTCAGAGATCACTCGATTTGGTTGCAACGATGGTCCTGCGTTCAAAGATCTGGAACGTAGAAACGAAGACCTCACTTGTTCAAGGAATGGCCTTTTAGACATAAACTACCTGAAACAAAAAATTAGACTAATTAGAAACACTAAAAAGAATAGGGTAACCTTGGGCACATAACCAGGGAAGAACTTTCGTTCAATCCCTGGCAACGGCACCAAAATTTGTTGTTAATATTATGTTAACTCGCAATTGTACGGGGCAATTAGTAGTATAGCAAGACAAGTACAAGGTCGTACCCACGAAGACTGAGAAGTTAAAACTAGTTATGTACTTAGATTACCAAATTCAAGAAAGTAGGAGGTTATGTCTAAAACAGAATTTAAAGCAAGAGTGGTTGTGATTTTTGAACAAAAGAAGCAAAATGAAATTGCAAACAAAAGCAAAGTAAGTAAGTGTAACAAAGAGTGGTTTTAAGAGCTGGAAAACAGATTTGGAGACTAGGGCATTCGAATCACCATAACAATTCAATTCTGGGTTATAAGGAGTCAAATAACAAGTCTAATTCATATTCAAAGATTGATTCTAGCTAAAGTATGATTAGGCCATGGAGTCTGGTTCTAACCTTGTGTTCCTAATTCCCTAATTTGATCATCTGTTGTCTAACCTAAAATTAAGCATTAATAACCCA
This sequence comes from Prunus kanzakura, assembly GCA_020521455.1. Taxonomy (NCBI): domain Eukaryota; kingdom Viridiplantae; phylum Streptophyta; class Magnoliopsida; order Rosales; family Rosaceae; genus Prunus; species Prunus kanzakura. The sequence goes on along the minus strand of BPUM01000845.1, from coordinate 394,186 downwards.
TTAAACATAGAAGAACAATTTAAACAACCAAGCATGTATCTAATCCCTGTTGTCGAATGTCCATACATACTCTTCCTATTTATAGTTCAATTCGAATTAAAGCATGGTGTCTACTCTTAATTCAAACCATACAAGTTCTAATGGTGATCAATCATTCAAACAAGCATATTAACTGATAAGCATAATGAATAAGAACATGAATCATGAATCATGAATCCAACTTGAAACTTGAAACTTCAAACTTATAAACCCAGAATATTCATGTTAGGTTACATCGAAGCCCTAGTTATGAAATTAGCTGCTCATAATGGAAAAGAAACTTAGATAGAAATGAGAAAACATAAGAAATGCAATAAGAGTAGAAAAACCCCTTGTCTGAGGTTCTTGTGGTGTCCAAGACTTCTTCAAGTGCTTCTCCACGTCTAATGCTTCTCCAAGAGCTTCCCCACATCTAGAATGATGTATGACAGCTAGTAGGTGATTTGGGATGAGTTTGGGTGAGTGGTGATGGCTGAGAAAGAGGAAATTCATAGGGAAATGGAAGGGAGGCTTTCTGGAGCTGTTTTGGTGATTTGGGGCAGTTTAGAGTATTGGGTTGATTGCTGGAGTGTTTGGGGTTGTGGGAATGTTTAAGGATGATTTCTGGATGTGTTGATGGAATGATGGAAGTATGGAGGATGGTTGGGGTGAATTGTGTGGGGGTTGTGAATCCCAGGCTTTGTACCTAGAGTGTATGGGGTTGATGAGAGTGTTTTAAAGCTTGAAGACTTCTCTATTTATAGGGCTAAGAGGGAGGAACATCATGATGAATTCCAACACCATCATTCCTCTTTTAATACAATTCATAACTCTCACTTCATCTTGTCTATGTTAGTGTGGTTGGAATCAATTTCATCCCATACTTCTTTTGCTGCTGCACCTCAAGCTTTCTTCACATGAGTTTTCGAAGGTGTTCAATTGTGGCTGCCTTTTGCTACCAACCCATGTGGTTTTCTTTTGGTTGCTGAAAAAAAATGATTCTTCTGAACCAGGCTTGGTGTAGGAAGGCCTGAGGTTTCAATATGTATCCAATGGGGCTCAAATTTGGATATGTCATAATAGACACCCATTGGAACAACTTTTATGAAGAATGTATTCCCATCTGAGCAGTACAAGTGTACGTTTTGGGCCTTGCAAGTTGACTGCCGAAAATAGACTGGAATTGACTTCATTTCTTTTCTTTCCTTTCTTTTTGCTTCACATGCATGCACATTCTTTCTCTTTAATAGCTCCAGCATGTACCAACTAATCCCACCAGCAGCCTGGAAAGTGCTTCTTGATTTATACAAACATGTTTCCCACAATGCCTTGTTTTGCTCCTTTAGGCTTTCATAGCTGGAATGTCTCCCTACTTTACTTAATATGTTGGGTCCAAAGTCAGTTACAGCTGGGGTGAGGCACATGGCTTAAAGGAGGTGACAAGGCTCAATAGCTGGCAGCTGCAATCCTGAGCATGGTGTGCATTTTGATGGGCCCACAGATTGGGCTTGGCTTCATCAATTGATACGTTTTAGCAGTCCACCTTACAGTTCAGAATCTCCTCTTTCCAACCACATATTATTTGGGCCAATACAAGTTGGGAGGAAGAAGTTAAGGCCGAAACAAATTGCTAACTCAGTTTGCTCATTTTTGCACCATTTTGCATCTTTTCCTATCCAAAGCCATCATTGCTACCTAAGGCCCAATGAACTGAATGATAAACAGAAAAGGGATTAAAAGCACAAGTTTAACTCAATAACATAACCAAATCATAAGCTAGAGGGGTACAAAATGATATACAATTATGAACTGATCACATAATGCTTGAATTTTTCGTGTCATGTAGGGAACATATGATCCACATCAAGACCGCTTATCCAAAATTTAGAAAGAGAACAAAGTGGCTGCAAGATAAGCACAATAGCACTTTCATTCAATGGCTACGCTTGAAGGTAAATGTTATTGAATAACATATTGGACTTTTAATTTTCTTCTTTCTGTGTTAGATTGAATTAAGATATAATTTGCAGGTTCAAAGTGAACTTAATGAGGAAGACAGTCATGGCGTATCAGAAAATTTAAGGTGGCTAGCAGCTGGTTCAAACATGGCAGTGCCATCATATAGGAACTATCTTATTAAAGGTGTTAAATTTAACATCTAGGCACAAGATGATGTGCGGACAGTTCAAAATAGTGGAGTTTATTTACTTGCACATACCATGCAAGTTGCTAGTGCCAAGGATAAAAACCCAATTCTCTCAAATATGGGTTTTTATGGTGTCATTCAAGAAATTTGGGACCTTGACTACCAAAAGTTTACAATCCCAGTCTTTAGGTGTGATTGGATAGATAGTACGTCTAGCCTTGTAGTCGACGAACTTGGATTTACCCTTGTAGATTTGAGTAAAATTGGACATAGGAATGACCAATTTGTTTTGGCTTCTCAAGTCAAACAAGTATTTTCTGTTGAGGACCCGATGCATCGTGGTTGGTCGGTAGTGTTGTCAATGCCTAATAGAGAATATAATGATATTATTGGTGATGATGTCTTAGGTGATGTGAGAATTGAGTATGAGCCATTTACTAGAGGGATGCCAAATGTTGACACATTTGATGAACTGGTGGGTGAGTTTGGGAGTCAAAATATTCGAGATGGGTGTGAAGATATATGGATTGTGTTTGTGCCTAATAAAACTCGCCCAAGGAAGCTGACCGAAGGAACGACAACTCGGCCTTAACGTCTATCCATGGCCAAAGCATCATTTGCTTCCTTTGATTAGGGACCAGTGAACTTATAAATCTAAACCATCACGGCCTCGGTAATATTGGCCGAGGACGAAATCCTCATATGCACGGCCAAAGTGTTAAAATCCAATAACATCGCCATGTGGCATCATGGTCCCACGCTTCATTTAATGACGTAGTGCCTCTGACCACAGCAGAAAGCCCATAACCCAAGAAGGAGCATTTAATGAGCCAAGAAAGAGGGGACGTGATTGAGGTCAGATATGGTGAGTAAAATCAGGGATTAGGTGCAAAAATCCCATGTTTTTGTAAGGCTAAGCCACCAACCATCAGACCAGGGCATTAAATGCTCCTCCAAGGCCCGAGATGCAGAGCCCACCATCAGGGCGGTCGTCGAAGTTTATGGGTGTCACACCACCATGCTTCACGTTCCCAAATGACGACTGGACTGCCCACTAGTTCTGATTAATCTCACCATGCAGATTTTCGGCTTCATTGTCTCCCCAAGACCTCCCCTATAAATAGCAAGCTCCAACTACATTTAAAGGGTTCAACACCAAACACAAGCCTCCCACGGAGCAGATTATATTTTCCTGTCATTTACTTCTTGTCATTTACTTCCTTGTAATGCACTTTCAATACTTTTACTTGCTTTCTTAGGAGTAGTGGCAGTTTGTAGGAAAATCCATTCATCAATATATCATACGGTCCTTGATTTTCAAGGCGCCAGAGCACTATCTTTGTTACTCTTCCATTCACCCCATATATCATACGACCGTCGCCACCCAGCGGCGCGCCGAAGCACCACCTAAAACCACCATCAGCACCACCATCAACGGCCTTGTAGCTCAGGTTGTGAACTTAACGGCCGAGATCAGTTCCTCTCTCGGCCACAATCGCTTTAACTAGAAGTCAGATTTAAACAGGCGCAGCTTATCTATTCACTTAGCCACATCATCACTCTCAGACGCACGGTAAACCGTGCTGGCACGCCCGCGCACAAACCACACGGCGCCAGAAGAAGGACGACCTGTGTTGACGCAGATCCCCTCGGCCCGGAACTCCAGGTCGTGAGATTCGCGAACGCCAACAGATTGAATGATGCTCTTGTAATTTATGAAATTATTTATGCCCTAAACGGCACTAGTGTATGACATTAATTTTGTGATAAATTGTAATGTGTTTTCTTCACTTTCATTATGCAGGTTTTGGCTACAAAACAATTAGTACAAAAAATACTGCTTCAAGATTATAAAATGACGGTCTTGATAAAAATGTGAAAAACATACGTCTGTTTTAATAAATTGTCATTAAAAAACGACGTTTTGGAGCATTCAACGACGGCAATGTATTTACCGACGTCTAAAAGCAACATAAAAATGAAGAAACACGACGGTATTGTGAAACAGTTATTAACGATATCACGTCGGAGAAGCCTAAAGAGACGACATGTAATTACAAATAACACGACTCCAATCCCATAATACCGACGTCTAAAAGACGAGATATCTAACCTAAACGTTACAAAAGACGACGTCTTAGATCATAAACTCGTCCATATCAACTCAAAAATCGTCGTCTTAAATTTTACCACGTCGCTTGTTATCTCATAAACAAAGTGGAAAAAGAACAATTCACGACGTTATTTGAAATCCAGAGGTAAATTTATTGATGTAAAGAGATATTTGGACGTCGTTCTTTTACAAAAATAACATTATATGGCAATATCCGCGTCTTTTTTTATTCTTATGTCGTTAAAAGTATTTTACACGGCGATTGGCTGACAAACTTTACCGTCTCAGATAGATTAGAAGACTGTCATTTTGTTAAGGACGACGTATAAATAGAGAAACACGGCTGTCTTTTACATGATGACGACGTTGTCCATCAAACACAACGTCGTCTGTAGAAATAAATGTGTAGTAAGTAATGACCCTAACATATTTTCCACGTCGTTTATTTTCATATCATGTCGTTAAAATAATTTTATATGGCGATCGACTGAAAATTTGTGCCGTGTAAAATATATTAGACGACGATCATGTTTTTAAAGATGACATATAAATTCTGAAACACGGTTGTCTTTTATTTGTGGACGATGTTGTTCATTAAATACAACGTCGTCTATAGAAATACATGTGTCGTAAGTAATGACCCTAACCGGTATTTCCACGTCAATATTAATGGAAAAAACGAAGTGGATAATTTATTTCAAGACGGTTATATAAATAGTGGTAACGTAGGATGAATTAATAACGTCGTCTTTTATTTATTTAAAGACGTCATAATTGTATGTCATGTTTCTTGTTTGATCATGTGTCGTGAAAGGTATATTTAATGGTTGTGAGTTTTAGTTTTCGTCATGGTATGCGTCTCTTGCGGCCATGTTCTGTTAAAATATGTCATGTGTTGCGTTGTAAACGACGTTTGTTTGTTAAAATTGGTCGTCTATTCTTATCCTTGACAATTTTTTTGGCTCATTTTTCAATACATAGACGTCGGTTGTTATTTGTTAATGACGTTGTTTGTTTTAACAACGACGGGGATTTACCGTTGTGGTTTTCTTTTGGAAAAGATGTCGGTCAATTTCACGACGGTTTAAAAACCGGATACACGACGGTGAATTCCCGACATCTTTTGCCTTTTTCGTAGTAGTGAATGGATCCTCTAGTTGATTTGTTTTAGTTGGGGATGGTCTTCAAATTTGAGCTTAGTTCTAAAGACAGAAAAGGTACATTACATTGCTACCTTCTTGTTGTTGTTTTTTCCTTTGTTGATGTAAATGTATTCTTGTGGGTACAACATTTTTATCCATGAAAGAAAGCATGTACATAGCTGCCCTCATTATATTGCTTGCTAGCTTAGGTTGGACAATCAATTTCAAATGGAGTCTGACATATAAAACGGCAGTCTAGGGGCTTTCTTGTTTTTTTTCTTTTTGTTTTTATGGTCTAATAGGGGCTTTCTTGTTTAGGTTTCATGAATTTGTGGTTTTTTTTCCCTAGCGATTCCCATTTTTGTTTTTGTTTTTTGGATAAATCTGATTGGAACTGGCTTCGGGATCCCATTTCATTTCGTCTATTTTCATAACATATTTTTTTATTGTTTTTTTAATGAACAATATATTGCATTGAATCAACAATAGCGTACGCTTGAGAGAACGACGATAGTAATGATGAGTCAAAAAGAATACATAAACCAAGGTGGTTGGTGTGAGTGGTTCGGCACTCTCATTTCTTAAGAGAGGTCAGGGATTCGATCCCTGCTCTCGTATGGAGTTACCACTTTGGCCAACACTTTACCCCTTACGGGCCGACCCGGTGTGAGTGGGGATTAATCTGGGTTGTGGTTAAAGCTTAAAGGTGCCACCCATAGTTGGGGCCCATCCAGGACCACCTCATGGTTCAAACCCAAAAAAAAAAAAAGAATACATAGAGAAACCACATAAAACGAAATCAGTGAGCCAAAAACCAACAACGGAAAATTACACAAGAGTTTGAAATGCCGCCGCCTGTGACCAATAAAACATATAATAAAATTAATATTTCTCCTTGCAAATAACGTCCAGGTTGAAATCTACACATGACCAACAAAACACACAATAGATTTAATATTATTTCGCTTCGATATGCTCGTTCTTAACCATTATATATTTACAGAAAAAGATGTAATGAAATTATTAGAGTATTGGCAAATTAAACTTTTTAAATTAAATATTATTAATCGATTTGACAATTTGAAAAGATTTGTTTGTTAATTTTTGTTTCAATAGGCTCTTCAATTTAATTAATGTAATATTATTTATATAAAAAAAGGAAAAATACGAAAAACAATGTGAAGAAAGTCTATGTATTTATTATTTGAAAATAAAAAGTGCAGGTCTTGTCGAATAGGGTTAACACAGTGGTTGTGGGCCCTTCGCCTTCCCCCTTGCATGTCAACCTAGGATCGAAACCTCATGGCTTCTTTCCTCCCTCCCAATGTAACCCAAAAATAAAGAAGAGTAGGTTTTTATCATTTTCAATGTAGGTTTTGTTCTTTCAAAACAAAATTAAATGTTTTGAAGAGCCAATGTCAACTTGTCAGTCCTGAAGAGAGAGAAAGGGGTTGCACGTGCAGCTTTGGTGACTGAGTTTGACAAGTCTATTGCAGGGAGTTTTGTTGATGTGGCTTATCTATTTTAGCATTCAAAATTGTTGAAGAGACTATTAGAGATACTCTTAGTTCACAACTATTTTTTTTCTTTTTAAAAAAGTTTTTAATTTGACAGAAATTGGATGGAGTTTCGAAAATCTACGGTAAAGGGGAGACTGACTATTTTTATTTAGTTTAGTATCCTTAAGAGAAAGTAGTTTGAGAGGTTAGTTATCAATCAGAAGAAAACTTGTAGTTTCCTTAAAAAACAAAAAATAGGATATTGGTGTGCTTGAACGTTGACCTAGTATTTATTCTGGTTTTTGTCCTAATCTCTTGCTTTTGGAAAACAAGTGATCGCATGAAAAACTAATATAAAAGGACCTTGAAACCTACCATTTTTCACATCCATCAGTTTTCACTCCAAGCTTGTGCCAGCAACAGCTTACCAAGTAGAGAGAAAAATATTCCATAAACATCCCAGCTCTAGTGAAATGGGTTCCCTAACAAAGCCTACGCTTCCTACCATCAACTTCTCCATTGAAGACTTGAAGCCTGGCTCAGCTTCTTGGCTGTCCACCGCCAAACAAGTCCGGTTTGCCCTCGAACAATACGGCTGTTTCGTGGCACAGTATGAGCAAATTTCTGGGGAACTTTTAAACAGCATCTTCGCCCAGGCCAAAGATTTGTTTGAGGTTCCCAAAGAAAACAAAGTAAAGAACGTTGGTGAAGAACCTTATCGTGGGCATATGGGTCCAAACCCCCTTCTGCCACTCTATGAAAGCTTGTGCATTGATAATGTGACATCCCCACAGGAAACTCAAAAGTTCAAAAATCTCATGTGGCCTGAAGGAAAGACCAACTTCTGGTAATTTCAATTATATTTATCGATATCTCAACACACGATGTTCACTATGTGTAGCTCGTCCATATTAGTACGACAATATAAACATTTTATCGGCCACATAAGTTTACCAAGAGAGCACAACTCGTTCAATTTCTTATTTTCTTGTTTATTGTACGAACTTCAATCTAATTTTTTCTTGTCTTGGCGCAGCGAAACCACAGATTCATTTGGCCAGTTATTGGCAGATTTGGAACGCACAGTTGAACAACTGATATTCGAAAGCTATGGGATTGGAAAGCAGTACGAGTCAGTTGGTAGTTCCAACGGTCACCTTCTTAGATTCATCAAATATACAGTACCAGAGGACAACGATACCACCTTAAGGTTTCCAAGCCACACAGACATAAACTTCACCACCATTGTTGTTCAGCATGATATCCCTGGCTTGGAGGTCAAAACCAAGGAAGGCGATTGGATTGATGTTGAGTGCGCACCCTCACAATTCGTATTCATGGCGGGTGACGGATTGCAGGTGGGTCACATATATCAATTAACAATTTAATGCTTAATTTTTAAGTTACGAACTAACCTGATCAATGTTGACATTTGTGTGCAAATTGAGGTGGTTCTTTTCCTTAATTAAACTTAAGGGCATCCAAAAATACATATATAATTTGCTCTGTGTACCTGGTCAATTAAATCATACGACTTTCATAGAACAATATTTATAATAGAATACACATATAAATAAATAAACAAGACTCTCAATATACCTGTCCTGCTATATAGCTTTTTTTCTATACAACCAAATCTCTCATATATATACAGAGAACTTCCATTGAGGGATCCCTCAAATAATCTTATTTGAGGGACACCCTTGCAGGGCCCACTCTATATTGTATTTCACTAATCCCAACCGTCTATTTTATAGATACTCATTCAAAGATCATTTTTACAAAAAATAAATCACTTAAATCCGATATCATTTGACCACTCAATTGAATTATTGAAATTTTAGTACTTTCTTGAAGAATTGTGTGCATTGATTTTGTAGGACACATTTGGATATCGAAACGGTTTTCGATTTGTCTAATTTTTTGCAAGGATGATCTATGAATGTAGACTTAAAAAATAGATTGTTTGGAATGTTGAAAAAATATTTGTAGAGGACCCTAAAGGGTGTCCCTCAAATAAAAAATAATATATATATATATATGTCAATGAGATCTAGTTCAGTGAAAAAAAAAAAGAAAAAAAGAAAAAAGAGGCCAATAATAATTTTTTAAATTGAAGAGCATCAATAAATAAATAAACTGCTCTACACGCGTGGTTGCTTAATTAAGCATATTGATTTTGTTATATAAAACCAAATTTGCTGTCATTTAATGTGAAAGTTCAACTTGGTGTTTGATGAAATTAATTAGGTGTGGAGCAATGACAGAGTGAAAGCTTGCCATCACCGAGTGAAGCATTCCGGAAACAAAACAAGATACTCAATTGGGCTGTTTACTTTCAACAACGGGATTTTCCAAGTGCCAGAAGAATTAGTGGACGAAAGCCACCCACTCCTCTATAACCCATTTGACAGCCGTGCCTTTATTCGAAAATATGCTACTACTCCTGAGCTGAAGAAGGAACCCTCTCCTATCAAGGCCTTCGCCGGTGTCAAAGCTTAATTTGCAGAGTTATGGTTGCTGATGGTTTTTCTTCCAGTGCTAAATTATGGTTGCTGATGTTTATAATAAGCCATAATAAATGTGTTCTTGGTTGCTTGGAATCTGTCTTAATTTCCTTGGCTTCCGGGAACTGTGTGTCACGTCGTGCTATTATTTCTATTGGGATTCAATGCGATGCTAGTATATTCTAATGTATTATTGACTACATCTATTTTATAAAAATAAATAAATTTTCATTGGTTAGACGACCGACTGCCTAATCTTTTAAGGCCAAGTGGGTGGTTTTTATTTTTTGGTATTTGTTACTTCCTCGTGTTAATAAAATCTTATCGCTTTCAAAACCAAAAACAAAGTCAAACTTTCATGTTCTTCATTTTCAAATAGTGCTGCTATTGAGAAAGGAACACGGATGTGAAGGGAATTTATAATGTAGGAATTTCTAAAATCTCATGAAACTATGAGAAAACAAATCATCTAGTACATGCATATCTAATATGAAATCAAATAAAGTGGAAGCAAGAATAAAAGGTAGAGATTCATATAAGTCTCATTTTAGGTCCCAATCTTCCTAGCCCTATGAAAATAGCACCCAATGACTCTCTAAGACAACTATTACAAGAAGGATTGAGAACACATACTCTTGGAGCGAATCTTGAAACCAAGGATATGGTGTTCAAGTAGAGGGATTGGTCCTTTTGATGTTGACTCTCCATACTTGTCTACAAATAGGTACACAAAGGGTGCACCTCCCCAAAAAATCTTCACTAAGGATGAAGGAGAATAGGAGAATAAGGAAGATGGAAGAGAAGATGGGTGCTAGCCTCTTTTGTCCAAGTTGGCTAGCCAAAGGGAGACTAGGGAGGGAGGTTTGATATTTTCCTCTTTTCCTAAATGTCTAACTTGAAACCCTAAGGAGTAGTGGCAGATTCAGGATTCCAAAACCGATTGGGTGAAATTTACATTAAAAACTTGACGATATGAATTTTATTAATAAACATAGAAAAATACACCTAGTCAATAGATGCAAGAGTTTTTATAAAAATAAAAAATAGCCAAAATTTACCCCTTATTTTCATAAATGTCAGTTTTTAAAAAAACTTTAAAAAATAACCAAAAACTCACTTAAATAGACTCAAATGTCCTCAAAATTAAAAACAAATAAAAGAAGGAATGAATCCTAAATTCATGATTAGAATATAAATTCTGTATGCTTATTTTGTGCTACATTTTTTTTTCTCCCAGTAATATAATTATCAATTTGTTTTATTATAGTTGAACTGAATTTCATTTGTAGTTGGTGAATTGAATTTCAGATGATTGAAAACGACTTTTGGAAAGAGAAAGCTGAAGTGAGGCCGGGGAGGGTGGGGAAAGGGGATGGTGATATGAGAAAGAGTCATTCCTCTCCTTTCACTCCCTTTCAAACAAAGAACCATTTCTCTCTCTCTCTCCTCTCTCTTTGAATCACAATGCAGATGGTCTGAATCGATTTTAACTCTTAGATGCAAATAGTTTTTAACTTTGAGGGTATTTAAGTCTATTTAAGTGGATTTTTTACTATATTTGAAAGTTTTATTGTTAGCAAGAACCTTCAGATTAATTGATATGTTTTTTTCTTAAGAAAACAAAAATATCAGAAAAGTTTATGACGAACAAAAGTTGAAATTTTTGACTTGCAATAAAAGAGTCAAGTGTTGAACTTTAGAAATACCGAGCCGGCCCCAATTGATCAAGTTGAAGGTCAGAGAAAGACGACAGTATTTAATCCTGCACGTATACAACCGAGAAAAAAGAGACAAAGCTATTTCAAGGTAAAAGCTGGTGAGCCAGCAACTTGCAATGGATTTATTTATTAGGAGTTTGAATGTTCTTCTTGTCATGTAGCGGTGCGCATCTCATCTTCTGAACTAGACCGCTTCTATTTGCTTTGACCAAAAACTAAAAGACAGACCACATAACTAGACCGCATCTCATCTATTTGATTTTTTAGCCTGAGAAATTTCCCTGTGAGTTGAACAGGTCGACGCCTGTGACGTAATAAAATAAAATAAAATCATTAGTTCACTAACATTGACTAACATTTTTCAATGATGGAACCACTAACATTGATGGAACCAACCACTATAAGAAGGAGCATGAAGCATATCATTTTTCATATCCATCAGTTTTCTCTCAAAGCTTTTGCTACCAACAGCTTACCAAGTAGAGAGAACAATATTCCATAAACATCCCAGTTTTAGTGAAATGGGTTCCCTAACTGTGCCTACGCTCCCTACCATCAACTTCTCCATTGAAGACTTGAAGCCTGGTTCAGCTTCTTGGCTGTCCACCGCCAAACAAGTCCGGTTTGCGCTCGAAGAATACGGCTCTTTCGTGGCACAGTATGATCAAATTTCTGCAGAACTTTTAAACAACATGTTTGGCCAAGCCAAAGATTTGTTTGAGGTTCCCAAAGAAAACAAAGTCAAGAACGTTGGTGAAGAACCCTATCGTGGGCATATGGGTCCAAGCCCTGGCTTGCCACTCTATGAAAGCTTGTGCATCGATAATGTCACATCCCCACAAGAAACCCAAAAGTTCAAAAATCTCATGTGGCCTGAAGGAAAGAGCAATTTCTGGTAATTTCAATTATACTCATCGATATTATTTATAGTGCCGATAATTTGATTCAATTTCAATTTCATAAGTTTACCGAGAAAACATGACTCGTTTAATATCTTACTTTCTTATTTATTGTACATACTTCAATCTTATTTTTTTCTTGTTTTGGCGCATGCAGTGAAACCACAGATTCATTTGGGCAGTTATTGGCACATTTGGAACACATTGTTGAGCAACTGATGTTCGAAAGCTATGGGATTGGAAAGCAGTACGAGTCGGTTGGTAGTTCGAACGGTCACCTTCTTAGATTCATCAGATATACAGTACCAGAGGACAAGGATGCCACCGTAAGGTTTCCGAGCCACACAGACATAAACTTCACCACCATTGTTGTTCAGCATGATATCGCTGGCTTGGAGGTCAGAACCAAGGAAGGAGATTGGATTAATGTTGAGTGTGCACCCTCACAAGCACAGTTCGTATTCATGGCGGGTGATGGATTGCAGGTAGGTCAACCAATAAGTATACTTAATTTTTAATTACGAACTACTTATTTATTTGTTAAAGATTAAGCGACCTAATTATTTGTTAAAGATTAAGCTACCTTATTATAAACTCCAGCAGTCGATGTTGACTTTTTACGCAGATTGATTCCTTTTCATAGTACAACAAAAAAGTCTCGCTATACATGTGCACATATGTTTAGTTTATAAACATATTGCTTTTATTATATACAGCCAAATTTGCATTCATCCGGCAAATTCCAGAAGTCTATTCACAAACGTAACTTCTAAGAAAGAAAGATGATAGCGGATCAATTAGATTAGTCATACACTCCCACATCTTTGTCTTTAGTTTAAGAATTTTCCTTATGTAGCTGTTTATCGTTTGAAATTTGAATTTTTTTCGTCATAAGATCGTACGAGAATCTTCTTTTTAATTTCCTTTGTACTTATAGTGAAAAATAAAAACCAAATTTCCATTCCTTGACACATACATATAACATCCTTTTAAACTTGGTGCTTGATTATAATTAGGTATGGAGCAATGACAGAGTCAAAGCTTGCCACCACAGAGTGAAGCACTGTGGAAACAAGACAAGATACTCAATTGGGCTCTTTACATTCAACAATGGGATTTTCCAAGTGCCAGAAGAATTGGTGGACGAAAGCCACCCACTCCTCTATAACGCATTTGATAGCCGTGCCTTTATTCGGAAATATGCTACTACTCCTGAGCTCAAGAAGGAAGCTTCACCTATCAAGGCCTTCGCCGGTGTCAAAGCTTAATTGCAGTATGTTATGGTCAAGGCCGGCCCTGAGAATTTGAGAGTCGTGTGCAAAACTTAAACTGAATTGAATTATTAATTTTTTCAATAATTATGGTTGTTGATTTTATAAAATAATATATAAGTCATAATAAATGTATTTGTAGTTTTCTTGGCTTCCCGACTGATGAAGGAGTGGGTAAGCATATAAAATGGGAATCACTACCCACCACATGAACGTGATGAAAGATTTCAGATTGGACATAGTCAATAAAAAATATAATTATTAAATATAATAGCAATGTAAGTTTAAGTTTAAGGGCATAGATAATAATAAATAAATAAAATCATGGAATGGGTCCATAATAAAATATCCCTTAAATATAATAGCATTTTAAGTTTCTGGACATGGATCTAAAGTCCTTTAAGAAATGTTAGGGTGAAAATATGAAAAGTTTAAAAAGATGGATTTTCAACTGACCGTAACAAACTGACGACTCTCTCTCTCTCTGTTTGTGTTTCTTCTTTGTATGTCGATCTTGTCTTTGCTCTACTTCTTCAATTTATTTTTCAGTAATTGAAGGCGCCTACGTGTAATCCCAATATTGAAGAAAACGTGATCATCAAGCTTATTATTTTGCAATACCCTTTACTGTAAAATTCAATGGTTCTATCATTTCATCCCCAGATCATTATGATAGCCAATGAATTCAAGCAATATAATTATTTATAGTTAAAAAAGAAAAAAAAAATAAAAAATTCCAGCAGTATAGTTGGTATTTAAAAGCTATCGGTTTGAGGAATAGGTAGAAATGGTTGTCAATGGGTATTGGTTGAATTCTGAAACAATCAGTTGCAATAGGTTTGTGTGAAATATAAATAAGAAACATGAGATTGTAGGTATGAGAGATGTGATCGAATACGCGAACTTATCCTAACTTAGGTGGCAAGTTCATAAGTATTGAATTATTTGGACGCTCCAAATAATGTGAAATGCGTAAAAATGCTGGATTTCTAAATGAAGAGGCTCGGATCCTATGGTCACTGCACCGAAAGTTTTTTTAGGTATACTAAAAAATGTGTCTAATTAGTACCAAAAATAAATTATACATAATTACACATGTGGTTATATTTTTATATAAAAAATTAATTATATATGGACATCCAGATGTTATTATTGTGCAGACGCTGTTTACTATGATATTTACACCGTAATAATCTGCGATAGACTAAAATTTAATCTTTTTGACTAAAAAAAGTGACGTGTAGTTTACACGTACCAAGTTACAATCATTTCATTGATGAAGTTTGAAGGTCAAGAAAGACGATATTATCATATATTATGCATGTGGCTGATGGCCCAAAGAAAATATGCAATATAGTGAGAGAACCTGTTTCTTTCAAGATAAAGCAGAGTCGACGCCTTTGACAGAACGAAAGATATAATAAATTAATATTTCTCATTGCGGATAATCAGAGAGGGCCCATTCAAACTTCAAGTGAATTAATTGGAAAATCAAAATGAGATCATGTCGTGATGTGATCCATACGAGCAACCACTAACGTGTAGAAATTATATATTTTTTTTCTTCAAATAAAAATAATTTTTTTAGACATAAAAGATTTAAAGACTATTCTACTTAGCTCGGTGTCACTTCTTTCTTGTGGAAGTTGTGAGGAATAATATTTCCACACTAAAAGCTAAGGAGAATTGAAATGAGAGTTTCAATTCACAATTAATTAGAATTCTAAGTACGCACTATTTTTGTTAATTAGAACATAATTGACAGTACCTCAATAAATTGGAATTAAATCCAATAATTATGAATAAGTCAGTTAATTGAAGAATTGATTAAATCATAGCTTTTCCACTTGTAGGTGTTTTGTATCCCCAACTCCTAAATTAGTAGAGAGTTCTTACAGCACCGGATGCAGTGGCAGATGAGTCAACCAATAGATACAAGTCAAGAATGCACCACTAGAATAAAACCAGCTGACAAATGATCCTTTCAATTTTGATCAAGTTCACGGTCAAGAAGGACGATGAGTCAAAAATGATGAGCAAAAAATAATATATTCAGAAACTACTTAAAACGAAATCAGTGAGCCAGAAACAAACAACGGAAAATTACACAAGAGTATGACATATCACGTCCAGTTTGAAATGTCTACGCCTGACCAACAGAACACGTAATAAAACTAATATTATTTCGCCGCAATATGTACGTTATATATTTTTCATAAGAAAAGTCACATGAAATGATATGATAGTAAAGAACGTTGGTCACAAAACAGGAATTTGGTGTGCATGAACGTTGACCTAGTATTTATACTGGGTTTTGTCCTAATTTCTTTTGGAAAACAAGTGATCGCATGAAAAAACTACTATAAAAGGAGCATCAAACCTATCATTTTTCACATCCATCAGTTTTCTCTCAAAGCTCGTGCTACCAACAGCTTACCAAGTTCCATAACATCCCAGTTCTAGTGAAATGGGTTCCCTCACGACAGAGCATAAGCTTCCTACCATCAACTTCTCCATTGAAGACTTGAAGCCTGGTTCAGCTTCTTGGTTGTCCACCGCCAAACAAGTCCGCTTTGCGCTCGAAGAATACGGCTCTTTCGTGGCACAATATGATCAAATTTCTGCGGAACTTTTAAACAACATGTTTGGCCAAGCCAAAGATTTGTTTGAGGTTCCCAAAGAAAACAAAGTAAAGAACGTTGGTGACGAACCCTATCGTGGCCATATGGGTCCAAACCCCCTCCTGCCACTCTATGAAAGCTTGTGCATCGATAATGTGATATCCCCACAAGAAACCCAAAAGTTCAAAAATCTCATGTGGCCTGAGGGAAAGAGCGACTTCTGGTAATTTCAATTTTCACTATCGATTACTTATCCCTATTATTTATAGTATCGACAATTTAATTTTATTTCACAGTATGACATTATAAACATTTTGTTGGCGACATAAGTTTATCGAGAGAACATTACTCGATTAATTTCTTAATTTGTTATGTATTGTACATACTTCAATCTTATTTTATTTCTTCTTGTTTTGGCTATGCAGTGAAACCACAGATTCATTTGGGCAGTTATTGGCACATTTGGAACGCACTGTTGAGCAACTGATGTTCGAAAGCTATGGGATTGGAAAGCAGTACGAGTCGGTTGGTAGTTCAAACGGTCACCTTCTTAGATTCATCAGATATACAGTACCAGAGGACAAGGATGCCACCGTAAGGTTTCCGAGCCACACAGACATAAACTTCACCACCATTGTTGTTCAGCATGATATCGCTGGCTTGGAGATCAAAACAAAGGAAGGTGATTGGATTAATGTTGAGTGTGCACCCTCACAAGCACAGTTCGTATTCATGGCTGGTGATGGATTGCAGGTGGGTCCCATACACTAACCAAAAAATTAACACTCAATTTTTTTAGTTAAGAATACCCTATTTATTATTTGTTAATGAATGTAGACATTGATGTGCAAGTTGTGGTTTTTTTTATTATATAATAATTAAACTTAAGAGCATCAAAAAATACATATATAATTTGCTCTGTGTACCTGGTCAATTAAAGCATACGACTTTCATAGAACAATATTTATACACATATATAAATAAATAAACAAGACTCTCTATATACATGTTCATTCTTAGTTAAACATATAAATTCTTTATATATGCTTATGGGTCTAGGTCAATAAAAAATGATATTGAATTGCAGACACATGATCTTATATATTTTTTAAATTAAACGGCATCGAGAAATAAATAAAGAAATCGCTCTACGAATGTGCATGCTTAGTTAAACATATTGCATTAATTTGATGTGAAAATTCAACTTGGTGTTCGATTGAATAGGTGTGGAGCAATGACAGAGTGAAAGCTTGCCACCACAGAGTGAAGCATTGCGGAAACAAGACAAGATACTCAATTGGGCTGTTTACATTCAACAATGGGATTTTCCAAGTGCCGGAAGAACTAGTAGACGAAAGCCACCCACTGCTCTATAACGCATTTGATAGCCGTGCCTTTATTCGAAAATATGCTACTACTCCAGAGCTCAAGAAGGAAGCTTCTCCTATCAAGGCCTTTGCCGGCGTCAAAGCTTAATTTATAGAATTATGATTGCTGATGTTTATAATAAGCCATAATAAATGTGTTCTTGGTTGCTGGGAATCTGTCTTCATTTCCTTGGCTTCAGGGAACTGTGGCACGTCGTGCCTAATCTTTTAATTCCTAGTGGGGGGTTTTTTTTTTTTGGGGGGGGTACTTGTTACTTCCTCATGTTAATAAAATATTATTTCTTAATCTTTAAAAAAAAAAAAAAAGAGAGTCAACTTTCATGTTCTTCACCTTCAAATTGTGAGCTGATTGAGCATCGATTTCGTCATTTATTGATATATTTACAACATGGAGAAAGATAATGGGGAATTATCGTCACCTTTGTTTATTCAAAGCCATCATGGTTGAGCCCGTGTTTTCATACCCCAACTACAACGGTGATTCATAGTCGTTGATATCATGTCTACACCACGGTACTCATTCTAGAAGTGTCGTCTAGTCGAATTCAGAAAACTAATGGCATGGGAGTTTATGTCGCTGAGCTTTTTAATATCTTGATAAAAAGAGGGAAGAATTTTATTAAATCAACAAGAATAAAGAGTACGAAAAACACATATTGTAAATGAAGTCATCACAATAACAATATGTCAAACATGAATAAACTAGAGTTCATAATATAGCCCCCGACCCATGCAACAAAGTGGGTTGGCCTGAGTCAATGAGATCAAAACTCGGCCCTGCCCGACCCAATTGCTTGATGACTAAGGCCTTGGCTAAGTCTTTAAAACCCAGGCCTGATCCATTTGAGCCCATTATGACACAACCTAGCCTAGTCCATTAGGCCCTCCCAAACCTGCCCATATTATAAATAAGATCTATCTAATATTCTATAAATATTTCAGGTAGGTTAATAATTACCCTTTATATGTAAGACATATTTATAGTTAGTAAAATACATAACGGAAAAAGTACGAATAAAATACTTACGTATTTTATTCGGTAAAATTTTGGCAAAATACAAATGAAAAGTTCGGCCACTATAAAATATTTTACATGTATACTATGATATGTGTAAAATACAATAATATGTGAAAAACACGTGTATACTATGTAAATTTTGTTTGTATTATTAGAAAATTTGTGAAAAACATGTGTATTAAACGTGAAGAATACGTACATATGTGTATAATACTTGTAATGTACATTTGATTTTTAAAATATATGTATTTTACCAAGTCTTTAAAATGTGGATGGAAAACAGAATTATTTTTGAAATATACGTTACGAGTATTAAACGGGAAAATACTAACTAGGTTTACTACTATGTGAACAAAAAATGCAAAAAAAACAAAAAACCAAAGCCAGCCCTGCTGTTGGAGCTTTGAATTTGAAGAATGCAATGCTAATTGCAATTAAGTCTATAGAATAATTGTTATTAATTAGGCTAATTTCTAGGTATATTGATTATATCAATCCTATTAAAAAAATATTCAGTATATAAATTATCAAAAAGAAGAAAATATTGATTACGTTGTGTAAATTCAAGAGTGGAAGCCTTTCATTGCAAATGTAAAGTGATGTGGATTAAATTCATTGCCCTATTCTAAATGAGATTAACAAAATCAATAAACATGGTGCTTTGGAAAAAGTACTTAAATTTCAATAATTTAATTGAGTTGTCAAATGATATTGGTGAAACAAGAATGTCCTTCAAATACATGCCTGTTGAATTAGTAAAATACAAAGTGCGCTCTACAATAGTGTCCCTCAAGTAAGCTTATTTGAGAGATCCCTCAATACAAACTATATATATAATTTGATTTACTACTAAATTCTACTAAATTGTGTAGATTTTTATGATTGCAAGACCTGCATTAGTTTATCTATCCTGGTATAATCTTCTCAAAGTGCCAATCATTAAGTCAATAACAAAAATTACAAATTGCATATATTCAATATATTATAGATATATAACTATATGCAAATATACATATGCCCATAATTACAAAAATGTTGTACATTTTTATTAAGCTTCTTGTAGTTTGCATTTTGGTCCACTATTTTCATGGACTGTTGTCGTCTTGTCTTCCCTGGATTTTTGTTTGTCCAAGACTTGTCAGTCATATATTGTGGCTTATCTTATTTTTGAGAGAATAGCGATAGGATTTTATTAATAGGATAAGACATAACTATATTGTGGCTTATCGAATAAGGAATGAATGATTAATTTTCTTTGTAACGTATCGTAAGGACAAATTAGTGATACCAAATTTACTTTATAAATGTTGACTGGTATCCAATAAAATTGTACTTAGGGGAAGAGGGTGGTCTAGGTTGTACCTCGGGTCGAAATCAATGATTTTTAATCAATCCTATCTAATACAATTTTTTATTCGAGTTAATATTTTACGATCCACATTAAGTGTCGTACAATATTTTTTTTGGGTTACATTTGGAGGAAAGAAACCCCTTGGGTTTCGAATCTGGGTGTCAAGCAGGGGGAAGGGGGGAGGCCACCACCACTGTGGTACCTGCTCTCGACGTGTCGTACAATATTTCGTAGTCTTCAATGCATATAATTGAATCCACATTAAGCATTTTACAAAATTCAATCTGAGCAAATTCGATTCAAGAGATCTTCCTTTCTAATCCTCGTATCCAAAATAGTCCTTAATCAAAGAATTGCTAATTGGGCATTAATGATTTGTAAAGACTAGTACACAATGACAATGACTAGTCTCATGTCATTCACGTACAAATAATGACTAGTCTCAAATCATTCAAGTAGAGACATTGAGACAAAATGTAGTTGCTTGAGAGTGGGTTACCTGAGCGAAATCAACCAATAGTTCTTGTATGGAATTTTTACTTATATGTCAAACAAGAACTCTGAGTTGTCATAATGCAAAGTAGTCCTTAGACGTGATTAGGTACCACGTTTGTCTGGATATGTCGTTAATCTTTGACAATGCAAAATAGTCATGTCCTAATCGAGGATGTGTCTCATGTAAATACATGCGAGTGTACACAAGAATCGAGTGGTCGATTCCAAGTTGGAGGAGGTCCCAAAAGTCAAACAATATGGTAGAATATTTTCAGATATATTTCATTCTCCAAAAGGAGGTATTTATAATAAGGTTACAAACCCTAGTAGGGTTAGACAAGGAAAACAAGTGGTATCCTAATTACATAATATCTATACAAAAGGAAAAATAAAACCCAAATAGAATAGGATATACTCTACTCGCCAACACTCCCCCTCAAGTTGGAGCAAAGACGTCACGCATGCCCAACTTGTCAAGCGAGTTGAGAAAGATACTTGTAGAAACAGCTTTCGTAAGAACATCAGCTAACTGATACTCTGAACGGATGAAGGGGAAGGACACAATCTCCGCATCCAACTTTTCTTTAATGAAATTTCGATCAACCTCCACATGCTTTGTACGGTCATGTTGTACAGGATTATGAGCAATTGCAATCGCAGCCGTATTGTCACAATATAAATCCATGGGTTTATTAGGCCCAAAACCAAGGTCTTTCAACAATCTCCTCAACCATAGTAACTCAGATACACATAACACATCAAGTGGAGTCTTGAAATCAAGAACCCGACTAGGAGTACGGTTAATCAAGTAGGCAGCGGCCAAGACACCATGTCCCCAAAGATGATGGGGAACAGACGTATCCAACATCAGAGAGCGAGCAACTTCAAGTAACTGGCGATTCTTCCTTTCAGACACACCATTCTGTTGAGGTGTGAATGGAGTGGTAGTTTGGTGAATGATACCTTGCTCACGAAAGAATTGGGCCAAGGTATGATTCACATATTCACCGCCATTATCAGTGCGAAATACTTTAACACGAGCATAGAACTGAGTAGACAGCATGGCACAAAAGTCAGGAAGAATAGAGGCAACATCATTTTTATTCTTCATCAAATACACCCATGTTAAACGAGTGCAGTCATCAATAAACGTCACAAACCAACGGAAACCTTGAGAAGTCACACGAGCAGGACCCCAGACATCAGAATGTACTAACTCAAAAGGCAAAACAGCTTTATTATTACTTAAGGGAAAAACAGTACGGTGGCTCTTGGCCATTACACAAGTCTCACAATTGAAACTAGACTCATCACACGAACTAAATAACGAAGGAAACAAATGTCTAAGATAACCAAACGACGGATGTCCTAAGCGACGATGCCATAACCAAAGTTGTTGCTTATCTTTGACACTGCCACTCAGAGCTTTATTAGCGACACAATCACGAACTGCTGCAGCCGGCAACTGTAAGTAATATAACCCCCCTATCCGTTTACCATGCCCAATCTTCTCGTGAGTCCTGAGATCCTGGAAAAAACAATGGGTAGAATAGAATGTAGCAGAAGCGTTAAGTGTATCAAGTAAACGCCCAACAGATAACAAATTGCAATGAATATTGGGAACCAAGAGTGCATGAGATAGGGGTAAAGAAGGAGTAAGATGGATGGTACCTTCACCAATAACTGGGGAAGGTAAACCATTAGCACTAGTAATATATGGGTCACGAGGGTTATGCGACAACTCATCAAATATTTTATCATTATAAGTCATATGATCAGAAGCACCAGTGTCAATTATCCAAGTAGTAGAACCCATAACTGGCATAGTATCAGAAGCACACAGATTTGCAGATGGAGTCGGAGGACGGACCTCATCAGGAGTCACAGTGTAAGTGGCCTTGGGACCATACATACGAGCTTTGTAGTCAGCAAACCAATCAGGGTAACCATGCTCCTTAAAACACTTCTCAGAGTAATGATCCCCATTACAATGGCGGCATTTAGGCGGACTTTCAAAAGAGCTAGAGGTGGGGGCAGAAGGACGAAACCCAGCAGAAGACCCAAACTTTTTTGACGGAGAGCGACCGGTCGCTACTTGCGGGGCGACCGGTCGGTGACGTGCTGGATCCACTTTAAGAGCCAGGGATCCTCTTCCAAGCATAGCGGACTGACGGGTATCTTCTTCCATGACCATGGCATAGGCTTCGAGTGGGGGTGGAACAGGACTAAGAGCAAGAATACGGCTACGAACACCATCATACGGTGGATCTAGCCCACCAAGAAAATCATAAACTCGATCGGCTTCAATTTCTTTCAGACGACGAGCCCCATCAGCAGAACAACTAAACTCATTCGGACGCAGACAATCAATCTCCTGCCAGATAGCATGAAGTTTTTCATAGAACACTTTCACAGATTCACCATTCTGACCTATAAGTATGGATTGCCGTCGGAGTTGAAACAAACGAGAACTATTCTGAGTCACAGTATAGGTCTTCCGAGCAGCCTCCCATATATCATAGGCAGTATCACCATGTTCGAACAAGGCACGAACTGGTTTAGTCATGGAATTGAGAAGCCATGACTGCACCAGACAATTATCTTCTTCCCATTCATCATAGGTAGCGGAATCTTGAGACGGAGCAGGCTTCTTCCCATTGATCCAACTTGCCATACGACGACTAGTAATCGTAATACGCGCACCACGAGACCAAGAGGCATAATTGGAGCCATCCAATTTGTCAGATGTAAGCGGGGTAGAATAATCACGCGAGGGACGTACCTCCTTCGGTGTAGACGCACTAGCACCAGTCACAACTATGGAATCATCACCCATGATAGCAGCGGAAACAAACACAACACGAAGCAGATACGATAAACACGGCACAGGCACGGACACAAGAACCCTAAAAGAAAATTAGGGCACAGAGTAGAACACAAGCACAAGAACCCTAAAAAGAAATTAGGGCACAGAGTAGAACACGGGTGGGCACAATACACAGGTTACCAGAAAGTCGGCTCTGATACCAAGTCAAACAATATGGTAGAATATTTTCAGATATATTTCATTCTCCAAAAGGAGGTATTTATAATAAGGTTACAAACCCTAGTAGGGTTAGACAAGGAAAACAAGTGGTATCCTAATTACATAAAATCTATACAAAAGGAAAAATAAAACCCAAATAGAATAGGATATACTCTACTCGCCAACACCAAATACTGAATTTTGGCAATTGGAGTGAATTTTATGTGTGGTGATGTAAACTTAGTGAATGAAAAAGGAGCGCAAAAAAAAAATAAAATGAAAACACTTTCAAGTTATTTTAAAAATTAAGGGTGATTTTGAAAAAATAATTTCACTCTTTTGAAAACTAAAAACAAAGCATGTTACCATACATGTTTTCATTGTTCACTTTTCAAAAGAAGTGAAAATGGAAACTAAAACTTGAAAATGAAATGGTTATCAAACAACCTTTTAGTTTTCTTGTTTTGTTGGTTAATCAAGCAAGTATGGTCCAATGAAGCCAATTCCAGCTGCTTATCAACCCATGTTCGTAGGTCAACTTCTAGATCTTAAATCATCATTGTAGAGTGCTCGGATGGGGATGGTTCCTTTATGAAAGTTGTTCCAATGGACGTCCAAATTTGGGATTCATTTATGAAGTATTCAATCCTCAGCCGGTCGCACACTCAACCATCTTCAAGAGGACACCTATTGGGTTGTTTCCAACTCTTTGTGTCTTGTCATGCCACATTACCCTCAAGCCATGTATCAAACGAATTCATCATTGGAGAGATACAAAGAGGAACAAA
The DNA here is from genome assembly GCA_020521455.1 of Prunus kanzakura. Lineage (NCBI taxonomy): Eukaryota > Viridiplantae > Streptophyta > Magnoliopsida > Rosales > Rosaceae > Prunus > Prunus kanzakura. The sequence goes on along the minus strand of BPUM01000845.1, from coordinate 370,187 downwards.
AGTGAACCCTGACATTGGGGATTGATAGCAAGGAGAACAGAAAGAATATTAAACCCTAGAAGAGTTAATGGGACAGTTGGAATAGTGAATGGGCAGCTAGAATAGTTAATGAGCAGCTGGGAGTTAAAGTAACAAGCACCTCTCTCTCTTTGATATCAAGGACTCACGTTGGAAGCAAGGAGGAGAAGAGGAAGAAGCTCTGAAAATCACCATTGAATCCAACCCTTGTGGTTTGTTCAAAAATATGTACACTTGTTTTAATTATGTCTAAGTTTATATTTTTAGACTGTATGAGGAACTAATTTCCTTTAGTTAGGGCTTAGGTTGAAACCCTAACCATGAATTCCGATGTTATGGATTTAGTTTGAGTTTATAAGGTTTGGATTCCATTGATGAATTTCTTTTCATTTCTTTCATAGATGCTTCATGTATGCAATCTTTGATTAGCTACCTTGGGTTGTATGTATCTTGGTATTGTTTAGAAGGGTTTGTGGACCATCATATCATCATTTCTTCTATTAGCAATTCATGAATGGCGTAAGAATTGTTCATATGAATTCGTATCTAGAATTCCTAATGTGAACATCATGATTTAGGGTTCTTGTGATGTTCATATTCTCATATCCTTAATGAATTCATTTGTGTTTTCAGTCTAAGTAAACATCATGCCTAGATATTGCACTTATGGGTACAAACTTTGTGTAAGCGTCATGCCTGAAAGAATACGTGAGAAGAATCTATGCGAACATCTTCATCAATGAATCTAGATTTGTATAGGATGGATAGGGTGGATTCCTGCCTCTGTTGTTCTACCTCCTATCCCCTTTTGTGGGTTTCTATTGAATTCCATTTTCCACCAAAAAAAAAAAGAGAGGGTGGATTCCAAAAGCCTTATCAACTTCACATCATTGTATCCCTTCATTAGATCTTAATTTGCCTTAACTCTTTGTGTATTATCTTGTTACTAAATTTAGTTTGTTTCCTTAGGTCAGGGTTGAAAAATACATACGTACGTGTATACTCTTTCAAGTTTTAGCTTGCTTAGATACAGAGAGAGAATATACAGAGACATAATGATTCCTTTTATATAATTTCAGATACGACAAATTAATAACTCACCCTATGATTGGCTTCCGACGGGTTTTAGGGTTGATCAACATTTGTAGGGAAACCATGATGCATAATTCGTATTTGTATAGTAACATTTAAATTGGTTTTTTTCAATCGACATTTCTTATGAAATAATAGATTTTCAACTAATGTGTTTTACTATTGTTTTTTGCTCCATCCTGGAAGTTCTAGGGGTTTAATAATCGCTTGATTTTCAATTAAGAAATATCGATTTCTATTCAATTCTCCTGATTTTCTCATAAATGAGTTGTCATTAACTTTTAGGCCCAAAGACATTTTTGGTCTCTGTAGTTTGGCACTTCAACAACTTTTGATCAGGTAGTTTCAATTCCGTCAATTTTGCCACTGTAGTTTCGTATTTGTAACAATTCAAGGACATGTTAGTATTCTTGTCAATTTCTTTAACGATGCAAGGGGCAATTTCGTCAACCCAAAACCCTTGAGCGTAAGAGCTCGTCTGAAATTCTCCCCATTCATATTAGCGCTCGAAATTCAACAACTAATCCCAATTTTTGAAGAACCCTAAACCCAAATTACCAATTTCAAGCCCTAATATGAAATTAGGGGAGTTTCATATGAGCTTTTATGCTCAAAGATTTTGGGTTGACGAAATTACCCCTTGCACCGTCAAAGAAATTGAGAGGAATACTAACTTATCCTTGAATTACTACAAATATGAAACTACATGGTCAAAATTGACGGAAGTGAAACTACAGGGTCAAAAGTGGTTGAAGTGCCAAACTATAAGGACCAAAAGTGACTTTTAGCCTAACTTTTATTTGATGAAGATAATCTGTGAGTTGACTTCAAGTCATACCATTTTGATTTCATTTCTTTTTCTGAATCTAAGATATCGTACCTAATAATCATATTCTACGCGGTAATAATTATATTCTTTACTTTCTAATTTTGATTATAAAAAAAAGGGTACAACTTAGAGCTTATATATATTAAAAGTTGAACGACAAAGGACTCACTAGTGTAGTGGTTCGGAGTAATTGCTCCTCTAGACAAGGTTCTGAGTTTGAGTCCTAGCACCTGTATTTTGTTTGTGAGTTTATTATATTATTGCTCCTCTCAATAGGAAAGGTTCTAAAAAAAATTGCGAAGTTAGAGAATAATATATACGTACGTACGTATTTTTCAATAATACTTCCATTTTCCGTCACGTCTCAAAAACTCGATAAAATACACGTTTTAAAAAAATCAAACATACAATACACGGATTGTGCACGTATGTATATATATTAAAATATTATATAGTGGCCGAACTTTTCAGCTGTACCTTGGCAAAATTTTGCCGAATAAAACACGTAAGTATTTTATTTGTATTTTAAAAAATAAAAAAAGCGGCAGCCTAGGCGCTATTAGGCGGTCCTTTATTTATTTATTTAATTTTTTTAATAAAATAGTACGGCCGGACAGCTATACTTTTTAAATATAATATATTTAAAGCGTATAGCCGCGCCGCTATACTCGTAAAAAAAAATAATAGCATAGCCGCACGGCTATCCCAGGGTCCTTTTATTTAATTTTTTTAAAGAAATAGTATAGCCGGGCGGCTATACCCTTTAAATATAGAGATATTTAGTCATATACCCATTCTTAGATAAATAAACCCTACACCATTTAATTTCTATAAACAAACCCAAAAAATGATAGCTTACCCTATTGAAATTAATTTTGATTATTAAATTACTTTGATGCCCTATTGAGTGTTTTGGGCTTTTTTTTATGAGGTTTTGGGGTTAGATTTGTTTTAAAAAATCAATGGCAGTTTTGTAATTTAAAAGAAGTTAAAAACATTTTTGTTATGTTGTAAATGGGTTTTTTTTTTTTATAATTTGGCCTCCTATACTAGGTATAATAGTGAATCTCCCATAAATATATTTAATGGAATATAATCACGCTTTCAGCACAGTATGTTTTGTTTGTTTCAAGACTAGAAGGCGGTTAACAGATAGCAAAGATCACGTTTCTTCCGAGAAAATAACAAATAAAACCAGGCTAAAGATGTTAAGTGTAGTCCATGCCAATAAGGCCCTCAACTGGAAATCTGCAGAGTTTGTCGAAAATGTCTCTAAATCAAAGTCCACAATTCACAGAAATCATATTTTGAACCCAAAAAACAAACTTAAAAACAAAGACTGATTAAAGAAACACAGGCTTAATAAGGCTGTTAATGGTATTTACAATGGCCTGTATTAGTTGGCGCCGGTGGTTTTACATAATCTAAACCAGTTTTTCTTTTGGTCTGACTGACAGTTACACACAGGACCTTAGGAAGAATCAAAAAAATCTGGACTGCACAACTACACAATAAATGAGGTACCAAAAACGTGGTGGTGCCTGCCCTATAAAGAAAGGCATGCATCTTATGCTCTAAGCAACAGTGAGTGTGAGTTGAGGTTTTACAATATCCAACAAGCAAGCAGTTTTTATATTGCCTTTGTGTTTTTCTCTTCCCTTTGTTCAGAAAGAGAGAGTATGGAGATGAAACTGATGGGTTGTTGGTCTCTGATAGTTTTTGGGTTGGTGGTTATGGTTTTGAACAATGCATGTCCTGCAAATGGGGTCACATGCCAAGAGGCCCTAATGACTTTGATGCCCTGTGAGCCATACTTGGTGGGTTCTGGCCCAGCCACTCCTGCCGTTCCTTGTTGTGCTGGTGTCCAAACCCTTGTTTCTGAGGCTTCCTCCACTGAAATCCGCAGGAGCCTCTGTGAATGCTTGAAAAAAGCTGCAGCTGGGATGAAGATTGACCCAGGCAGACTTAAGGCCATGCCCGAATACTGCAAGGTCTCCATGCCCGTACCTCTTGACCCCGCCGTCGACTGCAGCAAGTAATCTCTCTCTCTCTCTCTCTCTCTCTCTCTCTTCTTATTTATGTATCTAAGAATATCATACAGATTTTTTGTTCATATGATATACATGATTTGGTTGGACTAATGTGTTCTTTTTACTTTTGTGATGTGCAGAGTTCCTCTGTTCTAAAGGGTGTGCATGATGATGGTATGAAATAAAACTCGGAGAATGATTAGCTGCAAGCCAGATGTTTTGGGATGTGCAGAAAATTAATTTGTGTTTGATTCCTTGTGTGCATCCAAAATATGTATTGAAAAGCAATTATAAAGTAAAAGAATGATATCATTTCTCTAATTTTTCTCTCTTTTTTCTTAACTTGGTTTAGTATCTGCTCCCAACTAAAAAGCAATTAAGCTGTATCCTTTAACAAGGCTATAAAATTTGACACGCATCAGATGACAAAAACTAAATAAAGCTCCAAACTCGAAATGCAGCCTCCAAACTCTTCTGAAATAATATGACTTTTATTACCAATAAAAAATAACCCACCAACCCCATCAGCACCAAACGTGTTTTCAGCTGTGGAGGCTTGTTTGAATGAGACTGAGAGTTACTGTTGCATGTCAAGACATTGTCCAGGAGCCTTACTGTTATACCATTTTCATGAGCAAAATTTCACTCACCAAAATCTACATTGCTAGGTATTATACTCGGTACAATGTTAACTACCCTGTAATGAAAAAGAAGAAGAAAAGATTAGCATCAATGCAAAACTTAATCTCTGATTCTCTCTGTGTCTCAGAAATGAAAAAAATCAAGAAATACCAATGTCTTGTTGAGCAGCCAGCGCAGAAGGGCCAGTTGAATTGCAAAAATAGAGTGAAGCCACATTCTATCCACCGTGAACCCAAACACTGTGATCCCTGCTCTATTATTCTCCAGATATTTCACTGCAAAAGCGACCACGCGCTATCATTACAAAAAAATAGAAAGAAGCAAAAACATAAATAAATAAATAAATTCAACACTGTCACTGAAGATGATGATCTGTTCCTACTACAACCTAGAGCTTGTCTTTTCTGGAATGAGATTGTGTGAGTGTAAATTGGCACCAGCTTGGTGTTGTCCAAATCGTCATCTTCTCCAGCTTCGTCATCTTCTGATTCGATATCAGCACCAAAAGGAAACACTTGAGCTGAAGAAATCGGAGCCATTGGAGTCTCACTTTCTGTGTAATCAAAAGACTGTATTGTGGCGCAGACATGCCACTTTGCAGCAAGCCCCGTCATCGACTGTGTTTTGTGTGTTATTTTTGTTGCACTTCGCAGGCAAATGAAAAGGCTAATAACTAGGCTAATGGAACATAACTGCAACATTACCAGAAAACAAAAATGGCAATATATATATAATTTGATTCAGATATTGTCACATATGTAAGTGAACGAAAGATTGAAAATTACCGCAAGCTCTCCAGCCTTGAAGATATTAATATGAGCACTAGACCTAGTTCCCATGACCAGAGAAATGAGCTGACTCGCCGTGACCATAATTAGAGAGAGCAAGATGAATACTCGAAACCTATGGCTCATCAGCCGAAGGTTCCTTCTGATCTTGAGGTGTTCCATCAAGATCAGCTCAACCTCGGTCTCCTTTTGAAAAACTTGGGCAAAATTTTCTTGTCTCAGTATTTGAAGACGGCAAATAAGCCGGAACAGAACACACACCAGGAAGAAATTTGTGGTTCGATAAAGCCAGGAACACACATCCAACGTACACAAAATCGTGTTGCTTAAATAGATGTTCCCATAATACGGTAATTCGGTTGCTCCTGAGACATACCACCATAGCTTATAGAGACACTCTGCTTCAAAACAGGGGAAGACGATCATGCAGAGGAGCTTCATTGAATTCTGCAATCGTAAAAACATAGAGATTAGAAGCTCAAAGTTTCAAGATTTTGTCTAAGGTTTTGTTTTGAATCAACTAATTATATATACCTGAAACTGTTGTTTACATCCATGGCGAACCTTCTCACTTGCGTCATATAATTTGTCAAGGAAGAGAAACCTCCTCAAACCATATTTGCGAGTCCAGCAGGAGAGGCTGTTGAATGCGAGCACTGAGAATAAAGAAAGTGATAACTGAGAAACTATATGGTAAGGCCTGCTGTGATTCTCATCGCAGTTGGAGCAGGAGAGGAGAAAGTGTGAGACAAGCGGCACGCCAATGGCTAAAACAAAGAAGATGGACCATGAAATACCAGTCCTCCATACATTGGACTGATCCACGAAAACCCATTTGAGGCATGCATCGAAGCTCTTCAATAAAAGTCCTTCGTTACAGCAAGGGCAAGGTAGGCAACCGCCTACCCCAAATTTTTTCACCCAAAAAAGAACTATATGTAAGCAAAGCTACTCCAACCCAGCCCATGTGATGGTGTCTACCCAGCCCATGTGATGGTGTGAACCCATGCCTACCCAAACACATAAAAAAACTTCTCTTTTGGCAGCATCATCTTCTCATATCTAAGGCGACAAGTATTCTTCTTATTGTCTTCTCTTTAATTATCTTCTTCTGATGGGTCTTTCCTCAAATAAATGTATGCATCTTAATTTTAATTTGAAATTGAGTATTCTAGGGTTTAATTATGAATAAATTATAATTTGGGGTAAAGTTTTAGATTTAAATAGTTTACTTTTGTGTTGCATTGCATTTATCTATTTTTTTTAGTTTTTTTTTGTTAAGCTTTTATTTATGTATAGAGATGCGTATTTGAGGGTAAGGCTCATTACGTCCTCTGACTAGGTGTATATTTTTATTTTTATGAATGAAATTCACTCGTATCTTCAAGTTTTTAAGGTAAGTTTCGCCTACTTGACTTTTAAATCCTGGATCCGCCACTGCTTGGAGCCAATCATTGCCCCATTTCCATGTGATCCTTGAAACTGTCTAGACTCTAGGTTGTTTTGAGATAGCATGTGTGTGTGTGTGTGTTTTTTGAGCAGATTTGGCTTGCTGCCAAGTTGAGACTCGTAGTGCAATTACCAAACAAGGAGACATGAATTGCATTTTCGTAACCAATTACCACCCTTCTGTTTCTTAGATAAAAACAGCTCGAGCATTTTTATGTAGGGGAAAACCTGCTCAAGCGTGTTTTGTTAGAGACTATTTGCATTTTATCTCAAACTTGATAAACTTTTCATGTGTCCTTGTGTCTTGTAGCATTGAGTTATATTTAAATTAGGAAATTGAGTTGGGGTAAATATTATAGAATCAAGTTATCTAATCCTCGTGGGATCGACCTTGTGTTTACTTTTCTATACTCCAATAAATTTGCATATCTTAATAAGTTGAAATTTAGTTAATCTATTTAACCAACCTCTTTTGTGGTAGGATTTTGTGGGTTTTGCTTTACCAAAAGGATTTCTCTTTCCTTCTATGTGCATGAAAGCTTCCGTTTTCTTATGTTTCATTTTTCTTCTACGAAAAGCGATTGTTGAGAGTTATTACATTGAGCATATTCCAGTAGTCTACCACATTCTTTCACTGAGTAAATGACAACTATATTTTTTTTTTTTGACACAAGGTAAATGACAACTTAACACTATCGCATATATATTCGATTAAATTATTTAGTAAATTACTTTTAAGGTAAAAAAACCAAGGTATTTGGGCTTCAGTAAAATCAAAAAGCCCAAAAGTACCCATCTCACGACCTTCCTGGGATGGTGCTTCCTCCAGTCCTCAGCTGCATATAAGTTGAGGGAAAATCTTGGTATGTTCTTCTTCCCAGTTCATCATTTGATAGGGGAAGCGAAGATGTACTTCAACAAAAACACGAGCAAAAACACATTTGGCCCCAACAATAATTAACACAATCTCAAACAGGGTTTGCTTCATCCTGCACATTTGATGGGGAAGGAAAGGGAACCTCCCCCATACCAGCAAGTTTTTTGGCTTCTTTTTTTTTTTTCAAATGTTTTTCTAAGGCCAAAGCTGGAAGTTACGAAAAAATTGTACGTTTACAACGTGAAGGTTCTCAATAGAATTTCCCTTATGATAATAGCCTGTAAAACATAATAACCTGTGAAGGCTTCTACGACAAAATTCTCCTCAAATATATTCGATTTTACTACTAATTACGCAACGATAATTAGTTAAATAATTTTAAATTGTTTATTGTATTAGAAGGGATGAGAAACCCTTGATTTATTCTAATCCTAACTTCTTTCTTCAACCTAATTCGGTTCTATATTTGTCAAACCCTTGTTTATGTCCATTCCATTTCATTGTAAGGTTTAGGATGTCAAACTTTACCTTCGAGTTGTTTGATGATCTTTCGTCAAAATTGGTATATATATAATGTAGCTACTTTTGCTGAAATTAAACTATTTACCTCGGTTGAGTATAAATGTGTTTATAATATGCTTGTATTCAACACCATAATCTTTACCAATATCACCAGAGAAGACATGGGAAGAGAAGCCTATTTCATCGAAGCTATATCATGAAAATACAAAATATTAAAAAATATAGCTTCCAAATTCATGTTTATTTTTTGAAGAAAAGAAAATTAAAGAAGGAATAGGTATTTACCTCGAGACAAGGCCAAAATTTGTTCTGAGAAAGACTTCCATACGAGGGGAGGGACTATATCTACTTGTTTTGTCTCATCAAATTATAAGCGCAATTGTGCGGTAGAGAGAAGCCCTGCAGGGGCGATCTGAGAACACGTGAAATGTAAAGAACAGCAGGACCGAATGACGGCCCTCTTGGGTTATGCTGTTCCTGCATACATGTGATCTCAGATCGCTCCTGTGGGGCTCCACTACCATTGGGCTTCTGCGGAGAACTTGGTGATGCCACAAGTGTTGCTCATGGGTGGTTGTCATAAGCACTGCCGAGTACTTCACCTAGTTGAACTTGTACTACACTGCAGTACATAAGAGAAACTTAATAGGCATTAGGGGGGTGAGTACGACTTTGTACTTCTTAAAATGCATGTCTATTTGTACTATAGAACTCTAACGCCAAATCTGCCCAGAACAATAGGATATTCCGTGAAGATTGATGGGCATGGATGTATTTGAACCCCAGATTTGCACAGTAAATCCTCTTTTAATTTCTACCAGGGAAAAAAAAATCAAATTTTACGGTAAATTTGAATTGTGTCTTTTAGGCCTATATTATATAAAAGGCTTAAATGTTTAGATAGTCCCTATGTTTTCAATTTAGAAGGGTGTATTCAATTTAGATTTTAAATGATTTTAAAAGAGTTATAAAGTTGATGTGGAGTTTAATTTAATTTAATTGAGTTTGACTGAATTCAACAAACTCCACATATAGATTTTGACTGAATTCATGTATGTATTTTAACTAAGTTTGTTAGAGTTTTATTATTGATTTTAATGGAGTTTATAGCATCAAAAATCAAAGGGTTTAGGGGCGATGATGGTGGTGGTGATGGCGATGGAGGTGGCGAGGGTGGTTTGTGGGTGATGGTGGGGGAGGTAGTAGTGGAGGAGGTGGGGGTGGTAGTGGTGGTGGCGGTGGGAGTGAGGTGGTGGAGGTGGCGACTGTGGAGGTGATGGTGATGATGTTGGCAGTGGCTATGGTGGGGGTAATGGTGGGGCTGATAGTGGGGGTAATGGTGGGGCTGATAGTGGGGGTGGTAGTGGTGGTGAAGGTGGGGGTAAGGGTGGTGGTGGCGGTGGCAGTGATGGTGATGGTGATGGCGGTGGGGGTGGTGGTGGGGTGGTAGTGAGGGCGGCAGTTGGTGGTGGTGGTGGTGGAGGTGGCGGTGGTTGTGCTGGGGGTGGCAGCGATGACGATGACTGTGGTGGTGGTGGTGGCAGCGGTGGTGATAGCCATGATAAGATGGTGGTAGTAGAAGTGGTGAAACTTTACCTTCAAGTTGTTCGATGATCTTTCATCAAAATTGGTATATATATATTGTAGCTATTTTTGCTGAAATTAAACTATTTACCTCGGTTGAGTATAAATGTGTTTATAAGATGCTTGTATTCAATACCATAATCTTTACCAATATCACCAAAGAAAACATGGGAAGAGAAGCTTATTTCATCGAAGCTATATCATGAAAATAAAAAATATTGGAAAATATTGCTTCCAAATTCATGTTTATTTTTTGAAGAAAAGAAAATTAAAAAAGGAATAGGTATTTACCTCGAGGCAAGGCCAATATTTGTTCTTAGAAAGACTTCCACACGAGGGGAGGGGACTATATCTACTTGTTTTATCTCACCAAATTATAAGCGCGATTGTGCGGTAGAGGGAAGCCCTGCAGGGGCGACCTGAGAACACGTGAAATGCAAAGAACAGCAGGACCGAATGACAGCCTCTTGGGTTCTGCTGTTGCTGCATACATGTGATCTCAGATCGCTCCTGTGGGGCTCCACTACCATTGGGCTTCTGCGGAGAACTTGGTGATGCCACAAGTGTTCCCCATGGGTGGTTGTTATAAGCACTGCCGAGTACTTCACCTAGTTGAACTTGTACTACACTACAGTACATAAGAGAAACTTAATAGGCCTTTGGGGGGTGAGTACGACTTTGTACTTCTTAAAATGCATGTCTATTTGTACTAGAACTCTAACTCCAAATCTGCCCAGAACAATAGGATATTTCCCGTGAAGATAAAATCCTTGGATGGGCATGGATGTATTTGAACCCCAGATTTGCTCAGTAAATCCTCTTTTAATTTCTGCTGGGAAAAAAAAATCAAATTTTACGGTAAATTTGAATTTTGCTATTAAGCACTTTCTTTTATTTTAGGCTTTGAATATATGTCTCAATTTTTTTGTACTCAAACTTCTAGAACCTTAATTTCATGTCGAGATATTTAGTCATATTAACACTAAAACTATAAATAAACCCTACACCATTTAATTTCTATAAACAAACCCAAAAAACACACAAAAAATGACAGCTGGCCCTATTGAATTTAATTTTGATTATTAAATTACTTTGATGCCCTATTGAGTGTTTTGGGCTTTTTTATGAGGTTTTGGGGTTGTGTTTGTTTTAAGAAATCAATGGCAGTTTTGTAATTTAAAAGAAGTTAAAATCATTTTTGTTATGTTGTAAATGGACTTTGGGTGTGTTTCTAAAGTCCATTTCATATAGGGTTTTTTTTTTATATATAATTTGGGCTCCTATATTGAGTATAATAGTGAATCTCCATTTCATGTCCCACTCTGCCTCATTTCGTCAACTCCCTTAAAAAAAAAAAGACCAGTCTGCGGAGCAAGTTCTTGAGTCCAATGTGAATTTTGAAGGATAAAGACGACAAGTAGAAAGGAGGATAATCCCATAAATATCAAAATGGAAGAAACATAAATCTTGGGCGAAGAAACTTTAACAAAGGAAGCAACATCAATTCAAATAATCAAAATGGAAGATGAATCCCTCTACGTTTTGTCTACAAACTTACGGGCATAAAAAAGTGCAAAGTGTCACATAGATCTACCCGATGCAAGATACCAAATTATTCATAAAGAGACTAAAGATGCCAGAAAAGTAATGACGCAAATTTTACTAAGAATGATGACGGTTAAGGGCAATTATTTTATAAATGCTTCAGTTCGCATCAAGATGCACAAGATGTATGGTACATAGATAGCGGATGCAGTAATCATGTATGACGGATGTATGACGGGACGCATCAACTTATCTATGACGTGCTCTATGTTCCTAATTTGGCTCAAATTTTATAAGTGTTGGACAACTTGTGCACAGAGATTTCATGGTTAAATTTGAAAATGACAGCTGTGTTATTTCTGATAAAAAGAATAACACTATGGTGGTTAATATAAATATGATAGCAAACAATTTTTTTTCCCTAGGTGATGTTGATTTGTGTCTTTTAGGCCTCTATTATATAAAAGGCTTAAATGTTTAGATAGTCCCTATATTTTCAATTTAGTCAATTTAATCCTTGCATTTTACTCCGTTAATCAATGTTGTCCATTTCATTAAAGTTTTAAAAAAATTAATTAAAAAATTATTAAGTTCAGTTTATAAATTAAAAATTAAAAAATTAAAAAATTAAAAATAGAAATTCTGGAAACCCAACAGACTCTATCGTCTTCTCTCATGTCGTCACCGCCACCCAATCCACCACTACAACCACCATGAGCAGTCCCAGCAACCACCCTATTCTTATATATATATATATATATATATATATATATATATATATATATATATATATATATATATATATATATATATATCTATCTCTCTCTCTCTCTCTCTCTCTCTCTCTCTCTCTCTCTCTCTGTTTTTCAATTGTCCAATTCCAACATAGCAACCAAGTTCTTCAGTTTCTTTTTTCTGCTTCTTTCGCTCTGCTCCACATTTATTGCAGTAAGTGTTCGACCTTTCAATATCATGAGTACACACAAACACTTATTGTAGGAAGTTATCTCTTGGAGCCATCAAATAATTCGGCCGTAGCCCAGGTGAGGACAACTGATGGTTGTGGTGGTGGTGGCTGATAACATTCATGATACTGATGAGAAGAGGAAGAAGAAGAAAGGAAATTTCAGAGAGAATTGTATTTCTTGAATTGTTTGTTAATAAGTTTCTACAGAGAGATTACATTATATACTTAGCCTTAGCTTTGCTTAGTTTCTAAACAACACAGTAACAACTTAACTAACAGCACGTGACACCATAACTAATCTAGTGCTGACTCAGCTTAGGTGTTATACAAACAATTTATACAATTACCCTCCCTCCAGTTCAGCTGAGTTCCTCATTCTGAGATTGGTAAAATGCTTAAGAAATATGGGGTTGTGTAATCCTTTTGTAAAAACATCTGCAACCTGTTCTTCTGTTGGCACATACTGCACTTCAAGATGTTTGCGTTGAACTCTTTCTCGCATGAAGTGAAAATCGGTATCCATATGTTTGATACGTGAATGAAACACTGGATTGGAGCTAAGAGCCAATGCAGATAGATTGTCACAGTACAAGATAGGAGGTGTGGGAAGACACATATGTAAATTTGCAAGCACTTGACTAATCCATGCTAAATCTGCTGCAGTATGAGCCAATGCTTGATACTCTACCTCAGTGGAGCTGCGAGACATAGATCCTTGCCTTTTAGACGGCAATGAAACTGGATTTGCACCAAGGAAAACAATACAGCCTGTGGTAGATCTTCTAGTAGAAGGGTCTGCAGCCCAGTCAGAATCACTATATGCAGACAAGTGCCAAGGACCAGGACCAAAGTGAATACCATATGTAAGAGTACCCTGTATATACCTCAATATCCTTTTAACCATATGAAAATGAACTTCAGTTGGATTGGTCATGTACTGGCATACTGTGTTTACTGAATACGCTATATCTGGTCTGGTAAAAGTTAAATATTGTAAAGCTCCAACAATGCTTCTATATAGAGTAGGATCCTTCAAAGGCTCACCATCAATAGACAACACCTGAGTATGTGGCTTACAAGGTGTTGGACAAGGTTTACATGTAGTCAGACCAGACTTGTGCAATAGATCCTTTGCGTACTTGGTCTGATTGACAAAGATTGCACCAGGTGTAGGATATGACACTTGCAGACCAAGAAAGTAAGTCAATTTACCCATGTCTTTCATATCAAACACAGATCCAAGATCATCAATAACGTCTTGAACGAGTTGCTCATTAGAACCAGTAATTATTATATCGTCCACATATAAAAGTAACACAACCAAATCAGATTCTCTAGACTTCACGAACAAGCTAGGATCAGAATGAGAGGCCTTGAATCCTATAGCTGGGAGATACCCTGTAAACTTTGAGTTCCAAGCCCTTGGTGCTTGTTTTAAGCCATACAGTGACTTATGCAATTTACACACAAAATGAGGGTGTATAGGATCTTCAAATCCCTGTGGCTGCCTCATATACACTTCCTCTTCCAACTCTTCATGCAAAAACGCATTTTTAACATCTAATTGTCGAAGACCCTAACCTTTCATAACAGCCATGCTCAAAATAATCCTGACAGTAGTGTGCCTAACAACTGGACTGAATGTTTCAGTATAGTCAAAACCTGCTTCCTGGCTAAACCCTTGTGCAACAAGCCTAGCCTTATACCTTGATACTGTGCCATCAGCATTCGCTTGATCTTATAAATCCATTTACTACCAACTATGTTGGTGTTTGGAGGTGGAGGAACTAAACCCCACGTTCCTTGCATCTGTAAAGCCTCAATTTCTTCAGTCATAGCCTTAATCCAATCAGGACTAGAGGAAGCAACCCTATAGCTATTTGGTTCATCCAATTTTGTGTGAAAACACGTACTAAAACATTGATAATCAGAGAAATCCATTTTCTGAAAAATACCAAACTTTGCTTGAGTTTGCATACTATGTGTATTAAGAGGAATAGACACAGTAGAAGAAGAAGGAGATGCATCCGTAGCTACGAGCTGTGAACCAGTATCAACCCCAGAAGATGACCCAAGAGGAAGTGACACTACTTGAAGATGAGAGGCTAAAGAATCCCCAAAATGATCATAAGGTTGTAATGCAAAATCTGAAGTGCGTAATTCTGAACTGGCATCCTCAAGAGGCACATTAGGATGGTGAGAAGTAGAGGAGGAAGAAGATAGTGGTGGTTCTATAGGGAGAGGCAAATGAGATACTAGAAGAGGAATAAAACTAGTAGGTGTGGATTCTGGAATAGGTTGTGACTGAGGCTTTGCACACTCTGGAAGTTTGAATGAATAAGTATGCTCATCATGAATGACATGTCTGGAGACTATACACTTGTCTTGCAATCTATCATAACATAAAACCCCCTTATAACCAGCAGCATATCCAACAAAAACACATTGTGTGGTCCTAGGTTGTAGTTTATGACTGTTATAGGGTTTAAGATAAGGGTATACAGCAATACCAAAGACTTTAAGGTGCTTAATATCAGGCTCATGACGGAATAATTGATAATAAGGAGATTGATGCTCCAACACCACACTAGGCATACGATTAATCAAAAAAGCAGCATAGGCAGTAGCATGAAACCAAAACTGAGGTGGTAAAGCAGCAGCAGTCATCAAAGTAAGAGAAGTTTCCACCAAATGCCTATGTTTCTGCTCAGCAAGTCCGTTCTGCCGAGGGGTATAAGCACAAGATAGCTGATGAACAATCCCTTTAGAGGCCAAAAACTCAGTGAATGCTTTGCTAACATACTCACCCCCACCATCACTCTGAAAGAACTAATGGAAGCAGAAAAATGGTTGGAAACCAAGGCATAGAAATGAACAAACTTGGCAAAAACTTCAGATTTATTATGTAAGGGATACAACCATACAAAACCAGTGCATTCATCTATGAATGACACATAATACCGATAGCCATCCAAGGATTGACATGGTGATGGCCCCCAAACATCACTGTGAATTCTATGAAAAGCAACTAAAGACTTGCCAAGAAAATGAGAAAATGGTAATTGATGCATCTTCCCACTCAAACAATGAGGACATATGAAAGACTGACTATCATCACAAACTGAAATGTGAGATTTATTCAGCACTTGCTTAACTATAGTATTAGTAGGATGACCTAACTGAGCATGCCACAACGAAGATTTGACAAGTTGTCCAAGATAAGCTTTTGCCTCTATCTTTTTATGCTGAAGTGCTAAAGAGCTGGGAAGACAATACAGGCCTCGATCACTCTTTCCTGTGAGAAGAACTTGCTTGCTGATTCTGTCCTGTATTGAGAAACCAAATTGATCAAAAGCAATGAGACAATTATTGTCCTTACACAATTGATGCACTGAAAGAAGATTGGCAGTTACATGAGGAACATGAAAGACAGTAGGCAATTGAGGAGTAGTAGTAGCACATGGAATACTAGTAGTCCCAACATGATCAATTTCCAGACCTGCACCATTGCCTACTGTAACTTTGCCCTCAGTAACACAAGGTGCAGCAGTTTCCAGCATGTGCATATCAAAGACCATATGATGACTAGCACCACTGTCACCAATCCATACTATGTCTGGAGAAAACGAGGTCTGAGCTGTCATAGCCGCCAAGGTAGGAGGTGGTGCAGAGCCTTGAAACACATAATTGGAACGTTGATAGCAGTCTAAGGCACTATGACCCTTCTTGCCACAAATCTGACAAGAGATCACAGTAGTGGAGGAATTTGAAGAAGAATTCATATAGTAGCAGTTTGGAGCAGTGTGTCCACACTTACTACAAATTTGACACTTAGGTACCACACTAGGCCTTGGGGTAGAATTAGAAGGAAACCTACCACCTTGAAAACCTCGATTCTCATAGCGCCCCATGGATGCACGACCATGACCAAAAGAAGAACCGAAAGAAGGTCGAGAACCGTGTTGTGTGCCAAAAAAGGCAAAAGGAGTAGGAAGTAAACCAGCATCTCCAGACAGGGCCATGTCTTGAGAAACTCCAGGAGTAGAAGTATTTGAGGTATGACGATGAACCATAGCATGAATTGGAGTCGGAGGAGACATAACACGTGCCTCTACACTCTGCTCAGCAGCAAGTAGTTGACTACGAAAATCTTTCAACGAAATGGAAGTGTCAAGAGCCACAAGCACGGTCTTTATCATATCGTATTCAACAGGGAGTCCATTCAAGGCCGCAATCATGAGATCATCATCAGACACAAAGACTCCAGCAATGGAAAGCTGGTCGCGAACATGTTTAAGCCGAAGTAAAAATTTCTCAATCGTATCAGCACCTTTCTGAGCAATCTGAAGCTCTGTTTTGAGATGATTAAGACGAGCACGGGAGACGGTGGCATAGTGATCAGTAAGACTCAACCATTCACAATACGCAACTGTAATAGTAGAAGTGACGCCTTCCTCATCCACAAGTGCAAACTTAGGAGGTGGAAATAGCGTTCCATCAAAGTGACCGAACATGTCATAACCTTCCAGAACGGATTCAATCTGATAACGCCATTTGAGATAGTTTTCATCATTCAACTTGATAGTGAGCATGCCGAGAAGACGTTCAATCTTGAATGGAGAAGAAGTCGCCATGAACGCTTAAGGTATCACAGAAGAAGAACGAGAAGAAAACTGTGCAAGATCTAGAAATCGAAGAACAGCACCATGAAGAAAAGTGTTGAAAGAAGGAATTTGTGAAGGAATTCGATGTAGAAACGGCAAGAATTTGAAGATAAGAGGATAGAAATCAAAGAATTGGAAGATGCAATCGAAAAACTGAAAGATGAAATCGAAAAATCGGAAGATGAAATCGAAGAATTGGAAAATGAAATCGAAAATTTAGGGTTTATCAGGAACAAGGAATCGAAAAGTTAGAAGATGAAATTGAAAATTTAGGATTTAGCAGGAACAAGAAAAGTTGCAGAACCGATAAGAGATCGATGAGAATTGTGAGCATAAGCAAGAAA
The DNA here is from genome assembly GCA_020521455.1 of Prunus kanzakura. Lineage (NCBI taxonomy): Eukaryota > Viridiplantae > Streptophyta > Magnoliopsida > Rosales > Rosaceae > Prunus > Prunus kanzakura. The sequence continues at coordinate 352,836 of BPUM01000845.1, read as the reverse complement.
CAAAATCAAAATCGAACCTAGGCTCTTGATACCATGATAACATTCATGATACTGATGAGAAGAGGAAGAAGAAGAAAGGAAATTTAAGAGAGAATTGTATTTCTTAAATTGTTTGTTAATCAGTTTCTATAGAGAGATTACATTATATACTTAGCATTAGCTTTGCTTAGCTTCTAAACAACATAGTAACAACTTAACTAACAGCACGTGACACCATAACTAATCTAGTGCTAACTCAACTTAGCTGTTATACAAACAGCTTAGCTGGCATGAGAGAAGGAGGACACTATTAGGTTTCCATATTTTTTATGTTAATTTTTTTATTCATAGTTTTTACTTGTAAACAGAAATTAAAAATTATTTTTATTCATTTTTAAAATTTTGATGAATTTTTAACAGTAATTTAATGGAATGGATAAAATTGGCCAACGAAATAAAACACAAGGACTAAATTGGCCACATTAAAAACACAAGGATTAAATTGGCCAAATGAATAAAATGCAGAGATCATTTTAACATTTAAGCCTATATAAATGAACAAACTATGTTTTGGAAGCAAAAAAGACTGAAGGATCAATGTTATGGCATCTAAGATATGGTCCCGATAATATACTTTATTTTAGGCCTATAGAAGAAATTGAAAAATAAGTAAAGGATATGATGATTTGAATGGGGATTAATAGAAAAAATTTCATTCTTATTTGAGTCGAGAGCTTGGACATAGATGAAGACATGGTGGTTGGACTATCGTCTATTCATTATGACGCAGCACAAGCAAACAAAGCTTACAAGCGTAAACCTAGAAGGAACAAAGGTCTAGAATCCACCAAGAAATTGAGAGAAATCTCAAGAGTTTATGATTAAAACAAAAGTAATACCATGACAACACATAAAGGTTTCTAAAATACACATGATGGACCCTAGGACTACCCCGGGGACGTTATTGAAAACCAAACATCAGCAAGACATAAGGGTTGCTTAAATACACATGCTCGACCCTAGGACTACCCCGGAAAGGTTATTGAAAACCAAACATCAGCAAAACGGAAATAAACGAAAAGTCTAAATTGAATTAAAATAGTATTTGCTATTTTCCAAAGCCCAAATGACCCTAGGACTACTCGTGGCACTGTTTCCTTTCCGGAAAGGTAGCATACACTCCATTCGGAGCTCAGACTCTAAATCTGCAAATTCCAACTGCATCCCTTTTCCAATCTTCGGTCCATGTCTTTTTCAATCCATTCTGCCATTTGTTCTACATCAGGATTCTGTGATGGTGTTCTTGAGGAAGGAGAGGTTCCCTGCTGGTACATATAGCAAGCTGAAGCCAAAGAAGTATGGTCCATACAAGGTGTTAAAATGAAGAAATGTTAATGCCTATGTTATCGATTTACCGAACTCCATGGGAATTTCCAATACTTTTAATGTTGCTTATTTGTGTGAGTTCGGTGAAGACGAAGTTCTTTATCTTGACTATAACTTGGGGCCGAGCTCTTCTAAGGCGGAGGGGACTAATGGAGAACAAATGGCTGAATGGATTGAAGAAGAAATGGACTGAAGAATGAAAAAGGGATGCAACTAAAATTTACAGATTTGGCGTCCAGGCTCTGAATGGAGCACATGAACCCTTTCCGTAAAAGAAATAGCTCCACAAGTCTAACTCACAGCTTTGTTGTGACCTATGGTGGATTTTGGGCATTTGAGGACATTTGGGCTTCGGAAAATAGCAATTACTATTTTAATTAAATTTGGACTTTTCGCTTATTTATGTTTTTCTGATGTTTGGTTTCAATAACCTCCTCGAGATAGTACTAGGGTCGAGCATGTGTATTTAAGCAACCTTTTTGTCTTGCTGATGTATAGTTTTCAATAACCTCCCTGGGGTAGTCCTAGGGTCCATCATATGTATTTAAGAAACCTTTATGTGTTGTCATGGTATTACTTTGGTTTTAATCATAAACTCTTGGGCTTTACGCTGAGCTAGGATCAATGGTTTTGATAAATGGGCTAGCACGAGCACGGCCCGTTTCAATATGGATTTGGGCTTTGCGCCGGCCAGGATAAATGATTTTAATAAATGGGCCAGCACGACATGGCTCGATTAATTAAATAGGTCAGTTCGGCCCAGCCCAAATAACTTGGTGGCACGAATTCAAATGAACCAGGCCAACATGGTATCTAGAAGGAAGAAGGTGGCGTTAGTGCAGTTGTCGAAGATCTTGTGATGGATCTTTGTTGGAAGATCTTTCAAAAGACCATAAATATCACCATCTGAAGCGGTGACAACATGTACACCACACCCTCATCCTCACCGGCTACTTCCCCATTTTTTCTATTGAGAAACTTCTCAACTTCCCTTTGGTTTTTGTCACTTTTAAATATTTTAAATATGTTTTAAATATTTAATTTGGATTTTAATTTTTTTTTATCTCTAATATTACTAAATTGCCCACATTTCATTAGCATGTTAATAGTTTTGTGGACGAAGTTCACAAAAAATGATAAAGTGAGGCACAAAGGAAGGTTCTAGAAAGTTAAGTGCCTAATGTTTAGACACTTAAACTATCAACTAATTAAATTCAAAAGTCCTTGTTGTCGGTACAATGATCCTGAGCCTCATTTAGCTTCATTTCAGTCGTTATAATTAATGATCTAACAACTTAAAATAAAACATGTCAATTATGATGAAATTTAGGTGCATATACGACAACGTAGTGGAAAAGTAGGCCAAACTCTCTCCCTTCCTCTCCCCCTCCTACTCCCCGAATTGCATCCGGGTTCGATTTATGTAAGAGACAAGGCAAACAAATATAATATTCCCCCTGCCCTCTCTAGTGAATGACAAAAAATATTATGGTAAAATTTAGTTTTTTTTTCCCCTAAACTAACATTAGTCATGTTGTTAACTCTCTGTCTCTCTCTCCCCTCCAACCTTTCCTCTCTTTCTTCCCTGCCATTTCACACCACTTCCCAACAATCTCTACTACTCAAATATGAAACCCAAATCAAAATCCTAAATAATATATGGAATTTCATGGATACTTTTCAACTTGGAATTTTATGCAACAATTTCAGAATTGAATTTATGGGCAATGTTAGTGACAAAGGCTTCGACTTGGCCTCGCCTTCCATCCGCATTCTTCAACCCAAGTTCTACTACCTACCTTGCATTGAATGCTTTTTCAGAGAGAACTTTAGATAGGGAGGCTCCCTCTTCTCTCTAGAATTTCTCTCTTTCCCATCTTTATCTTCTGAGCTTCTGGCAGTGCTGCCACCCTTCGAGGTGGCTTCTCTGCCACCTTTGGTGTGGCCTCTCCGCCACCCTTTGGTGTGGCTTCTCTGCCACCCGCTAGTGTGGCTTTTACTTTCCTTTTATGTCGTCTATTTTGGTGTGCTTTTTCTACTTTGTTTTTCTTGCTGTTGGCCCAAATCTCCTCAATCTCTTCTCTCCCACTTCTCTACAGCCATTTCACCCCTCTCTCCCTCTTCTCCTCTCATCCACCCATCCCCCTTCAACCCATTTCTCTTCCTCTCCCACGAACTCTTTAACCCTAAACCCCTTCCTTTTCCCTAGGATCTACTTGGTTGTCTCCTAGTTTGTTGTTGCTGCTTATCCCTTACAACCCATCCTTAGATCTGAGCTTTTGCTCTGGAGGAGTTGGCTTTGTAGTTTAATGGTCAATTTAGACCAATCCATGGATCGTTTGAGCTTGATGCATGATGGTGGCTTGCTTCCCTGAATCCACGCTCTTTAGATCTCCTTTGTCGATTCTCATGGATTACTGGCGGCGACGGCTACTTAGTTCTTGGGTGTGATTTTAGGGTTTGTGTGTCTAATTGTTTTTTGTTGTGTTGGGCCTAAATTATGTGTATTATGGTTGTGCTTTTATTTTGTTTGGTTGTGCGTTTGTTTTATTGTTCTATTTGTTGTATTGGGCTTGTTTGTAAGTTCCTAAGGTAATGAAATCTTCATTCCTTCGACCAAAAAAAGAGAGGTTCTACTACTATAATCAGACTTGTCGGTGCGTCAAAGTTAGGCCGAGTAGCTAGCCAAGCACTCGGAGTCGTGGTGAGAGGAGCTTGGAGGGCCCAAGTCAAAGTTCGAAGTTAGAGCTTAGGTTTGTGGTGATTCGGACCTGGAGGCATGATGAGGAAGAGGAGAGATGCTTCAACATATGTTTATGGGGGATCGATTAAAACTGTATGAAATAGGAAATTCAATTTAGGATGCTGAGTTGTAGTCATGGGAAGCAGGAATTGAGAGAGACTAGAGAGGGAAGATAGCAAGGAGGGTAAAGAGGCTTTGAAGAAATGTCAACACTAATGCCAGTTTAGAAAAATTAAAAATTAAAAAAGTTAAACTTTATGTTGTAATAACTTGTCATATTTTAAGTGGTCGGATCATTGTAACAGTTGAGATGAAGCTAAATGCCGTTAAATGTGTGTGAACTCTAAATATAGAGACTCGAATTTGTTCTTTATCCTCTATGGTACCCTACTATTTGTTTGTCATGGTACAAACGCGGATTTGGATATACATGACCTGCACATAACGAAGGACATGTGTAACCAATTACAACACAGCACTGTCTGTGTTTTGCCTCAACAGGAGTCAGGAGCTAATAGATTGGTGGAGCTTTTTGTTTTGTATTTTTCACTTTTTATTGTCAAAAGTTTGGGGGATCTTTCTTGGACAAGTACATATTTATAGGTTGCTAACTACCAAGAAAACGTGTAAACCGATTTCCTTTACGGATCCACCTACACACGTCTCATATTTAAAAATGACTATGTACGGAAATTGATATTCATATAGAAAACCCCCCAAAAAGAAGAGGATAAAGAACAATATTGAGAAGGAATAGAATGATAAACAAAATTTCTTTTTCAAAAAAACATAAATATTCACACAAATTTTCAAATATGAAAGCTTAAAGATGTTAATATTTCAAAGAGACGCACCAACAACCCACTATTACCAACATCGATACTGTCCCTAATTTATATACTTTTAATCTAACAAGTGTGGAATTTTATAAAATAAAAACTTCGTAGTTTAATATTTTAGCAACTAACCATGGTGTTATCGTTAATATATCGATATTATCCTGATAATATCGGGGAGATAACTTCAGCATTTTTATGAATGATTTGGGCAATATATCGAGATATTATCAATAATATCTCGATAATATCCCGAAACGAAACCCAAAAAATACATGAAATTTTTTGAAAAACCTCCCCTATTGCGCATAGAGGGATTCGAACCCCTCCCATTTTACTCCTTCAACACCTTAACCATCATATCACTTATGTTTTTGTGAAAATATGCTAAAATATTTATATATATACATGGTTTTGTTTTGAATTCTTTTTGCAAGAAACAAATTTTCACATGAGATGAGAATGAATCTTTGACCATTCCTTTTGGGGATTACATGAGATGAGAAACAATTACATGCAAAACTATTTTGGGGATTTATCATTTGATGACTACTCTTCACAATATACTTACTCTACACATAGAGATGATGAAGATAGTGAAAATTTTGAACCTCATAGGAACTCTATGTGGTACTAAGTCACTCATGTATCTTACCATGAAATGTATAAAGTATAAAATATTGTAGTAATTCATTATATATAAATGATTATGGTGTGTTTAATCTTCTTTCATTAATTACTACATATTTTCTACACTTATAGTGTTTGCCAACTCGCTATATAATCAACTTAAATCAGTTAAATCCATCATGCAATGCATTTCCTTCCAATTTTTTGTGATAAACTAATAGATAATTGACTAAATAAACATCCTGCAAAGTTTCAATAAAAATTTCCAAGTTTTTCTTACAATTTCCGTAGTTTTTATTCAATTTTTACCGATACCGATAATATCCCGATATTTCCATCGATATTTCCGTGTTTTTGGACTTCCGATATTTCCGATACCACCGATATTTTAGACCTTGATTAAGATATGCTCCATGTGCAATTTCACAATCCGTACTCAAAAGCGAAGTCAACATTGTTCGCCTGTCCGTGATAACTAGGATGACATGTGCGGATATTTTGTACAAGCCCAGACAATTAAATCATGCCACGACACCTTGACAAGGCCTTTTGTTCCTGTCCATTTGTCCCAACTCCCCAACTAACATTCGTTTGGTTATTTCCCTTCATAAACAATCAAGTATATTATTTATTTGCTTACCTAAAGTCGAATAGCAGTTCATAACATTTTTTATTATTGTTTTAATATAAGCGATGGTCCAAATTATAAGAGAATGAAGGTTTCTCATATGCACTACTAAGGTAACATGGGGGTTCGAACCTCATACCATTTGTCCGCAAATCAAGGCACTTTAAGAGATTTTAAGGGAGAAATCTTGAGAGGCAAATGACATAAAATTCAAAGAGTTATAAGGGATTTTAGTTTTTTTCTTTAAAATAGTAGATATTATCATGTAGGGTGAAATATTTTAATAATAAATGGTGAAACCAATGAGAAAGTGTCAAGTATAAAACCCATTTGTTGCGATTTGTTTGAGTTTCTTTTCTTTCCATGCGTTGAACGTTTTTCCTTCCGCCCCCCTACCTACCATTTGCAACTATTTAACAAAAAACTTAAATTAAAAAAAAAAAAAAAAACTGTAATTAAAGTCATTATAAATGTTTTTTTGCCAACATAATGTCATTATAATTTAGTCAAACAGAAACCGGGCGGAATGACCTGTCTGTCTTCCTGTGTGTGCGCTTTTTACTCGTTTTTCCTGATTGGGTGGGAAATAAAATAATGTACGTGTTCTCTTTAGTTTAGTAGCAAATAATCATCTGTCTTCCTCCTAGTGCACTGTGCATGCCAACAAATTTTCTTCTGTCTTGTCTTTTGGTCTTTCTTTATATCATCTCCGGTCTCCCGTTCACACTCCTTCACAGAAACCGGCACGATACTTCACCGTTTCGTCACTGCGTACGCTTTAAATTTGTGTTTCTTTTTTCTACTAATCCATATGTATATGTAAATATGTTTATACATCCTCAGGTGTTAATAAAAAAACCAATCTGTCTGCATAAATCTGTACCTCTCAAGTCTCAACTGCCAGCCACTGTGCTTAAACATGAAGCCGCATCAAAGCAAACCCATCTCCATTTTTTCTGTGCTCCTCTTTCTAGTTTTATTCTCACAATATTCCACACCGGTCACTGCCCAAGAAGTTGGTAAGCATAATGAACTTGCTCTTCCTTTCCTTTTGTTTCCCTTATTTTACACAAAGAAAAAGATCGAAAACGACTAAAAAAATTACTAAACGTAGTATATCTTGTGTTTGCATTATGCAGAGGATGAAAGAGAGTTCGATTATCTTCAGGGAAGCGGGAAGGGGCCAAAGCAGTGGGGAGAAATGAAGAAAGAATGGGCTGCGTGTAAGAATGGAGGCATGCAATCTCCTATTGATTTATCAAGCAAGAGAGTCAAGCTAATCCCCAACTTGGGCAAGCTCAACACCGCTTACAAGCCTTGCAATGCCACTGTCAAGAACAGAGGCCATGATATTTCGGTAATTTTACAATAATTTTTTAATTTAATATAGAATTAATTATTTCATAATGTGTAAGAATATGTATGAAATAGTTTAGAGTTGTGGTTTAATTATCTTATGTGGTGTTTGCAGATTGAATGGGTGGGCGATGCTGGATCCCTTAAGATAAATGGGACTGAGTATTTGCTAAAACAATGCCACTGGCACTCCCCTTCCGAGCATTCCATCAATGGAAGGAGGTATGACATGGAGCTCCACATGGTTCATCTAAGCCCCGATCCCAACGTCACGAATAAGATCGCTGTCGTCGCAGCGCTCTACAAGATTGGCCGCCCAGATTCCTTCCTCTCTAAGGTACTCGTTCGAAATCAAATGTTCTTCTCATTAACTCATGGAAATTGTTTTCATGTCAGACTGTATAACAAGAGAACTTTAGCCATACATTCATAATTAATTACTTGACCTCTCCTACATGTTATGAAAAGAACCATTCTCCTAACATGTTGCAAGTTGTGAATTAATTGCAGTTGACAAGGCATATAAAATCCATGACTGATCAAAAGGAAGAGAGAAGTGTGGGAATAATTGACCCTAACAAAATTAAAATCCCTGGGAAAAGCTATTACAGATACATGGGCTCACTCACCGTTCCTCCTTGCACTGAAGGCGTTATTTGGACCATCAATAAAAAGGTAATCAATTATGTGTAGGTCTCTGTGTTTATAATTTGAACCACCATCAAGTTTGTGTCCCTTTACCAAAATTTTAATTTTTTCACACGCAGATAAGAAGAGTCTCAAGAGATCAAGTAAAGCTATTTCGAGTGGCTGTGCATGATGTAAGTGCTTCAATTCTCTACTATTTTCTTCAAGTAACGCAAGGGACTTGTAATTTAAATAGTTAAGAGTAGCTATCCTTGCACTCGAGATCCTGTATTTGAATCATCATAAAACATTATTGAGTAGTATCTAATGTTTGGCGTCTTAAATTGATTGCAGTATGCAGAGACGAATGCAAGGCCAGTACAACCACTCAACCTTCGAGAGATCCAGGTCTATGACCAACAAGGCGCAAGGAGCACGAATAATTGAAGCTGTCTCACTTGCAGAGATTTAATATATCACTACATTGATTCTTTTATTTTATTTTATCAAGCTCATTAGCATGAATGTTACTTTACTATAATGGACATGTTTTCGTTCACTCGTCAAAGAAAACGTTTATATCTTCCTCTAGTGTCGGGACTCGGGAGCAGCCAAATAAAATGAAAGAAATGTTTATGTCTTCCACCATCAAAGAAAACGTTTATATCTTCCACTATCAAATGAAAGAAACGTTGCATAAACAAGGAGCATATATGAAAATAACCGACTTCAAAAGTCTTCATTTTCAGTGAAATAAATTAAATTGGGCCCAGAGTTTCACTTGTTACAAGAAAAGAATTGGGCCGCTGAAAGCAAACAAATACCGTAAGCAACCTAGCAAATGGGTTGTATTAACAGGTTTCGGGTCGTGTTCATGTCAACCCGTTAAGTTAACGGGTTAACACGACACGACCCGTTAAGTTAACGGGTGACAAATACTAGACCCAAACACGACCCGTTAACCCGTTAAGAATAAACCAAAAAAAAAATAAAACAACAACAACAACAACAACAACTATCACTGCTTCTCTACCAACACGCCTTCTCTGTCTTTTTTCCCCCAAACCCCAACCCTAACTTTTCTTCCCTCTTCATTTCAGTCTTCTCACCCCAAAACAATATATATATCTCTCACATATATCTTAAAAACTCAACAACTACATAAATTGAGGAAGAAAGAAAATTCAAAATTAACTGAGAGAACCAAAACCAACAACTCTATAATCAATCACCCTTTGTGGACCGACCCAGATACCTCCTCCTTGATCCCTGGTGGCTGGGCTGGCGGAGTCTATTGAGTGGAGAGAAGAAGAGCAGAAGAGAAAAAGAGAAGAACATAGCAGAAGAGAAGAACGAGAGGAAGAAGAAAAGGAAAAGGGGAAAGAAGAAAAAGACAAAAAGGAAAGAAGAAAAGTAAAAAATAGGAAACAAGAAAAAGACACGGAAAGAAAAAAGAAAAAAAAATATTTTGCTAAATTACAAAATTAACCTTCTTAACGGGTGGCTAACGAGTTAACCTGGTTTCGACCCAACACGACCCGTTAGTTTAACGGGTTCACCCGTTTTAAACCCGACCCAATAAGCTCGACCCAAATACTAATAATTTCATGCGAGTTCGTGTCGTGTTAACGAGTCGTGTGCAATATTGCCACCTAGTCGTGTTAGCATTTGAGGAACAGCTCGGAAGACTTATAAATATGAATTCCATAGGTACTAATCACAAAGTGATCACTAGCGTGGTGGTTAAGTGGCTCTAGAACTTGGAAGGGGGAGGGGTTCGAACCCCTGTGTGCATGAGTTCAAGTGAATTATTTCATTTTTGAAAGTTCATATATCGATAATATCGCGATATGTTGACCATTTGCAGCTGCCACTTGAACGAAATTATCGAGAAATATCAAGGAAAGTTTTTATAAACTGACGATAAATGAATGGAAACATGCTAAAATATCGCCGCCCCAAAAAACACTACTACAAAAATTGAAATAGACGACGGGAAAACACCGTCGTCTTTTTCTTTTTAAACCGTCGTTAAATCGACCGTCGTCTTTTTGAATATCAAACTACGACGGTAATTAACCGTCGTCTTTACATATAATAGACGACGGTTTTTAACAGAACCGTCGTCTATTACATATAATAGACGACGGTTCTTTAAGAAAACCGTCGTCTATTATATGTAAAGACAACAGTTTCTTGAAATATTGTCATTTATTAACTCTAAGACGACGGTTATTAACTATAAAACTGACGTAATTTTACATTTTAGTTTTTTTTTCTTGTTTCAAATGGTATCAGAAATATATACTCAAATATGCTATTACCCACGCCATACATATATATACTCAAAAATTGTTTATTTCATAAACAGAATATCAAGAGTCCAGTAGAACAAAATAAAATCTAAAAAATGAAAGTACTCTAAGGCAGCTAGCTGCAAGCCTAATTATAATAATACACCAAAATTCCTATACCTAATTATCCTTCAAGTCAAGTTCTCCATATGTATACAGAGCTATACATTCATCATCACCAATTTTCCTCTGCATTTCTTCAACTTTTACCACTATGAGTAGCTTCTTTAGTACAATTTTCTCCTAACAAGACCTACATCTAGTACTCCTCATCCAAGCCTTCCTCTCATCCAAACATACAATTGATGCACAATTGAAGTCTACTCCATCATCCCTGTAAATAAATCAAAATGACAAAGAAAAAAAGGCTAAGATTACACAAGCCAAAAATATAATAAAACAATTTAAACATGCCCAGCCTTGTTAGCAGGCCTTGAATTTTCCCAAATTGAACAAATGAAGAAGGTTAGTATTATCATCTAATCTTAGTCCTAGTTCTAAGGTTAATGCTTTATCATCTAAACTTTGTTGATTGAACAGTAGAAATCTATACTATACATAAAACAAGAATGATCAGTTAACAAAACAAAAACCCAAAATAGATCACATAAGTTATACCTGTAATTTCGTGATGTCCCACCCAAAAAGTAATTTAAGCCTACAATTGGAGATGTGCCAAACATTAAGTAGAACTTCATTCAAGGCCATAAGCACTAAACAGAAGGCAAACAAAAGGAAAAGAAAAAAGCAATGTACTTTGAGAAGAAAAGGAGGACCAGGATAAATAAGAAAAACTTGCACAGAAAAAGGCTAAGACATATTCAAAGTACCACAATGATCGGCTATGAACTGTGAAAAAGATATGAAAGAAAGCTATCTCAGATAGACAATTAAGCTAAAGAAATCCAAAATTAATGTGCTGGGTTCAGTTCAAGTGTACCATAGTAACCATAATATGATATATCTCACTTTTATCTTCTTCTTCTTTTATTTTTTATTTTGGTTGTTAACAAGCAGCAGAAAAGTGAAAACAAAAATACCCAAAAATGAGAGTGGGTTTCCGAATGCAATTCAAGTGTACCATAGTACCATAATATGATACCATTTTTCTCATTTTTTATAAAAAAATTTGAACTTTTGTTTTTAACAAGCAGCAGAAAAGTGAAAACAAAAATACCCAACAAAGAAAGTGGGTTTTGGAATGCAAACTGAGTACTTGAAAATGAATCTAAAGACAGAAAAATAGGGAGAGAGAGAGAGAGAGAGCTTACAGATAAGGTCCCCAAAAATGAAATCATATTTGACTTCTGCTAATAACGAAACCAGCAAACAAAGGGAACATGAATGAACAACACTCAAATAAGAGCACAGGTTATATCTACATGTGCACATACCCACACACAACAAAAGACTCCCTATCCAACTTGCTTTCCCAAATTCATGACCATGCATTTTCACGGGAATTCCATTATTTCTGCTGCAATTGATGCAGTGTGACAGGTAGACAAAGACACAAAAAACAGGACTTTAAAAGCTTCAGACAGAAAATCAAAACCAAAATCTCAATCAACAACAACAGAAAGGGGAAAGGGAAAAGGAAAAGATCAACAGATTTTGTGTTACAACCTATGAAGATCCATACTCTATGAAACAAAAATGGCAGGAAATAGAAAACAATTAAAAAAATAAGCAAAATAAATAGATATAAATAAAAAAAACAGAAGCACATATACACTCACAACACGACGTCGCCAGACTTGGACCCAAGAACAGAATCGTGATCACACAACGATGATCCAACTCGTAACCACCACCGATAAGCGTCGCTTGCAAATCTCTGAAATCGCCCAAACAAAATTCAAATAAAGACCAAAACGAAACCTCAAATTTACCGGAGAATGGGTCGACAAAGAGAAGGCGAAGCCTGGAAGAGAAGAGCTAGTGGGCTCGAGAGAGAGGGGAGATCGCGAAGATTGTGGAGGTGTCCTCGTGAAGATCGTGAGGGCGATACTTTTGGCGACTTCGGTAACCTGGACTCAAGGGATATGACGACCTTAGGATTGGGCTGGATGCCGAGATCTGGAACCTGGATGGCAAACTTAGTGACCTAGACGGCGCGATGGAGATGGTGTTTCAGCGATGAGAAAGGGAGTTGGAGAGAGAGAGGGTTTCTAAAGGTCGTGAGAGACGGGTTTGAGATAGAGGGTTTCTAAACTGAAGTGAAACTTAAGTGAATTATTTGTCCACCGCGTTTTAAAGCACGACCGTTTTTAATAACGAACCGTCGTAATTTTTATGAGGGCCTTTTAAAACACGACGGTTTTAGATGGAACCGTCGTGGTTTTTTGTGGTTTTTAAAAACACGACGATTTTTAGTTTTACCGTCGTTAAATAAGTGTCGTAGTTTTCCATTTTTGTAGTAGTGAAAAACAATAATTTTGCCAAAATATCGACGATATTATTGATATTTTGTTCTATGTTCCCTAGTATATGAGTTTTCCCTCTTGCTGTCACTTTGCCATCAAATGACGCTATTATCACAAAATCGAGGAGGAAACAACGCACATAATTCCTGTCAAACAAATTTCAGGTTTAATTAACTTGGTCTCAAGTTTCTCAAATAGCTTTCTAACTTTCACTTATGGATTTCTAGTTGACAACTCCTGAGAAATCCTTTTTTTATTTGGTCTGCCTTATTCTTGTTAACAATATGTTGCTGTTGAGGTGTTCAAAGTGAGCTAGATTGTTCACATTCTTTTTAGTCTTTAGTCCACGTGAATACATGTGTATGTTAGCATAGTTTACTTAGAGGAGAAGTAATGTTAGTTAGCTATATAAGGTTAAGCTTAAGCTCTGCTTAAGATTAACTTGAGATGTATAAGAATTTTCATAAAGAAATATATAGAGCTTTTCTCTCTTCAACTTTCTCATACTAAAACTCAAAACCTAACTCTTTTTCTTCCATGATTATCATGGTATCAAAGCTTCGGCTCTTTGATTCCTGAGATTCTATGCTTCCGCTCCATTATCTCAAAGCTAATTTCTGTTTTGACCTATGAATTGCAACAATGGCGAATTGTTGGATGCATGTGTTTCTCTCAAGTTTGATAATCTTTTTGACGATTCTGCAAGTGTTCATCGTCAATCTTCTTCGTGTGATGTTCTTTTTGACTCGGTGATGAATTCATCTCTAGTATGCAGATTCTTTCTTCAATCTTTTTAAGCATGATGTGTTTCCATTGAAGCACAAAGCACTTTCTATGATTTCTTGAAGCACGAAGCAATTTTCTCTAATTTCTTGAAGCACAAAGCAATTTCTATGTTTTCTTGAAGCACAAAGTAATTATTTCTGTTTTCTTGAAGCACGAGGCAATTTTTCTAGATTAATTGAATCTCAAAGCTCTTATCTCTGATTGTTGAAGCATGAAGCTGCTCTCTGATTCTTTGACGCTCAAAGCAATCTATTTGTGAATTTTTCTTTTTGTGAATACATTGAAATGTCTCTTAAGTTGAATGACGATAATTTCGTGAAATTGAATTATGAATTACAGTCTGTGCTTCAAGGATATGACTTATACAACCATTTTGATGGCACATCTATGTGTCCACCTAAATACATCGTAATTGAGTCTGAAGGAGTAAAAACTGAGTTAACCGAGGCTTATCGTCAATGGATTCAAATTGATAAATCCTTGCTTAGTCTACTTATAGCAACATTGTCATGCCATAGAGTATGTTATTGGTTGCAAATCGGCCAGAGAAGCATGGTTAAGTCTTAGAGATAGGTATGCTTCTGTCTCAAGGGCTAGGGTGAATCACCTCAAAACTGAGTTGCACACCATCCACAAGGGTGGTGATTCAGTCGAGAAGTTTTTACTTCACCTAAAACACATCAGAGATCAATTGTCTGCAGCTGGTTTTAAGCTCTCTGATGATGACATTATCATAGCAGCCTTAAATGGTTTACCGCCGGAATTTGATATGATCATGACTGTGCTAATTGCTCGGGAAACACCTACAACTCTTAAAAAGTTCAGAGCTCAACTGTTGTCTGCTGAGAAAAATATTGAATCCATAATGATAGCTCTGAATCACTCTATGACTGGCATGATGAGTGCCAATTCCTTTAAATTTGGTTCCTCTTCTCATCATCAAGATTCGTCTTAGATTTATGGTACTGTTACTACTCATTCTCAGTCTTCATCACCTATGGGATTCACTGGGGTTAAGTCATAAGATTCTTCATCTCATGGTTCTTATCAGTCAGCTGGATCATCTCCTTCATCCTTTCAGACAAACAAGGATCCTCAAATCATTTTGTACCAAGGTTTTCTTCTGCTTCAAGATCTCAAGCTATACCTGAGTATCAAATCTGCACTAAGAGGGGCCATACAACACCAAATTGTTTCTACAGAATTCCAAATAACACATCTACACTTGTACTTAAGTGTCAAATCTGCCGAAAAAAAGGGCACATAGCATTGAATTGTTAGCACAGAGCAAACTTTGCATACTAAGGCTCTCCTCCTCCAAAGTCTCTTCAAGCCATGACAGCCAATATGTCTTCAACCTATACTCCAAATGACCTCTGGATAGCTAACAGTGGAGCTTCCTACCACATGACACCTAACGTTCATCATTTGCAAGCTTCTACACCTTATTATTCTGATGAAAAATGCACAAATTGCCTTTTCCTTCCTTTTTTACCACTTGTCATAAACCGTTTACCAAGCTGCACATAGATGTTTGGGGCCCTTCAGCTATTATAGCACTAGGTGGTTATAGATATTTTCTCACCATTATAGATGATCGTACACGCTATATGTGGGTGTTTCCTTTAATCAATAAATCAAAGGTTTCCTCAGTATTCATAAAGTTTCATGCTTATATTGTGACTCATTATCAAGCTCAAGTTCAATTTCTTCAATCAGATGGATGTGGTGAATATACTAGTAGAATGTTTAAAGAATTTTTAGCCTCTAAAGGCATTCTCCATCAGCTATCTTGTCCATATACTCCCCAACAAAAAGGGGTAACCGAAAGCAAAAATAGACACCTCAATGAGACTACTCTTGCATTGCTTACTATAGTAGGTTTATCTCTTTCATTTTGGTATTATGTAGTCACTTATTCAACTTTCTTGATCAATCGCATGCCAAGTAGCAGGGCCGGCCTTGAGCCTAGGCGCTGAGGGCAACGGCCATGGGCCTCCGATTTTTGGGGCCTCGAAATTTTTTTAATATTACAAGAGCCCAAACTTTAAAAAAAAAAAAAAAAACATATTCCTATTTTCAGCTTCCAAAGAAATCTTTCATATTTCCAACACGCCTCCTCTTTTCCCATTAAAAACTTTTCTGCTTCCAAAAGATCTTTCCCTTTCCCACCGTCTTCTCCTCTCTCTTTTTTTGTCAATATATTAAACCCTTCTCCAGGCTCTGTTCTCCCAAGCTATCTTCTCCCTTCTCTTCTCCCAAGCTCTCTTCTCTTCAATATCATTGTCTGTCTTTGACCCAAAAGAAAAGCTCTCTTCAATATATTATTTCCAGTTTTTCTCTCATCCCTCTTTTATCTTTGTCTTTGAATTGATCTATCCAAAGAAAGATTTCTAGATTTCTTTCTTCTACACTACACGATTTCTGTAGAGAAGAAGACTATGAAAGATTATCTGAGTGAGGATGAGGTTCGTCAATAATAACCCCATATTTGAATTATTTCCATTATCTTTATACAGATTTTTTATATATTGAATTGTATGTTTTTAGGATTTGAATTCTACAGATTTGAATTCTTTAGGATGAGGTTCGTCAATTATACAGATTTGAATTCTTTATACATATATTGTTTTTTTATATCATTGCAGATGTGCAATATAGATGAATTGAAGTGAAAGCTCTGCAAGATTGAAGCGGTTTAATACAACTTAAGCATAAACCATGTTTTATTGCTTTTTATTTGTTGCTTAAATTTAGTTTTTTTCTTTTGCTGGTTGTGTTTGGTTGCTTTGTTGGTTGTGTTTGGTGTGGTGTGTTTATTTTGTTCATTTGTTGTCTGTCACTTTCTAGATTTAAGAGTTGCAATAAAAAATGGTTAGGAAACATGAATCTGGAAGTCAAAAAAGAAATAAAATGAGAAAAATAGAAAAAATGATTCAAACTCAAAAAGGAGCTCTTGATAAGTTTTTTAAAACTAGTTCTTCAATTGAAGATCCATCTAATGAATTAGTTAATGAATCACAACAACCAATTAGTCAGGAAGAAGAAATGATAGAAAATGAAGAGGTTGATGCCCTCATTGTTGAGAATGAAAATAATCAAGAAGAAATGAGAGAGAATGATACAAATGAACAGAATGTGGTTGGTGATCAATTTGAGAATGAAAATGAAACAAAACAAATAATTCATGCTTTGAATATCTATGATCCAAGAATTTGGGATAACATTGATAACAAAACAAAGGATATTTTAATAGAAAAGGGTCCTATAAGAGAAAGTAATCTCAAGTTTCCTGTGGATGGGCTCTCTAGGCATTTTTCATATTCTTATTATACAAGAAAGTTATCAAATGGGGAGGGTCAAGATAGAAAATGGCTAGTGTACTCAAAAGATGTGGACAAAGTATATTGTTTTTGTTGTAAGTTATTTAAATCTGTGAAAATTAGAAGTTTGTTGGCAAATGAAGGGCTTAATGACTGGAAACGTTTAAGTGAGAGGCTTAAACAACATGAAACTAGTAGTGAGCATATCAATAACATGAGAACTTGGATTGACATGCAAATTAGATTGAAAAAGAATGAAACAATTGATAAAGAGCTACAACTGCAAATTAAAAAAGAGAAGGAACATTGGAAATTGGTTGTAGTAAGAATAATTTCTGTTGTGAGATGTCTTGCTAAAAGAAATTTAGCTTTTCGTGGAGAGAATGAGAAAATTTACCAAGATAACAATGGTAACTTTTTGGGGCTGCTTGAATTAATTGCTGAATTTGATTTGGTATTGCAAGAGCATTTTAGACGTATTCAAAATAATGAGATTCATTATCACTATCTTAGTCATAAAATTCAAAATGAGTTTATTGGTATGTTAGGCTCCAAGGTTAGAAGTGCTATAATTGAAAAAATCTAAGAGGCAAAATATTTTTCTGTAATACTTGATTGTACTCCAGATGTAAGTAACCATGAGCAAATGACTTTAATAATTCGATGTGTAGATGTGTCAAATGCTCCCATAAAGGTAGAAGAGTATTTTTTAGAGTTCTTTAAAGTGATTGATACGAACACAACCCCATAACCCGCAAAAACAACCCATTTGCCAGGTCTATATATCATAGATACGTCAAGTGTCGTGTGATTTGCATATGATCGTTCCTGAAGCACCAATTCTTGACAATGATAACTTGTTTGGCTTGGCACGTAGTGCAAACCATGTTTTTCATTCTCGTATTAAACACATTGAAATTGATTATCACTTCATTAGAGAAAGAGAGTTCAAAGTAAAGATCTTATTGTGCAATATGTTCCTACAGATGAATAGTTTGCAGACATTCTGACCCAAGGTCTTCATAGTCCTGACTTTGTCAAACATTTCTCCAATCTCAACCTTGGTTCTGTCGCAGCTGAGCTTAAGGGGGGTTATTAATAGTATGTTGCTGCTGAGGTGTTCAAAGTGAGTTGGATTGTTTACGTGTGTTTAGTCCATGTGAATAAATGTGTATGTTAGCGTCGTTTACTTAGAGGAGAAGTAATGTTAGTTAGCTATATAAGGTTAAGCTTAAGCTCTGCTTAAAATTAACTTGGGATGTATAAGAATTTTCATAAATAAATATATAGAGGTTCTTTCTCTTCAACTTTCTCTTACTAGAACTCAAAACCTAAATCTCTTTTTCTACCATGGTTATCACTTCTTTGGGTTGGTATGATATCCAGTTGAAGTAGTTTGATTCCAATTGTCATTGTCTAAAGTTCCATTGCATTTTTAGTTTATGTAGTCTAATTTTAGCTTGGGTTAGTCTAATTTCTTTTCGTTTACTTGTATTCGAGTCTAATCAGAATTGTTTCACTTGACTTATAACGTTCATTCAGGCCCAAATTTACTATCATTAATAGAAATTCATTCAGTCTGATTATAGTTATAGGCCAAAATTCATTAATTAGGATAAATGTTGCTTTGTAATGGACAGGTTTATCTTTCACGAGTTTTTTTTTGGTTTATCCAAACGATGAAAGGAATTCATTCATCAAAGAAAACAGTTACAACTTTCTCAAGTGTTTGTAAGCAGCCAAATGGGAGGCAGGCTATCTCAAGCACAAGAACTAAATACACATAGATGTATAATCCATGATCAAATGAATGGCAATGTTGCATAAATGAGGAACATATATGAAATTGTCGATACAATTTGTAGTTGTTGACCTAAAATGCAAGGGTGGAACCAGGAATTTTTCGACTAGTGGGCTAGCTAAATTTTTTAACTAAATAAAACTATGCATTAAATCATATAAACCATGCTAATAGTATATATTAAATCAAATAAAAGTATAAACCATGCAAAGTATGCATTAAGTAATATGTTCAACAACATAATTAAAAGTGTAATTATTGAAGTTGTGCTCTGCGATCCGTAAGAGAATTGAATCTTTTGTTATTACATCTGAATTGATATTATCAACAAGTTCTTTTTCAATGTAGACAACCACAGAATCTACAAGAAACTCATTCTCCATCTTGTTGCGAAGAAGTGTTTTAACAAGTTATATAGCTGAAAAAGCTTGTTCAATAGTTTCCGTAGAAACAAGGAGAGTTAGCACAAGACAGATCAACCTATCAATCAAATGATATCTTTCTGACCTTTTCGTTTCAACTAATCCCTAGCATAATTCAGAGAGTGTAAACACTTTTTGAAGTACAGGATGATGAGGTACATCTGCCTTATAAAGCTTCAACTCGCATCTCAAAATATGTAACTCTTTTGGTATGAAATCTTGAGGATAAAATCTCTCTGCAAAGCTGCAAAGCTGAACTATGAATAAGAAGTTACATTGCCCCTTCATTGAACCTACTGTTCAACTCTGCCAATTGAAAATCTATTGCATCATTGAATATGCCAAAGTGGTAATGATGCTCAACTGTGATATTTTCCTTTTGTTGATAAGAACGACCCGTTGCCACTTTACACTGAGCATTCATATCAAGCATATCAATGTAATGTTTCTTGCAAAACAAATCTACTTTCCCAATAAAAGTTTCCGAACAATTTAATCTCAATTTCCAAGGACATCTTTTGTTGTACCAATGTAATGTCACGATGTCTTGAGACTTATGTTGTAGTTCTCGACAAAGGATATTTGTGAGTCCCATAATTTCTTGCAATAGATGCAAAATGACTACAAATTCGAATTGCCTAATCACATTGTATCCACCAGTAGCTTCCCCACGTAAGGAGCCTGTTGATCCATCCTCCTTTATATTCTTAAGAACCATACAAAATGCATCATACATTACTATTAAATCGCAAACGGAATCGTAATGAGAACTCCACCGAGTAGCTCCAGGTTGATGCAAGGTACCAATTTGATTAGCTCCTCTACCAGTCTCTCATTCACCAGCAAACAACAACTCTACAATATTAATTGATTGAGCGACTTGTAACTTAGTATGACATTTCGGAGAAGCCTTAATGACATTTACTATTGAATTCAATGATGAAAAGAATAACCAAATTGTAGCCACTTCTTTTGATGCACTTAGCATATTACTAGCACCATCATCACCTTGACCTCTCATCTTGTCAATATATAATTCATGGAGATCAAGTACTTTCTTGATCTATTTTTGAAGTGTTGATGCAGTAGTGTCTTCAACCCACACAATATCAAAAAACGTTCACGTAGAAAACCATCATTATCAACAAATCTCAAAACAATAACCCTTTGCTCTCTATTTGATGTATCTTGTGATTCATCAACAAGGATAAAAAAAAAGTAGCATGCCCAACTTCTTCACGAATTTGTTTTCTCACTTTGTTTGCGAGAATATTTAAAATCTCCTTTCGAATCTTGGGTGAGGTATATTTTGCATTTCCTGAGGCATTCTCTAAAACAATTCCAACCACCTCATCATTAAACTTTACTATATGCTTGACCATTTCAATAAAATTTCCATGATTTTTAGACTCCAAATGTTCATCATGACCCCTAAAAGCACATGCTTGATATGTAAACCAACGAACACACTCTATCGTTGTCTTGAGCCGTAACCAGTTTTTCAAAATTTCTTCCTTTGATTTTCGATTAATAACTTTGTCGACATGGTGAGATGGGTTCATCAAATCCTCCATACATATTTCACAAGTATTATGCAATGAAGATGGACCTCCAACATGAGTCAAACATACACAATTCTTTCCATCATTAACTTTTTTCCAATTATTAAAACCCTCAGTAGTTAATGTAGGATGACCATTACCGAGAATATTGAAATCGACAATACTGCGATCAAACTGAGACCTTGGATATTCTGAAAATTTTGGTTTGTAAGGTCCAACTTTGATATAAACACATCGAACCTCATCACGTTGATTAATAGGGTATTTTGATATTTGAATACGTTTCCCAGTGTCTTGTTCCAAAAAAGCAACATCAGACTGGTTAGGTTCAACTACGAGAGATGTGTGATGAGGTGGCTCAATTGATGGTGAAGGCTTATCATTGAATGTAGAAGCCTTGTCATTTTCTAATTTTATCACCATCAATATTTTTTTGAAGAATGAATGAATAGTTTTTGCTCTTTTACTTGCTTGGTTCTGATATGACATTATAATCTAAAAACACATATAAAAAAACAAAACAATTTGCTTTATACTAAACAAATCAATGAAAAAAAATAAAAATTCGAGACTTTGGAGAATTAGATACCTTTATTATGCGTATTGACGATGAAATCGACTTTGGTGCACATAATACAAAACGCTCCAGATATTCTTTTGGGACTACTAGGGCCAAGTTTCATAAATATGAATATCGTTTTTTTTTATATAGACTGACTAGGATACTTGTAACGTTGTGTAGGACAAACTAGGCTAGGAATAGGATACTTCATTAGGTCAGACTGGGATGCTTTATTGAATGGGAAACTAGGATACTTTATTGAATGGAAACTAGACCACACAAGAAATAGACATTGAAAAAAGAAATTAATAAAAGAATAAAAAAAGAAAGTAGTCATACAAGACCCCATCCTCATAATGAAGGCCCAGCAAACAAGGAGAAGACATGTTGACTTTAGCTATAAGTCTATTTTATTTTATTTTTTAAAGGTCTTTGGGCTACAGCCCCCTTTAGCCCATATGCTGGTTCCACCCCTGCTCAAATGATCTTGGTCCCTTTATTATTTATAAAATAATAATAAAGCACACTTTCTACCCTAGAAGATGACAGCAACTAATGTCCTTTTTGGTTGGGTGAGTACAAAGCGAGCAGGCACAGCAACCTCAAGTGGCCGAGTATACAAATGGATGGCGCACTGGGTTCTAATTGTGGTCGAGAAGGGAAGAACTCTCAATTGTAAGTCATTCTATTTTGGCAAACAAGGTTTTTTTTATGTGTTTAGTTAACAAAAGGGATGCCATATTGCGCGGCAATGAGACACAATGAAAATAAACCTAAGACTAGGAATTTCAATGAGTTTATGGATAGGAATGCTAGTAGACTTTGAAATAAAGAAAGAAAACTTGTTTATATATATTAAATGAGCGATTACAAAAACGTTCATAAGTACATTAAGCAACATATGATCCCTTTTCCAAATGAATCCTTGTGGCTTTTGAAAGTCTTACCTCCAAGAGTAAGATAAGCCACCACCCAAGTGTTTGCATGTTCCAATTAGTTAAGCCTCATTTTTACCTCAATCACGAGTGCCAAGACTTTCTTCTCTGAATAGTCCTATTCTTTTGTGTTTAAAACTTACTTTTTCTGCGAGCATTTTAGCATCTTTCTTGGCCAACCAAAAGTGGTTAAGTGGTGGCTAGCTAGTGATGCTCAACAAGTGGGCATCTCGGTTAGTATTTGGGTTGGCACTTTTTGATGATCTTGAATTTCGGTTTACTTTTCGGTTTTACTTGGAATAGATGTTGATCTCAGTCCAACCTTGATTATCTTGTTCTTGTTAGTTTTGTGGTTATAAATATGGGCTGGAGCTGATTTTGGTTTCCTCGGCCCAAATCGCCTTTGGAAATCTGGCCCAACTTTGGGTTTATGAAGCTGGCAAAGGCCCAAGTTTTCCACATCATCATTCAGTGGGACCTATTAATGAAAGACATAGGCCCAAACAAAGATTACTGTTGAGGCCCAAAAAATCCAAGATTGGGTCCAAATATATTTCTAGCCCAATACAATACTTAACTGGGGAAGAAGCCCAACTAGGGTACACAAGAGTTTGTTGTGTACGCTTGCATAAGTTATGGTCCACGTGCCACGCCAAGAAAATACGCAACCCACCACGCAAAAAGGTCGTAACAAGCTTGTAAAATGTACTGGCTCTATGAACCCGCACTTATTATCCTGTCGAGTGTCATTTGGCCCGGCCATAGCCTATTATAATACGACAAATCATGAGCACAAGCACGCCAAATAACACGCAACGCCATGCGGAAAACCTTTATTTTGGCACCAAGCCACACTACAAGCTTAAGTGGGGCTTCCTAAGCGAGTTGTGGTATGGATATTTACAAGTATTCACGAGGCCCATTGATGGTCCAAGGAATGGAAGTTTTGGGCTGCTTGAGAGCACCAAAACTCAAGCCCATTTCTTGAGCCCAAACATATGGGTAAGCATGAGAGAGAAAATGTAACATCCCGACCCAATTTTAACCATTTATTTAATCTATATAAATTATTTGATTTATCTAATTGAGAAATTAAAATTTTGCCCTCGGTTAAATTCACGATAGTCACTTTTCGATCCAAAGGGCTTTTTGGGATTTGATTAGCACCATTGTGTACAATGAGTCAATATGAGTTTGTAGACACGTAGTGGGCTCAAATCGGAGTTTTAACGAAGAAGTTATGGTCAACGGAAGTGCAGTGGCACAACCGTAAATATTTCAAAGCCAAATTTTTTCAAAAACCTGTGCAGCGTCTCTCTCCTCTCTCTCATTCTCCCGACCAGTGTCTCTCCCCTCCGTCGTGACACCACCATTTCAGACGGTGATTTTGTCGCCGTCCGACCACCAAATCGGACGGGACAAGTTGCAAAATCTTCGTCTCTTCCTCCTCTACACATCCATACCCATTTCCACCTTCGAAACTCCAAGATTGGTCACGATTTTACACTGAAACCGAGCCAAAAACCCCCATTCGTTGCCGGAACTGTTCGTGCGGTTTCCAGCGATTCCGGTGGCCAAAATTGTCTAACCATGTATGAAACTTCTTCTACACTTTGTGCTCTACATGTCTATGGGCTTGGTTTGGGTTAATTTTGAGGTTTTACAGATTGATTCTTAAACCCATTTTTGGCTGATGGTTTCGGCTTCAATTCAGCTAGTTCCAGTTAGTTTTTGGCCTTGGTCCAAGAACAAAAGTTGATCCCTAAGTTAGTCTAAACGCATTGGTATAGGTATTATAGGGTGTTTCGAGAGTATTCTGGTCGCTGGAATTTTCTCGACACACCCACGCTCTGCCGGTGCGTGTGGTGGTGCGTGGGCCATGAGGTGGTGGCCAATTTGGTTCTAAAATGTTCCTCATGTTGTTCCGAGCAAGACGGTATGCTCTGATTCGAATTTGGTTATCGTTTGACGATCAAACGGATTTGTGCATATTAGGCAATATCCATGTTCGATAGGATTGAACCGTCAGATTGGTCCCATTTTCTAATTTCGTTCCTCGTATTTCAAGGATCGTGTAGGAATAGGTTGATCGAGAATTGGAGTCCCGGATACAACGAATCAATGATTTTAGGGTTAAGTACTAAGTCGATGTCCGATCGTGCGATCGTGAGTGATCCGACTGCTCGATCGAGACCAAGCTCTCGTGGCGTGTTATGCATACCTTGTTGGACTTATAGGAACGTTCGGACCTGAAATCAGAGGTTGTGGGCCCTGCGAGCCCAATTGGTCAAATTCCGCGATCGGGGTCAAACTGACTGTTGGATTGTGACAAGAGTTCTAGGATGGGTTTAACTCATGGTTATGGACCAGTAGGAATTAGCATATAACCATTGAGGTCGTGGGCCCTACGAGCCTAGTTGATTTAGATAGTGGACTATGTTAGCTCGGTTGAGGCCATTTAGTAGTCATAATTGTAATTGGAGGTTTGTTTTTAAATGGTTTTATGCTATGCGAGTTTATTTAAATGTTTATGAATTATATTGCAATCACATTTAGTTTCCAAGCATGTTATATTATGTTTAATTGTGTGGAGTTGGAAATGGCTTGGATAACCGGGTTTTGGCAAGATTAAGAAATTAATTAAATGCTTAATTATATGTCTCTATTTAAATATATGCTTAGTGGCTTGAAATTGATGAATTATGGATACTAGTTTTCTTAATAGTATGTTGTACATATTTGAACGTTGTTTGAGAACAGTTTTGAAAGACTATGCATGGTCAAATTCAAGTTAAGGAATGTTGGAATTGATCTCGTTTTAAAAAGGGATGTTTGGTCAACTATTTAAGAACTGATTTTTGGAAAGTTGAGAAATAATTCAAAAAATGGATTTGTGAAAGTGGATTTGTGGAAAAAGAGGAATTTTATGATAAGCTTCAGAAAATGGTTTTCAAACACACCACAAGAGTACCTCCCCAGTTGCCTTGGAACAATCTAGTCATTTATGACAATGCCCCACGAGTCTTGGGGACCCCTGAATCATGCGGTGCGAGCATTTGCGTTCTCAGTTTGATTATATCTTTCTGAGTCCTGCGAGGGGTGTTGACATGATATGCGTTATTGGGCTGACTACGTGTCCCCCGAGTTCTGCGAGGATATGCGTTCTCGAGCTGACCATGTGTCCCCCGAGTTCTGCGAGGATATAACATATATGGTACTTGGAATTGACGGAATATGATTGGGGGTACACCTAGTTGGAGAGTATTTGAGTTTTGAGATGTTTTAAACTAAATGTATTAATTTAGCTGAAAAAAATTAATTGATTATCCTAATATCTCATACCTAAGATGGTGCAAAATTAAGGTATGTGTATTGATCAATTATCGTAGTGAAAGAAACAGTTAATAAGTACTAGCTAGGTGTGTGGGAAAGCAAACAGTAAAATAATCACATCGCCCTAAAAAAAACTATAGATAATATAGATAAAAACATCACAATGAATTCCTACCAAAACTTGGTCTAGCCCAAAGGCATGCACTTTAAAACATGACCATGGATTAATAGATCATATGATTAGACATGCATGACATTTCATCTTCAACAATGATTCTAACATAGCACAAAAAACGAAAACATGAAAAAAATGAATAGATCAGAGTTACCTCGAGCCATTTTCAGCTGTTGTCTTTGGTCACTGTAAATCAGAGTTAGCTCAGGCTAGGTTGTTTGGGTATAAAGCCTATGTAAAGCTGTTGTTTTTCGTCACTGTCGATGCTTGGCTTAATGGTTGGTGCTCAAGAGCCAAAATACACAAATGGAGAGAATAATTGAAGCCCTTGCACATATATATAACAACAATTAATTTCATATCTATGAGATGACCAATATATGGTCTCATAGCCAGGATAGTACAACCAATTTACACACTTTTCTAATTGTACGTAAATGGACAAATGAGAAGAGGAATTGTATATCTGTGTCGCACCATACGATACACGTTCTACGTGACCAATGTTATTTTAATAATTTTCTCGTTTTCCTACTTATCTGTAATGAGATATTATATATATGTATTTGTATATGCACATATGTGATGGGTGGAAGATTGTTTTGAAATCAATATCTTTTGCTTAAGTTTCAGCGGATTGATTGGAGTTTGAAGCTCTTGGTTTTGGGAAAGTGTGAAGGAATATTTAATTCGTGTGCTTACATATGGGTTGAGCTTTGCTTTCTTGTAGAAAGAATTACGTGTGGCTTGATCCCTCAGTAAGGGTACATAGGCAACCTAGGTTAACCTAGGTGCAGTCGTAATGTTTATGATTGATTTGTTATGTTCAGTTTTGTAAAGTTGAATTTGCTGAACGCTTGGGAATTATTGGAGTTTGTTGTGCAGGTAAATTTTTGGGTTTGAGCCCTTTTCAGGGGAGACTCTGCCGGTTTTTCAGTAAAAGTCAAACCCTAAAGCAGTCTTTGGACTAGGCCAAGAAGGGGTATTTTGGACAGTTGTGCCGATACTAGCCAAGTATTGGACACGCACAGGTTTCGACACATATTCAAAAGTGGAATTTGGGTTGGGTCTTATTAGAAAACCCAATATCTTAGGAAAATATCCAATGGCCTACAACACTTGGAAATATCCCACATTAGTCAAAATATCCAGCGCCTTTGAAAATACCTCATCCAAATCAAAATCAAGTCAAAGACAAGCCATCACAAAAATCAAAGGGAATCCATGTGCATAGGCTGCTGGAGGTGAAATACTTTTCAAACCAACACCCCTACCCATTTTTCTTTCTTTTGCAAGCTCTAGTAGGAAAACCAGGAAGAAAGGTAAGGGGCGCCTCATCCACATGAAGGTGCTGCAAAGGCCAGCTGCAGGAAAACCTTGGAACCTCAAAATGCTCTATCCCAATGTGCATGGATTGAGGAATTTTCACCAAAAGGGTTTGAATCAAAGGAAGTGAATAGAAATGGAGGAGAAGACTTGGCAGATTTGGGGAGAACCAGCTAGGGTTCCTGAACCAAAAGGAGCTTCCAGCGCCTATAAAAGAGGGCATCTCCTACCGATCGTCTCAACACATCCAGGGCAAGCAAGCATCCTCACTCACTGTTGGAACCTTCGATTTCAAGCCATGTTCTCCTATCTTCTCCTTTTCTCTTCTGGCAAACCATCCAAGAGCACGACAAAGCTTTCGTCAAGCGGCTGGAAATTTACTCAAGCCACCTATCCTTTCATCCTCTTCTCTTCCTCTCTTCCCTCGACAAATCTTCCCAAATATCCCTCTCTTTGAACCTCTGTTTCTCATAGGAAATCCAAGCTTTCTCTCTCTAATGCTAAACTCAAGAATGCTTAGATCCCATGCCACAAGCTTCTCAAGCCAAGCCAAAATATTGATCTGTAAGAGCATCCAAAATGGGCTCCCTAAACCACCTCCTTAGACAAATTTTAGGGAGGAATTGTAAAAATACAACTCCAACCATGCTCCCTATCCACCTCTTGAAATAGAGAGACCTCTAGGAGCTCCTATATCTGAGGAGAGAGAAAGGACTCCTAGTGGCTCCCTATAATTTAATGTTGATTTATTTAATGAGTATTTCAAACCTTTATTTAATGCTAACTATTTTTTATTTTATTTTTTAATAGAGATGGACCAATCAAAAAAGAGCTATAGCATTTATGGCTCTCTAAACTAGAGAGCATGATTGAAGTTTAAATTTTATAGAGAGCTCCTAAAATAACATTTACATGTTTTTAGCTAAAATTTAACTAAAAAATAGAGAGCGTGATTGTGGATGCTCTAAGCAGCTATTTGTTTTGTTGGTGAAAGAAACCAAAGTGCATCCTAAGGCTCCACGAACCTTTTGAAGCACATTTGGGGCCTGCTGGAACAAAAAAAGCCCCTACAATTACCAAGGCTTCCATCTTCATCATCCTACAAATCTCAACTATCCTCAAATCCTTAAGCCTAAGATTACAAGCTTATTACTTTTCTAGGTCTACGAAAATGTGAATTACAAAGATTTGGAATAAAGTTTTTAATTCTAATAAAAGAAGGAAAATAATTCTTTCCTTACTAGGTAAGTAGGACCTCTTATATTCCTGTCAATAGCAGTGTGACATGTGTGCATAAGTTTTTCTTTTTGTGTTTTTATTGAATTATTTTTGTATATGTGTCAAAATGTGATTCACAAAAAGGAGGAGTATCTCCTTATAGGTAAGGAGGTAAGCAATATACATAAGAGAATCTCTTCAACAAAAAAAAATAGAGGAGTGGACTCTAGTTACAACATCCAAAAGAAAGTATTGTAAGACCGCGGGGTTTACCTCAATGGTGAAGGCCCTCCCCCTTCGCCCCCTTGGTCACCGGTTTGAA
Source organism: Prunus kanzakura (assembly GCA_020521455.1). NCBI lineage: Eukaryota > Viridiplantae > Streptophyta > Magnoliopsida > Rosales > Rosaceae > Prunus > Prunus kanzakura. The sequence goes on along the minus strand of BPUM01000845.1, from coordinate 324,106 downwards.
TCCCAAAAAAAGTGCCCCAATTGTTGTAATTCAAAAAAAAAAAAAAAAGTTATTGTAATTGAGAAGTTAAGGTCTCAGGCTTAATCGTGAGTCAAATTTTGTGAAGCTCGAGCGAAATTTAGTTCAGACTGTTCATTACAAGATTTACTAGTCGAGCACATGCAAATTCTTCACTTGAACAATAAACTAATAAAACGTTTAACAATGAACTCATAGGCGATTTCCAGCCTTATTTTTTCGTTGGATATTTCAGCTACCAACTAATTAAATCCAAGTCTAAAAACCATGTATCTTTATAGAAAATTTGAAGGTGTCAGCTGAAAGACACTGATTTATGGTTGTTCATGTCTCAATGAATGTAGACTCTGTGATTTCCAAAATTTCTTGTCACTAAGATTCAAGTCTTCAAGTGATCCTAAAGAAAAAACAAAAAGTTTCGTCACCCTTAAGGAATTAAATATGTCTCCACGTCCCTGGTGTTCTTAATCAGTACTCAGAAGTAAAGTCAATATGAACAAGTCAACATGTTACATGTAGTTAAGTAAACCTACATATGTGCGACAAATACGATGACATATCTGCTATCCATTTGTACGGTAGCTAGAACCCCAAACTATTATCATAACACGGCACCTTGACAAAGGCCTTTTGTCTCACCTTAACAATGTCAACTTATAACGATATGTCAACTGTATTAGTTAATGTTATATATGGTTGATAAAACAATTTTATATATGCTGTGGATGATAAATCACCCACAATTGTATCGATTTCTATCATTTTCATTTTATTATTTAAGCTAACAAAAATATTTGAAGTCAAGAAGGGGGGAGTACTATATTCGAACTTGTGCTACAGATGACCGTACAAAAACTCTGTAACTCACGCCAAGAATAGTAGCAAAACTTACTTGTAACGGGGATATCACTGTTTTATTATCCCAGGTCAATAACACAATGACATGTGAAAAAATTATCTCACGTGTTATTGCGTCATGGGTCGTGGATAGCACTTTTTGCTATCCCCGTTGCATGAAAGTCTTTTTCAAGTAGGTAAAATCTACATATCCTCTTCGATAAGGCAATTTTGCATACTTCAAAAGTAATAAGTATATTGAGTCCCACTATTTTTTTTTTATAAAAAGAAAAAAGTAAATACAAAAGGTAAAAGTAAACTATATAATAATGGTTGGTACAATTGCATTGTCTAGCCCATTGGAGTGATCAACTTTTTTTATGAAATGGGTACAATTGCATTCTTTTTCTTTAAATTTGTTAATAAACTTTTATTTACAGCATGTCTTTGGTCATTCTTTATTGATTTCCTTCAGACAAAAACAAGTACGAAACTTCATGGTTCGTCATTGTGTACGATTTCAACTTGTGTTGCTGTCATCTTCATTTACATATATATATATATATATATATACAGACACACACACACATACTCTCACCATCCACTATTACTACTACAACTTATCCTCGATCTGCTTGTGTTAAACATGAAGCCGCATCAAACCAAACAAATTTCCATTTCTTATTTTCTCTTCTTTGTATTTCTCTTCTCATATTTCACATCCCTCGCAGCTCAAGAAGTTGCTAATTATAGCACAATGAATTAAAACAATGTTTTAGTTTGCCTTTTCTTTTCTTTGGTTTTTTCGTTTTTAGAAGAAAGAAAGCCATTATTAACATATCTACTGTGGATATTGCAGAGGATGAAAGAGAATTCGATTACCTTCATGAAAGTGGAAAGGGGCCAAAACAGTGGGGAGAGATGAAGGAAGAATGGGCAGCGTGTAAGAATGGAAGCCTGCAATCTCCTATTGATTTATCAAGTCATCGAGTCAAATTAATCCCACACTTGGGGAATCTCAACACCAGCTATAAACCTTATAATGCCACCCTCAAGAATAGAGGCCATGATATTTCGGTAATATATAATTAATTAGCTCCATCAACTAATGATCGGAACCGTTCAGTTTTTTTTAATTCTCTTTCCGAAAATACGAAACTATAGTATTGAAATTGTCAAAATTAAAATCATGAGGACAAAATGGAAAACTACTCAAACTAAAGGGACCAAATATGTAAATCGACAACTTATCTTTATTTATTATTATTTTTATACAAGCGATATTGGGGGAATGAAGAATAAAACCGAAGGCCTTGAGTGCCTGAATAAATATTTTTAACCACTTATCTATTATATTATATGTGTGTATGCAGGTTCAATGGGAGACGAATGCTGGATCAATTGAGATAAATGGGACTGAGTATTTTCTAAAACAATGTCACTGGCACTCACCTTCCGAGCATTCAATCAACAACAGGAGCTATGACATGGAGCTCCACATGATTCATATAAGCCGTGGTCTCAACGTCACAAACCACTACTACAAAAAACGAAATAGACGACGGTAATCCACCGTCGTGTATCATGGTTTACAACCGACGAGAAATCGACCGCCGTCTTTTCATACATGAAATAACGACGGCAAATAACCGACGTAGTTAATATAGTACACGTCAGTCAAATACTAAAACCGACGTAGATTTCATACATAAAAGCTTAAAAAGAGACCTTTCGACTATAATAGACGACGGTTTTAGTAAAACACAGACGTTGAAATAATGTTAAATGTCAAAAACAACTACAAAACCGACGTAAATGTGCTTATCAACGTCTCTAAATACACCAAAACCGACGTGTAAAACTTAGAAACCGTCTTGGTTAATAAATACTACGTTCACTCAATGAAAAAACTGACGTCTTAAACATATAACATGGCATATATTTACTTGAACTGACGTAAAAACAACAATAACCACGACCCTTCATATCACCACAGACGTTGAAAATGATTTTGACGGCTTGAACACAAAAAAAAACGACGTGGTTAATATAGTACACGTCACAAAAAAACTAAAACCGACGTCGATTTGGTACATAAACGCATAAAAAAGAGACATTTCGACTATAATAGACGACAGTTGTATTAAAACACAGACGTTTAAATAATTTTAAATGTCAAAAACAACTAAAGAACCGACGTAAATAGTTTTATCAACGTCTCTAAATTAAACAAAACCGACGTGTCAAACTTAGAAACCGCCGTGGTTAATAAATACTACGTTCACTAAATGAAAAAACTGACGTCTTAAACATATAACATGACATATATTTACTTGAACTGACGTAAAAACAATAATAACCACGACCCTTTATATCACCACAGACGTTGAAAATGATTTTGACGGCTTGAACACAAAAAAAACGACGTGGTTAATATAGTACACGTCAGAAAAAAAACTAAAACCGACGTCGATTTGGTACATAAACGCATAAAAAAGAGACCTTTCGACTATAATAGACGACGGTTGTATTAAAACACAGACGTTTAAATAATTTTAAATGTCAAAAACAACTCTAAAACCGACGTAAATAGTTTTATCAACGTCTCTAAATTAAACAAAACCGACGTGTCAAACTTAGAAACCGCCGTGGTTAATAAATACTACGTTCACTAAATGAAAAAACTGATGTCTTAAACATATAACATGGCATATATTTACTTGAAATGACGTAAAAACAACAATAACCACGACCCTTTATATCACCACAGACGTTGAAAATGATTTTGATGGCTTGAACACAAAAAAAACGACGTGGTTAATATAGTACACGTCAGAAAAAAACTAAAACCGACGTCGATTTGGTACATAAGCATAAAAAGAGACCTTTCGACTATAATAGACGACTGTAATAGACGACGGTTGAAATGAATTATAATTAACCGACGTGTTTTCTTTTTAAAATGGCGGTATTTGTTTTATTTTTGCGTTGTCATTCCACGTCGGTTGTGAAAACCCGACGTTGGTTGTTTTTAAGACGTCTTGTTTTGCGATTTTTGTAACTTGACCGTCGTATTTTCAGCTTTAACCGATTATTTTTTAATTTTTGATTCGTTGTGCCCAAAGCTTGCAGAATGAAAATGTGATCGGAATTAAAATGATATTCAGAGCTATGAATTAATGTCATACAATTAACTGCATAACTAATATCATACATTACAACAATCAATCAATCCATATATCTTCACACCCATCTCTAATGTTCTCACTCCCAAACTCACCCACTAGGTCATCAAATGTGTCAACATTTGGTATCCCTCTAGAAAATGGCTCACACTCAATTCTAATATCACCTAGCACATCATCACCAATAACATCATTATATTCTCTATTAGGCATTGATAACACTACCGACCAACCACGATGCATTGGGTCGTCAACATAAAATACTTGTTTGACTTGAGAAGCCATAACAAATTGGTCATTCCTATGTCCAATTTTACTCAAATCTACAAGGGTAAATCCAAGTTCGTCGACTACAAGGCCCGAAGTGTTATCTATCCAATCACACCTCAAGACTGGGATTCTAAACTTTTGGTAGTCAAGATCCCAAATTTCTTGAATAACCCCATAAAAACCCATATTGGAGACAATAGGGTTTTTATCCTTGGCACTAGCAACTTGCATAGTATGTGCAAGTAAATAAACTCCACTATTTTGGACAGTTCGCACATCATCTTGTGCCTTGGTGCTAAATTTGACACCATGAATAAGATAGCTCCTATATGATGGCACTACCATGCTTGGACCAGCTGCTAACCATCTCAAATTTTCTGATATGCCATTATAATCTTCCCCATTAAATTCACTTTGAACCTACAAATTAAACATATATATTAATTCAATCTAACATATATATAGAAAGAAAGAAAATTAAAATAATAAATTGAATATGTCATTCAATAACATATATACCTTAACACGTAGCCATTGAATGAAAGTGCTATTGTGCTTATCTTATAGCCACTTTGTTCTCTTTCTAAATTTCGGATAAGTGGTCTTGATGTGGATCATATGTTCCCTACAATTGACACGAAAAAAACACGCGTTACGGTCCCTTATATATAAGATAAATATAAGGAGTAATAATATTTAACATGGCTACATATATATGAAAAATTAAACTCATACGTACTCGATATAAGGTAGGACTTCCTCCGTATTCTCCAAGACATATAGATGTGCCTGGTTCAACAAGTCCATATCAACTAAGCTCACTGTGCAACCTGATAATGGCTTTGAAACTCCCATATTCTGGCTTGAAGGCACTCCAACTGTACTAACATCAGATAAATGCTCGGTACAAAACTCTACAGCTTCTTCAGCTATATACCGCTCAGCAATGCAACCTTCGGGACGAGTACGATTCTGAACATACCCCTTTAGCACTTTCATATATCTTTCAAACGGATACATCCATCTAAAATACACTGGCCCACATAGACGAACTTCTCTGACAAGATGTACTACTAGATGAACCATGATATCAAATAATGAAGGGGGAAAGTACTTCTCAAGCAAACATAAAGTAACTACTACATCTTCTTCCAACTTATCTAGCTTGGAAACATCTACCGTCTTTGCACATATAGCATTGAAGAAGAAGCACAATCGAGTTATTGCATACCTTGCAGGCTTCTCCAAAACAGAACGAATTGCCACAGGGAGCAATTGTTGCATCAAGGTATGACAATCATGAGATTTAAGGCCAAGAAGTCTTGAATCTTTTAAAGATACAAGATTTTTTATATTTGAAGAATAACCTTCAGGAACCTTCATACCATAAAAAGAATTGCAAACCGCTCTCTTCTCTGCTCTTGACAAATTCCAAGGCCCTGGAGGCAAGCGAGTACGTCTTTCTCCATACTCGGGTTGCAAATCAATTTTTACCCCCATGTTCAATAAGTCTAACCGAGCAGCAATCCCATCTTTATTTTTTCCAGGGATCTCTAGCAATGTACCAATGATACTATCGCAAACATTCTTCTCAATGTGCATAACATCTAAGGCATGCCTCACAGGGAGGTATTTCCAATACTCGAGATCAAAGAATTTTGATTTCTTCTTCCAACAAACTCTGTCACCATCATTCTCACCAACACTTCCCCCATTTTTCGAGCCCCATATGTAATTAATATCTTCAACCATATGCAGCACTTCTTCTCCTGTTAATGGCTCAGGGGGCATGCCATATTCAGGTTTCCCATTAAAAGCTGCACGTTGCCTCTTATATGGATGATTGATTGGTAACCACTTTCTATGCCCAATGTAACAAATTTTGTGGCCATTTTTCAACCTGTGACTAGGTGTATCATCGCCGCATATTGGACAAGCTTTATATCCTTTAACAACACAACCAGATAAGTTTCCATAAGCGGGAAAATCATTAATTGTCCACAGTAATGCAGCTCTGAGTGTAAAGTATTCTCCTATGTGGGCATCATACACTCCTCTAATCCCATCCCACAGAGATTTCAAATCATCAATCAAAGGCTCTAAGTAGACGTCTATATCATTTCCGGGCTGTTTAGGACCGGAAATCAGTATAGTCAACATCATGAACTTCCGCTTCATGCATAGCCATGGTGGGACATTATATGTAACTAACATAACTGGCCAACAACTATATCTGCTACTTAAAGAACTGTGGGGATTGAATCCATCAGATGAGAGAGCCAATCTCAAGTTTCTTGGCTCATTACCAAAGTCGGGCCATTTTTCATCAACAAGTTTCCAAGACGGGGAATCCGATGGATGAGACATATAACCGTCAACTGATTTTCTTGCAGCATGCCAAGTCAAACTCTTAGCTGTCTTATGTGATTGAAACATCCTTTTAAACCTTGGAATTGGAGGAAAATACCACACCACCTTCGCTGCCACACCCTCTTTCAAGAACCCATCCTTGGTTTCCTTCCACCTTGAGATACCACAAGTAGGACAATTAGTTGCATTCTCATACTCCTTCTGATACAAAATGCAGTCATTGGAACATGCGTGGATTTTCTCATAACTCATCCCTAAAGCAGACAAAGTCTTTTTTGCCTCGTACATAGAGGAAGGTAGTGTATTTCCTTCTGGAAGAAATTCTCCTTGAAGTATCAATAATTCTGTAAAGCAAACATCACTCATCCCATGTTTTGCTTTCAAATTATATAACTTCACCAAAGCCGACAACTTCGTGTACTTACTGCAACCAGGGTACAAGGGTTCATCGCCATCCCCAATCACATTGGCAAACTCATAAGGATCAGATCCAATATTGGCAAAATCATTATCATCCATCCCTAATTCTTCAGAAACATAACTAAACCTACTTTGCTCATCTTCTTCCACATTTCTACTAGCATTGGTAGTCCATTCCCAAGGTTCTCCGTGCCATCTCCAAATCTTATAGCTTTGGTCAATTCCATTAAAGTATAAGTGTTCCCTTATAATTCCAACCCCAAACAATCGAATATTCCCACATTTAACACATGGACAACGAATCTCAGTTGTATTTCCAAGATTTTGTAACGCAAAATTCAAAAATCCTTCCACCCCTAACTCATATGCCTTCGATCTTCTATCCGCATGCATCCATGACTTATCCATCTCACACTCTATCAAATTCATATAAATATATATATATATTAAAGTGGAAAGACCAGCAATGAAACACTACCTCATTCAAATAGCAGAGAACAAAATGAAAATTAAATATAAAACATGGAAAAGACGACGGTTTATAAAAATAATCGTCGTTTAATATACATTCCGACGACGGCATCTATAGTCACCGTCGTCATTAAGATACCCAAACCCAGAAATTTGAACAGTGTTCTGGTAGCCTAAAGACGACGTTTAGTGGAGAAACAGTCGTCTTTAGGCTACCTGTTGCGGCTTAAAACGCAGATGACGGGAGTAAATGAACAACCGACGTATAATAAACATTTGGACGACGGTTTGATCCTTCAACCGTCGTCGTAGTTAAAAAAAAAACAGCTTAAATCTCCCATCCCCATTCCTTTTCCAAGAACCCATGGCCAAACAAACATAAAAGAACCCAAACAGAGATCAATTATTACAAGATTGCAAACACCAAAACCCTAATATAGCTACCAACGAAAACATTTATGGATTTAAGAAGAGATTAGGGTTGTACTTACATGGATATTGAGAGAGAGCTGCGAGAATATAACAACTGCTTCAGAGAGAGCTTGGAGAATCTACGTACCCAATGCTTTGAGAGAGAGCTTGGAGAATCTACGTACCCAATGAGAGATCTTGGAGAATCTACGTACCAAATGCTTTGAGAGAGATCTTGGAGAATCTACGTACCCAATGCTTTGAGAGAGAGCTGAGAGAATATAACAAAAGCTTGAGAGAGAGCTGAGAGAATTAGGATTAAAGGGACTAGAGTTGTACTTACATGGATATTGAGAGAGAGCTTGGAGAACGAAAACTTTCAGACAAATTTATGTTGAAGAGAGAGAATGAACTATTTGAGGGTTAAAGGGAAATTCTGAAAATTTTAGGTCGCGGTCAAAAATTTTTAAGTACCGCGTTTTTCAACCACGACGGTCAACACTTATAATGACGTCTAATAATTACTTACAACGGCGGTTGTTATAAAATCCAGACGTTGTAAACACTAAAGACGTCGCTATTTTATAACTGACGTCGTCAACCGAATTCAATTAGTCTTTGTTAATGTAGTTGACCAAAAACAGTGGGAGAAAACCGGCGTCGTTTCAAAAAACCCTAAACCCTAAACCCTAAATTTTAAAATAATTTTTAAAAAATACACAAGTACGAGAAAAATGAACCGAAAATTGCTATGGATTCCTTACAACATTGCCTTCTACAATAGTAGGCTAAAATATGGATTTCATAATTTTGAATTTATGGGCACCAATGGATCACATAAACCTTAGGGTTATGTTATGTAAAGTATAAGGAGTACCATGCTTTGTCTCTAAATTTGTTTGAATTTTGTTATCATTTGAACTTTGAAAACTAAAATTACATTTTTCAGGCCTTAACGGGCAAGATATTGTCTCAATCAGTGCATAGAATTTGCCGGTATATTTTTCGGATTTTGTTTTGAATATATTATTAATATTAGTAATTAAATACAATAAAAAAATATTTCCAAAATTATATTTTTTAAAGCTTTAGGATAGAGACAATATTCCAATGCTTGGTAGTTTTCAGTATAATTTTTGGATATAGTTATGAATTTAATATGGATTTAAATAAAATATAAAAGTCAATAACAATTAAATTAAAAATGACTTAGCCGACATTGTATCCCTTTACAACGACTTTAAACATAATAAACCGACGTTGAAACTATATTTAAGAATATACACAGGATGAATTAATTATAAACCGTCGTTGTTAGAGTATTAAACGTCATTTTAGTGTATGTAACGGACGTTGTTTAAATATATAAAGGCGGATATTTAATAATATCCGCCTTTGTATATTGTTACAACGTCGTTAAGGTTATACTAACCGACGTAGTATATGAATACAATTCATTTATACAGGATGAATTAATTATAAACCGTCGTTGTTATTAATATTAAACGTCATTGTTTTGTATATAACTGACGTTGTTTATTTATACAAAGGCGGATATTTAGGAATATCCGCCTTTGTATATTATTTAGACGTCGATAAGGTTATACTAACGGACGTAGTATATGAGTACAAATTCATTTATACAGGATGAATTAATTATAAACCGTCGTTGTTTTGACTATTACACGTCGTTTTTAAGAATTACCGTCGATGTTATATTTCCATTTACTGCAAGACGACCATTGTGTACACGTATGAGACGTGTAAATTAGAATCAGACGTCGGTGTTTGGGAACTAAACAAATTTTAAAACAAAATTAAATTTTGTTGATTTTTGTTCTCTTGATTACAACAAAATATTTATGTACATTTTAAATAAACTAAATTAAACCTGAACATTGTTCATAAACATTTATCTACATCAATTATCCTTCGGTAATTGCTTGTTCACGAATTCTGCCCATTCATGCCTAACTTCGTCAATATCCTCTTGTTTATACTGAAGTTTATCTTTTTTCTTGTCAAACTGCAAAATAAACCAAAAAACCGACGTGTTATAAGGATACAAACGACGGTTTTAAACAAAAATATGACGTAGTAAAATAAAGAAAGTATATCTAAAATGTTGCGTTTTACCTTCTTCTCGAAATTTAGGTCTGGATCATGAATTATATCTCTCATGAATCGCATCACGTAATAGCCACACTCTACACTTGTTGGTTGTTCAGGAGTGCCGTGTAGATTTTTCCAAATGGCCTGCTGTTTACGTGAATTTTTGTTTATATGAATGTTAAACAATTTAATTGACCTGTTACAAGAAAACAAAGGGTGTTAATGACAAAACAAAAAATTTAAATACAAATAGTAACCGTCGTGGTAAATCAGTCAAAACGACGGAGTTTTTTAAACCAAGACGTTATATTTTTTTTAAAATGGCGGTAAAACCTAACCGTCGTTGTGTAACGTTATAACGTCGGTAAGAGTAAAAAACGTCGTATGACAAAAAATTGAGCAGAAAAAATTAAAATGTTCTTAAATAAAACGCAAACGACGTGGTAGTTAAATTAAAACGACGTTTTTAAGAAAATACTGATGTGGTAGTTAAATTAAAACGTCGGTAATATCTTCCCGTCGTTATATTTTATAATAACGTCGGTATTAGTAAAAACCGTCGTTTATTTAAATACTTTATAGGAAAAATCATAAATCAGAAGAAATCAACTTACGTATTCACTATATTTTTCATTTCGTCGTCAACCATGCGTTTTGGCAGTGAATTCATGTAATAGGCAGTCTCCGTTAATGGTCTCACAATTACCATCACCCAATGACCCCTGCACATAATGATTCATATTAGAAAGAAAAATATTAGAAGCTCAGGAAAATACTTTAAATGGTACTAACCCTGGATTATAAGGGACCAAGAAAAATTGATTCCCATCTGCTGTATTAAGGCGGTTTGACAGGTTTTTTATTCGGTCTGATATTGATCCAGCTCCAGAGCTCACTAGCCCAAGGTCCACGAGGCCAACAAGGTTTACCATATTTGCCATTTTTAAATAGTCAAATAGGAACCTAAATATATGAAAGTCAATTAAATGAGATTATAATTTAAAAGAAAGGAAAATGTCAAACAAAATGGGATTAGGGAGAATTACCTCATGTATATTGATATCACTGTGGTTCCTATCTCAACCATGGAACCAAACTGCAAAACATCTTCAGTGAAGAGGAAGGTATCATGCTCAATGCCAAACACTTCCTTGGGCATGTGAATTGTTAGAGCCTCGTTACCAGGCAACAACTTGGTCTGGAAATGTTGGCATAAGGCTAAAAGAGGAGGTGGCATGTCTAGCTTTGAGAGATCCTGTTTAAAGAAATTAATAAAGAAATATAAGTTAGTTTGTGTGTGAACTAAAATAAACGACTCTAACTAAACACAAAAAACAGACGTGGTATATAATATAAACGAAGGTTTCTAGTTAATACTGACGGTGGAAAGGTTATACACGTCGGTAAATAGATAACCGTCGTTGTATTGAATTTATAACGTCGCTATACTATAGAAAGGTCGTCTAATATAAATACAGTTAATGAAATCATGAAATAGACGACGGTTTATAAAAGCGTCGTGGTATTTAACGAAACACGACGTGTCTTGTAAGAAACAGACGTATATACCGTCGTTATTTTAAATTTTAACGTCGGCTATTAAAAGGAGCGACGTCTTTTTAAAATTTAAAAAGCAGAAATAGAAAATAGCAGATATTTTACCATGTCCTCTTTCTCTTTTGCAGCAGTATCAGCTTCAGGCTTCAGATCTTCTAATTCCAAAGCTAGGGGTCTGATATTAGTGGCCCCAGAGCAGCTTGCCTTATCAGACATTGGATTTTTTGGGCTTTGATCTTGAGGGGGTAAAATAATTGGAGGAATTGGAGTCCTTGGAGAAATTGGGGTTTGGAGCATCTGGCTGGGATCAAAATTAGGAACTAGTTGACGGATATATGCCAACAAAGCCTCCCTCTCTGCTCTGACTGCTTTCATTATAGTTTCCCTTGACTTCGCCTCAATCCTCAAGGTCTCTTCTCTGACTGCCTCCCTCACACTTTCCTTCAATTTGTCACCAAATTTCACTCTCTGCTGCTTCGGCAAATTGAAGAACTGAGTTGGGGTAACGCCAGCACCAGCTCCTCTGACTCTCCCACCATGCTCCGGGGTTCCCAAAGCCAGAGTCAAGATATCATTGCTCCCGGAGACAGTCAGAGTGCCTTCGGAGACTTGCTTTTGCAAATCATCCTAAAAGAGAGAAAGAGAGATTGTTAGAACCTAAGCAGGGTGTATGACAGATACATATACCGACGTTGTAAATTATAAACAACGACGGTTTTTATTAAATGACAGACGTGGTATTAATTTAAAACGTCTGTATATAAATGCCGTCGTTGTTTATACTTTACAACGTCGGTATATAAAAATACGTCGTATATTCAAAATAAAACAGATTAAGACATAAATAAAAAACCGTCGCAGTATTCAAAGTAAGACGACGGATTATTAAACAAACAGACGTAGATGTACAATTCCATACGGCTGCACAAAATTACCGTCGTTGTATAATCATTCTAACGTCTAGTGAGATAAAACCGTCGTAAGTTTTAATGAAGAAGTGAAAAAACTCGATTGAAATATGCATTCTTTTCCAGAAATTGTGCACCACAAAATTCAGTGAAATAGACAGAGAGAGGGAGAGTGTGTGCGTGAGTAAACTTAAAACAAAAATGCAGTTCATAGAATAATTTAATCCGTCGTATTAATTCTATCTAGACGTCTACTTTATTCAAAAACCGACGTCCTATTCACTTTTAAACGTCCGTAAATTAAGCCCGTCGTGGTGTTCACTTTATAACGTCGCTTATGTAAATATAAACGACGTCTATACCAAAATAAAACACTATGTTTTTCAAATTTAGAACAGAGTTAGTGAGACTTACGATTAGTTTTGCCTTCTCTGCAGCCTTTGGATCAGGGATGTTTCCTGTTTTATCTTCTCTTGCTTTCTTCCACAGAACAGCTCGATCGATTTCTTGACCTTCGGGCATGGTTTCTACCAATTGGTCCGTCAAACCAACATACCCTTTTCTAGACAACCTATGGTTGTACTCCAATTTCTCCCTCCTCTCCTTCTGCTCAGCATGCTTAGCTTCAAAATCTGGGGTTAACCTTGAAGCTACGAAGGCATCCCATTGCGATTTCTCTATGAACTTATAAAGCAATGAGATTTCTTTTAATTTCTCCTTGTCATGTGCGAATGGAAGGATATATTGCTTAGTTACGTTATACTTGAAATCCTTCCATTTTTTGGCGGCAGATGACAAGACCAAGTTCTTGTAACTATCCCCAATAACATAGGACATTTGAACAGCTTCCCAAATCTGCTCCTTCACGTCCTTGGGTAATTGTTTCCATTTCTTGTCCACAAGAGGGACTCTGGTGCGTGCCAAAACACCAATGTAAGACTGCATCTCAACAGCAGCCTCGCCATGTGGTTTGCCATCTTTATTGAACTCAACCACAGGCTTAACCTTCTCAATTTTCCTCTTCACAACACGGCTCATTGTGCTGATACCGCGGCCAGATTTTGGCTCCTCAACAAATGTGGCTGTGCTCGAGTCTTTCTCTGAGGTTGAGGAATATCTCATCCTCTTCGAGGGTTTGCTTTGAGTTGATTTTTCAAGTTCCACTGAACCTGTTTTGGGTTCATCCCCTTGTGCCATTGAACCTGCTGTGGCCTTTGACGCTTCAGCTCCCTTGTTTTGAGATTTCGAAACCATTTTTGATTAATCTGCCAGAAAAACAACGTCGGTTATTAAAAATAAACGACGTAATAATACAAAACAACGACGGTAACACTAAAAAAGTGACGTCCTATTAAACGATCTCTTAGATCATGAATGAAAATAAGACGACGGTTTTATATATTTCATGACGTAAATGTGCATAAACTACGTCGGTTATTAACAATAACTGACGTGGTTTAAAATTACAAAACGAGTGTTCTTCTCTCACTAGATGACGGTTTTATCTTGTTTTCGACGTATTAATTGTCACACCATGACGGTTTTTAGCCACCGTCGTGCAGTTTGCATTACGGCCATCGTGGTGTGTCCATTCCATCGTCGAAAACAAGACAGAACTGTCGTCTTTTGGCGTCGTGAGAGTATCTACTTATGTATTTAATCAAAACCAGTGAAAGATTTCTTCAATTTGACAGAATCTTGTTTCCAGACAACTACGGCATGCAAATGAAAAGTAAAAAAAGGGAAGAGAGTGAGAAAAAACCTTGAATAACACCGGCGTGCAAAGAAATGTTTCCTTCCGACGAAGACGAAGACCAAAATGGTGATTTGGACGATGAAGACGATGATTCAGACGATGATGCTAGGTCAGGTGACGAAAATGGTGATTTGGGAAATGAGAGGGAAACTACGATACTTTATCGGGAAGTGAAAACCGTAAAATATTGGGTCAGGTGACGAAAAGTTTATATATTTTCCCAGAGTTCAATACAACGACGTTGTTATTTAAAAACCGCCGTATTATTTATTTATAACGACGGTAGATAATTCATAAATGACGTGGTTATCACAACTGCCGAAAGACTTTTGGAATTCCGATGTGGTTATGACGGCGCTTTTTTCCTCTAAACTGACGTTGTACTTGTAATTTCAACGACTGTGTATTTTAATAAACCGACATGGTTACTTTGTGGTTCTGAAAACGACGTCGTTTTCTTTTTAATACGCGCCAAATGACTTTTGGATTTCCGACGTGGTTATGACGGCGCTTTGTTTCTCTAAACTGACGTTGTACTTATAAATTCAACGACTGTGTATTTTAATAAACCGACGTGGTTACTTTGGTTCTGTTCTCTTTTTAATACTCGCCAAATGACTTTTGGATTTCCGATGTAGTTATCTTTTTAATACGCGCGAAATGACTTTTGGATTTCCGATGTAGTTATATCTAAACTGACGTTGATTAGTCAAATATGACGTCGCTATGTATATTAGAACCGACGTGGATATTTACTCGATTTTGTTTAAATAGGATTTTTTTACGCGTTTTTTAACTCTCAGTTTTCAATTAGGGTTGCAGAATGATTCCTCACAAGAAATTGTCTTTCTGAAAGCAAATGGGTTTGCAGAATGATTCCTCACAAGACCAAGCATGGGTTTGCTACATCCTCCTGTGTAGCAAGGGTGAAACCAGCTTGAGAACCCGCGTGGGTGTTCCTGATGCTCGCAGAGACGGACTCAGGTGGTGGCTGTAGCTGGGAGTGGGCTTGAGGTTCAGAATGAGTAGGTGGTGTCTATTCATTCTGAACCTCAAGCCCACTCCCAGCTTCACCCCAAAGGCACAACCCACAACAGGTTCTAAGGCTGGTTCCACCTTGCTACACAGGAGTTTTGAAGTTGAACACTGTGGAAAAGGGGACTACAATGTAACCAGGAATCGAGGAGTGAGGGTTCACACTTTGTTGATTTTGATTTTGATTTTGATTTTG
Organism: Prunus kanzakura; assembly: GCA_020521455.1. Lineage (NCBI taxonomy): Eukaryota > Viridiplantae > Streptophyta > Magnoliopsida > Rosales > Rosaceae > Prunus > Prunus kanzakura. Next base: position 308,560 of record BPUM01000845.1, on the reverse strand, counting down.
ATTTTCAGGAATCGAGGCTGTGCAGGAGCTTGAGAACAAGAGGAAGGAGAGGGCCCAGCTTGCATATGAGAGGAAGAAACAGTTGAACATATATTTGCCATGATGTATTTGCCAAATTTGTGTTCATATATTGTGTAAATATTTAACACGAAGAGATTTGCCTTTTAAGATGAAAATGTTGTTGAGGATTGAGAATTAAATTTTGTTTTGTGTTAAGAAAGATATTACCAAAATAAAAGAAAAATTAATTAATTTTAAAAAGCTATAAACATAAGATGGCGGTTTTCAGAGAGGGCAGACGTATAAATTGAAAAAATACGACGGTAATTTGAACTTAGGACGTGGTAAATAAAAACGACAGTAGTGTTGTAGGTACCGTCGTAGTATACTCCAAAATAATAAGTCGGCGGTTTACAGAGAATGCACCGTCGTAGTATACAGACGTTGATTCCACTATATTATACGACGTGGATTAAGAACAGTTGGTTGTATTTAGTTTGGAGTTAACACGGCAGGTTGTTTGGTGAACTGTCGTCTTTATTTTCTACGTCAGTGTATTCATACCTGCTGTCGTTGTTTTTTGGTCAGATTTTAACTCTGAAGAAATCCTTTTTTAAAAACGACGGTTTTTTATTTGTATGCGTCGTCTTTTAAAAATATTGAACAGTAAATCACTTATCCACGAAGGTTTTTTTTTATACCGTCGTCGATTTAAATACAACGACGGTTTTATGTTATGCCGTCGTCTTTTTCTGGTCGTCTTTTTCCATTTTTGTAGTAGTGAACAAGATCGCTGTCATTGCAGTCCTCTACAAGATTGGTCGTGCCAATTCTTTCCTCTCTACGGTACTCGATCGAAATCAAATTCTCTCATACGTAATTATGTTGTTAGGGAATCTAGACCATTGATCTAGTTGATTTTTTGCTCGAGTGCATTTTAGATTCATAATGTGATAAAATAGTAGTATGATAAAAGAACATTATCCGTTACCTCGTGACAACCTCATTCTCCTCTTCGTGTTACGAAAATACTATATTCTCCTAACATGTTGCAAGTTGTGAATGAATTTCAGTTGACGAGGCATGTTAAATCCATGATTGATGAAAATCATGAGACAAGCATTGGGATGACTGATCCTAGAAAAATTAAAATCGGCGGGAAAAACTATTACAGATACATGGGCTCACTCACCGTTCCTCCTTGTACTGAAGGCGTTATTTGGACCATCACTAAAAAGGTAATTAATTAATTACAATTATAGCCTTTCCTTTTAATTTGGGTCATCTATCAAACTATGTGACCCTTTTGCAAAATTTTGGTGTCTTCTCATATAAGAACAGTGTCAAGGGATCAAGTAAAGTTATTTCGAGAGGCTGTGCATGATGTAAGTATTAGTTCAACTCTGAATCTAATCTTTTATTCAACCACCACACTAAAACAAATAAAATAAAAATAAAATAAAAAAACAAAACAAAACAAAAAACTAAAGGTTCTTAACTGCAATGGTCGCCGACCTTATAGCCGAGTTTCATTTTGGCATCCTTCAGTCGTGTCATTATAGTGGCAATTTGATCCTTCCGTCGATATGACCATCAATTTCAGGAGTAGAACTATCAATTCATGTACAAATCACCCCAAAAACGACTTAATCATTTTGACGGCCATATTGACGTAATTAGACAAAATGATAAAATTGGTGATCAAAATGAAACTCATATACAAATTCCTAAGGGTGACAGCCATGGCCCCCAAATTTAGGGGCCTCAAAATTTATATATATATGGGCTTATATTAGTGCTAATTTTTATTTGCTGATCAAAGATATGTGTTTTGAATTGCATGATTTAACTATAATATAGATTTGCAATGTATCATTCTCTTTGCAGCAAGTTTCGGAAAGCAAAACTAGACTAATTAAAGCTTTGCAATATTTGCATAATTTTTTTTTCTTTCTTAAACCTTGCGTGTAGCCAAAGGAGAAGCGTCTCACTTTAATTTATGCCCAGGCCACCCAAAAGTCAAGACCAACCCTGCAAATTCATATTAAAAACCAGACACAAAAATATTGAAATAATATATTCTTTTGTTTGGAAATTGATTGCAGTATGCGGAGATGAATGCAAGGCCGGTACAACTACTCAACCTTCGAGAGATCCACGTTTACGACCATAGCTCAAGGAGCACAAATAAATCCTGAGGATATCAACTAGGCACAGAGTTTTCTCACTACATGGATTTACTATTGCTTTTCCACTTGCTAAATGACGCACTATATATATATATATATATGTATTAAGATAATTAATTTATGTTGTTTTTCGTAAATAAAATTTGAAATGACCTACTACCTGTTGGAAATTGGTGTAAACACAGAATCAAAAGTCTATAAAGGCACCTGCAATTAGTTGAACATTTGACCTTTAATTAATTTTAAAATAACACTAATCAATATTAAATTTGAATCTAGATTCAAAATAATAGTGTTTTTAGTACAAGTAATTGGGGAAGCAGGTAATTCATACAAACAATGCTGAGTGCCAGGGGATTTCGAACCTCTACGTATAGAGCTTGAGACCAAAGAACTCAACCGATTGACCTATTCTCATTAAAAAAAGTTAAAACGGAATCCAAAAAGAAAACTTCAAACAAATTAAAAAGGAATGCAACCACACTGGAGGATGCCCTACCCACTTACCCTTGTCGTTTAACTCGTTATATTCGAAAAGACCAAAATATCCGACGTGTCCTAAATAGTCGGGGAAACACGTAAAAAAGAAGAAGGAATAATACAGCTTATGCGGGGTCCCGTTTCGAGTTTCAAATGCGTTTTGAAAATGACGTTTTCTCGTCACGTTTTTGGACTTGCGTTTATTACAGCTTTCAATTTCAGACTCTGCTTACGATGTCGGTTTTTTTCCCTTTGCCTTTTAATTTTCTTTTATTTGTACAAAGAACAGGACGTTTACAAATAATTTTTTTACAGCAGACCAACATACAATTTATGCTTTTTTTCGCAAACATAATTGTACTTTTTAAAATTAAGATAATTAATTTATGCTTTTATCGTACTCACATTTATGCGAGTTGAACTTAAAATCTCTTTTACCAAAGATAATCGCCACTAAACCAAATGCTGGATTCTTAGCCCTTTATAATACTGATAATTATGAGCTACTATGAGCTATGTTGCCTTTACACATTTCCTACTAGTTATTAATTCCAAGATATGTTATCTTAGATTTCATGGGCTGTACACACATGTACAGAGAGTAACATTTTTGTATGATGGTATATATTTAAGGGGCTAGGTGTTCAACCTAACCAAGGTGTGACTGGCTATCAAATGAAAACTATTATGGTCTAGGTGGTTTGATATGTTGACTCCGATTTTTTGTCATCAACCAACTTGTCTATGCAGCATGAGTGAACTTGTTGCAACTGAAAGTGTTAACGCCAATTTTATCAGAAGATAAACTAGTGGATAAACTAGTGGATATGACTTGTCTCAACTAGTTTTTTTGCAAGAGCTGCAATACCTTGTAATTCTGAAAAGTTGGTGTTGGAATGCATATCATCAATATAAGTTTGAAGTTGATCTTTAAGTACCTCAAATTCTTGTGTAGAAAAATCATTCGGATAAAGTTGAGCAAGCCGAATATAATGAAATTAGTTTGTAAAAAACAACTAAGTACTAACCTGTAAAATCAATTAAAGTAGTGAGTTTGATTTGTTGGGCTGCAGACTTTTGTCAAATAACGAGTTTGGCGGCTGAGTTCTCCACAAAATTACAGAATGAGTGAACTTGATGGGATCTCTATTCTTCTTTTTTAACATAGGGTTTAGGGTTTCTCTTTTTTAATATAAGCTTTGGGCTTAAAGTGTATGTATTGAATGGGCTATGTGGGGGCTTTACTTGAGAAGGACCTAAAAATAATTAAAAATAATGAATTTAAGTGGGATTATACGGCTGAAGCCTTTTTTGTAAGTGTGGGCAGTTGCCCACAGTTGTCCTTGATTGGGTCCGCCAGTGTCTATGCTAAAACCTTAACTTGTACAACAATGGGTATTGCTGGTACCACCTACACACTCCAAAGCTCTAGATCATAATGGATGTGCTTTTACTGGAAGAAGAAGTGTATTTTTCTAGGGGAGTTCAAGCACAGGTGGGTCCAGATATTGTTGATGATCGATCAGGCCTTAAAGAATTTGTTACGTTGGAGTCACTATGTAATCCGACCAGACATGATGAATTAATCGACAGGTTGGACACCACTCCAGAAACTGCACAAGACAGCCTTGATGCCCGGTCATGTTTGGTCTCAACACCGGCAACCTAATCACCCGTGTTGAACTTTTTTGGCTCACCATGATGCGGGAGAGGGAAGAGGAACCAAAGGCTACAAGAGGAGAAGAGGGAAGAGAAGAAGAAGTCACAGAAAGGAGCAGCAACGTGCCGGCGACCAGTCGCTTTGTACCAAGACCACAAATCGCGTCTTCAACGCAAGGCAATTGGTCGCCCAATCCTGACGACCGGTAGCCACATGAACAGTGTCGCACACTAGTTTTGGCGTGTTTGACTTGGTTTTCCTATTATTTTGGGGTTTTCTAGCCTAATTTAAAAGGGTTTTAGTTTCCTATTCCTAATTAACTTGTAGCAAAAGTCCTACAAAATATAAATAGGACTTTTAGGGCTAGGTTAAAAATAAGAAGAGAAGCTTATTTTTTCGATCTCTGCTCTCGTATGGAGTCACCACTTTGGCCAGCACTTTATCCCTTACGGGCCGACCAGGTGTGAGCGAGGATTAGTCTGGGTTGTGGTTAAGGCTTAAAGGTGCCACCCATTGTTGGGGCCAATCCAGGACCACCTTGTGGTTCAAACTAAAAATAAGAAGAGAAGAAAGAGACACGAGAGAATTCAAGAGGGAATTCAAGGGTGTTTTCAAGGACATCAAGGGTTTGAGAAAGGATGAGAGAAAAGAGAACTAGGGGTTCTTATGAGAGCTAAGAGGGTTTAAGATTGTAACTAAAGTTGTTCTTACATACTAATGAATTTCTTGGGTGGATCACCAAGAGAACATAGGCATGAGACTGAGCCTTTATAAATCTTTGTGTTCTTGTGTGTGTTTACTTTTCAATTGGTATGAGTGCTTTATCTTTGCGTGGTTTGTGTGTGTGTCGCCGCATAGTCCATCAACGACAAGGTCCTTCGTCATACAACATAGTAGCTGAGCAACTACAAAAGAAAGGGAAAAGCTAGTCAGAATCAGAAGTTAATTCAGAAATCAAAACGCAAGAAACAAACCCTAGCTTGAAGCAAAAGAAAAAAAACAAAAGAGGCCATTCGGCTAAAGCTGTCCGCATGCCACTAGCACAGCCCAAGCCAGTGCCAGGACGATCACGCCTTTCAGCCAGCAGCTCAACTCGGCTCCATGCAACCAGCCCCAAGGCTGTCTCAACTCTGACGCAAAATTAAAAAAAGAAAAACAAAAGGCAACAGCAGTCTCAAATAGTCGCTAGCCCGCCCTCAGTGCAACCAACCTCACGGCTGATCCAGCAATTGGTCACGGCTCCATCGCAAGCCAGCTGTCTAGCCACGGTTCAGCAAAACGGGCCAGCTGGCTGACGCCGTGAAGAACACAAAAAATAAAAGGGAAATTGGCAGCTTTACCCCTGGCTCACCTAATTTATTTACTAATATCCTTATTTTGAAACCCAATCACAAATGCCCCTTATAAAAACTCCCTATTGACAGCCTATTGCCCATCCTTCACTTAGTTTTTTTTTTTCTCAGTCGTTGCTCTTGCTCTTCCTCTTCTTCCTTCTCCCAAACCTCACAAAATCCACATCCTCCATAGAATCTCCCTAACTCTATCTCCTCTTAGTTATATCTTAGTTATATCCAGCTCCGCCATAGAATCTCCCTTCCCCTCCTCTCTTCTATCTCTCTCCTTCGCACCCACATCGGCGACAGTCACTGTCACCTCCTCAGAAACCCTAACCCAAATCAGCGACGACCACCTTTCCACCGTCATCTCTCACTCTCTATCACCTCTCTCAACCTCCATGCTTAGAGATGGTGTCTCAGGTAACCAGCTTGGCTTTTCTCCTGCACATTTGGGTTTTCTTCTCCTTGTTTCAATTTCATATATGGGTTTGGGTTTTCGGTGCTTGATGTGAGTTCAAGTCCCTCCAAGGCAAATTTGGGTGAGATTGTACAGAAATTTGTTGAAACATAATTATGGGTTTAATTTAAAATTTTACTCTCTATATTTTCAGCTTGTGTAGAGAATGTTATTTCAGTGGGATTATACAAGAACTTTTTGAACCAAAATTTTGGGATTGTGCAACAAATATTTCTCAGTTTGTCTTCAGGAATATTATGCTTGAAGCTTGTCCAATCTACAATGATTTTGAAGATTTTCTTTTGCTTATTGAATTGGATTACTGAGTTAGGTTTTTATTCTGACAAAAAACAATTGAAAAAACATAGTTATTTGGTTCAATGGTCTCTTGGTTCAATGATCTAAATTTGTTTGTTCTGTTTTGGGATGTGATTTTTGAATGAACTATATAAATTGATTATGTCTTGAGGTGGAGGATATCTCCAAAAGTGACTGGAGTTTGTAAGTTTTATGAGAATGCCAATATTTTAACTTAAGTTTAATACTGTAAAGTTGGCATATGTTGGATCTTGGTTTTCTCTATTTTTCGTAATTCAATCTTGGATCTGTTTTTGGTGCAGTCTATAGTCCTCAAGGTTGGTATCAAGCCAAGGCTGTGTTGGCGTGGTGAAGAGGGTTCTTGGAAAACTTGAAGGTTTGTTGATAGCTCTTGTATTTATCCAGTTCCATTGTCTTGCTCTTCTTCTTCTCTGAGACTGTGCTTCTTCAACTGTTTGAACAATGCCAAATGCACTATTGATGATTTCCTAATTTGTACCTTTATTCGCTTGCGAAGACACACATTCACTTCACCCATGTTTATAATAACGTTTATATTGCAATTGAGTAGTACAAAATCGTGTGCATGAATGTGAACTTTAATTTTGCAATGGTACTATCTTGTGAAAGTTTGCTATATCAAGAATTGGGTCATTTAGAAAAACCAACAATCTGTATGAAGATAGGATTCTTGAAGGTAGTCCTTCACTGGAGAAACCACAGATAGATTTCTCAGAGGTATATATAACTCAGCAAACTTCAAGCTTAGCTCTTAAATTATGTATATCATAATTTTTTTTTCTTTCTTCTATTAAAAAATGTATATCATACTACAGTTTTACATTTATCCATTCTATTTGTTGTAGTGCATGTAAATGTATGTGTACGATACTTGTAGTGCCTGTAAGTATGTCTGAACTTGTTTTGGTATTGGTTTCTGAATCTATTTTGGTATTGGTTTTTGTTATGAATTTTGGAATTGGTTTTTGTTTTGAAATTGGTTTTAGTTGTGATTGAATGTTATGTTTTTGTTTCCATTGTGATTGAATGATTTGCTTCTAATATGCATTTTTGATATGTTTTATACAGATGGAAGATTGTCTTGTTTCAAGTGGTAGCATTCTCTTGGGGAGGAAATTGCTAACTTTCAGCTTACATTCGGTTCTAAGAGAAGATGTTGTCGAATTTTGCTAATGTGTTAAAATTCCCGACCAAGAGGAGATGTAAATTTTTTGTTTTTTGCCACTTTCTTATGTATATCTTAAGATGTAATGAGATAACATTGTTAGTTCATCAATTTATGAAAGTCAAGTTAGAAGGAAATTTGTCAATCTCTAGTTTCCATGGTTTTATCGTTCCCCTTGCAAAGAAGAAAAAAACATACAAATGTGACCAAATTAGTGATTTAATTGGCAAATGCCATGACAGATATGTATTGCACATGTATAGCCCTTTATTGCTCGTGTATTGACCCCGTATATCCTTTTTTTTAAAGTCTGTTGGAATAAATTTATAGGGGGAATATGAAGTTTTTGTATTGCCATTGTATAGCATTTTATTGCTTGTGTATTGCTGCTGTATTGCCCCCATATATCTTTTTTTTTTTTAAAGTCTGTGTTGGAATAAATTTATAGGGGGCATATAGAGTTTGTATATTGCCATTGTATAGCCTTTATCGCTTGTATATTGCTGCTGTATTGCCCTCGTATATCTTTTTTTTTTTTTAAAGTCTGTGTTGGAATAAATTTATAGGGGGCGTATAGAGTTTGTATATTGCCATTGTATAGCCTTTTATCGCTTGTATATTGCTACTGTATTGCCCCCGTATATCTTTCTTTTTTCAAGTCTGTGTTGGAATAAATTTATAGGGGGAGTATGTGTATTGCCATTGTATAGCCCTTTATTGCTTGTATATTGCTAGTGTATTGCCCTCATATATCTATTTTTTCCAAGTCTATGCTGGAATAAATTTATAGGGGAGTATGTGTATTGCCATCGTATAGCCCTTTATTGCTTGTATATTGCTAGTGTATTGCCCTTGTATATCTCTTTTTTTTTTTTTTCAAGTCTGTATTATGGGTACGAAGGTAGGGATGGGGGACAAAAGCTTCACGGGGATGGAGATGGGAACGGCATACCCACCCCCGATTCGACCCACTAAATCAAAAACTTTGAATACACAATTTAGGCCCAAAAATGACAGATTTTAACAACAATATAGCAGATAGAATACGCAATACATACCAAATTATGAAAATTTAACATAATTCACAATCCACAAAACACCAAACGCAATACAAATACAATTCAAATTCACACTCCATAATTCATAATGTATGTCCAACATTAGGTAGTGGAACATTGTTTTTACAAGTGCTTTTATTGTGGCCTGTGCCACTGCACCTTGAGCATTTTCTCCTTATGATATCCTCTCCTTGCGATGGAATCCTTAGCTTCTTTCGTCGGCCTGGCATGACCTTTGCATTGGGAGGACGCACAACTCTACTTTGGACATCTTCAGGAATAACCCACAACTCTTGAGGTTGTACCGGGTAGATGGTATCTGAATAAGCATCCAACCATGTATTTCGAGTGTAATAACGAGAAGCCATGGAGTATACATTTAGTTTCAAGAAACGGCAAACTGCAACTACATGCTTGCAAGGTAGTTGCTCAAGCTGAAACTTCCTACAACTGCAAGTGTTATTCGTCAAATGTACGTGGCCGTCCATATCACCGTCCACGACATTATACTCTACATGATTCAGTTTCACAACATTCATCCTTGAAGCACATTCCAACCTGTGTCTCAGCTTCTTCTCGCCAAAGTCAGGGCACAATGTTGATGTACAATTCAAAGTTTAATCATGACGTTTACTGAACCATTTCACAAGCAGTTTGATGATTTCATCAATCAAATGCACCACTGGTAGCATCCTTGAGAACCGAAGGACTGAGTTGATTGACTCTGCAATATTTGTTGTCATTACATTGTATCGACGTCCATCCATATGAGCTCTAGACCACTTGTGTAATCCTGCACTTTCAAGATATTGAGCAACCTCATCATTTCCCTTTATCTTACGAAAATGACGATCAAATTCAGCGATACCATAAGATTTCGCAGCTTGTTCAAAGTATAGCAACAATTTATCACGTTTTTTCAGTTTGAAAGTGCGTTTCATGTTACCCTTCATATGGTAAAAGCATATGCCATGTTGCTCTGTTGGAAAAACGTTGTGCCGCACATTCTCTATGCTAATATTCTGATCAGAAATAATCACAAGATTTGGACACTCACCAATGGCTTCCTGAAGCTTACTGAAAAACCAATGCCATGATGCATCCGTCTCTAAATCCCCAATTCCAAAAGCAAGAGGATATATATTTCGATTTCCGTCAAATGCATTAGCAACAAAGAGGACACCCTTATTCTTACATTTTAAATGCGTGGCATCCACAGCAATGACTGGCCGCATCGAAGATTGAAACCCTCTAATACATGCCCCAACAACCACAAAAAAATACAAAAAGTTATTGTTCTCATCGGTGTGGATGTGTGTCCTTGTGCCAGAATTCACACGCTCTAATTCGTGACAATAAGCTGGAAGGAGAGAATATGCCTCCTCTACTGAACCTCTAGTGGACATTAGAGCTAACTCTCTCGATCTCCAAGCTTTGCAATAATTAATGGTGACCCCAAAGTTTTGTTTCACATCTTTGATTGTATCACTTGGTGTGTATATTGTGCGAGAATCTTTCAACTTCTGTTTCACTGCATTACCAACGAGTTTAGCACTTGCGTGACGATGCTTGTCATGTATAAAACTCATATCACATTCATGGACAGGATTATATTTCACAATCATGAAGTTCTTTTCTCCATAACTAGATGCACAAAGCCGCCATGGACATGGACCTTGAGAACAAACCACAACCAATCGACTCTTGCAAGACTGCTTCACCTTAAATTCAAAGTGACCTCTCACTGCTGCCAATTGTAACTTGTTGGACAATGCTTCCTTACTAGAGAAAATTGTCCCAACTTCCAATTTTGGATCCCAATTATTCCGTGAATACGCACTTTCAATATCTTCTTCTTCATCATTTACAATACCCAAATTGTGCACGTTTTGTTCACCCATTTGCCTCCAATTATGTCGAATAGAAAGTTTAGACGTTGTTCCGAAACCCATCACACCCACTTGTGAAAATGTCTCCAAATGGGCCAAACTAGGAGGGGCTGAGTGCATTTGCAAGCCATTCATTTATGTACCATTATCACCACTATGCATCCCCTCCACCCCTGTAAAATCAATCCTGTTTAAATATTATGTTCCAGAATCACCATGTATATCACCATTGCTTTCAACTATGGCATTTGAAGAACAGGCCATCCGACTCATATCCGTCATGATATGCATACGATCACCTACGACATTTTTCATTCCTCTAGATCTGTCTTCTATGCTCACTAGTAAAGGAGCCACTTTTGAAGGAATTACGTCACAAATGTACTTAATAAAAAATTTAACATCATCATTATCCTCAATCTTAATATGCTTACACTCATTCGAGGATATTGAAACTGTGAACTTTAAACAAAGCTTGTCTTCCATGTTGTCTGTATTAACAATCTTATGCACCCTTTCCAAAAGCTCACCAAACGTGATGTTTCGCGAAATTATTACGCCTTTTGAGTCACCCCCTTCATATGTGCACATCTTCTTTGAGGTTACTCATTTTCCATTGTAGCAAACCAAAATTGCAATTGTGTCCATTTCTGACCATCATAAAATTTCCTTTTATTAACACATGTTAAGCTACCAATAAAAAATCTATCAACTAGTGGATAAACCATATAGATAAAACATCAATTAAACATCAGTAACCAACAATTTCAAAACATCAGTATTATGCAAAGTGAAACGGTTCAGCTAGCCTAGCTGTGTTTCAAGCTCCAGCAAGGAAGGCATGTGTCAAGAACTCTTAAAGTTAAAACAACCCAAAACCATTAACCTAGGGTATCATATTACTAACAAATTACTTACAAATTGCCAAACCTTGACAGTCCAAGGTTGTTTCTTATCGAATATCATACCACCCAAAAGAGTGAATATATCATTTTCAAGGAGATCTGTAAGTCCAAGTCTCAATCACAAAACATGTATAAAGACAAATCATAAGCACAAAACAATGTATCCAAGTCCAAGAGCTTAACAACCACAGGAAATAGTTGGTAAATTTCATTCAATCAGAGAAATAGCAAGCCAAAACAAAAACCCATTAATGTCTCATTCAAAACAATGAAAGCAATCACCCAATAATCTCAATCAATTAAAGAAACCCAAAACAAAACAAAACCCATATCAGAACTCACCATAGTGAAGATCGACGATGAAGTGTCGTGGCTTTGTGGTGGAAGTCGACGACGGGGGTGGAAAGTCAAGACTGTGGCTTCGTTGTGGCGGCCGACAACGGAGGTGGTGAGTCGCGCCTTGGCTAGGGTACGGTTCCAAATTTGGGGTTCAACCTTGAGGTTGAAATCAGCTCCTAGTTGGAAGATATAACTAAGAGGAGATAAAGTTAGGGGAGATTCTATGGTGGTGGAGGTGGATTTTATGAGGTTTGGCAGAAGGAAGAAGAGGAAGAGAAAGCGCAAAGACTGTGGAAAAAAAAAAAAAAAAAACTAAGTGAAGGATGGGCAATAGGCTGTCAATATGGAGTTTTTATAAGGGGCATTTGTGACGGGGTTTCAAAATAAGGATATTAATGAATAAATTAGGTGAGCCAGGGGTAAAGCCGCCAATTTCCCAAAAATAAAAAGGCTGAAGCTGTGGCTTACCTTGGTGATGTAGAACATATGGCAGAAGCAATCAAAGAGGAGCTGGAGAGAAGAGCAAGCAAGGGTAAATCGAGCAAACTGCAGATTTAGACTCCAAGCTCATAATTAGGCCCATGACCTATCGATTCGAAGAGAACGACGTCACGAGTAAAACTCATCACTTAGCAAAGATGCATGGGTTTTTTTGGGCATCCGAGATCGTTCGCAGCCCAAAATTCAATTTTAATGTTTTTACAGTTTTCAAAAACTTTGTTATTTTCTTATTTTAATTCTTTGTTTATTTTTAAGCTTTTCGGGGGTATTTAAACAAATTTTACCCTTGACAAGGATTATGTTTTGTTATTTCAATTTATCAATAAACCTTGAGGTTTCCTCAAATATTCCTGGTGGATTCCAGAGTTACATGTTATAGGCTAAAGTTTTAGCCATTCTATTGTCACGCTACATCACTCGGGGGGATCGACTCTTTCGGGTTATCTCCTCAACACGCAGAGATCAGCACCTCTAAAATTCTTCTCGTTGCCGTAAATTAGAGTAGTAGAAGAAAATATAGGAAGTGCAAAACAATGGGAAGTTTACGATTTTTATAACCATTGAGGATCCTTGGCCAAGAAGAAATCCCAAAAGCCTTTCTTGACAAGAAGCCCAAATCCAAGAAGGAATCAAATTCAACTCTCAAAGGGAGCCGAGTTGCAATTGGGAATTCAAAAGCTTGACAAGAATTTCACATCTCCACCTCCTTATTCAAGAGAGAGAATAATTCCCTTCCATAAAGGAATTATGCTCCATAAATCCTTCCGAACAAGACGCAAACAAGGAGGCTATATAAAGATAGCATCACACCACACATGAGGTAATGCTAAACCTAATTTCGAAACCCTAGCACAAACACTCGACTCCGGCCCTCTCTCTCTCTCTCTCTCTCTCTCTCTCTCTCTCTCTCTCTCTCTCTCTCTCTCCTGTAGAGAAAACTCCATCCTTTCAGTATAATATGCATCTCCTTAAGATCATTTTATTGACTTAGGCATTGGAGGGCCCTTGGCCAACATCACACCGGTGTTCTTCGATTGACCACCATTGTTCTACAAGGTTCGAGGAAGTAGACAATCAAAAATCGCAAGAATCTTCTTCGAATATTTCAAAGGAGGAAATTTGCACAAACAAAGGTTGTTTCAAATGGATACCCAAACTTGTAATAGCCTATAAACTGATACACCAACTTAAGAAAACCTTAGATTTAAGAAACTCCAGCTAAGAAACCGTGCGGTTGAGCCACATCATTGCTTCTCTGTTAATATGTAAAAATGTAGTGAAAATGTATGCGAAGTAAGAAAGATTCTCGGAAAATTTCTATAGACTTGTAATCCCCTCTAATTTCATCCTATCACCCCAAAATCAACACTTTTCAAAATTACAATAACAATTTCTCAAAGATAAATTTCATTCGATAAACTTTAACAGTATAATCAAAGACATTAACAAGACATCGAAAGTACCAATCCCCTAAACCCTTAAATACACACTTGATCTCAAGACATATTCTTTGATTACGACCCAAAAAAAAAAGATCTCAAGACATATTTTTAGTAATTTCTCACATATTTCTATTTTATCACAATTCTTACAAGCTCCTTAAAAATTTAGGGGCTCCATTTTCCTTCTTAAAACTCTTACTTTGTTTCACAAGTATCCTTTGTATTCTATTCTATTTTTCGATTGTATACTTGGGAAACAAGGGAAAACATCAATTTGCGTTTTACAAAACATAGTAATCCGTGGAAAACATCATTGAACAATGCTATACAACCCTTCCGTTGTTTGGCAAAACAACCACATCCAAGTATCTATACTATATATATATATATATACTTACTTACTATATATATATATATATATATATATATATATATATCGCATTCATAGTTAAAATTGAAGAAGAAAAAAAAATACAAAACAAGAAAACTCGAAAAGATTTTCCAAATATTTTCTAGTGTCTTGTCAGCAAGTCAACAAGTCTACTAATGGAATGCATTACACATTAGTAAAACACGTACACATTGATTCCTAGCCATTAGTTAGCGATTTTCGAAATATATTTGACAGATACAATTTTCACAAGCGGGAGATAGAGGACCTTGTGACCAGACATGCATTTTTGGACTTCATTTACAACCCTCAAATTAATTAACCCCCCACCAACTAACACAAGAGTTGTCTTGAGCCACCTTCTCTCCCATAGCCCCTCCCATTTTTTCTTCTCTCTTTTTTTTATTTTTAAAAAAAAGATACTGTACATGATGAACATCCATGAGCACCAAAATTAATCTCTCCCGAATTAATCTTCCTTAATCTCCTTGAATAATTAAAATCTCGATGATGGACAGACGTTTTCTATATTTGCCACTTTCCCCATTAATAATACTTCATTGCATGTCCTTGTGCACCAACCCAAATTAATCAAACAAATATATCATCACGCCGCTTCTTCGGGTTTGCTTCGGGGTTCCCTTTTCTCATCATTGCACAGAATTCGTCGTAGTTGATTCGACCGTCCTGCAGCGAATTCCAAAAATATATCCACCAATTAACTTCATGTAACTAGCAGTATTCAATGAACAACGATTCTGATTAATATTAGTTGATTTGCAACTTACGTTATCAGCGTCAACTTCAGCAATGATTTCTAGTATGTCCCTTCCATCATGCATGCCGTATTCTCGGAGGGCTTGCTCCAGCTCTTCCGTCGTGATATACCTGATGAGAAGGCATATTGGCATGGTTACATACATATAAGATCGATGTTGATGAAGATGAGAAACCTTTTTTCTTATATTATGTAACTGCAATTTAGAACATTAATTATAAATGAAACCCTACCCGCTGTTGTCTTTATCAAAGTGTTGGAAGGCAGTGTAGAGATGCTCTTCTCGATCCATCCGATTCAAGTGCATTGTTGCTGTGATGAACTCATCGTAGTCTATGGTTCCGTTGCCATCAGCATCCGCCTTTATTTTTAAAATTATTGAGATAAAAAGAAAAGGAAATTATATCAGAATGGAATAGGAGTTAACTTTGTATATTATATATACTAATTTCATAGAGCGAGCACTTACTGCTTCCATTAATTGCTTAGCTTCAAATTCAGATAGCTTTGTCCCTTGCTTGGCAAGTCCTTGCTTTAGCTCTTCAAGTGTTATAGTCCCACTGTTATCTGTATCTATGCTCTTGAACATCTCTTTCAATCCCATGATTTCTTCCTCTGATAGGCATCCCGCAATGACCTATAAAATTTTTCCAAAATTAAGTAACTCTCTAAATTCACTTCTTCAGTTCATAGAAAACAACAAACACAGATGCATGGATGATCATTGGAATTTTCTATATGTTGCATCATGCATGTAGTGTCAGTATTATGTATATGATATCCCTAAGATCGATCCAGATCAAAATGACGAATACATACCCGAAGTGCAACTTTCTTGAACTGGTTCATTGCTTTGAACTGTTTGAGCCTGCTGAGCACAGCGTTGTCGAGAGGAACATCAGGTGCTTCACCATCCTCCTTAATCCATGGGTGATCTGATGGAAATCATATATATTATGTACATTCAGGTTAGAAATCATACTTATAGTGAATCTATATGGACGGCAGATTCAGGCAATAATCAACCTGACGTTCTAAATTCACAGTCTGGCAAGAGAACATTTCGGTATTAGAAATTAGTTCATCGACTTACTGAGAACTTGGAAGGCTGTCAATCTCTGCTTGGGGTCTGAGTTCAACATCTTCCTCACAAGATCCTTTGCTTGATGTGATATTGAAGGCCAAGGGTCGCTTGAAAAGTCGAGTTGGCCACGTAAAATTGCATTGAATATCCCATGTTCCGATTCTGTCAAGTAGTTTCAATATATCAATTAATTGATAGACTGATTGGAGTGGATTTAAAGAGAAATTAAGAAGAATTTTCTAGTCTTTTATATTTACCTGCCCAGAAAGGAGGAACACCACTAAGAAGAATATACAACATGACCCCAACACTCCATATATCGACTTCTGGCCCATATCTTCTCTTCAACACTTCTGGTGCAATGTAATACGCGCTACCAACAATATCCTTGAATACTTCTCCTGCAATATCATCACAAACGTGTTTATTTAACCCATTGTTATATATATATGTATTTTTTATTTTGTTGTAGGGAAGGAAGAAGATAATAAATTGAGCATTTAAAAATTTCCCATATCCATTTGAATCTCGTTTAGGCTCAATATTAATTATATATTGGTTTATTGGTCATCAAAATTTGTTTTTCCTTGTTCATATCTCCCACAGTTAAACAAAATTTAATTAGTGTTTAATCCCATTTAAAATCCTCCTCACAATTTTGTTTGGCTGACCGGAAGATAAAAGAAAAAACCAGAATTCCTACCATGAACATTCGAGAAACAAATTAGGTTAAAATATGATTGTACTTACCTTGTTTGTAAAAGACGGACAGACCAAAATCTGTAGCCTTAAGCGGAGAGTGTTCATCTTTATTGAGCAAAAGGAAATTCTCAGGCTTGAGATCTCTGTGAATAACCCCCATGGAATGACAGGTGTGCACGATCTGAACAATTGTCCTCAACAACGCCGCTGCAGCGCGTTCGGTGTAATGTCCCTTTGAGATGATACGATCGAAAAGCTCTCCTCCGGCGCACAACTCCATGACCAAATGAACCGACTGCTTGTCCTCATAAGCTCCCTTGAGCTCCACAATGTTGGGCTGCCCTGTCAAATGATGCATGATTTGTACCTCCCTCCTCACATCCTCAATATCCTCCTTGTTCACCAGCTTCCGCTTGGCGATTGTCTTGCACGCGAACTGCTCTCCCGTGGCCTTGAGCGTGCACAAGTGCGTGACACCAAACTGGCCCCGCCCGAGCTCCTTCCCTATGGAGTACATGGAGCGGACGTCCTCCATGGGACGGCCTAAGACGGGGCCAATGGGGCCAGGCTTGGCAGCCTTGCTGTGAGTTGGGGAAGCATTAGGTTTGGGATGAGCGGCCGGATTTGAGGGGTTGTGGGGGGCGGAATGGGCAGCGCTAGGGTTATTGTCCGGGGCATTGTTGCTGTCTCCCTTATTGTCGTCATTTGGGGCATCCTCGGTGCTGCGTTGAGAGCAACAGTTGCCCATGGTGGAAGGCAGAGAGAGAGAGCGGGGGGTTAGGATCTTGGGTGTGGCCAAGAGAGGCAATGTTGGGTTAATTTTTGGGGCTGAAGAAAGGGTTGGGTGTGGAGAGAGACACAATTAGGAAAAGAAAGAGAAAGAGAGAGAAAGTTAGAAAGGTGGCAGAGGAAAGAAGGGTTACAGGTTGGACTGACGAGGGTAATGCAGAGGACTGATAATGAGGGATTGTAGGAGCTTGGTAGTTTGGGAAAGTTTGCAAACCTTGGGAAGGGCTTTGAAATAGTCTTGAGGCGCATCTCATACGTGGGAGGCTCTCATTTTTCTATCATTCCTATATTTTCCCAGGAACGAAAACGGTTCTCTTTGCATATACACACTTCTCTTCTCTATCTGCATTAGTTCATATATGTTGGCATATAATTGTTACAACAGTATGGACGATGACAGGTAATGGTACAAAAACTGAGAAGGATACTTATAGTGCTTCTAGAACCAAAGATTGTTGTTACACCCTATAGGCTATAGGTGGTGTGCATATAAGTTATAACTATAACAACACTAGGATAGAAACTTAACTGCAACGGTTGTAAACTCCTTGTATCTCTCTCGTGACGATAGAGGTAGACACAAAGAAGTATAAGCTGTCATATTTGATTAACCTTCTTTGATTTGTATATCATTAAGAAAATACACGATCCTTGAAGGCACGTCTTGTAATTTTATATGATACAAAATTGCGTACTTATGATGTAAAAATATATCAAGTAATTTTTTCATACATATATCAAAATTACATGTAAAGTGATCATGACTGAAATTTTCTCTTTTCAATTTTTAAAGGACCCTTTATTTGCACAATGCATGCCGTGCAGGAAAATAAGAGTTATTATTATAACAAAAACACACTAAATTTCAGTCTATGATTGACTCGATTCATCTACTAAAATCACGCAAGATATTTTTTCTTAAAATTATAATATAAAAGGGAATTTACTAAATATATAAGAAATTTACTAAATTTACTAAATATTTACTAAAGAGAATCTATTAAAAAAACATCAATGGATCCACCAAATCTTGTATCGTTATTCCCTTCTTTTTACAAACTACAAATTTATTCTACGCATAGAATTTCAAGTTACATAGTCGAGTAATTGAATTACAGAAGATGACATGGTACGTATTTGCAAATGTGGAGTTGAGCTTGAAACAAAGATTTGTTGGACTCATGATAATCCAGGAAGGAGGCTTTATGCATGTTCTAGAGAGAAGTATGGGGGGGGGGGGGGGGGGTGGTTGTGGTTAGAAGGATTGGAAAGACCCAAATGTGTGAGCGGTCTAAACACAGACCATTGCATCGAAGTAAAGATAAAAAAAAAGCCAGATAACAAGCTAAACAACACAGACAGTTGCATCAAAGTAAGATAAAAAGCCACTACTATACGTTGGAACTTCGCCGCAATATCTGATTTCAGCGTCGTGTGCATGATTTTTGCTCTTCAAAGTCATCTTTATTAATTCAGCCTTCTCTACAATAATGGAACCACTTTATGAATCTTCAAGTCAGTATCGAATCCAAATTAAGACCGTATGGTTCTGCTCCAAATCGAATATTTCAGACCGTATCACTCGGCCCCAATATGAACCCTAAATCAATTTGGGAAATAAGAGGGGAAAGGAGATTCCGTATCACTCAGCCTCAAAATACGAATTATGTGCCTCTTGTGGGAACATGAATTTTGGCAACCAATCACAAGGTGACACGTGGATAGAGGAATATTCCTTAGGTTAATTAGCCTATTATCCTTGATTTACGATATAGGAATATCTCCCTAAATCAAGGATTTGATTCCTAGCAAATCTCCCTGATATTATCATGTCATCTCATTTAAGGAAAAGATAATTCCTTCCATATGGGAATTATTTTATACAAAACCCTAAGCAATGACGAGACTTTGTATAAAGATGGCATCTCACAACATATGAGGTAATTATGAAAACCATAGAGAAACACACACACACACACACACACACACTCTCTCTCTCTCTCTCTCTCTTTGTCTCTCACGCCTCTATCTCTCTCTCCCCTTCTCACTGCTCTTGCCGCCCTACTATCTCTCTTCCCAAAGAGAAAGCTTCATCCCTTTCAGTTAAACCTGCATCTTAAGACCATTCAACTGACTTAGGCATCGGAGGGCCTTTGGCCAACAGCTCTTGGTTGTGCTTTGTTGACCGAATCTATTTTGCAGGGATTGAGGAAGAAAAGGATCTATCCCGAATATTCTCCCCTGCGATTATTTGTACAAACAAATTGGTGCTTTCATTAAGAGATTCGAAATATACTCAAAGCGTTGCTCTCGAATCCAAACCTAAGGAAATTTGTTTCCTTCCATTCATCGATCTTTTGAAGCTTTCTGAAGAACCATGGTCAGAAGTATACGCACAAGGAGCAAGGCCGCCACGACAACCCAATCCACCATGGGTCTAAGCCACCAAGGTGGCGCAGCACAAAGCCACCCGTCGCACGGCCCCAAGGCCGAGACTGCAGCTCCATCTCACGGCCTTGTGGTCGTGAACACAGCTCCAGCACATGCCCTTGCACGGCTCCATGGCCAGGGCCACCATTCCATCACACGACCTTGCGGTCGAAATTACAGTCCCACCTCACGGCCGAAATCGTGGAGCAACTTCACGGCACTGCTGCCACAGCCAAGATCGAACATCCTTCCGACGGCCAAGGCAAGGTTGCCCACCCGGGCCACGTTGCAGCCATGATGCTGCTGCCCATGGAGAAGTCGTGGCTACTACTGGCGCCTCTGCCTTCCATGGCAATCTTGCAGCCGATAACTATGGCTCTGTCTTGGAACAAATGTATACATTCCCTCCTTTGCCGCCACCCTAGATATTCGTGGCTCCCGGGGCACACCCTAGGTTGCATCCAACTTGGCTTCACACAATTTTCTCCCATCGATCCAAGTAGGTGTGGAGCTGTGCTTCAAAGAGGAGGTGTGGGTGGCTGGATTCGTTGGAGGGGGAGGGGGAGGGGGATGGGGTGGGAGAGCTGGGAGGAGAAGGGGAATGGAGAGAAAGGGAGGGACGAAGAAAGGAAGGTTTTTTTTTATTTTTTTTATAAAGATTTTTTAATGTTATTTTATTATATTATATAATTGATTTTTATTTTTTATTTTTTATTTTTTAAGGAATTGGTGAGTCCTACAGTGGACATGTCATCAGTTAACGTCTGACCAACGGTCAACTTAACCGAAGGCTTAAATTGGTCAAATTTGAAAATCATCGAGTGTAAATTGATGAAATTGAAACTCGGGGGCCCATATTGAGAATGACCCCAAACTTTCAGGGAGTCTTTTGACGTGAGCCCAAAATATTTTATGACATAGGCCACCAAAGATTGTACATTGTGTCTCCCATTTCCATTTCATCTTTTGAAATCGGCCAATGAGATAAAAGATACTTTGTGGGTACAATTGGTGATGTCATACCTCACCTAACTCTCATCAACCCACATGGACCACACGCACACACTCTCTCTCTTTCTCACACACACAAAAACCAGCCCACCTTATTGGAGACCCATGTTGGGTCTTAATGCAATTTCGAAAATATTGAGTCCAAATTTAAAATATGGTATTTTCGGTTTTGACCCATAACTCTTAAAAATTGTAATTTTGCCCCAATGCGCTAAAAACAAAAACTGTTTTGTCTTTTAGTGAAACATTAGAAGTTTATGTTTTTTTTTTTTTGGTAATAAGGGGGGCTAAAAGCCCAGCGCAGCAACACCTAAGCAGCAACAAGACGATGCCTGGACATACCCATGGCATCGTCATACAAAATATCCTTCAGGAAGTCAGGAACCGTCTCATAGAGATGAGTCCCATGACCAAAATCAAAGCTCCTAGCAAATAAAGCATCAGCAGCAACATTCTGCTCATGATAGATATGGTTTATAGAACAACTCCAATCCTTCTTGATCTTTGACTTACAACACGCTATGATGCTGAAGAGGGGATGAGTGGGGATTGTAGGACTATTAAGCAAGGTAACAGCATCACAAGAATCACTTTCCAACTCAATATTACGGAAGCCAGAGTCCCAAGCCAGAGTAAGCCCCCAAAGAATACCCCACAATTCAGCCTCAAGGACAGAGCCATTACCTAAGTTCACAGAGAAGCCCTTGATCCACTCCCCAGTTGTATCTCTTAGGAGCCCACCAGCACTAATAAAACCAGTAGTAGGGCTTCTACTCTCATCAGTATTTATCTTGCAGGTTCCAGTGCTAGGGGGGTTCCAATGCAAGAGAACCATAGATTGGGTGGAGATGGTAGAGTTAGGCTTCACAGTATTAAACCATTCCAAAGCATATTGAAGGATGATTTGATGTGGTTCAACAGGCATCACAAACTCTTGATCAAAAATACTTTTGCACCTCCATTTCCAGATAAACCACAGAAAATTAGTGAAAACCAAATGCCAAGGCAACCCATGGTACACTTTCTTTTTGGCCTGCAAATTTTTTAAAAGCCATTCTTCAAAGTCTATAGAGGAGTGATTAATCCCATCACCGGTAGGTAAGTTATCCCAAATGCTAAGAGAGTAAGGACAGTCCATGAAAAGGTGAGCAATAGTTTCCATGGGGTAATTACATCTCGGACAGGCAGGGACCTGAGTTAACCCCCTCCTATGTCTTTGAGCATTAGTGAGCAACTTCTTCTGACAGACAGTCCAGAGAAAGGTCTTTATCTTAGGCGGGAAAGGAAGGTTCCAAATAAATTGCCATTTCCATTTCATATCTGCATCCTCAAGAAGAAAAGAGCAATAAGCAGTTTTAACAGTGAAGGAACCATTTCCTGTGTGCTTCCAAATACATCAGTCACTTCCACTGCTAGGGAGGCCAGCATGCACACATAAAATCATTTGAACTATATTTTCAGGAAGACATTCCCTAAGACAGGGGAGATCCCAAACCCCATCCTCCAAGAAGTCACAAACATTAAGTTGGAGCATTTCCCCGGACAATTCAGTGAGGGCATATTGATACAGAGGGCCACAACTTAGCCACTTATCAGTCCAAAACAAAACCTGGTCCCCATTCCCCACACGCCACTTGATTCCTTTAGAAAGAGTATGGTTGCCATAAAGCACACCCCTCCAAACACTAGAGCTGCAATGGTAATGGTAGTCTTTCACACCTAGGAGATTCTGATTTTTGAGATACTTGGCATTGAAGACTTGCGCCCACAGACCTTGCTCTTGCTGAAGAAGTCTCCAACCAGTCTTAGCCAAGAGCGCTTGGTTCATCCAAGAAGCCTTCTTTATGCCCAAACCACCAGCATTCTTAGGTTTACAGACTCTCTCCCAATTAACAAGGTGAATCTTAGCTTTCTCATCAGTATGGCCCCAGAGGAATTTCCTGTTGAGTTTATCTAACCTGTCACAGATAGTGGCATATGTTCTAAATTATATGTTCCATTGGAAATAGGTCCATATGTTCTAAAGTCTCAATTGTTTAATGTTGTGTATCATTCATTGTTTAATTAGATTAAATAATTGAAATAAGGATGATTATGGACTTATGGGAAGTACCATATTTAAATATATATATATATATATATATATTAATTAAATGTTTAATTTATAATATTAGAAGTAAAAGGTGGCTTTAGCACATGCAAATATAGTAATTGACTTACAAGTGGCTATCATAAATATTAGAATATGAAAGATATTTTGTATATCTTTTCCTTACCGTCATTGGTTTGATGTAGTTATCCAAAACTTGGATAACAAGTTTGTTGTCAGCCAATAAAGTGAACATTGGTTTGCCGCCTCTCTTGTTCTTTAAATAGGAAACCTTCTACATTTAGAAATAAATGCGAAGAGAGAAAGAAACAGAGAGAAAAGTAAATAGAAAGAAGGGAAGATAGTAAGAGAGGTAGAGAGAAGAAGAAGTATTGGAAGAAAATAGAAGACTGGGTTTGTGAATGTGGTGGAAAATTGGGAAACACCTAATAGTTCTAGCAAAAGCTTTGGTGTCAAGGTAAGGGTTTCTTGGGAGCCTTACAGAGATTGATTTAATTAAATTTCGTGAGCATTATATTATGCATGGTACTGTTTGATTGACGTTCCTTGTATTGGGTATTTACGTAATCTTAACTATTTGAACAATTTTGGCATAATTATATATGCATTGGTGATGTTTTAAATGGCTACATTGTTGTGAAGGGCATAATTATATCATGTCATGGAATTTGGCTAGAATTCTGGGGTTGAGAAAATAATGGTGGAAAATAGGGTAATGGAAATAGTTTTTTGTGTAGTTGAGTCTAACTCTTGGCAGGAACCAAGTCTCAGGGATCCCACAGTGCACATGGTTTTTATTGGGTGATTCGGGACTGGCGATAGGGAGTTAGACAAGATGACTAACAAAAGGGGAATTATGGGATGATTGAGATGGGTGTTAGTTCATATAAATGGACATTCAGGACCAAGTGGTATAAGCATGGTATGGGACGTGCAAGTTTGCTTGCCCAGTTATATGAATTAACGGGAATAGATGAAGAGCATTCATGCAATGTTATTAATAATGTGATACTTGGCTGTGTGATTATATGTCACTTAATTTAATTATATCAATTTACCGTGAAAAGGTTTATGTTCCTACTAAGCTGTGGTTTCACTCACCCCCTAATAGATTTTGTAGATACAGAACATGAAAACTAGAGCTTGTGATGATTTTGGCATATCTATAGAGTGCATTGTGCACATAGCTTGTGGATGAATAATGAGCTACTCTTTTAGTGAACTCTGGAGTAGTTCTAACTTGTAAAATAATGTAAAAATTTTAAGATTTCAGTTGTGGTCGTTCCGCTGAATATTCTATGTGAAATATTTATTTTATTTATTTAAATGTTTCTTCACATTTTAGTTATAGTTTTTATTTAATTCTATAATTAAGGTGTGAATCACGTCTTAACCCGAAGTTACGTAAATCCGTGGTTTGGGGCATGACAAGTTGGTATCAAAGCATAGTTTTATGATTTCATTAAATTGTTTTGTTATTCACTGGCCTGTTAAATTAATGTTTAGGATGCAACCCGATCAGAGTAATGATACATGGGGAGGGTTTGAAATGGAACCCATTGGCCTCATCCCAGTAGACGAAGAAGTATACCACATCTGTCTACGCAACCGAGCTTATGTGGACGTAGTGAATGAAGTTATAGATACAGGAAATAGAAGGATGTTTTATACACCAGAGATGCAGAGACTGGTTGTTAGACATCAGTTGTAGGCCAATAATATTAGGAGTCAATATCAATTGAATATTAAGCACACTCTTACAACCAGGTGTTAAAAGATGTTGCGATTATAGTTGCTAATATATGGCCACCACCAGGGATAGACTTACCATATGTTCCAGAACCACATGAGTTAAACTTATACCATGTCCCAGACCCAGGAGATGAAGCATATTTGGAACTTTTGGACCTTGATGCTCTATCTGCTGAGTCTGTTGCGTCAGCTGCTTCAGTGATTATCACTGAACCACAAAATTCTAATCCAACTGTCATCAATCTGAGTTCTGATGATGAAAATGAATATCCCGAGCCTGTTATCCCTCCTGTTGAAATTATAGATATTAGTTCTGATGATGAATAGGTTCTCTCTAAAGTTTGTCTAATAAAATAAATAGTGTGAACCTAACAAGTTGATTTTGGTATGATGGATTTGTATAATTTTTGTGGACAGCCTTATGGAGTGGAGAGTTCCTTGTAACATAGGTTTGTGACTATTTTGTTAAATTTTGTGAAATAGGTTTGTAACAACTTATAAATGTTTAATATGCATGTTTGATTTTCTATAATGTTTTTTTTTCCGTATAATTTATAAATATTATATATATATGTATTTTCTGGTTTTTATTGGCATGATTAATTGCATAAAAAAGTTGCTATGAATTAATTAATTGTCAGTTTCATTTTTCATAATCTGTATTACTTCAGACAATTATTTTTGTGTCATGCTAGTATTTCTGATCTTGATTATGGTATATTGTGTGACTGTAGGTGCTAATTTAACCTAAACTCAGTTGTGTGCACTAATTTTTGCAACTCATTAGCTTACACTAGCAATTCTTTTTACTGTATCATATAGGTTTGCATTTGACTTACGAAGACTAGTGGCAGTTTTTAGTTTTGTTAGATTCTATTAAAATCTTGTGGGCGTTTCAACATAGTTTGGAGTTTTCATAATTATAGCATGCATCGTTGTCATACTTCGTATTGTTAATGTGTTAAGGTGCTTGTTATTATTTTACTTGATACAGTCTATTCATTTTATACTTGGCTGCTAACGCGTATAGCATTCAGTCATTTTATTTACTTTACTTGACTCTTCGATTCACTAGTCTATTTGAATCCACACTAAGTTTTGTTAGCATCAACACTTTTTATTATTGGTGTCTGTCATTGTGTGTCTTACACTGTGCGTGTGACAAGTATGCTTATTTTAATGTTTAGCATATTCATATATATATATATTAATCTTGTGAAATTATTTGGTAAAGGTTCAATTGTTAAAGATGGCTAGAATAGAAGGACAAAATGAGAATGATGTGAGTGATAGTATGAGAATAATGTTAGCCATTCAGGATATGGCCTCCGCTATTCGTGAGACAAATCAACATAACCACAAACCCCATCAGGAAACTCAAGATGATCAAATAATGAGAGTTCAAGGAGAATTTCGTAAGACACAGCCACCTGTGTTCAAGGGTGATCCAAACCATTAATGCTTCTACCTATTTGGAAAGACAAGCTTATCATTGGTGGGAATCTGTCTTGGCTATGCCTGATGTAGAGATTGCAACTTGGGTTGCCTTTGAGACAATATTTTTGGAGAAATATTTTCTTGAAACTATAAAAACCATGAAGGTACGTGAGTTCACTAATCTTTATCAAGGTGATATGACTGTGGGACAATATCAAGCTAAGTTTGAAGAACATATGCGTTTTGCTCCTTATATGATTCCTGATGAGTCTGCAAAAGCAAAGAAATTTGAAGAAGGGTTGAGACTAGAGATCAAGGAGAAAGTGGAACTTTTTAAATTGAAAAAGTATGCTGAAGTTGTTGATCGTGCCTTAATGGCCGAACAAAGGATACTTAATTCTAGGAGAATTTTTGAACCTAAGAATCCTAATGGGGGACAAAGTAGCAAACGCCAAAGATTTTTCCCATCTCCGGTATCAAAATCCAAGATCATTTAAGGCAACTCAAAACTCAGGATTTTGTTATCATTGTCAACAGATAGGACATTACTGGAGGGATTGTCCCCAGCTACAATCATATCAGATACTTGTTGCTCCACAACCACAACCACAGTTCCATGCACCACAACAACAATTTCAAGCTCCACAAACACATTACCGTGCTCCGTACCAAGCCCCATACCAAACTTCACAGAATCAGTTTAGAGGTCCTGTTAATCAACACGCACAACGTCTAAGAGGACAACCTGCACAACAAAGGCCTAAGGTGCCAGGAGCAACAAGGAGACCAGAACAACTCACTCAAGGATGAGTATATGATGTTGGACAAGTGGCGGAGCAGAATGAACCTACTATGGTGGAAGGTACATTTCTAGTTTTCAACTCGTGGGCTAGAATATTGTTTGACCCCGGTGCTACAAATTCATTCATATTTGTTTCCTTTGCATCTATTGGATTAGAATATGAATTTATGAAATCCTCGTTGATGATTGGATCTCCATTGGGTAAATGTGTTGAAGTTAATAAGTTGTGTAGATCCTGCATAATAGAGATATCATATCGTAAACTTGTTTTTGACCTGATGATATTGGAATCCATTGTGTATGATGTTAATATTGGGGATGGACTTGCTTACCCAATTTAAAGCTATTCTTGATTGTGATAGAAAGATGGTGACTATGACTCTCAGCGATAGGAAAATGTTCAATTTTTATGGAAATAAGAATAGTTGCAAGCCTGAATCAATCTTGGATAATAAAAATTATAATTATTTGAGATTGATTGCTCATATGGCCAATAAGGATCTGGGTGATCCCAAACTTGAGCTTATTCCTATAGTGAAGAATTTCAGTGATGTTTTCCCAAAAGAGTTATCTGGATTACCCCTAGAACGTGAAGTGGAGTTTTCTATAGATATTTATCCTGGCACATCACCTATCTCTATGCCTCCACATCAGATGGCACCAACAGAGTTGAAAGAACTCAAAACATAACTTCAAGAACTTGAAAAAAAAGGTTTCATTCGTCCTAGTACCTCACCATGGGGTTTTCCTACACTATTTGTAAAGAAAGGTTATCAAAGTCTGAGGATGTGTATTGACTATCGTCAACTAAATAGAATCACCATCAAGAACAAGTACCCATTACCTAGGATTGATGACCTGTTTGATCAATTGCAAGGTTCCCAATACTTCCCAAAGATTGATCTTCGCTCTGGTTATCACCTATTACGAGTAAAAGCAGAAGATGTATCCAAAACTGCATTTCAAACGCGATATGGACATTATGAATTCCTAGTAATGCCTTTTGGATTGAAAAATGCTTCGGCGGTTTTCATGGACTTAATTAATCGAGTTTTTCGACCTTATCTGGATCAATTTGTGATTGTGTTCATTGACGATATTCTCATTTATTCATCATCTCAAGAAGAACGTGAACAACACCTATCAATTGGTCTGCATACATTGAGAGAACACAAGTTATTTGCCAAGCTAAGTAAGATTGAATTTTGGTTGACAGAAGTAAAGTTTTTAGGACATGTTATTTCAAAAGAAGGCATCGTCGTGGATCCTGCAAAAGTAGAAGCAGTGTTGAATTGGAAATAGCCAAAAAATGTTCATGAGATTCGAAGTTTTCTTGGTTTGGCTGGCTATTATAGGAAGTTTATCAAGGATTTTTCTCGGATAGCTAATCCAATGACCAAGTTGACACAAAAGGGAGTTAAGTTTATTTGGGATGATAAATGTGAGGAAGCATTTCACGAGTAAAAAACTCGATTGACATCAGCTCCTGTGTTAATTATACTAGAAAGAGATGTAAGTTATATAGTGTATACTGATGCATCATTGCATGGTTTAGGATGTGTTTTGATGTAGTCTGACAGAGCTGTTGCTTATGCTTCTCGTCTATTGAGATCACATGAGAAGAATTACTGGACACACGATCTAGAACTGGCAGCCATTGTTCACGCATTGAAAGTGTGGAGACATTATTTATATGGGGAATGTTTTGAACTCTACTCGGATCATAAGAGTTTTAAGTACTTATTCACTCAGAAGGAGTCGAATTTAAGACAAAGGCGTTGGATGGAATATCTAGAAGATTATGACTTTGATTTACATTATCATCCAGGAAAAGCTAATGTGGTGGCAGATGCTTTAAGTCGAAATCCCCAAGAAATCATAGCCAGTTTATATGATCAAAGGTGGAAGATGGTAGAGTCTATCTGTGATTTTGACTTGTACGTAGTTATGTACGAGGATTGTGCATATCTATGTAATTAGTAACTCACCCCACTTTGATTGGAAAGATAATTGAGGCACAAGAATCTGATTCTGTCTAAAGACATTCGAACTAAGATTACAACTGGAAAGACACCAGATGGATGGAACGTCCATGTAGACAGTGGATTAAGATATCTGAATAGATTGTATGTACTAGAAATTTCTAGTCTAAGAAATGAAGTTCTGAAAGGAGGACATCATTCGTCCTATACAATTCATCCTGGAGGGACAAAGATGTATCATGACCTGAGACGTAACTTTTGGTGGAGTGGCATGAATGGAGATATAGACAAATTTGTAGCAAAGTGTCTTGCATGTCAGCAGGTAAAAGCTGAACACCAAAAACCGTCAGGTCCATTACAGCCATTACCAGTAGCATAATGGAAATAGGATTATATAACTATGGATTTTGATACAGGTTTACCAGTCAAAACAACAGATTTCACTGAAAACCTTGGAAAACTTTATGTTTGGGAGATAGTAAGGTTACATGGGATTCCTATTTCGATTGTTTTAGATAGAGATTCCAAGTTTACTTCCAAATTTTGGGGAAGTTTACAAAAAGCATTGGGTAGGTACGCAACTAAATTTTAGTACTGCTTTTCATCCCCAAACTAATGGACAATAAGAGAGAACCATTCAAATTTTAGAGGACATGTTGAGAGCATGTATTCTAGATTTTGGGGGAAGTAGGGAAAATCATTTGGTGTTTGCAGAATTTGCCTAGAATAACAACTATCAATCTAGTATTCAAATAGCACCTTATGAAGCTTTATATGAAAGACCTTGTCGGTCACCTGTATGTTGGACTGAATTAGGAGAAACTGTGTTGCTAGGACCTGATTTGGTACAAGAGACAACTGAAAAGGTTAAACTTATCAAGCAACGTCTCTTAACTGCTCAAAGTCGACAAAAGAACTACGCTGACCAAAGAAGGAAACCATTAAGTTTTAATTTGGGGAATTATGTGTTTCTTAAAGAATCACCGCAAAGAGGAGTAAAAAGATTTGGAAAGACTAGAAAATTGGCACCAAGGTTTATTGGACCATTTGAAATCTTAGAAAGAATTGGTGAAGTAGCTTATAAGTTAGCATTACCACCTCAACTTTCGAATATACATAATGTTTTCCATGTTTCTATGCTTCGGAAATATGAGCCTGATCCAACCCATATTCTAGATTGGGGAGAACTCAATTTAGATGAAGAACTGTCATTTGAGGAAAGACCAATACATATTTTGGATCACAAAGAACAAGTCCTACGTACGAAAACAATACCATTGGTCAAAGTTCTTTGGTTACATGGGAATATAGAAGAAGCTACTTGGGAATTAGAAACTGAAATACGTAAAAAGTACCTGGAATTGTTCTCTGATTCTAGTAAGTTTTAATTTTGAGGACGAAATTTCTTTAAGTGGGATAGACTGTGAAGTACCATATTTATATATATATATATATATATATATATATATATTAATTAAATATTTAATTTATAATATTAGAAGTAGGAGGTGGCTTTAGCACATGCAAATATAGTAATTGACTTACAAGTGGCTATCATAAATATTAGAATATGAATGATATTTTGTATATCTTTTTCTTACCGTCATTCGTTTGATGTGGTTATCCAAAACTTGGATAACAAGTTTGTTGCCAACCAATAAGTGAACATTGGTTTGCCACCTCTCTTGTTCTTTAAATAGGAAACCTTCTACATTAAGAACTTGCATAGAAATAAATGCGAAGAGAGAAAGAAACAAAGAGAAAAGTAAATAGAAAGAAGGAAAGATAGTAAGAGAGGTAGAGAGAAGAAGAAGTATTGGAAGAAAATAGAAGACAGGGTTTGTGAATGTGGTGGAAAATTGGGAAACACCTAACAGTTCTAGCAAAAGCTTTGGTGTCAAGGTAGGGGTTTCTTGGGGGCCTTTTACAGAGATTGATTTAATTAAATTTTGTGAGCATTATATTACGCATGGTACTGTTTGATTGACATTCCTTGTATTGGGTATTTATGTACTCTTAACTATTTGAACAATGTTGGCATAATTATATATGCATTGGTGATGTCTTAAATGGCTACATTGTCCTGAAGGGCATAATTATTTCATGTCATGGAATTTGGTTAGAATTCTGGGGTTGAGAAAATAATGGTGGAAAAGAGGGTAATGGACATAGTCTTTTGTGTAGTTGAGTCTAACTCTTGGCAAGTACTAGGTCTCAAGGATCCCACAGTGCACATGGTTTTTATTGGGTGATTCAGAACTGATGACAGGGAGTTAGACAAGATGATTAACAAAAGGGGAATTATGGGATGATTGAGATGGGTGTTAGTTCATATAAATGGGCATTCGGAACCAAGTGGTATAAGCATGGTATGGGACGTGCAGGTCTGCTTGCCCAGTTATATGAATTAACGAGAATAGGTGAAGAGCATTCATGCATTGTTATTAATAATGTGATACTTGGCTGTGTGATTATGTGTCACTTAATTTAATTATATCAATTTGCCGTGAAAAGGTTTATGTCCCTACTGAGCTGTGGTTTCGCTCACCCCTTAATAGATTTTGCAGGTACAGAACCTGAAAACTAGAGCTTGTGATGATTTTGGCATATCTATAGAGTGCATTGTGCACATAGCTTGTGGATGAATAATGAGCTACTTTTTTAGTGAACTCTGGAGTAGTTCTAACTTGTAAAATAATGTAAAATTTTTAAGATTTCAGTTGTGGTCGTTTCCGCTGAATATTCCATGTGAAATATTTATTTTATTTATTTAAATGTTTCTTCACATTTTAGTTATAGTTTTTATTTGATTATATAATTAAGGTGTGAATCACGTCTTAACCAAAAGTTACGTAAATCTGTTGGTTGGGCCGTGACAACTTAAGACCCCAAAACCAAATTGAGCTATGTTATTGGCCGTATGGGTTTTATTTTATGGATGGGTTATAACTAATTTTATTTTGAGGTTGTAAATTAAATAGAAGCTTGCATGCTTCTCCTCTCTCATTCTCCAATGTAATTTCTATCTCCCTTAAATTATAAATCCCTCAAGGCCTATTGGGCTTTGAGTCTTCTATTCCAAAATTAGTAATGTAATTAGGAAGATGGAGGCCCGAGAAGCAGATGAAGGAGAAAATAGATTAGTTAAGGATTCTAAGTATAGTCTTGGGTCCAATGCCCACCAACCATGAATGTTTTTAAAGTAGTTAAAACGGCAAAGGATCCACGAGTGTAGTGGTTTGGAGTATTTACTCCCTCAAGCAAGGTCCTGGGTTTGAGTCCTAGCATCTGTGTAGTGTGTGTGAGTTTAGTATGCTATCGCCCTTTTCAATAGGAAAGGTCCTTTAAAAAAACAAAAAAAAATGTAGTTAAAACGCATAATAAAATCAATCACCCGTTAAAGACCTAGATTCTAAAGGAAACATGCATTTTAGGTCTAGGAAATGAATTTAGCCACAACTTATAACACAAAAACATTCACAATGGCAGATTAATTTTGTTTATTCTAGTTGAGCTAAGCCTTTTTCATTTTAACCCAAGTATCTTATGATCTAGTCTCTTTGTACACAAAAGAAAAAGAGAGGAGAGCTTAAGCATTTACCCTTGTAGTCTTTTCCTTGGAGAACCAAAAATGATCACCTTCTTGGGAGTGTTTTTATTTCTTTTGTTTGAACAGTAGTTTTAAGTTGTGTTCTTAGCTTTAGATGTTCTTAGTCACCTTTGTTTCCTTTCCCAATTACACTGCTTTTTCTTTTTGTTTGCGTGAGGGTTCATATGTACCGTTCAAACAATTGTTTGGGTTGTTGAGGAGCTTTTATCATATTATTAACCTAAACTTTGTCTTTTTCTCCTCATTTTTGTTCTTGGATGTTTGTCAATCATTAGCTATCAATGCATTTATATGTACCAGTATAAGGTTTCCATTGCTCAAGGCGAACAAAGATAATATGAAAAAGTAAATTTAATTTCCTCAAACAATTTTATTTCCAAGAACAAAAATATGAAACCATTGGGATGAAGAAGACAGTGGGAGGAGCAGAGAGGATGAAGAAGTAAATTTCATTTCCTCAAACAATTTGAATCAGCATCTGCATTTTCTTTTAGGACGGTAAAGGGGATAAAAGATAATATGAAACCACTTGCTGTATAAAGAAAAATATAATTCTGTTTTGTAAAATTGCCTCATAGATCTCAATAAGTAGGAATTGTTGGATCAACCCTTTGAGCATAGTCATGAATTCCACCAGAAACATTGAATACTCTCTTAAACCCCTGCACCATCAAAGATCCTTTTTAGTCAATAAAGAAAATTTTACAAAACAGAACATCAAAATCAGTATATGGCTGCAAACAGGAACTTTCAGACTCTATACTCTTATTCAATAATGGTGGAATGCAATATGTATATGAGGTAGCACGTTTATTTATACAGTTTTTTTTTCACCAATGGTCCTTGAACTTTCCAAAAGTGCTCATTTGAGTCCTCGAACTTTCAAATCAATCAATGTGGTTCCTAATCTTTTGATCACATATTAGTTTGGTCCCTCTCATTGCATTCAGTCAAAATCTTCATTAAAATCGGTCACCTAACAAACTTTAAAGGGTATTTTTGTTAAAATACAACAAATCTACCCATGATAAAGTCAAGCTCATGTACTCTGCTCAACAAGGCTATATGCTCTCCTTAATCCCTGATGGACACTAAATGTGAAACCCTAATTGGAGAGCATATGGCATTGTTGAGCAAAAACGTGAGTTTTAGGACTAAAATGAGCTATATTTTGATGACAATCGCGCAGTGGCAAGTGACCAAGTTTAACAAAAGCTTTGTCGGAATGCAACAGCACGAACCAAATTGATGTGTACACCAAAAGATGAAGACAACATAAATGATTTGAGAGTTTGACTATAATAGACTTTTAAAACGTTCAGGGGCCACTTGTAATAAAAACCCTTTTTTTATGAAAATAAAAGGATATAAAATGTGCATGGGTGGATGGAAATTGAAACGATATAAAATGGAACAAGAAAAGTTTTATTTCGTTGTCTAAGAAAAGAGAAATTATGATCAGCTAGGAATGGAAACAAGGAGGCTACACGTTTGAACAAGTAAACAACCACCCTAAACCCTGCACTAATATAATGCTCAAGTCAAGGCTCCATCCTACTTGTTGCCTAGAGCCTTTGCTTGAGCACAGTACAAGTGCTTAAGGCTCCTTCGGGCCATGGCAGCGAACAACTTTATTTATATCAGTGTAGATGTTTTACAGGAACAAGTTACTATGTACAAGGCCTCATATATAGTGCGTCTTTTGATAAGAAGATTCAGAAGTTTCAGTAGGGTGGAAGTGAAATTAATTACATTCGACTTCTTAGGCATTTTGATGCTGTTTACAAGAGCTTCTGCTTAATGGTTGCTAAAGTAAAAGTTAGACTATGTTAAACACCAAAAACTTTTCTTCCAACTTTGCTTCAAATGTTTTCCTAAAGACTTTCCAATACATGGCAAGGACAGAGGAAATACAAATTAGAAACAATAAAGTTGCTCAATGAGGAGCAGAGCAAACATGTGTCAGTCACTGGCTAAAGGCCTTTAAATATATACTTCAACAAATGAACAGTGAGGCAGCTACTAAAAATGTGAAAAATAAAGGAAATGCAAAATATCAGCACTGAGGTAGTATCTGGATCCCGCAAAGAAACGAAGTCATCTGACTTAGTAGAGGATACTCCAGTTAGGGTAAATAACATAGGAGAAAGAGCTTTACCTGTGTCTGCAACCACTTGGCAACCTGTAATGATCGCACGCCATGGTGACACTGCATTTTGGAAACATGAAACGTTAGTATAAAGTAATCGAAAAGCGAGGATTTAACATAAAACGTCAAGTGAAAGGACAATAAGCAGCACATGAATGAATACACGTTTAAACTCTTGGATTTGAAAACTAAGAAACAACCCTTTTCCTTTAAAGAAATTAAGCCAAAGAAACTCAGTGTGAAAAACAATCTGTTTCATAGGACCTTCTTTTTGTCTGTATAATGGAAGAATGGAGTTGAGGACATTTTATGTTCATAACTTCATATAGAAGGTGCCATTTTCCATAGCTGGAAATTTCTTCTATTCCAACTTACTGCTTTTTCTAAAATATATATCTCAAACCTCCAACTGGTTAAAAACCTGCCCCTATATGTGCATCTTCTTACACACACGCGCGTGCATACAAATATGGAGAAAAGTGCAAAAGAAATCATAAATTCTAATAAGTTATGGACTGTTTATGAAGTCTCATTTTAATCATATACAATAGCAAATATTTTTTAAAGAAATTTTGTGACTGATATTATTGAATAATAACCAACTAGTTGTTAGTTTAGTGGTGTCTCTGTTCGCAATGATGGAAGAGGCCCTAATTTCAAATTCCGCCTCCCTCTTTAATTAAAAAAAGAAAAGATTTATTGGAGTATAGAAGTTTATTGGCTACTGAGTCTATAATTTTATAAGTTTTGGTGTGCCTACCATGTGAATATATTTACTGGAAAAAAAAAAAAAAAAAAGATGGCTGTAGAAGAATTTCAAACACAGATTTCTCTTTCCTAATAAGAAGACAATTATACACCAATTAGTGAATAACAAATGTAGAAGCTAGAAATGTGAATGTCATTTAAACTTAATGTCTCCCTGGCCCTGCCTTAAAACTTCACATCACACTGTTCTTTGAAATTACAACTCAGCATTGGTCAAATCTTAAGCAAAGACGTTATCTCCAGGTTGTAATAGTTATATAAATAAACGCAGGCAACGCACATGCATACAAACAAACACAATCATGTATAAATGTTCTGAATGTCAATGATAATGCAATATTTAGAAAAAAGACGACAAACACACAAATGTAAATGTGTGAGTGAGTGAATCATTGTGCAATGCTAAAAACAGATTGATACAAAATAAGAAGTTTTCCCCTCCCTTTTTTCAAAATAAAGAAAATCAAAGAGAGAGTAGGAAGTTTGATAGGCAGATTTGTAATAGGCAACACATCAACAAAGGGTAGAACTTAAAATATGCAGAACATGTTTAATTGAGGGGCTCATAACCTATCGGCATTATCCTTGCCAACAACAAACGCAGACTGCCAGGAGGATTTAACATTTTGGTACTAGAACAGAACGGATGATTACTTACAGTATCCAAAATGACAGTTCCCATTACTATCTACATAAGTGTCCCACCATAATTGTCTTCTAATTAATTACTCAAAGGTAGCAATTTATAATATTTTTCTGTCGACAGTCTAGCACCTATTAAATGCAGGAAATAGAAACACTCCTTTCACATTCAGGCAGATTACTGCTTAGACATGCAAAGATTGGGGGCAAATATATAGAGAGTTTCCAAAATGGATTTGACGAGAACTTAATCATCTTTCTTCTTTTTCTCTTCTTTTTTGCTTCTTTCTTGTTTGGGATGTGGAGGGTGTAAGAGGAAAAACAAGCAAATGAGGAATGGATAGCCAATTTCACCAAACCCGAGGGTTAAGGTTCAGCATGTGGTCAAGGGTGATGAGATATTATAGAGGTTACAACTTACAGCTAACCTTTTCATTAACGCAAAAGTGGAGACTGGACCAGGAGATGTAGATTGGGTGTCATATATCTTAATGTATCACTGTCTTGCCATCATGTAAGAAGATAACTCATCCACGAACAAGATTACACATTATCCCCACAACGATGGCCCACTCATGAAAAGATAGGCATGAAACATAATTATGAAATTTTTCATGTTCATTTTTTAAAACTATTTGGTTATATTAATTTCATTTCAAAAATATATATATTCTCTTATTTAATAAACAGAGGGGACGGTTAGCACAAAAAGGTTTATACCTACCATAACATAAGTATCCTTTTGAGGATTAAACTTCGTAGTTATTTCAGGTCCCCAGCTTCCAAATTTTCGAAGGGGAAGAACCTGGAAACCCAGCAAAGAAGCTTGCGCCCTGTGAAACAAAGGTGATGCATGTCTTCAAAAACACAGAGAATCCTAGTAATTAGCTCAAGAAAAGAGAAGAATGCATGCTAAAGCCAAAAGCTCCTGCAGAATTAGTTTAAAATGTTACAATGAGTTTCTCCATGTGTTAGACAACTTTTTTCTATATTAATTCCTGACTAAAAACTTTCTTTGCATTTTTTAACACTACGTATACTTAGCTTGGGAAAAATAAAGAGCATGGCTTGGATCCTTAATTGAGGAGGAGCTCCTCCTCACAACAAATGAGATAATGACACTTGTAAAATTCCAAAAAAATAAAGTTCAAGAAATTCAAAAGAAAATAAAGTTCAAGGAATTTGACAGGTGTCAAAACTCTATTTGTTGTGAAGAGGAGTTCCTCCTCAGTTTTAAGGAGCCAAGCTTTTATATAAATATACTTTTTTGTAAGTACTAAATATTAGTAAGAAAAGGGGAGTTCTACTGCAGGAAGAACATAGAAGATACACCAAAAAAGAAAGAGCTGTAATCTAAATGTAACTTGATCTAATAAATTATCAACATAGGATATGAAAAGAATTAAGACACCCACAACTCATATGGACAACAAATAGAAAAGAAACTGAGTTTAGAAGGTGAAGCTTCAACATCATAAAAAGTCCTAGCATTTATCTCCCATTCTCCCACCATAAACACCGCATAGCACACAAAGGGGTCAGATTCCAAACATCACTGTAAGAATGTCTTCTAAAACGATGATTCCAACAATAAAGCACATTACCCAGAGACTAGACCACAGCCCTATCCGGTCAAGAGAAAAACGAAGCACCCCAAATTTTCAGCAAAGTAGTAGTGTAAAGAAGTAAAGAAGATTATGCACTGTATCGCCACTAGCTTTGCACATTAATCCATATATGATGTTTCCTCAAATTGGGTAAAATTTCATAAATACTGCAAATTAACTGCAGTTTTTCCCATAACAATGTTTTCTTGTTATAACTTATTTCATTCTTGATTTCTTTTAAGTTTTCCCAATATCCCTCCAGTTCAAAGCTCTTTTTATGATACAACACATCATATACCAAAATTTTCTGGTTAATTGCTTACTTTCAAATTTGAACTTCTCAATATAATATGATCATATATATAGATAAACCCACTACTAAAAGTTCATTCCAAGAATTTGAAATCAGAACATCCATCAAAAGAAAAATGTGTAGACAAGCAGAATTAAAATATTAGAACATACACTTCTTCGGGTTCTCGAACATCAATCAACTGGGCCTCATCTAGGAAACTGGGATCTTGCATTTTCACATGAAGCTCCTCAGGTTGAATGTCTTGGAGTACTGATTCTTCCCTAACAGAATATGGTGCACGTCAATAAACAGATTAGTATATTCAAGTGTTAGTCTGCACCTCGACTGCATTTCCATGTAAGAGATTCAGTACAAGACAAGTTTTTAAGCCATACCTCTCTGACAGTACTTGCAGTAAATGCCACCCAAATTTTGTTTTGCACCTTACAACTTTATTCAAAGATGCATTAAATGCAGCCTCCTCGAACTCAGGTACCTGGGACAATTTGCCATCGCACTTCTGTCAAATCATATTTGCCCATAAACAAAACATACAGATCAATACTTATTAAGTGTATTTTTCCTATCAACTTTTTCACTGCCATTCATTTCAGTTTCACATAGTTATGCGTCATCATCATACACGTATGATTCAAAAATCATTACTTTATGTTAAACAACAAAAGTAAAGGCGGCGAATTATCCATTAAGCAACATAGAAAACATTCCTGTGCCTTAGTGATTCACAAAATAAATTATTGTTTCCTTACTACTAAGCTTCTTTGGCTTTTGTAATTATAGTTTTCCGGTACTACAGAGTCTAGACCTTCCTTACAAAACCAGATCATGTGTGATGGAATATTAGAGAACCAACCCTCAAAATATCATGGGATGGGATAGTGCTACCTCCACTATGAAACCCACAGGCCAATTGGGCCCCCAGTGGACAGGGCTACTCTCTTTTCATAAAAAAGAGGTTACACAAGAACTAGTCCCAAGAAAATAAAGTTTCCTGTAAGTTATGCAACAGATAATTTGGGAGAAGACATAGCATACTTCCAAGATGGAATAATTAATGTCATCAGATGGCAATTGCTACTTAGTTCTATGATGCTCTCACTACAACAAAGCTCAGCGAACAACAATTAGACAACAAAGTAATTTCCAGTGCCCCTATTATTTTAGAAAGCTTGAAGGACAAATAGCTATCTCATCAGCGTACCATTTGCCCCTTTCTCACCCAGCCAAGCATTCCCCCCTCTTGTTTGGATGGACATACCGAGTATTCCGCAGCAAGATCACTGAGGTCTTCACCTGAATGAGACAATGGCATTAGACAAGCACAGCATTGGAAAGCCAAATTGTATAAGAGAATGTCCAACTTTAATTTAGTGCTTTCACCATTATGATTGATTGTTTCGATAGGAAACAAAAATGTTATGCATAAAAAGTACAAATAAGAAAGATAAGGACAAGCAGTCCACCATTATGATTTAAGGAAACCACAAAATTTAGTAAAACTTAAAGTTTCAAAGTTTCTGAAAAGTTATCACATAATTCTAAACAGAAAATTTGAGTTTTGACCTTTTTAACCGTCAAAACTTAAGGAAACTAACCTCCTGAAACTCTCTGCTGGAGATCTACAAGAAGCTTAAGGTTGTCTTCTTTAACAAGCAAGTGCTGCACCAATATTTCCCTTCCATCTCCAGAGCTACTTTCAGCACTAAACGAAGCTGAAAGGAATAGAATTTAAAACACTTGAACAAGGAATTGTAATATATACAACAGGAAGCAACTTAGCAGTAGAAATGAACAAATAAAAAAAATGCCAATGTCGTGCACTGGTTTAAAAACCAACCATCAAATATTTTATTAACAGTCATTGAAATGAAGACGGAGCAATATTGTGCACTCAAAAGAAGAGGAATGACGCAAGAGCAAAACAATTGAGAGATGTGTTGTATTCTTAGAAAATAAAGACTCCAATCTTTCAATCAACTCCACCCTGTTTTCATTACATTGGTAGTGCTAAGAAGATTCAAATTTTAAGTACTTTAACTACAACCCAACCACAAGTACTCTCAACATGAGGATTTGTTGAGCCTCACAAGCCAGCTCATTTGTGACAAAAGCATTTTGTTCATTCATATCCTGCTGGATTATAGTGAGGTGCGCTTGTTTTTAATTCAGTCTTAGAATTCAGTATTTTAATTCCCAAGTTTTCTAAGCAACGGATAACATGAGTGCAAGAAATTTCATTCCTTTTTCCTACTTCTCCACTTTTCTCAAGAACCCAACAACAGAAAACAAAAAACAAAAATTAAACCCAACCAATACTTAGAAATCAGGAAGTAAAAAAATTATGGGTTTGGATATTACGAGGCACCTGTACCCTTGGGACATGGATTGCCAACCATACGCTGCAGAACCCACTTCACGCTCAAAGAAGGGGAATGTAGGGAACTGGGTCTGAAGATTAGGGAGAGAGAAGTCTGAGAATGTGCAAAAGTAGAGACTTTGTGAACGTTCGAAGGAGAAAGGAGGTTGAGAGTGGGGCTCAGAGACAGTCTAAGAGCACTGAGAGCTGGAGGCGCTATTGGTGTCAGATGAGAAACTCTTAACATTTTGCTTCCTTTGGTTTTCAATTTGATTTAAGAGAGAAACAGAGAGAATTGTGTCAAGACTTCAGTATATTGTGAACCCTCTTGTGAACTGTGGGTTCTTCTACAGGTATGTGTATCGGCATAAAATAATGGGGTATTCACTAATATACCCAATACAATGGCCTAAATTATATAAATACCCTATATGAAATGGACTTTAGAAACACACCGAAAGTTCATTTATAACATAACAAAGAGGCTTTAACTTTTTATAAATTACAAAACTGTCATCGATTTCTTAAAACAAGCCCAATCCCAAAACCTTATAAAAAATCCCAAAACACTCAATAGGCATCAAAATAATTTAATAATCAAAATTAAATTCAATAGGGTCAGCTGTCATTTTTTGGGTTTTTTTGGGTTTATTTATAGAAATTAAATGATGTAGGGTTTACTTATATCATTAGTGCTAAGAATGGTGTAACATTCCAACCCAATTTTAATTATTCGTTTAATTTGATTAATTTAATAAATTATGAAATTACAATTTTGCCCTTGGGAATAGGGTCATTTTGGTCACTTTTAAATCCGAAAGGATTTTGAGGGAAATAAATGGCACCATAATATAGATCGCATCGAGATGAGTCCGTAGACACATAGTGGGCTCAAATCGAAGTTGTAACGAAGAAGTTGCGATCAACGGAAGCCTAGCGGCATAATCATAAATATTATGAAGTTGGTTTTTAAAAACCAGAATTTCTCTCTCTCTCTCTCTCTCTGTAATAACCTCAAAATTGAGATTTTGTTGTTATTAATATCTCGAAAAATCATATGAGGTGGATACTAATATTGGGTGTTTTATGAATTTAGTTTGATGTGAAAAAAATTGGAATTAAGTGAGTTTAATCTCAAAATTGGGACAAAAATGCCCTTATGATTAAGTTTATGATTTTTCAAAAGAAGTACAAGAAATTGAATTGAGAAAATTGTAATTTTTGGAATTGAAAATATAGCCTGATCTCATGAACGCGTAGGCCCAGACGGTTCCTGAATCCGAGTTGAAACGAAGAAGTTATGCTTGTTTGAAGTTCCAGGGACTTAATTGCAAACAGATTCCTTGCCTAAAAATTACAGATGGGCACTGTTGAGATTTCAGAATTTTCATTTTAACCCGGAGGTTTGAGAGCTCGTCGGAGAGGCGATTTCCGGAGGTTGCGGTGGCGGTGTACAGTGGAGGTGATCAACACCACCCAACTAGGTCAAAAGCTTGCTATCTCATGAGCATAACCCAAGAAGAATCGGGGCCATTGGAGGTGCGGTGAAGGCACGGTGACGCCGTGACATTGGTTCGTCACTAGTGAAGTCAACGACTTCAACCGGCGGTTTGAGCCACTTACACTTCGAATCGGACCTTGAGGTAAGAATTAAAGTTGTTCTACTCAGTGTTATGAACATTTTGGTATAGGTCTTGACCGGCGATTCTAGGGTTGATCCTTCGCCAGAATAGTACCCCCAACCACCACTAGCGGTGGCGGCGCATGGTGGGGATTCTGAGTTAGGGGTTTAGAGACAGAATGTAGTCCTGGAGTTACTGAGCATGGTGGTATGTTTAAAGTGTTGAGATTCCGTCGTTTGGTCAACGATCAGAGCCTCACAAATCTAGACCATTGATCGAAGATGATCGGACCGTTGGATCGTGTCCAAATTTACGTACGTTGTAGCTGGTGTTGTTAGGAGTCTATAGGTTCAGACAGATTGATATCGGACATCCCGATCTTAAGTTATTATGTTTCAAAGTTAAGGCGAGCGATCGCCATTCGATCGTGCAATCTAGAATGATTCGACCGTTGGATCGGACCCAAATTGTCGCAGGGTGATGTCGGGACTATTTAGAGTCCATTGGTGCAATCGGATTTGAAATCTGAGATTGCAGGCCCAATGCGGATTTTTGGGGTGTCGGTTAGACATGTGGGACCCATGGGACCTAAATAGTGACCTTTTGGACTATGGGTGTCATTGGTCATGATTCGATGTCGATAGCACGTACGTCATAGTTTTGGAGTTGGTTGGACGAGATTTGATCATTTTGGATCCCCGGATGGTCCAAAGGGCATTTTCGTCATTAGATGCGAAATCTTGGATTTTTGAGTTTTGTGCTAAGTTGAGCTATGTACTTTGCTTAGGTACTGTTGGAGTTTGAGTTGCTCGTTGAGGTTTGAGATTGAGGATTCATTAAGTTGTTGAAGACGCAGCTTGGACGAGAGGTGAGTAAAACCATCCTAATCGTGAGTAAAATCACGAATTATTATATTTATTATAATGTGACCTTGGATAATATTAATGGCTATAATTAACATGTTGTTTGTGATTTTATAAAATGTGTTAATTGATTTAAAACACATGAACTTGTTCATCAACAGTTCATGAGGTAAGTGAAACCTATTTTGTTTTGAATTGATTATTTTTATTGGAGATTTTGGTGTTGAACCATATAACATATGTTGTGGATGTATGGTGGAAATTCATTCGTGAATAACCACATAAATATATATAATAAATATGTATTGCTGTGATTGGTGTATTTGGCGATAAAACAATGTTTAATGTGAAACGACATTTTATATTGTTTTGGTGTTGATGGATTTAGGTGAGAATACCTTGAATCCCTTCTGAGTTTGTCAGGTGGGCATCCTCGTGGCAAATAATGAGAGATAAATTACCCTAGGAAGCAAGACCCAAGAACAATTAGAGCTCTAGTCTGGCGCCATCTAATACTCATGATTGGAGTGTAATCATGAGTGAACGCTACTTTGGAGTTTTGTAGTGTTATAGATTAGAGGTTCATAGTATTCTCTTTTCTAACTGTCACATATTTGACGTGTGAAAACTACTTTGAAATAAAAGAGTTTTGGTGTGGTCACAGGTGGTGATCGAAACAGTTCTTTAAATAAAATAAAAGAATTGTGGTTGTGATGATATTGGTGATTATGATTACCTTGGTTATACAAGGATTTTCGTATGCTAATGAAAGTGCACGTGTTTGTATATTATGTGTAAATTGACATATTGTACTCTGGACGTGGTTTACTCATACAAGCTTTAGAAAGCTTACCGGATTGTTCTGTGGTGAACCCGGTGCACTATTCAATGGTGTAGGGGAAAATCCTGCAGGTGATAGAGACCGTGAGCAGGAGAATTAAGAAAAGGAGCTTGAGGCTTGTTGGTGGTTACACAGAGTGCAAAGTGTGGTGTAAGAGTGTTGGTGAGTGTTAGACTTCCGCTTTGTGAAATGAGCTCTGAGGAGCAGATTTTGTAATATGATGATTGTTCATTTTATTATGTAAGTTTGTAATGTAATATTTGACTTAGAAGAGTTGAGTGATTATTGACATTATGGTTTGGAACAATGGTGTCGTATCAAGAAAGAAAAATTTAAATTTCTAGGTACTTCTAATGAAGGTTCCAAACTTCACATCCCGGATTGTTGGTTGTTCTGTTTAAACTCACAGACTTGTTGTTGTTGAAAATTCGGGGTGTGACAGGTTGGTATCAGAGCTCAGTTCTGCTTTGATGAAGTGTTAGAGCTTAAGGTCAGCTCTGACAATTTGGTGTAAGAGCACATAGTTTGCTCTGAGGAAGTGATAGAGCTTATGGTCAGCTCTGACAGTTTGTTAGCAGAGCAATTGGTTTGCTTTGTTAGAGCTTTGGGTAAGCTCTAGAGATGTTTAGTGTGGATACATCTTAGATAGATCTCAATGTTGGAACATTTGGATTGTTCCGACAAGAGGTAGAGTGGTTGACTATAGAGGCGAGTAGTTGATGGGCTCCGATGAGCTATTGATTAAGCTGGACAAAGCTATAGGTTAACTCTGAAAGACGTCGTTGGTTGA
This sequence comes from Prunus kanzakura, assembly GCA_020521455.1. Taxonomy (NCBI): domain Eukaryota; kingdom Viridiplantae; phylum Streptophyta; class Magnoliopsida; order Rosales; family Rosaceae; genus Prunus; species Prunus kanzakura. The sequence goes on along the minus strand of BPUM01000845.1, from coordinate 263,967 downwards.
CTCGGGGGGAGTATTTTGTTAACTCTAAGGAATGTGCTTGGTTGTATCGGTTTGGGCTTTGGGTTAGTGAAAAACCTTGATGTCAGGGGAATGGGCCTCCTGATTGTTGTTGTTTGTCTTGTTGAAGTGGTGTTAATTGAATACATGTTTATCTCAGGTTGGTATGCGCGTATTTAATTCACTGTTGTCTTGTCTTCGGTGAGGAATTGGACCTTTTCAGAGACATAGACTGAGGCAGGTGAATGGTATGGTTTTGCCATATGGTTGAGGTATACTAAAGGTGATATCGGATTTGGAGATCTAAAGTGTTGAAATTGAGATGAGTTTACCCATAAGGAGGGTAGCTAGCGGACTATTGAGTCGAAAATAACTCAAGGTTTGGTTGGTCAGTTTATTTGATCAGTTTTCCATTTGACCAAGTACATGTTGGTGGAGTGCACGTGTTTTGTTGAATTGAGTATTGTCATCATCGTATTTCCATATACAAACTCAAATTAGATGTTGGTTATATATGTTGAAAACCACGGATCTACAAGTAATTCTTCAACATCATCAAAACTAAATTGTGGTAAACTTTCAATGTGTTCTAGTTTATTGGATCATCCTCTCAATGTGTTCTAGTTTACGGTTAGGTTGATTAGGATAGATTTTTAAGTTTTGGAACTCGATTTATCGCTTAAAGTTTGGCTGGTTTTCGGCTTGTGATTCCGGCAAGTTCCGGTCACTTTTTGGCCATGGTCCAAGAACAAAAGTCGCTCCACTCGTTGTCCTGATCATGTAGGTATAGGTATTGATCGGTGTTTCTGTTTGGGCCTAAATTTGACACACTCAGCCCACCAACAAATAATCAGTCCAAGGCTATACACTCGACCCAAACATCGGAGGCCCAGAAACTATCAAAACCGCGAAATGACTTGGGCCTCGAAGGAACCCAAAATTGGGCTTGGCAGGTTTTTTAATTAATTAAGAAAAGAAGCCCAAAAGAGAAACAGACCCACGTGACCCTCTGATTTGGAAAAGTCAACAATTGCAACTGAAATTGATAGGGAATTAACAGGAGCAGGTGTAAAAGAAGAACATCTCTGAAAAACTCTGCTGCCAGGAGATCAAATTCCGTTTTGTTTATTCATAGATATTTTTCTGCTCCAAAGAAAGCACCATTTTCAAGGGATACGCAGACTATGATTTATGAAAAGGAGATAAACGGGAAACAGGGAGTTGTTCAAAACTGAAAACTGACCATCACAATTTGGGACTCTTACAGGAGCAGTTAAACTGGAAGAAAGGTATGGTGCCTCATCAAAATACAGAGAAATGATCGCTCCAAGAACTGACTATTGAGTGTTTATTTGCCAAGATTGATAAAACCCCCTTTTTCTTTGTATTTAAAAATAAAAGATCTTTTGAGAATTTTGCCGCCCATTATTAAAAGAATTAGAACCCACACTCCAAAAGCATTTCTTATAAGTATAGGAGAGGGTGAACAGAGCAAAGGACAATCAATCAAATAACCAAAAAAATCAACCAAAGACAAAAACCCAAAATGATCACTTGATCTCAAGAAAAGCCTTCAAACACCAATCAATCAATACCCCCAACTTCAGTTCAGACTTACAAAAATAAATCATTCAAAACGAGATTTCTCTCGTTACAAATTTGGTTCAGCATAAGCCAAAGCAAGCAGAGTTCAAGCAGAGTTCAGGTTTCCATAAATATGAAAACCTCAACAAATTTATGAAGAGCCCTGATCAGGAAGGACAGATACCACAGTATAGCTACAGCCCAGTAGCCAGGTCCAGCCACTTCCGCCTCTTCCAGACTAAAGAAGTCCCAATTTTGCCTAGTCAAAAGCCTCCCAGGGTTTTGAAATAAATTAAAGCTCTGCCAAACTCGAACGTTGGTATCGATTTGCAGCTAAAACAGACCAGTTGAAGTTGTTGATAGTCCAGTCCAGCACAGGCATACCCAATCCAACCTGGATCAGAAGCATTTGCCCAGGCAGAAATGGAAGTCCAATCTTCTGTTTCTCTTTTTAGAGTCAGTTTTTCCCTTTTGAGTCTTGTAAAAGAGAATTCTGTCTTAAAATAGTTCACTTTCTCATCATCTATTCTGGCAAGAACTATCAGTTTTATACTATGAAAAATTGTGAAGTCCTCACCAGTCAGAGGCAAGAAAAAAACTCACTTGGGAGATATTCCTCACCCAAATTCACAATCACTTGTTTAGAAGACAGTAACTTGGGGCGCAAGTTATCTATTTTTAGAAAGTCTGCTAGGATTTTTATCGCTAGCAGTGGCACACTCACACATTAAAGAAAGTTGACTTGTTAACCAGTCAATGGTTCTCAAGGCAATGGGGAACTTTACCCTACCGTCACAGGAACAAAAGTAAAACGGGTGAACACAACCAAAGCTTTGGAGAAGTCCAAGGGCAACCATACGTCGCATTCGAAAGGTCCCAAGGGGAGCAAAAGGAAAGAAAGGATAGAATTATCTGATGGAAGTTCCATGAAAAGTATCCACTCTGATGATCAACACAATGACCATGAAGACCATCAAGACCAGAGGAGGGAATTGAAAAAGTCCAAAGACAACGAGCTGCGAAGACAAATTGAAAAGATTGTGAAAGGATACAAACCACAGACATCTGCCGAATTGGTTGTTGAAGCTGCCAAAGGAATCTGCAAATCGCCCTTCACCAACGATATTCTGAAGGCTAAGAAGCCCGCGAAGTTTACTCAACCCAAATTCAAGTTATTCGAAGGCGTAGCTGACCCTATCGAGCATATCTATCACTTTCAGCAGCAAATGGTCCTCGAAAATGAAGACGAAGCATTGTTGTGCAAATTATTCCCGTCTAGCCTTTCGGGGTCGGCCTTGACGTGGTTCAGGCAGTTGAAGCCAAAATCCATCGACAGCTTCACCGAGCTTTGCGAAGCTTTCATATCCCAATATGTGTGCTAAGTGCAGCTAAACAGTATAAAATAAAAGCGATATGAAGTGTCTTTATCAGGAGAAAAGATAGGTGTGAGCTGAAGAAAGGCTTACACGATGGACAAACACCAAGAGCAATGCAACACTGGTTTTCTCAGAAGGTTGGTTTCTTTTCTTTGTCTTCTATCTTTGTGGCTATTTTCTTCATAGATAATTGTTGCACTACTTTCCCTTCTTACCTCATAAATAGAGAAGATGAGAGGACATGCATATTAAAGAAGGAGTTATTCATTCATTTATTTATTTATGAAAAGGTTGGTGTGTAGTAAAAAGAAGTCTGAAGCTTTTAGATTGAAGTTGGTCATAAAGTTGTATAACTTTTTCCCATGAATACACTAAAACAAAATGACAACAAGAAAGTAAAAGTGGTTGTGGATTTGAGTTCGTTTATGGCCCATTGGTTTCATTAAGGGATTGGGTTTTTGAAGTCAGCCACCACTTATATTACTTTGGGATTGGCTTCTTAAAGGAATATCTATTGGTGACGTGGGAGCTCATCCTTTTGTTGAAACCAATTCAGTTGTGCACTCCCGTTTCATAAATTTTCAGATAAACTAATCCACCAGTTCGGTAATACCTAAACAAGGGTAATATCCTAAAGAGAATTTGAGTTAAGTTTTTCCTTCAACCCACATGCTAGGCGTGAGAGGGAAGAGGAAAAAGGGGGCAATGTGGGAGCAAAATAATTTGCTACCGATCCACCACGTCACGGGATTAGATTTAGGCATAACCCAACAGGGGTTTGGATGTACATTGGCCCAATGTGGGTTTGCATAAGCCCAATGTAAGTTCGAATAAGTATTGGCGCAATGCAGGTTTGCATGCGCGTAAACCCAATATAAGTTTGAATGTGCTCCACCCAACACGGGTTCGGATATGCACCACTCAATGCGGGTTCACACGTGCATTACCCCGTACTGACTCATGCACAAGCGACCCGACGTGGGTTCGTGGGTATATTCAAACGATCGCACTCCCCAATCCTCATGAATTGAGGGACAACGTGAGTACGGTTGGGAGTTGATAGCGCACAACTCTCATTAACCGGAAGTGGTGAAAGTGGACATAAGACATGCAAAGTGAAGCTTGCATCCCAAGGCTATCATCAGGTATAAATGTGAGGTTTCACAACCAGATCCAAGTATGCGATTTCAAATTAATCGGGGCACTCAAATACATACAAAAATTGATTTGAGCGTCGAAGTATCTTTTGCAGGTACCCAACCATTTCTCATTTGATTTCGAAGAATTGTTGTTTGGAGATTTATTTATCCTGCGTGCGGAGTAAAGCCGAGAACTTGTGGAAGACATTCTTATTGTAAGAATTTCTGCTCCAACAGAGAGCCATAAGTGTAATGGCAGCCGGCTACATAGATTATAAGAATGCCAACAGATAAGCTGGAGATAATTGAGAACTCCTAAGCTTTCTTGAAGAGACCATTCCTTGTCTTTGACAAAGTCACCTTACGGGACTTCTTGTTTTCAATCTTCTCTATAGGAATCTTCTTCTTTTTCATCTCCTCTCTCCCACAAAACTAAGTTGTTGAGTAATATTTGTGGTGGTGGTTAGGTGCTACTAAAAATAGTAAAATATTGGGAGGATGTTAATCCTGCATAAATTTAGCAATAATTAGTTGGTGTCCAAAATTGGAAACAACTTTAATGTTATTCAATCTTCAATAGTATTGCCTCAAGGAGCCTTTGGCAAGTATGGGAGGTCCTACAAGAAATCAATAAGTACTTAGAGTCGATATGGTACCAACAGAAGGCACTCTGATGCTTACGTTATTTAAGTAGAAAATGAGGAATGATTTCGAAAGAGTGACAACTAGGGTTAGCATTAATTACATTCTTTTTTGGGATTGGTAACCATTTTATATAAAATATTTTATATAAAAATGGGTGAGAGTTGTTTGCATATTTCTTCCATCTAGGTCTTTTTACCACTCATTCTAATGATGACACATGTCACAAGGCCGACATGGTAGCCTTAGTTCGGTTGTGAGAGTTGCATTTGGAGTTTGGAAGGTCCTCCTTACCTTTTGGCTATTAAGAACCATGCTTGGCATTCGGCAAGTACAGCCAGAGTTCACGTGGTGGTTGTTGCCCTTGGGTTCATCCTTCGGTAGGTGTAGCGTCTGGTGCTTCACTCGTTGCCAATTGAGCTAGGTCGACTACATGTGTCACTCAATAAGGGGCTTCTTAGTTGGGAACTTGTCCTATGATCAAGTGGCTGACTAAGCGGTTCGACAGCATGGATATCGATGGGAGTCACACAATCCCCCAAGTTGCCAACCAAAGAGAGCCTCATAGAAAGGCAATGGGGAAAATTTAGAAGTTTGGGCTTCTAACCAGGTCGCTAAACATCTTACAAATATGTTAGAAATCGACTGAATGTCAGAACAGAGCAAGAGCCTCTAACCAGATTGGTGAATCGTCTTATCGATTAGTTAAAAATTGACTGAAGGTGAGAAAAGAGGCGAGAGCCTATATGGATCGGTAAATTGTCTTACCGATCGATTAGAAATTGAACGGAAGTCAAAAAAATGGCTAAAGCCTTTAACCAGATTGTTGAACGACTTACGAGTCAATTAGAATTTGAACGAAGGTCAGAAAGCAGGCGAGAGGCTTTATGTTATCCGTGAACATCTTACCGATCAGTTAGAATTTGATCGAAGGTTTGGATGGGAAGGTCTTTAACCAAATCGACAAAGGTGCCTCTCGTTCAGTTAGAAATAGACCGATCTGTAGGGTGCACATTTTTAAGGGAGGGGCCTTCTTATTGGGTAGGCAAATGGGGCCTACCGTTTGGTTAGAAATTAACCGAACAGTAAATGATATTTTCTTACAGGAGGGGTCAAAGGTCCAAAGTAAGTGACACTCAACCTTGCGTCTGGTCGTTTGGGTTTTCATGAGGACACATGAGGTAAAGTGACTGTTGCTCGTGCCACGTGGAAAGGCTCAATGTGGGGAAGGTACTCAACATTTGAGAGTCAATCGAGAGTTGGTTGGAGGCGATTTCGATGGGAACAAGATTGTGGGGAAGCAATTTTCGACTACTATTGAGAACAAGGTATGCAAGCAATTCCTTTCATTGTTTTACAATTAGACTTGTGTTTTTGTTGAATTTCATTAAATATATCATGAATCTTGCATGAACAATGAGAATTGTTAGGAAAAAGAAACCTAGGCATGCATGAGTGCATGACATACTAGCGATGATAAGGTATGCACCTGAGCAATTCAACCTTAACTTTTGGATCGTTTTGCATGAAATGAATGTGGGATTCAAACTTGCCGTAAAAAGGAGAGGCTCTATATAGTCAATAGCGGTAGGTGGATGAAGAGGAAGAAGGGGGGCGGAGAGAGAGAGAGAGAGAGAGAGTATGTTGCTGTAGCTGGAGATGAAAACCTGGCCAGAGCCACTCACGAGTCAATTGAGCTAAAGGGGTGGTTCCCCAATGATAGTGAGGAAATTGACTTCTGTCAAATGCATAAGGAAAAGAATGAGGCCAAATTGGCCATGCATCGTTAGGAGGTGTCATTGGAGAACGTGTTCATGGAGGGCGTCAAAATGAACCTTGAAGGCTTCGCGAGGGGTGAACCCCATTGCTTCTAGGAACGCATGGGGAAGACGTTTCTGATGGTATCCTATGTAATTGTAATATTAATTTTACATAAATTGGAGGTTGCTAAGTGCTTGTGATTATATGGTTTCTTTCTGTTCGGCAGGCGATGGGGAAGATGTACATCACCCTCAAGAAAGCGGACAAGGAAGTGGAGTTGGCCAAGCGGCATGGGGAGACGGCGAAGGTCAAAACAGCTAAAGTTCAAGCCGCCATTCAGGAGAATAACGCATAGACAAAAAAGAGGTTGTTGAATGGAAGACAAAGGTGCTAGCTGAGGAAAAAAAAACATGCCAAAGTTCCCATAATAGCTCAAGCTCCGACTCGAGCTCCACCATTAATATATGGGCTTGTTGTGTGATACCCATAGGTCTATGACAAGTTAACACGAAAGATGATGCGACTATTAACTACATAGTATGTGGACTTAGTATTAGTATCTATTATGTTGTGGGTTCTTAAGTTATTGAGCTTGGATTGTTCCTACTCGTGTTAGAATTAGGTTTTTACTTGATGGGCGGAAAACCTAATTGACACATAGATAAGGTCCCCTCACTAGCATCCGCACCATTTTATGTCATCCTCATTGTAGATGTGCATACTGAATAGTGAGGAAGACCATACTTATGTTTATGTTATTCCCACTGTGGATGTGCATACTAAATAGTGAGAAAGGCTATACTTTTGTTACAAGATTTTTGAAGATGTATATTGCTTCACATGTACAATTGACAGGACCCGACCTAAATTCCACTTTGGAATCTGTGTCGAACCCTGTGCGTAACCAACACCTGACAGGTGTCAGACACAATTGTCCAAACTACCCCTCTTACCCTGAACCACAAAACAAACACACCCTCAAGGGTTTTAACTTTTGCTAGAAAACCGGCAGTCTCCCCTAAAAAACGGACATTTCCCAAAAATTACACTTATAAAAAAAATATGCAATTAAAGTTGAAAATCAAATCCCAATTGTTCAGCAAGCATCAGACAAATAAATCTAAATGGCCTCAGGCCTCATTATACCACATAAATCATTTCGCTATCTGAAATCTGGTTTCAACTCTTAGAACAGCATGGATACGTTATCAATTGCCAATATGACCTAACTGAGCAAATTTTCAGAATTTGATTCTGTGGCTGCACCTGGTAACTCTAGGTTGCCTACGTACCCTTACCAAGGGATTAAGCCACACGTAGTTCTTTCCTTCAAAACTCACATAAAGCTCATGTACGCACATAAAGAACAAAACCATTCATTTCTCCAACTTCCAACATAAATTATAAGTATACATAGGTAACTTAATCAACTAAAGTCCAAAAACTTTCATAAGTAACTCAAATCAATCTGATGAAACTCAAGTAAGAGCTATTGATTTCAGAACAATCTTCCACTCATCTCATACGTGCATATACAAATATATATATATAATTAACTTATTACAGATAAGTAGGAAAATGATAAAATTATTAAAACAGCATTGACCACGTAAAACCGTAATGTCAATATCAACAATTTAAATAAAACATGTTTCCCTATTTCACATGTAAAAACAAACTCAACACTTAAGAAAATAATTGTGAATTATATAAAATCCTTAAAACTTAGAAAACTCTCAATCCTTGTCTCATAAATCGAAAAACATGTATTAAAACCTTTCACCAATAAGTACCAAAATAAAATCATCAATATCACTCAGTCATATACTTTAATAATAATGATAATAATAATAATAAATAAAGTTAAATAATAACCCCTAGAGATCTCATAACTTCCAATATTGCATAACCTTCAAATATTAAGATAATACCCAGGAATACCATAAAATACTATAACATAATCTCCTAATCCAAACATAATCAAAATAATTTACATAACAGTCAAGCCTCGTTTATAAGATCATTCTAATACTTCTCGAAGGATGAAACTACCTCGGAAGACTCTCGGTCAACCGAGAGATCAAACTTCCCATATTGGTCAACCGGGCCCGCGAGGCCCATAAACTCCGATTTTCGATCCAAAAGTTCCTACAGGTTCAGCCAAGTCTACTAAACACGTTCTGCAAGTTTGGTCTTGATTGAGCGGTCGGATTGCTCGGGATTGCACGATCGAACAGTTACCATTTGTCCTAAACTTTGAATTATTGAGACTGAGCGTCCGAAACTCCGATTCATGATCCGCGAATTCCTACACGATCCTAAAGTTGCCTAGACCAACTTATTTGAAAATGAAGTCGATCCAACGGTCCGAACGTATTGAACCCGGATAACGCCCAATATGTGTAATTCGATCGACTGTCAAACGATAACCAAATTTAAATCCGAGCATACTGTCGTGCTCTAGACGACATGGGGATCATTTTAGGATCCAAAGGCCCGCCACAAAGTGGCCCACGCGCCGCCACACATGGCGGCAGCGCGTGGGTGCACATAGTAAATTTCGGCGATCAGAAAATCTTAGAACCGCCAGTCAATAACTATGCCTACATGATCAGGACAAAGAGTGGAGCAACTTTTGTTCTTGGACCATGGCCAAAACGTGGCCGAAGATGGCCGAAATTGCGAACCAAAACTGGCCAAATCTTTAAGCAATAATTTGAGTTTCAAAACGTAAAAATCGATCCTAAACAACCCAACCATCAACTAGAATACATTGAGAAGATGAAAAAGCATACCTAGATCGAAGAAATTGGTGGCCGGAATCGCCCGAACGAACTCCGAGAAGTTATGGGTAAAACCGGCTGCTTTTTCGTATTTTTCGGCGAGCACAGGCAGCGGCTGGGGCGGCGAAGGGTCAAGATGGAGAGAGGAGGTGATGACGGTTCTTTTGGTACCAACCCCGTCACGTTTGGTGGTCGGAGGCGGTGGTGGCAACTCAAAAATGGGTCAGATGAATAGTAACAAGGGGACTGTTTCGCACGCAGAGGGAGAGGGAGAGGGAGAGAGAGAGAGAGAGAGAGAGAGAGAAGAAATTCTGGTTTTTAAAAACTGGATTTTGAAATACTTATGATTGTGCCATTATGCTTCATTTGATCGTAACTTCTTCGTTACAACTCCGATTTGAGCCCATTACGTGTCTACGGACTCATCTCAACGCGATCTACATTATGGTGCCACCCAAATCCCCAAATTCTTTCTCAAACAAAAAGTGAACTATAAACTCATTAAAATATTCTCAGGGTAAAATTGTCTTTTACTTGAATATTTTATTAATTAAATATTAATTTAGGATCTGGTTATTACAACGATGTTATGTTGTTTATTGATCTTTGTTATTGGGACTTCCAATACTCCTGTTTAGTCGCACAATATGACCCAGAACCCCATCACTCTCTCTTTGCCCATAACCCTAGTGCTTTCTCGCTCTCTCCTTGCTCTCCTATGGAACCTAGAACTCCAGCCAACCTTTCTCAAGACACCCAAAAAAAACTTCTCTTTCCCCATGACCACCCACAAGACCACCTCCTCCTCCCACCCCCTCAAAACCCAGAGCCCAACGCACCCTCCACCACTGAATCCACTGAACCTCGAAACCACTCGCAACCCCACCCCCAAATGCAAAGTGTTTGAATTTTTTTTCTTTTCAATTTTTGAATTTGCACAGAGAGATAGAGATAGAGATGGTCTGGATGGGTCTCAGGTGGGCTGGGGATGGATCTCGAGTGGGGATGAGGGTGGTTGTATGGTGGCGTTGGGCTTGGGGGTGTGGGTTCAATAGGGGCTGCGGGGGGTAGGGATGGCAATGGGTCGAGAGTAGGGGCCGGGTATGACAATACCATCCCCGTCCCCGCCCCCGTCGCAGAACCCATCCCTGTTTAATAGGTTTTGGGGAATCCCCGTCCCCATCCCCATCGGGGGACTATCCCCCATATCTACCCTAAATCCCTTTTGTTTTTTGCGTAAAGAATATTTATCATACATTTTAACATTAAGTTTCATATTAAATTATCATTCAACACATCTAAATTAACTATAAAGTTCAACTCAACTATTCAAAATCACATCAATATAAAATTCCAGAGAAGATTAGGAAGAATTAGGAGAGGGAGGTTAACTTAGGGTTAAACAGAAATATTATATTTATTTATTTATTTATTATAAACATATATATTTTCGAATCGGGTTCGGGGATGGGGACGCCAATACCATCCCCTCCCCATACCCGTCGGGGATTTTTCAAGTTCGGGGATCCCCGTTCCTTAACAAACTTATTAACAGAAAGACTGATGACATGTATGAAAGTGGTAAGAAAATCAACTTTGTATATGCGACTGAGACGAAAAAAATTTGATGTATCGAACTCTAAAAGTCAGTAAACTTTACCGTAGTAAATTGAAAAGAGATTTTCTATTTAAACCCCACACTTCTCTTAGTTCACCCCATGTTCTAAGTTCACCCCAACTTTTAATTCAAATTTTCACAATTTCTAAGAAAACCCCACTATCTTCCCAAACTACCCTTAAATACACCCCAAGCTGAAAAAATAAGAAATAAAAGAGATTTTCTATTTAAACCCCACAAGCTACCTTTAGAGGAGGAAGTATGTTCTGGGCATGAGAAATAGTAAGTAATTAAATTAACTTTTTGTAAACACACATGGGATTAAGAGGTTGCAAAGGGAAGTTTCATGTTTCATGAAGTATGAAACACACAATAGTGTGATTCTTATTTGATAGACACGTTCGTGCATAATATGTGATTCTTATTTGATTTCTACCTCCGAATGCCATCTAGAATTGGTGGGGTTTTCAAACATTGAAACACTATGTACTGAAGCTTTAGGCACTTACTTTGGGTTGATTCATTCCACTATTATTGTTCCCAGCAGAAAAAAAAACACAAACAAATGGAACCCCAAATCCAAAATTTAATACTTTCTAGAGAAAGAGAACAGCTTTACCAAAACATCAAGTATAAATTTTAAATCAAAAATCAAAACAACCAAGCAATCAACAGCCAAGAGTACAAAAAAAAAAAAAAAACAGCAACGAACAAAGTGAAGAGAAGAAGATCATTATAGCGAAACAATCAACAAGTCTTTCCATCAACTCCCACGCAGATTTCAAAGAGGTAGGCTCGTCAATGTTCTACGTCTTTAAAAGAGAAGAGTAATCTGGCAATAGGATGTAGAAGAGTTTGTATTTTTCTAAAACTTAATTTGAAGAGTGGTGGGGTGTGTGGGGTGTGTGTACATAGATGTACTAGGGTTAAGTACTAAGTTGGATAACCTTTTTTGTCTTTTTACACAATAATAAAACTTACAGCTTAATGATTTAAGTATTGGGGTGACCAAAGAGAAATTTGGGGTTTAAATAGAAAATCTCATTGAAAATTACCCTAGAAAGAATATCCCCGTAGGATCCCAACATTCCGTACATCAACAAGCAAGAAAACAAAAACAAAGACACATTCCAGTAAAGACTTACAAAACAAAATAACTTCCCAACTTCCTATGAAATTACTCCAATCTCTATCCAGCAATGGATATCACAACATTCTGTCTTCCCCCGATGCCAGTGTTTATGGCACTCATTTTTCTTGTTGCCGCCACAATCTATCTCCTCCCAAGTCGAGATTCTAGTTTAACTTTGCTTTGCAATTGCATCCTCAGAGTCATGAATAAATCATACACTTTTCCTTACACCAAAAAAAATCACAATTAATAATAACTACCTTCGGCTTTCTTGTTCTCCCTCTCCTCTCTCTTTTTTTATTTTTTTTCCTTTTCCTTTTTTAATGTGAAGGCTTATTCCTTCTTTTCTATTGCTTGTGAATGAAGGATCATGAATGGACATGTTTCGCGAACAAGGATTACAACCTTCTTTGTCTTCCTGTAATCTGCCATGACCATGAAGAGACCGATGTCCTGCATTTCGGCTTGAGCCGCAATATGCTGATATCAACGATCATACATTAGGAGGTGATGGGGAGGCACTAGTTGGATAGACTGAAGGTGTCCAGGCATAGATGAGCAAGCCAATTACAAGAATAATGGTTCCAGAAACAAAGCCTGTCGGCAACGAGGCTGCAACACCTAGGTACGGTAGCGGCAATGTAAAGACGTATACAGATATTGGCACTGCACGATGCCAACATACAAATTTGATTAATTCACTGAACAAATTACAAGAGGAAAATATATTAAACTTTGCAATGTTTTCATTAAGGATTTTGTTGCTATTTGCTCATGATTTTACCTAACGGGAAATCTGAACTCCAAATAAAAGCTAATAACCCTCCAACTTTTCAAAAATCTTCCCTTCATTCTAGAAGTATTTGTTTAATATATATGCCAAAGGGCTAGAGAGGTCTGCCTTTTATGAGTTCATGTCTCTTTAAGGCTCAACAACCCAAATGCACAATGCATGCTGAGCATCAACCATTTACGACTGACCCATCTTTCAGCTTCGTGGAAAACCAACCACACAAACCAAGCCAAAATTTCAGATTCCCATTTTTCATGCACCAGCTGTGATAGTTGCAATACCTTTCGCATGGAATTTTCTCTTTAAATTCTTTTTACTATTTTTTTGTTTATTTTATTTCGGAGCTTTTTCATATATAAGTTACTTCAGTAAAATTGACATACCTGAAAATGTTGATGCGAGGGAAGATACCACCGCAGAAGATATCTTGAGAAGATGCAGCAATGATATGTTAAAACCCATGTTGACAACAACAAACAGCAAAGGAAGTAAGGGGGCACCATCGCATCCTGTGGCAAGCCAAAGTTGAATGTAATCAAATTATGCACTTAAATTGCAGTGTAAAGGTTACTATAAGGGGCCAAACCCCACTCTTGTTACAGCCTTACTATCCTCTACATTATTTCGGGATGTAAACTACTTGCAGACTTTATTATTTTGGGTTGTAACCTACTCATGTTAGGAAATCAGGCCCTTAATCTCCTGGAGCGAACAAGTTTAACGCGATCGAGAAACAAAAAAAGTAAACCAATCACACAAACGACACAAGAACTTACAAGGCTCACTCAATATGAGCTATCCCAGGGTTTCTATGAGATTCTCACTGTCAAAGAAGAAGGAGAAACAGTTACAACCACTCAAGTGTTTTCCTCACACTCACTCATAATTAGGTTTCCTACGATCATCAATACTGCTCCCTAGTGGTGACCGATCGGACACCACCTTGGTTACCAGTTGGTTTTTTCAGTAGCTCGCTCTTCGTTGAGTTGCACATTGACATATACATGCATTTCATTTCAAATTTGCACATCAACAAATTTTAAATCTGAATAAAGAATGCAGGATAAGCTGATATGAGATTTAGTATAACAAATAAATTCATAGGCTTGTAAAGAAAATACCACTAACTAGTATTTAAATGAATTCAAATTAATTGTAGAAGAGAAGGTCAGAGATATATCTTACCATTTGATAAGGTTCCCACATTTAGAAAGCAAGCTGCACCGTCTTTGAGATAGTTTGGCAGTTGACCAAATGGAATACCCCATAGTTTGGACAAAAAAGGTAAGAGAAGGCATATAAATATTGCCTGCAATTCATATAGACAACGATATTTGGCTTTCGCTTAAATTTGATAATGGAAGACAACATAAAAAGGTGAACACAACACAACTTTGAAACACCCAACAATCTGAATTTCAACTCGTTGCTTGATACTTACTTGAAAAGCAGACCCAAAGGAATTTACAACAAATAGGTCCACCGAACTTCCCTGTAACAGGTTGGATGTAACAAAAATTCTTAGATTAAAAATAACCCCAAAAAAAAATCACAAATTTAATACAATTTCACTGTGCGTATATAATTTTTTGTTGAGCTGCTTTTTAATCTCAAAGAAGGAGAAAAAAATAATATTTTCATTCAATATCTATCCCTATTCCCTACAAGCATGTAAAACATCTTAACATTCCAAATTATGTCATATTGATTTTTAGTCTTGGTTTCAGTGGTAATCTTATTCATCTAAGTTATATCCTTTATCTTACTTGTTGCTTCCCAATCCTTCAGAAAGCAGAAGTTACAAGCTTACAACTGATCTAGGAACATACAGACGAAAACTGTGTATAGCCGGTTGTACCTTTAATTGCTGACGAGCATCCAGAAAAATTACTTCCTACAAAATGATAAAAAGTTTCCTGTTACAGAGAATGTAATACAACGTCAAAAAGTAGAAAAGTTACATAACCATTAGAAATTTTATAACCTTCAGCACTGTATCAGCTGCTTGGAACAAAAATGAAACTATCATGAGAAGACTCCAAAATATACCAGCTTCTTTTAATGAATGTCCAGCACTAGATCCACTTCAGAGAGAGAAAATGGTAAGTACTTGACATGCTAACATTGACAATCATAATGCACATACCAAAGAGGAACCCAAATTCTAGCTGACTGGTTTTTTCAGAGAAAAAAAAGTACAAATATCATCTTATGAAGTAAATCATGATAGACTGGTTATTTTTCTAAAATATAAAGTTTGGCCATTACTTACTGAGACCATCAACTACTTAATGTGGCCATAAAAACATAGGAGGGAGAAAGTTCATAACTTTGTTGTTGTGGTTACTAGGATTTTCTTCCAGTCCAAAAGCTATCAAGGATTGCTTCCAAGTTTCCTATGAATTTCCAAGGTGAACATTTGGCTATAATTGGAAAAGGTATTTCATAACAACTGTCAACCTTTTGGAAAGGATCTAATAATCACCAGTGATGCCCAAGGCCCCTCAATGCAGCACT
Source organism: Prunus kanzakura (assembly GCA_020521455.1). Taxonomy (NCBI): domain Eukaryota; kingdom Viridiplantae; phylum Streptophyta; class Magnoliopsida; order Rosales; family Rosaceae; genus Prunus; species Prunus kanzakura. The sequence goes on along the minus strand of BPUM01000845.1, from coordinate 248,625 downwards.
GATCATGTTGATTTCATTGTGTGACCAATGCAATTAACATTGTGTAGTGATCTGGGACATCCCGACATCCCACAATTGAAAATCCACCTATAGTACGTGCGTGTGTGTCTGTCTGTCTGTTTCAACTTAGTTAACATATTTTCGTTTTCCTTTTTGCAGTGTAACATGATTGAACCCAAACAGTAACTGAGCAACAGAAACTATGCAATGGCGCCTACAATCACAGCAGCGTAACTAACGGACATTAACAGCCCTAACAAGTTCTGAACTCTTAACAGGGTTTGACTAGTTTTTCAGAAGGGAAAATTCCCGAACCCAATCAACAACAGAATCTACGCAATGGCTTGCCTTCATACCAGTGTACTCAACAGTCTTAACGAGTTTTGAATTCTCAGCATGTCTGAACTAGTCTTTTAGAATGTAAACTACACCGTGAGATCACTATGACCAAAATCAGCATCCATGGGGAAGCTGCACTTTGATAACACTGTTTCAATGTTTTTTCTCTCTCAGTCAACCTATGTCACTCAAATTTCACAATCCTTAGAGGAACAAATTGTTCAGGTTGACACAGAAAAAACTAAATGAATATAGTTTAGAGACAAGCATCATCTTAAGGCCATAAGTATAAATAAAAAGACATTTAAGTATATGGCTTACCTCGCTACAGTTATGATTACACCAATGGCTACAAAACAGCACCCCAAAAGTTGATTGACCTTATATCTCCTTCCAAGGAAAATAATTGACAGGAGAATTTGCCAAACAAGAAACGTCTGCAGAATAAGTACAGGAATATTTTAAACATCCAACTTTCAGTATTCTTCTACTGGCATCAAGCCACATCATTTAGTGGAAATATCTATAGAGATTTGGTACAAAGAGTCCCCTTCTATCGACAGAGCTCCCAAATAAGTTTAGGATCCCTAGTGGGGCCCACTTCACATTGTATTTCAACGATCCAAACTGTCTATTTTTCAAGTGTTCATTCATAGATCATCCTTAGAAAAATGTATACAATTTTGAAGCCATTAAGACATCTAATTGTGATCCCTCCATTGAAGCTCACTCTATTATTAATAGGTTGTATTGTATATAGATATAATGATATATTCTGATTGTAAGGAATGCATCAACTCCAATTAATTGATCTAAAAAAAATGCGGTATTTAAACATCTACAGCTGCATTTATTTATCTTTTTTTTTTTCTTTAAAAATTTCTATAAAGCATGGCATCATCTAGTTGGATAATCACCTCATTTGTTCAAACCACAATGTGCTAGCTTAAGAAATTCAGAGATACACTCGTTTCAGGAAAAACAGTATAACTAGAGCACCAGAATAGAATTTCACATATAACAACAAACAGCTGTATTCGAAAGCATGCACTGAAACCGGATTACCTGAGACAAAACTGGAATTGATGCTCCAGAAAGAATTGCTGATTAAAGGAAAAGAAAATAAAGTGAGGAATGATATTTGCGTATGAAGCTTTAAGTATAACAGACTAATAATCCTCAGTATAAATCAGCTATTTCTGTAACCATAAAAAAAAAATTAATCTAGCAGAAATTAGGCATGGCATCCACAGAATTAAAAACATGTAAACCTGTATAAATAACTGAAACCAAAAACATAAAACAGAATTCATGAAGAGTCTACAAAGCTTGCATAAGAAGGGCCAATATTCAGCAATTAACAGGTTTGGGGTTATATGGTGTTCAAAATGAGGAGTGCACTAGAACTAGTACAGAAAATGATTGTTGGAGACGTTTTAATTATGTACCCACATATAACTCAGAGAAGTTCCTGATGGTCATATAGAAATGAAAAAAATCCCAAGATTATAAGCATTGAAAGAAAGAAAAATTGAAATGCATTAGGTAATATTGAAAACGTTACCTCCAGCTGCCATTCCAGTAGCAGCACCAAGAGCTTCCAAGAGGCCTACAGCAAGAAATGGAGCTTTTGGCATGGAAAGCATCTCATCTGTGACAATCCCAGCACGGTACCGGAGATACAAGACTGAGAAATATACAATTACATATCTGAGAAACAAAATTAAAAGGCAGCGACTGAAGTTAGTCCATGGTATTGGAGCCTTGGAGGGATGCTTGTACACCTCCCTTTAATCAATGCCATTAATAAAACAAAAACTCGAAAGAGAAGGAAACAGATAAAGAAGTAAAGTGGCAAGAAATGTGCTCCATCTATATACTTCTAATTTTCAATTAATCAATGCCTACAAAGTGGCAAGAAGTAGAAAAAAATAAATTTCTTCTCTAAACATCTATTTATAGGTTTACAATGATAGGCATTTAACCCATACAAGAAATGTGCTCCATCTACTTCTAATTTATATATTATTTGTTTGTATAAAAAAAAAATTATTTATGTCTGTGACAATGCAATTACGAATTTTACTTATCTTTCCATTTTCTTATGTACATTTTCCTTATTATTAAACAAAATTATATTTTCAAAGATGAAAAATTAGATATGGCGTGATTGGTTTTGACCAGCAGTCCAAAAAGTGGTTAGTGACCTAATCTCTATGAGAGATTCACAAGTAGATGATTCTATTTCTAAAGAACTATCAAATGACCTCTCCTGCGTTTACTTATATATGGTTATGAAAATCAATACAATTCATGACTTCTCATGCATTTACTAACACATAAGGAATCAAAAATTATGTAGGTTCTATATTAAATCCAATACATGAAAAACATGAATAGGGGGAGTAGTTGATCATATACTAATTTCTTCTCTTCCAAATATAACTTTCCCCATTCCAAGTAAACATGTCATAAAAAACTATCTATGTCGAATTTGAAAGTTAACTTTCTTTGATTCCAAAAGATAAATGGCTCAAATTTTGTGCAATTAAAATTAAGAAACATTAAAAATATTTGAAAATGTAATGTTTCTATTGTAGTTATAGTATTATTGTTATTTATATCATTCTAACAAATTCAAAAATTTGTAAAAAAATGTGTGTATTAAACATGGAGAATGTGTATGTACGTGTATATATGTACGACGTTTGATTATAAAAAAAAAAATTTAAGTATTTTATACCAAAAAAACAATCAAAATATTTATGTAACGGACATATTATACACAATTTTTTTAATACAAATGATTGTGTAAACTACAAAGAAACGGGGTTTCTAACACATACACTACAAGGGTATTATGGGAGTTCAAACCTGAGACCACTGATCTATAAGTAAAAGACTTTTTCCACTAACTAGATATTATACACAAATTTAATAACACACAAAGTGCCCGGTATATGACTTGAAGGAATCAACAAATTCTTTTTTCTTTTTTTTTTTGTTTTGAGAAAAAGAAACCAAAAACAGAATGTTGAAAATTTATTTCGAAAATGAAATTATGACTGGTGTTAGATATCCTAAACTTTTTTTTGTTTTTTTTGCCGACCACAAAACTGAAAAGCACAAAGAAACTAAAAGGACAGTGGGCAGCTCCTCGTGCACCCACTTGACACTCAAAAATCATAGAATCAAATCTAACCAAAAAAGAAGGGCAGGTAATGATAACATCTCTCCCTTATGAGAATCTAGGTGTAAACCAGATCGGTGGTTTGGATTCAAGTTAGGCCCACCCCTACATGTGCACTTTCGCAGCGTCTCCTCCTTTATCCTCCCTTTTAGTTTTAAAATAGAAAAAGAAAGAAAGACCAAATTCATTTGTCTAAAAGGCAGCTGTGAGTTATGCAAGTTGTCCTCTTGCACTCGAGTTCGATCACTTTCCGTACATTACAATACAATAGTTTAGAATATCGACTTGTCAAAAAAAAATAAATTCATTTGTCTAAGTTCCAAATAAAGAAAATAAATAGGAAAAATTAATAATTCCAAACAGGTTAGAACTTAGAATTTACCAGAGAGCGATGAGAATAGGGGTTCAAACAATAAAACAAAATAGTCTTTTCAATTTGGGCTCATAAAGTTTTAAAATTTTATATTATGGCATCTTAATGCTTATGGGTGTCATGATAAAACCAAAAATGTACTTGCTTTTAGACGCTACATCTACGTCATGCGTTATACTTAAGTTCCATTTATGAAGGAAAAAAGCTAAAAGACAAAACACGAATAGCGATCTTCTACCAACTAGCTATTGGTTTAGTGCTGCTTATCTCCCGAGAGTTAAAAGAGATCTTAAGTTCGATTTCCTCGCTACTCTCATGATGAATCTCTTATTGTTTGGAATTATAAATGCAATAATGTGAGGCGATGTAGCTATCATAACACAAGTATAGTAATGATGGTCCATCATATACTGAGCTGCTTGCTAATTATCGTAGTGCAGGAACTATGCATCTTATAGTGGATTGTGCAATGTCCACTGCTAGCACAAATAGCAAAATACTCAAAAAGTAAAAAAGCATAAATTTCATTACCAGGAAAAAACAAAACAAAAAAAGAAAACCATAAATTTATATAATTCTTGCTGAAATTATATATTTTCTATACAAATGTGATCTAATTATGGAAATGTCAAACTTGAGTGCACTATTTTGGTCTATTTTGGTCGACTAACCTAATACACGTTTGCTCTCCCTATTTATAAATCAAGCGCAATTGACACTAGTCAAGTGTAACACGTAAACACAATCGAGCGATGTGACAATTGGGATGTGCAAGTAAAAGACAGAAAGGGGAGAATTTGTAGTGTGTAAAACATGAAAAAGGAGAAATGGACAAGTCCAATTTGGATCCAACAAGGAAGTCACATCACTTAAAAGAAAATCACAAGTGGACAAGTAAAAATAATTGTAAAAAAAAACCCACCAAGTTTATCTGACGTGATTCTCCGACCAAAACCTTTCAACCAGGCCTCCGAATTACGAACGGCCCAGATTATTATTTCTACACCATCCACGGTAAAAGTTTTCCTAAAGTTTTTTCGTACCGAAAATTTATATTATTTTTCTTTATTCATTTTGGTCTGTCTCAATCCAAGACATTATTGGTTTCCGCCGGTGGGGTGTTGGGTGCTGTGACGGGATGGTTCATTGGGTCGGGTACCGTATAGTGGTGTTCTGGGCCCCGGGTAGAAAACGAGACCAGGGATGGGCCTTGTATGAGACGAAACGGTGTCGCTCAACATAATAGTGAGACAATTATTTGAGGCGGAATATATGAACTAGTCTAACTCATATAGTCTTTAAGACGAGCATTGTTATTATTTAAATTTAAAGTGTTGGAAATTTTTTGTAACCTAACCCCATCCCCTCAGTCAACTCCGGCGACTCCTTCCCCCGACACTGGCAAGTCGCCGGCCGGCACTCCCCCTCACCACCGTGAGAGAGAGAGGAAGTTGGCTAGTTCCCTTTTTCTCATGTAATTTAATATGGGGGCAAATTAGGAAGTTGCAGGCGCCAAACTTTGGTGTTGGGTGCGAAAAGAAGATTGTTGGGTTCGTATTATTGTTGCTACAATTTTAAACGGTCAACTAATTAGCCTCGAAACCAGCAAATCTCGGATGACAAATGGCTGAGTCACCAAAACGCCAATCGGGATTTAAAACTAATTTCTAAGTAGCAAAAATGAAAACAAACTCATAAAAATAATAAAATAATCAGTTAGATAGAGAGGCAGAAGTACCCGAAAGTGGCGAGCTGAGCGAGAAAGAAAGGGTAGTGCTTGAGAGGAACCAAGGCCAGCTTATAGAGCACCCGATTGCCTACACCCAGAACCACCGTAACCGCCGCTGCAACCGCCACGTCCACCCTCCGATCCTGACTCCTCTCTCCTTCCTGCTCCACCGTACGATACTCCCCCACCGCGTACGAGCACGGCCCCGCCTTCGAGCTCTCCGTTCCATCTCCCCCGTCCAATCGATCCCACGCTCCGCCAGGTCCCGCCGCTTCCACCGCCCACACCACCTGCCGCAAATGCTTAGACGGTGTCGTCCGGAGGACGATTTCTGGCCGTTGATTCCCGCGGAATTTGGGGGGGAGACGCGGGATCTCCGAAGCTCGCGGATGTTCCCGGATCCTAATAGGTCGGTCCGGAGCTCCGGCGCCGGCCCATACCCGGCGGATACACGACATCATTACAGAAATTGTAATTTGACAAATATTTTTCTGTGTAAATTTCCGTACACCAAGACAAAATGTGAGAGGTGCTTGTTGTCTAGAGCTCTCAAATGATTTGTGGGGGGCTTGTTGTTTAAAACGGCTTCGAATCCTGATCAAACGTACAAAATAATAAAATAAGCTAGGAATCTAGAAGCTGGGGAGTGATTAGATACGGTCGGTTCTAGTTGAAACCCGACACCTGCGTTTTTACCATTTGTCTGCTCCACGAAATTGAGAAGTAGGTGAGATGGTCGCCTTGGCCCGTTTCCAAATCACCTGGGTGATTTTTTTTTTTTTTTTTTTTTGTTGGGGGGATAAGGAGGACTGGTTTAAATTACAGGAATTTAACTTGAGAGCACTGAAAAAACATATATGCATATATATATATATATACCATAGCGTAAGGTGTTTGGCTGCGGTGCATGCATTGTTGCTTTAGAATAATCATAAGTACAAATTCTTATACTTGCGTGCGGAGGTCTTCTTTCCATCACCACCGTTCTGTGACCAAGAATTTTTGAGAGAATAGGCAATGTTAAAAGACTAAAAGGTAAAAGAAAAAAAAAAAAAAACAATACTAATGCTATTCGGAATTAAAATAAATACGACTAATTGACTATAGTCTATTCTATATATCAATTAATATGCATAAAATTCATGTTACACAATTATTTATCAAAATTCATATCAAATATGAATAAAAGGCATGTCAATTACACAGTTAGTCTATCAAAATTCATATGAAATCATCCATTAATCTAACCTAAAATCAATACCAATTAATCCAATCCAAAGTATATGTAATTTGGAGGTCACAAGATAAAAGTACATGTGATTATGAGTTTGGGGTATTTTTTAGTGAATTTTTCGGAGCACATTTGAATTGTTAATGAATTTTAAAGTTGGTCTATGTTAGGCAGTTATAATAGTTATGACTAGTAAAGGGCCAATGAATGTCAGCAATTCATTGTCTATTCATTGTCTACTGCTGGTATGATATTATTAGGTTATCAATGTATTTCTGTTGTGTTGTAACTGATAGGTCTATCATCCTATACGTTGTATATAAATAGGTTGTAATATCTCTTTTCAAATATATAGAAAACTCAGTTTCTACATGGTATCAAGAAACTAAACATTTTCTTTTCCTCTCCATGGCTTCCAGCGATGTTCCCACTATCTCCATTCCCAATATCTCTCACCTTGTCTCTGTCAAACTTTCTAATAACAACTATCTCTTATGGGAAAGCCAGGTGAAACCTTTCTTACTAGGCCAGAATCTTTGGCGTTTTGTTGATGGATCTCATCTTTGCCCCTCTCCTACTCTGCCTCCTTCTGATAAGTCTAATTCTTCTACTCCACCCCTGCCCAATCTTGCCTATGCCTCTTGGTTTCAAGCTAACCAAAGCCTCATTAGTATTCTTCGTGCTACGCTATCTGAGAGTGTTCTTCAACAAGTCATTGGGTTCTCCGCCTCGCAAGCCATTTGGGACTGTCTCCAACAGAATTTCTCGCAGCAATCTCTTGCCAATTCTGCTCAGCTGAAATTTCGACTCTTCTCTCTCACCAAAGGTTCCAAATCCATCTATGAATACCTTTCTCAAGCCAAAAGTTTTGGCTGATGAACTCGCTGCGATCCGGGACCTGTCTCCAACTCCGACTTGGTTACGTATGTGCTCCGTGGTCTGGGTCTTGACTACCAAATGTTAGTGATAGCAATTCTGAACTTCCCACCGCTTCCCTCCTTCTCGGACCTACGAACTCGCCTCATTGCTTTTGAAGGGCAACATGCCTTAGCCGCTCAGATGGCTCATGTGGCTTCTCCTGTCGCTTTTGTTGCTGCTTGCTCCCCCCGTAGCCCTCGCCACCTGCGCCCAAGTGACCAATCCACTCGACCCTTCGGTCGGCCTTAAGTTCATCATTTCTCTGGCTCTGGCCAAACTTTTCACCGTGCTCCGCGTCCCTCATCCTCCTCTCAAGGTCTTTTGGGTCCTCCATCCTCTCGCCAGTCACTTCAATGCTGGAATTGCCTACAATTTGGTCATGTTCAAGCCACGTGTCCTCATCCTCGTCCTTTTGCCGGCATGCATGTTACGTCTTTTTCCTACCCTAATTGGTATTTGGACTACATGACCTATGATGCGCAACCGTTCCATTCTGGCACTCCGTACGTAGCTTCAGATCAGGTTGTTTTTGGTAATGGTGACATCCTCCCCATCACTCATTCTGGTAACCTTTCATTTTTTTCGGGTACTTTTGTCTTTCGTCTCTCTGATGTTCTCCATTTTCCTTCCCTTCGCAAAAATCTTTTATATGTCGCTCAATTTACTCGTGATTTTAATGTTAGTATTACTTTCTTTCCTTGGGGATACCAAATTCGTGACTTACAACGTGGTGTTGTTCTCTTTTAGGGCCTATGTAAAGATGGTCTTTACCCTATCTTTCCAACTCTTTTGTCTAGTTCCAAGCAAGCCTTTTCTTCTGTCGTTGCCTCGTCCTCTCTATGGCATCGTCGTCTTGGTCATCTCTTTCTCGTTTATCACATTTCCCTTGTAGCCATTGTGCATTAGCTAAATCTATAAAACTTTCTTTTTCGTTTACTGCACATTGTTCTACTGAGCCATTTGCTTTAATCCATTCGGATGTGTGAATGTCTCCTGTTGTCTATGTTTCTGGATATCGCTATTATGTCTTATTTACATATGACTATGCTCATTATTCGTGGATTTTCCATATGCGTCTTAAATAAGAAGTTTTTTTGTCATTTTTCTACTTTTGTACAATATGTTAAAAATCAATTTTCTTTGTCAATCAAACAATTCTAAAGCGATGGGGGAAAAGAATATGATAACCTGCAATTTAAACAGTTTTGTGCTACTCATGGAATTGTGCATCCTTTTTCTTGTCCTCATACACCCCAACAGAATGGGTTAGCAGAGCGCGAGCATCGTCATATTGCCGATATGGGACGCACTCTCTTACATACTGCTCACATTCCTCACACCCTATGGGTCGAAGCCTTTTGTACGACAGTTTCTTTGATTAACCGACTTCCAACCCCTATCCTTAAAGGGACTTCACCCTATCATATCTTATTTGGCCATTCCCCGGATTACGCATTCCTTCTTGTTTTTGGATGTATCTGTTACCCATATCTTGGATATTATGTCACTAACAAAGTACAACATCGTTCTCTTCAATGTGTTTTTGTTGGTTACAGCGATCAACATCATGGTTACTATTTCCTCCATCCTCCCACAGGTCGGCTCTACATCTCCCGCCATGCCATTTTTCATGAAGACCAACTCTATTATGCTATTGTTCCTTAGCCTGTTCAACTCACAAACTTTGCTATAGTCCTGGTGGGCTTCCTCCCTAGTCCACAGACTCAGCCCACTGCTGCTGTCACACCACAAGCTTCAACCCAGCCCACATCCGGGTCCATTTCCTCTACATATATTCCTGTCGATCCCAGCTCTCCCATCTCTCTTAAGGAATTCACACCCAATTTGGCTCTAGTCTCACCACCGGTATAGCCTGCCCTCCTACTCTCTTCTCCAACACCAGCCATATCATCCTCGTCATCATCAACATCAAGTTTGTCGCCTTCCCCTGCTGAAGTTCCTGCCGTCGCTCCTCTACCACTAAGTGGGCGTACCAGTCCTATTCACACCCGATCCAAATATGGAATTGTCAAGCCAAATCCCAAATATCATGCCAATTTTTCAACAAGATACCCTATTCCACAGGCTTTCACTGTTTTGGTTACCACAGACGTCGAACCCACATGTTACACGTAAGCTTCTCGCCATCCTGAATGGAAACCGGCCATGGTTAATGAGTATCATGCACTCCTTCAGCAGGGCACCTGGTCCTTGGTGCCGTCATCTCCTTCGCTCCATATGGTTGGTTGCAAATGGGTCTTCAGAGTAAAGCGGTGCTCTGATGGCACAATTGAACGCTATAAGGCACGCCTTGTTGCCAAAGGCTTTCATCAACAATCTGGTATCAATTATTTTGATACATTTAGTCCTGTGGTTAAGCCCACAACCATTCACACTGTTTTCTGTCTGGCTATTTCTTATGGATGGTCTCTTCGACAACTCGATGTCAAAAATGCATTTTTGCATGGCTCTCTATTCGAGGAAGTTTATATGCGGCAACCATCTGGCTTTGCTGATCCTCATCGTCCCAACCATGTGTGTAAACTTCATATAAATGGCCTTAAGCAGGCTCCTCGGGCATGGTTTCAACGTTTTAGTTCTTTCCTCCTTCGTGTTGGTTTTACTCAAAGTCGGGCTGACAACTCTATGTTTGTTTATCAGAATCCCTCTTATGTTATGATATTACTATTTTATGTCAACGACATCATTCTCATTAGGAGTGATTCTTCTCATCTCAAAGCTTTTATCCGCACCTTGGGCACTGAGTTTGACATAAAGGATTTGGGGCGTTTGCATTATTTTCTTGGTGTGGAGGTTCATTATCACCCTGCTTCCATCCATCTTACTCAAAACAAGTACACCGTTGATCTTCTCGAACCCATGGTACTGCCCTTGCGAATCCTACTCTTTTTCGACAAATGGTAGGCGCCTTACAATATCTCACCATGACTCGTCCTGATATCTCCTATGCTGTTCAACATGTCTCTCAATTTATGGATTCACCAAGTGATGTTCATTTTGAAGCAGTCAAACGGATTTAACGTTATCTAAAAGGCACGCTTGGAGTTGGCCTTCCTGTTCACAAGTCCCCTAACTGTTCATTCTTAGTCGCCTATTCTGATGAAGATTGGGCCGGATGTCCCGACACTCGCCGATCCACAACTGGGTATTGTGTGTTTCTAGGACCCAACCTCATTTCGTGTAGGGCCAAGAAGCAGCTCACAGTTTCTCCTTCTAGTGCCGAAGCGAATATCGAGCTCTTGCCTATGCCTGTGCTGATACTCTATGGATTCAAAGTCTCTTAACTGAACTTCGTTATCCACTAACCCGTCCGGTTTTACTCAACTGTGACAACTTGTCTGCCACATACTTAGCTGCTAACCTTGTCTTCCATGCTTGTACAAAACACATTGCTATTGATTATCACTTTGTCCGTGAACGGGTCGCTTCTGGCAGTCGCAATGTTCAGTTCATTCCATCCCAACTTCAGCTTGCAGATGTCTTCACAAAAGGGTTACTAGCTGACCGTTTTGAACGTCTTGTTTCCAAACTTGTCACCTCTTCGGTGTCCAGTTTGCGGGGGAATGTTAGGCAGTTATCATAGTTATGACTAGTAAAGGGCCAATGAATGCTAGCAATTCATTGTCTATTCATTGTCTGTTGCTGTTATGATATTATTAGGCTATCAATGTATTTCCATTATGTTGTAACTGATAGGTCTACCATCCTATACCTTGTATATAAATAGGTTGTAATATATCTTTTCAAATATATATAAAACTCAGTTTTTACAGTCTAGTTAGAATTTGACACATGACATCTTGATAGTGTACCATATTAAAAAGGAATGCAAGTTGAGAAGCACGTCATTCTAACTACAAAGTCATCTTTTTCTTCAACTAGTCTCTATAACTTAAATGAAAAAATTTCAAAATCTTCAAGAATCTATAACTTTGCTTGTGGAGGTCCAATTGACGAACCGTTTTCTCCTACATGATCGTGAGATCGAGCTCAACAATCTAAGGTAAATATTCAAGGTCTCACACAGCAGCAACAAAACATCATCTTTGAGGCTTTTAATCAAACGCTTGGTGGGCACAAACAAAGGGACAAATTCTTGCATCTCCAACGCATTTTCCGGCGAGGAGAGGTGCACCTGCACCTCTTTGCTCCTCTTTATTATACGCATTACTTAAATTTTTATTTTTTACAATTCTATTTTTCTAGATGCGCATTTTGCAATCCTTTTTTTCCCTTGCAATGGTAACTTGGTCAGCTCTTGAAGATTAACTAGATAACATAGTGTTTGGTTACTTTTTTCGGTAAATTTCACTTTAATACCCGCAAGTTTACCGAAATTTAGATTTTAATACCTAAAGTTTTTTTGTATCAACTTTGTACTCAAAATTTGATTTTCCTACTGCTAGGGTCTTTTTCGGTTGGAAGGCTCGTCCGGGCTTGTTGATTTTCGGACCGCTATAGAGTGGTGGATCAAGCCTTCGTTGCCCCTTTTTCTGAGTTAGCGAAGACTAGGCCCAAAGCATCCCAAGGGAGAAGCAAGTCCCAGGGGAGTACTATGTTCTTCTTCCAGCGGCTGTGTGTTTGGTGCTTATTTTTCCGACAGCTTGACGAAGAGTTAAAGATGACTTGCTGATATTTCCAACAGCTTGAAGAAGAGTTGAAGATGACTTGCTGCTATTTCCGGCAGCTTGACGAAGAGTTGAAGATGACTTGCTGATGTTGATATGGGATTTTGTGAGCTTGGCATCAGAGTTTGGAGTGTGGGAGCTAAAGATCCACAAGTTTAGCAAATGAGAATGCTTGTGCTTGGCTTGGTGTTTGATATGCTTGAGTTTGGGTGTTGAGAACTTATTGTTTGAAGCTATGGCTATGGTGGTTTGGTTGTTTCACTGTGACGGTTATTGGGATGTTTATAGTAGTCAAATAAATGGAGTTTCAAAGAGCATGGCTGAGGAAAGAAAAGCTTAAGACTTTGAAGGCTATGGTGTTTGTGACTATGATTCTAGAGAGATTTATGAGTTCTAGAGGTGGGAGGATGGAAGGAAAAGCTTGAGGCTTGAAGGCTATGGTGTTTACAGCTTGGAAGGGTATGAGGAGAAAGGAAAAGCTTGGAGTTATGCTTGGTGAGGCTTTATAGAGAAGATGATGGATTTCAAGGGTGAGAAAGTAGGAAACATGGTTGTGATGGTTGAGGAATGACTAGGATGACCGCTGGAATGCTTGCAGCAGCTGAAGGGAGGAACGAAAGTGGTTTGATGGTTGCTGGGGTATTTGAGCAACCAAGAAATGTTGGTCGATAACTGTTGGGATGCTTGCAACAGCCAAAGGATGAAGGTTGATGGCTGAGATGGGCGCTGGAATGCTTGCAACAGTTGAAAGGAGGAAGGAAGATGAGTTCTCATGGTTGCTGAGAAGCTTGCAGCAACCAAGAGAGGTTGATTTTGCCCAACAAATGCCTCCCAATTTATAGAGGGTGAGGGTTTTCCTTTATTTCCAATAGGTAAAGAGAGGTGCTAGAACCAGCCTATTTCAAATGGTTAAAAGGGAGCACTGGGGCATGCTATTTTCCAATAGGTGAAGCTGGGTACCATAAACTAATTATTTCCAATGGGTAAAAGGAAGCACTGGAAATGGCTTGTTTCCAATGGGTAAACCTAGGCATTTGGAAAATGACTATTTCCTATCGGTAAAAGGAAGTGCTTGAAAAATATCTCATTTGCTCACCCATATTGGAGAACTCTAAGTAATGGGCTTGGACTTTAGTGCTCCCAAGTAGCTAGCCCAAAGTCTTCATTATCCAAGAGCTTCCATGGACCTTGTGAACCTCCGTAACCTTCCACACCACAATCCCTCATGCAAGCCCCGTAAACCACATGACTTGGGTTCATGTGAGCTTGATAAGTGATTGACATATGAAAAATGTATCATTGGCTGCACATGGCATGAACACTTGTGAAATATCGTATTTTTAAAAAGAAAAAAAAAAATATATATATATATATATATTAATTAAATATTATTTTTCTTTATAATATTGAAAGCAGGAGGTGGCATTAGCATATGAAAATTTTCTAAATGACTTACAAGTGGCTATTATTAATATTAGAGTATGAAAGATATTTTGTTTTACATACATATCTTTTACTTACCGTCATTGGGATGTAGTTATCCAAGACTTGGATAACAAGTTTGTTGCCGCCTCTTCTTAGTATAAAAAGGAACATCATTTGTTGTTTTCATGCATAGTTGTGCATGAGAAGAGAGAAAGAAATCGAAAGAGGAAAAAGTAAGAGAGAAAGAAGGAGAGAAAGTGGTGATGAAACTCTTGGAGCTTGCTTTGAGTGATAGTGTATGAAGATTGGTAGATGGGTTGTCTTGCCAATTTATTTAAAGGGTTCTCATTAGCGAGGTGAGTGGTTTATGTAATGTGTTCTAAAATTTCTTATTTTGTGATAAACTATGAAAACCATGAATTATCGTGGATTTATTCTATTTACAAATATCTCTCTATTTCAAGTCAAGCATGTCTAATTTGGTGCAATCTTTCACACTATATATATATATGAAGTATGTATTATTCATGGAACATGAAAACTTCAATGTTGGGGTATCCGAGGGATAGATGTACCACACAGGGACATAGGGCAGTGAGGCCAATAGGAGTCACGTGATTGGTTACATGCTATGAAAGATAACCCAAATATGAAGGGATGATGTGATATGATCTGGATTGGTGTATCTTTTCATGATATTTTCTAGAGTGTGTAAAACGGCATAGCTTGACTGGCATATTACATAATCTACTCACTGAGCGGTGGTTGCTCATCCCTCACCCTGTTTAATTTTTCAGATGAATTAGTGGGTAAGACAATGACTAAACCAGTTGAAGTTGAATTAGATGAGAGTAATAGAGCTTGATTTATTTATTGTAAAGTTGTAAGATTTTGAGAGCTATTTTTATAAGAAAAGTTTATTTTATGTTTCGGATTGCTTTTTATTTTATTTTATTTTACTTTTTATTTTCTCACGCACCGGGCGTGGGATTTCCACCTACCCCCGGGTCCGGGGCATGACAACACTATTATTCATTTAATGAATTAATTCCCAAAATACAACTTGAATTAATGCATGACCAACATTATATGTTATATTGGGCTTCTCGTGACTTTTTTGGGCCTCAACACCTACCACTTTCATACATTCATTAGTTAAATCGTCAAATCTTCCGTTAAATGATGATGTGGCAATTAATGGGTCCATGTGTATTCACCATATTGTGCCACATGGATTAAAAAAATCATTAAAAAATAAATTAATGAAAAATAAAAAAATTAAATCATGAATATGTATTTAATTAATTAAAAGAATAAAAGTTTATATCTCCTTCATCCCGTCACCACCCTCCTTCTCTCAATTCTCCCATTTTCTCAGGATTCATGCCATGCCCATCGCCCCTCTCTCTCTCTACCCCACCACCATACCATTCTCTCTTCCCCAGCAACACCTCACGGCCAAATACTCAAGAAGCACCAAGCCTCCCACCTCGACATCCCCAGTCAAACCAAACCCAATACCGCCGCCTCGCCACGATTAATAACGATAGAGAACTCAGAGAATTTACAAATAAAGCAAAGAGGAAATAGAAGAAAGAAAGAAAACCACCATGGCTAGACGACAAGATCTTGAAATCGCGGTCTTCTTGGGGATCCAGATTTATTACGACTAGATCCATGTCATACGATCTCAAAGTGGTAGGAACCATTGTTCGATAATGGCATAGGCCATATGATCTCAAAGTGGGTACGTTTTAGAAATTTGGGGGTTTGAAAATTTCGTTTGTTGATTTGTAAAAGAACATCATAGCTGGACCCGATGCAGTCTGGAAATTTGTGGTGTGAATTTTGGGGCGAAGCTGAATTGGATATGGAAATAGTCTTGTTGTCAATTTTGTTAATTTTTTTTGTTAAATGCAGGAGCAAAATGGTATTTTTATGTTGACTAGTTAGGACCCAAGCATTATCCACCAAGTTTTTTATTTTTTTGATACGTATTATCCACCAAGTTAAGGTCAATACTGAGCAAGAAAACGGCGTACCAAATTATAACAAGGTTTAAAGATACTATTCCTCTTGTATAGGTGTTAGAATATAAGTGGATATAAAAGAGGGAAAAATAAACATTATCATCACTAATATTCTATAATTTCTCTTCCATCACAGCCACAAATTGTTACTTCATATGGCATTGGCAACTCATTTATGGTACGGTGAGATTGAATTTTGAAGTGAAGGAGTGAAGTTTTTCAAGCATCCAATCCATGGCGTCTAGCTCCAGTCCTCAACGCCTCCTCCATCTGTTATCTCTCATCCTTCTTCTCTTCGCCTTTTGTTCCATCGCAGAATCAAGCCAGGCAGTTCTTCTCGATTCACTCTCCACTTTCTGTTTGGTTCCCGAGAAAAACAAAATAAAAAACAAAAAGTCTTAAAGAGTCTTTTGATCATTTTGTTCTTTCAACGTGTGTCAGTTTTGCGATGCTGGAATTGGATATGGCGAGTCAACATGTGGCGTTTCTTCGTCTTCGTCGACCAAGTTGTTGATCAAAGGCGGAACTGTAGTGAATGCTCATGAGATGGAGGTCGCTGATGTTTATGTGGAGGATGGAATCATTGTTGCTGTTAGGCCTAATATTAAGGTACAATATTTCAAACTCTGTTTTCCTTATTTCTTTTTCCAAATATTTTCGTTTCTGCAAATGGGGTGGAGGTTCTAGTTTTAGTTAGTAGAGGTGGCTCATAACTTCTTAAGTAACAAGCTGGTACTGGAGGTCTAGTTATAACTTGTAGATAGGATATTGAGATTGGTAGGTTTGATGTATATGCTTGATACTTTGGGGGCTTTAGGGGCAGTGAAGGATGTGGGTTTTGCATTTTCTGATAGTTTTCCAATCCGTGTGCGGACCTGTTTCCAACTAGTTTCTTTATTAGTTCTGGACTACCGGAGTAATGCAATCCTCTGTCCCCATTTCTTTTCCGACTGATAATACAATTCGTAAACGTGATTATGGGATGAGTTTTGAGAGTAAATTCATCTCAATCAGTTCTATGGCGTGGGATTTAGGCACAGTGGATATGGTTATCTCGTTTCTTCCTTTCAGTCTTGTTATTTTTAGGAGCTGGTTTTGTCATGAAAGGTAGTGGAAAAAGATTATTTAAATTTTGGTGCAAGGTTAGTTCCTCCATATGTTCTAAGTTCTTTGTCGATGTGCTCTAATATTGGATTGCCAATTGATGTGGTGTTAAAGAGAATATAGAAGTGTATATAAGGGGCAAGGCAGCTCTTATTAAGAGTTTCATCCTGAGGTATTCCAATCAAATCCATGCAAAAGGAGTGTCTAGGATGTGATTGAGATTTCCTTGTGGATGAAATGTATGTGGTGTTAATTTTGGCATTAGGGAGGATGCTTTGGCAAAAGCATATTTTCAAAAGAATCATTTCATGATGAGGATGAGGCAGCAGACGTAGTTAGTTATATGGTCTGGTCTATTGTAAAACCTCACTGGTTCCAAAGCTTGCAGATTAGTCCTGATGCTTGTGGCAGAGTATCCTGTCTACTAAAGATTTTGGAAAAGTTGTTTTCTTAGAAGAAATTGCCTTTTTCTTTATGTAAAATAATCACTGATATTTTTTATCTCTTGCATAAACTGAAGATGGTGGTCTAGGAAGCATGGATGTGTATGACCAGGAGATACCTATAGACAAATTCATTCTCCTGTAAATTAGTGTTTGAGAGAACATTAAAACGGATGATTTTCAAACTATTTTCAGTTACAATATCATAAAATTAGAGAATGGAATACAATACTTCTTCCAAAATCTCATAAATCATGACATTATTAGTACAACCCCACTAACTCTAGAATTTGGAGAAAAACTTTGGTTGCCGAAGATCAATCTTGTATGAATTTGAATGAAATAGTAATTGCGCTTGCAGTATCACAGAAAATGAAGTGCTCTGTATGTTATCCGATTTTGGGGGTATATATTTATTGAAATGAAAGTGTAATGGTCTTGATCTATATTACTCAGAGCGATGTAGAGAATGTTATCTATCTAAATCACTTTTCATTTGTGCTGAGTTCTTTATCTCCTATTTACTCTTTATATTATCTTTTATTTCTTTATGCTCTACTTGATTTGATGTCATATTACCCTGTCTTTTTTAAAAAAATGCCATTGGCAGGTTGGTGATGATGTCACTGTGCTTGATGCCACTGGAAAGTATGTCATGCCAGGTTAGTTTCGTACTACACCTATGTGATAGATTACTACAGCTTTTAACTATTCGGAGTCGGGGGAGTCTATAATAAGGGACACAATGTGCAAGTCAGGAATACAAGTTTTATGTTTAAAGCTCCCAATACTGTTTTCTGCACAGGCTTCACCTTTTGGGATCTATCATGTTGTTTCAAGCTTTTCTTGTTATGTATACTGGTATTTGGTTTTCTATTCTTCATTATTAAATATCTCCTAATAGTGAAATTTGACTGTCATTCTTTAGGGCCAATCTGTTTTCTCTAAACTTTAATTTGTTTAACATTAACAGGAGGCATTGATCCTCATACCCACCTAGCCTTTGAGTTCATGGATTCAGAAACCATTGATGATTTCTTCAGTGGTCAGGCTGCAGCGTTAGCTGGTGGAACAACAATGCACATCGACTTTGTTATACCAGTTAATGGAAGTTTATTGTCAGGATTAGAAGCTTATGAAAAAAAGTCTAAGAAGTCCTGCATGGATTATGGTTTCCATATGGCAATTACAAAATGGGATGAAGTTGTTTCAAAAGAAATGGAAATAATGGTCAATGAGAAAGGTTAGTCATATGTATTTCCAGGTTTTGTTGAGTGAGCTTAATTGTTGGCTGTGCTAATTTTTATGAAATTTATTTGTATTTACAATTTGTGAACTTAATTCAGGTATAAACTCTTTCAAGTTTTTCATGGCATACAAGGGGGCTTTGATGATCAATGATGAGCTTCTGCTACAAGGATTCAAAAAGTGCAAGTCTCTTGGTGCGTTAGCTATGGTTCATGCAGAAAATGGAGATGCTGCATATGAAGGACAGAGAAGAATGATAGAACTTGGTATTACTGGTCCAGAGGGACATGCTCTTTCAAGGCCCCCAGTGGTAATTATAGAAATAGATTCATGGTGCAAACATAACTTGGATAAGATGAAAGTGTGGTTTTTTTTTCCTATTGTGCAAACATAACTTTGATATTATTAGTAATTATTAAATGTGCATCATCTCCCTTCACATAGAGCATTTGTTATGCAGTAATATTTAATGCTGTTATTAATCTTACAATTCAATAGTACTTTATATTCCATATCTACCTGGTATGAATATTTTATTTTTATTTATCAGTCCCTATTTTTATGGGCAAACTTTCTTCTGCAATCATGACATAGATATGGTAGCAACCCTAATTCTGGGTGAGGCTCTTGCTTCTTTCTTTGAAACTAAGAAGATGTTCTTGTTCTTACTATCTTGGAAAGACTAGTTAAAAACTTTCTTGGAGATGGAGGAAAGATGCCCATCCAGTTATGCTGTTTTCATGTTATCAGGTTGAACTTTCGTAAAAGAATTTGGTTTTGTGGCCTTTACTGTTTTAGAAAGACTACAAGAAGTAGGATACATGCTTCTAATCTGATCCCCTTTCCAGCAGAATGCAAAGTAATGATTGTCTAAAAATTGGTCCTTTCGTAATGAATATGCAATTATTTAAGCACATATCTTTTTATGCTGATGTCATATTAATGGAAATTCATTTGTTATATTTGTTCTGTGGTTCTTTAAATTATCTAATAGTTATTTGCAAGTATGTTAATGAGCATATGATCAATGTCTGATTCAACTTAAATAACAATGCAGGTGGAAGGAGAAGCAACTGCTCGTGCAATTAAACTCGCAAGTTTCATGAACACTCCCCTCTATGTAGTTCACGTGATGAGCATTGATGCTATGGAAGAAATTTCTAAAGCTCGCAAATCAGGTTCTTTGTGTTTTACATTTCTTGCTCTGCTGGTAAATTTATTGGTCAGCAGGACTATGTTTTTTTCTTTTTTCAATTGGGGACTATCTTGTTATTGATAACTAGAATTTCTACTATTTCATGGGTTTGTTTGTTTAGTTACAATTTGTGTAAATAAGCAATAAACTCTCCTTTATTCTCAAAACTTTACATTATTTGCCTAAGTAAATATAGCTTTGGCAGTTGGTCTTGGTATACAACAACTTCATTCTCTAACATTACGGTGTCATGTCGTAATCATGTTCAACCGCCCTTTCCCAAAGTTCCATAATGTGATGTGGACTGACTCTGTATCACCTGTATTTTGTATCCTAAATCAATGACAAACAGGTACCAATTTCCAAAAATTTTGATTTGTTGAAGTGGCGTCATAAAGAATATGCTGCAAGAGTTTATGATACCCAGCCAGAGTGCATTTTAGCAACTGCAAAGAATTTCTTATCTAATTGTCAATTCTGATATGTGCCGATTCATGGTGGCCTAGAGACCAAAAAGCTCAAATGAAGGCTAATAGAAAGAACACAATGAACAAACTGAAAAAAAAAAGCCTATAGACAGACTTCCACAAATACATGTATTAATAAAGATAGATGAGGCTGATTAAGATGGCATATAAACTGTAAACATATTTCCAGACACAGTATCCTGTTTCTTTTTAACCTATCATTTTGGGAAGGGTAAAAAAAATACTCTCTTAAACTGCAGGGCAGAAGGTTATTGGAGAACCAGTAGTTTCTGGGTTAGTGCTGAATGATTCTTGGCTTTGGGATCCTGACTTTATCACTGCTGCTAAGTAGGAGGCTGCACTCTTTGCTATATTCTTCTTTATTGGATTTTTCGATGTTCGATCAAATAGAGTTATGTTAAGCAAAGCCGTCTTCTGAAAATTCAGGTATGTCATGAGTCCCCCTATAAGGGCCGCAGGACATGGCAAAGCCCTTCAAGCTGCTCTTTCAATGGGAACTCTGCAGGTGTCTCTCTTATTCAACCTTATATAAGAATTATCTGATTTGGTCCACATTGCTTCTTGGTACTGCAATGATTTATTTCATAGTGATGTAGGATATGGGTGAATTGACTATTTAGGTAGTTTAGAGGAAGCGAAACAATGGAAAACAGAAAATAGAACAAAAGGGATACGTCTGGAATCACTCCAGGGGTTTGGCTTCACACCAAGTAGTCTCCTATCTCTGGAAAATAAGCTTTTCTATATATCTCAACAACTCAACTCCATAATGAATTACATAGATGGGGTATTTATAATGATCTAACCCTAGATTGAAAAGGAAAATTAAACTTATTCTAGGAAAGAAATCCTAATCCAAATAAAATAGGAAACTTAGAAATCCTACTGAAACCTGGAAAAACTAAAAATCCTAATGAAATCTGGAAAACTTAGAGAACCTAGGAACTAACAAATAAAATAGGAAACTAATTAATAATTCCCTCTTCCATCTCTTTCGTTTGTAAACCCTAAAGGGTTTGACAAAGATGTCCTCATCACATTGCTTTGAAATGATGGGGGGAACTAGTAAGGAGTTATTGTAAATGATGAGACAAGTTTATGGTTGTCCCTTGACATTGTATTCAGAACCAGATTTTGATCAAACATGATGGGATATATACTATTCAGCTGCCTAAACTTTTGTTTTTTTTTTTTGTGTCTATAATTTAGCTACCTGAACTTAATAGTGAACAAATTTGTTTTAAGAAAGTATATATTGACTTAGATTTTGCAATGTGCAGCTTGTAGGAACTGATCATTGTTCTTTCAACTCAACACAGAAAGCTCTTGGAATTGATGATTTCCAGAAAATTCCAAATGGTGTCAATGGTAGTCACAGAAATGGTCTTTGATATTGTTCAACTAAGATATATTCTCTGTTTTCTATGCCAATTTCAGTTTCTAATACTTTATACGGCAACTGGAAATTAGGTATTGAGGAGAGGATGCATCTTGTATGGGATACAATGGTGGTAAGCTGCCATAAAATTCCTGCTCATCCCTTAAATAAGCAGCTTAAATTAGAATCAGTGTTTTGGATAATCTTTTATTTTTTTAAATTTCTGTGCATACTTTCAGGAATCCGGTCAAATTTCTGTTACTGACTATGTCCGTGTGACAAGTACTGAATGGTATTCTTGCAGCGAATTGTGTTTACTATAAATTCCCATTATGCTGCCTAAAGTACGTTAAAATGATTTCAACATCCACAAAATTTTTAGTGCTAGGATTTTCAATATATATCCGAGGAAGGGAGCAATTCGTGCCGGTTCTGATGCAGATATAATTATACTCAATCCGAACTCAAGCTTTGAAATCAGTGCAAAGTCCCACCACTCTAGATCTGATACCAATGTCTTCGAGGGATGGAGAGGGAAGGTAATATTTGTCACATAAAGGATTTTATTTTTCCATAAGATAGTATGTTATTACTTTAGAATTAGGAAGCTACTGTTCCCTCTTTGGGGACACCTTGGTGGCTATGATCTACAGACAAGGCTCAGAAAAAACAAAAATGAGATGAGGTGTCTGAAATGACATATATTATATGTGTGTATTTATGCATACTATTAAATGTAATTTGAAACAAATTGTTTGATGTCAAAGCCATATGTCGATATGAGGCATATAAGAATTATCGGTGGCATTATATGATTGGACATGACCATGACATCCTACTTTTCTTTTTGTCTGCTATTTTATTCTATCACTGCAAATAACAACCACTTCAAAAAGATATTGAATATTAAGAACTTTGGTCTTCTCAAATGCACCATTGTGATGTAGCAGGAATAGACACTTCATAAGGTTTTTCCAATTCGACTAGAATTTTGCTATTTTCTTTTTACGAAATTCTATGTTTCGTTTAGCCTAAGGATTTTTCGCTTATTTATGTCACTTTTTCTCAAAAAAGGATGTTTAGCATATTTAAATGGTGTTTTGAAGATAGATTTGGTTGCTCTATAGAATTTTGTTCTTTTCTGCTACCATCATTCTTGGTATTTTATTGGTGAATCAATAAGGTTGGTACCATACTTTTGGCCTCACTTTATTCCTTGAGGAAGTCCAAAAGGGGAGAGCCCATTATCTTCCATATATAATGGCCCTCCTCACCCTCTCATCGCAACTCTCTTCGATTCACTCTCTCAAAAGGCTCTCATGCCTCAATGTAAATATAACACTCATTACATAGTGAAAACCGATGTGGATGTAGCACGAATTCGGTGAGAATCTCGTGTGATCTTGGTGTGATTATGCGATTCACGGTTTTTTAAGTTCTATTCATAGTATTTTCATGGGAAAATCAACAGGTTCCAAGGAAGATTGTGGATTGTTATATCTTTTTTATTGTAGTTATATGCTTCCCTGTATCATCCTTCTAATTCTTTGCCCCCGTGTGTGGTATTTTCCCCTCAAACTTCTCTCCAGTTTGTACATACACAACAAAATATACTTGCATTCATAAAGTTTCATTCTTATACGTGTGTGTGTGGATTGAGCTTGTACAAAGCCTGTGTAATACTGTGCATGCATTCATGTGGCATTTTTATGGCATGCCAGACATTAAAAGTTCATATTACATTTTTTCTGGGAAAGGTTGAAGTGACAATGTTCTATTTTCACAGGGAAAGGTTGAAGTGACCATTTCTGGTGGAAGGGTCGTTTGGTTAAATGATGAGTTGAAGGTTTTTCCTGGTTCTGGCAAGTACGTAGAAATGCGACCTTTCAGTTATCTTTTCAATGGAATTGGCAAGGCAGATGAAAGGTATCTATCTTCTCTTAAAGCCCCTGTAAAGCGTTTTAGAGCCACCACTTAAAAAGCTCAGGTACTTTCCTTTTCGACTATTATTACTTAAACTTGAGGTGTAAATGGACATGATGCTCCTGTATATATGGCAATGGTTTGAATAATAAGAACAAAGTTTCTTTTTTTTTTGGTACCATGTATGTGAATTCACTTTAAAGTTAATAAATAATATTCTCGTTTCAGTTTGCAGTTGGCAATTTATTTGAATGGATAAGTTTATATTACCCAACTTCACTTGTGTCATAACTTACTTTTTTAATGATATAGGCTGTTGACGATGTGTTACATTTGTTTAATGTAAGTGTTGGATTGTCTTAATTGAAGGCTCATTGTGTTGGCTTCATTTGAGGCTGGTTCTTTGTAGAGCATAATGCTAGGAGAAGTGATTTGTTGGTTTTCTAATACAAACATGTATGCACTCTATTGACCAGGAACACAATACCATGATCTTCTTATTCTTCTGACTTTTATTTCCAACTTGATTTCATGGCATTGTGCTACTATTACCCAATGCAGCTGCCCATCACGCCGCCTTTCTAAGTCTCTCTTTACAGCCATCACTTGCCACCACCGTTCTCTCTCCCTCTGATTCGACACTGGTTTCCATTTTCTTTAAAGTGCTTTCCTCCTAAAATCACTGGTTCTGAGAGAAGCATGAAATGTAAGCTCGCATTTCTTAGCATTGTTTCATAATATGGAGTTTAACCAACAGCCCCATCATTAGCCTACTGCATCTTTCCCATTTTTTTGATCCATCAAGCTATTGCATCTTTAGCTATCATCGGTATTCTTTCATGTCCAAAAGGAAAAGGGATGTCTGGGAGTTTGGGGTTCTTCCGATAACTAAACAGTATATCATGACTGAATTTAACTGGAGTTTGGGGTGGTGGAGGAATTGGATTGGAAAAAAGAGGGCCCTAAGCTTTTTTGTTGATATGGGTTGTCTAGTTGGGCCTTAATTATGTTTGGGCAAAGCCCTTACCATGGAATTTGAAGCCCTAAAAGAACAAACTTCCAAGGACTATAGAGAAGACCTCCTCTGAAGGACCTCAAATCTTCACAATAAGGAATATAAGAGGAAGCAGCCTTAAAGTTTATCAGAGTTGTAGCAAAGAGAGTTCGAATAAAGATAGATGACATCGTACGCGGCAGCAATGAAGATTACAGAGAGTTCGCTTCTGGGCATCCTTGTGGGCTTCAGTTTCTTTAGATTTTGAGGACTGGTCCTTTTGGGCGGCTGTTGCTAATTAGTTTTGATTCCGTTGCCTTTGGTTCTACTACGTGACTGTTTCAGACTCTCTTGTTAGTCTATGATGTGTGGTATTCTTTTTTACCCTGGAGCTTGTCCCTTAGGAAGGTTTTAATGAAGCCACTGTTTCGTGTCGTTCTATATACCCTATCTTGATTCTATGAATGAATTCTATTTTTAAATAAAATAATAATAATAATAAGAATGTGACAGGAAAAACACGAATAAAATCACAATGAAAAATTTGGAAATTATATAGTTTTTAAATACTTCGTATTTAAAAGTTTAAATGTATAGTCTTTTTATATAATACTATGTGAAAATGCATGTATGATATGCAAATTCAAAAATTATTCAAAAATTTGTAAAAAAATGTGTATTAAACATGGAGAATGTGTACATACATGTATATGTATGACGTTTGATTATATAAAAAAATTTAAAGTATTTTATACAAAATTTTTTTTAAAAGTATTTTATGTAATGGACATATTATACACAATATTTTTAATACAAGTGATAGTCTAAATTATAAGGGAATGGGGGTTTCTTACACATACACTACAAGAGTGCTATGGGAGTTCAAATCTGAAACCACTGATTTACAAGTAAAAGGCTTTTTCCACTAGCTAGATATTATACACAAATTTAATAACACGCAAAGTGCCTAGTATATGACTTGAAAGAATCAACAATTTTTTTTTAAAGGTTGAGAAAAGGAAACCAAAAAAAGAATGTTGAAAATTTATTTCGAAAATGAAATTATGATAGGTGTTAGATATCCTAAACTTTTTTTTTTTCGGCGGACCACAAAACTGAAAAGCACAAAGAAACGAAAAGGACAATGGGCAGCTCCTCGTGTACCCACTTGACACTCAAAAATCATAGAATCAAATCTAACATGTTGATGCTAAAAAATGGTTCAACACTTTTGGGCCAAACTTAGTGATATCTTGGCCTTCGGTCCCTTCTGGGCTTCGGTATAGCGATCGATCTGCAAGATAGAAAACGCTCGATAAACCATTGGGCATTGGTGTGGTATTGCCCGAAGGCTCTCAAATGCTTAAGCAAGAATAAGTACGGAGTGTATAGTAATCTGGACAGAGTACTGGCTGAATTGCCGAAAGTCTCTGTTACCTCCTTTTTGGGACTTATGCCCACTTTTATAAGTCTTGGGAGGTGTGCATGTTGAGTGAAACTTTGATGTGGGACTGTGGATATGCCTGTGGTGAATCCACGTGTCCCAGCAAGAAATGACTGGCAAGAGGTCTTGTATTGTGTTCGGCAATAAAGAGTGTCGAACACTCCTCTACCTATGGCGTCTTATTTTCCATGTGTAACCTTCGCATTAGTCGATCAAATAGGGTATAAATAGGAGAACTCAAGTTCCCATATGAGAGAATCTTCTTAGGACTTGCTCTTTTCATCGGTACCCTGATCAGCCGAGGGTTTGTTGCGAGGCGTCGCTTGGTATAGGATGCCTTAATAATTCATGGTGGTCCGTTTGGTGCCCCCCTTTTAGGGTAGGAGATCTGAACATTTCATCGGCAGTGTTGGTGTTTCATACGAAATTGTTTTCCTTGCTTATCATAGGCTATAAAATATGTTTGCCATACGGTAGAAACGATCTTCCGAACGGTAATGCGTACTGGGCTTGTTCGCTTGATGCTATAAATATCCAGTGCCAAACGGTAGTTTTCAGAATCTTCCGAAAATTTTGGTGGATAACATAACGCTTAGCCTTCTGTGCATGGCGTGCAGGTTGCTACCGTGCATTATTGGTGCCACGTGTCGTGGGCAAGCGTGTTGAATGAAGTAATGATGGCCTAGTTGTGTTATCGAGGTGAACCGGTTGGTTCCTTCATTATAAAAGGGGGCGATTTCAGATTTGGAGATCACTTGTGTTGTGAGAGCCATTTGCGAATTTTGTGAAGAGGCGATTTCCGACGAGCATTCTTCAACGAGAAGGCAATTTTCGACAACTGTTCACATGATGGAGCAATTTCCGGTGACTTTATCAATCGTAAAAAACAAGGTACGTTGCTCTCTTAGCTTTCTTTTTCGATCAAATGCACCTTTCTGGCTTAAACTAGACTATGAGCACGTATGATCACGAAGAACGTTCGATAGTCTAGTTGCAGTAGGTAGCGATAGCCATAGGACTCCATATTTTGATCTTTGCATGACATTTAGTTTCCATTTCATTTGTGTTTGTAGATGTCCGATAACGAGTCATCGTATGACAATGAACTTAATGCGTTTGATGGAGAATCATCAGACGATCAGAGAGATATCGATAGTGAGGCAGTAGGCTTTGACAGTGCTGAGAGTGAAGATGCCGAAGTTGAGGTCATTGAGGAGAGGGCCAAGGCTATGCCCTCTGTCGGTAGAGGAAGTGTTCATCTAACGGATGGGGCGGTGTCGTTGGCTGTAGTACCGTGCGGCGTCGATTACGCCAGCACAAGCCAATATTGAGAATTCCTGATGAAGGATATGTGATTGCCCAATCAGCATTCGAGCTATCATTTGGAGGCCTCTACATCTGGTCGTGGGGATGCCGCTGCCGAATCATCTTATCGGCCAGTCGTCACCGTGGTTCAGCAAGGGAACCCTAGGGTGCCGATGGGTCAACCCAAGGAGCTTTTATTCGAGGTTGACTATTTAGAACTGAATAAAATTACCGAAGTAGTGTTGGCAAAGTATCTTGCCGAATACCAGATCCCCGATTCGATGAAGTGAAGGATTCTTAGGCCTACAAAATCCCTTAGTAACCCCAAGGATGGTGAAGTGGCCTTCTTTATGGACATCCTCAAGCTAGGGGTTCGGTTGTTGTTGAAACCTCCCATTCAGAGGATCCTAGCCCATCTCGGGTATGCTCCTAGTCAGTATAACCCGAACTTCTAGGTTGCCCTGATGGGGATTATAACAGCGTTCAGCCTTGCTGAGGAGAGGGAGCTGACCTACGAGCAATTCTTCTACCTCTATAGCGTCACTAGGTCGAAGTGCACAGGCCATGGAAGCTAGGTCCAAGAAAATTGCCTCTAGGCTTTCGTCCGAGGGCATTTCATGAGGGTTGTACCGACTTCTCAGAAGTTATGGAGGAATCAAAGAGTGCTTCTATCCTGCAATTGGGAATTGCCTCCTGATAGGCTTGTTTGATTTCATATCCATACTACCTTTCAGTTAGCCGGTAGGTCATTAGGGTACCGTTCGTTTGGTCATATGCTTTTCAGTTTTTCTTGCCGAAAGTAATATGTGTCATCAGGAAGGTTGAGTGGGTGAAGACGAAAGTGTCGGCTTCCGTTCGTATCTATCTAGACTTTCTCTTTACCGCTAATTTGGTGAAGGCCAACCTCGTCGATGCATAAGAGAGTAAGTGTTCCCCATCACCATTCAGTTATGACTTTTTGTATATGTTCCCTACCGAATGATTTTTGTTTTTTTTTTTTTGTTTTTGTAATGACGGATGCTAGAGCTATGTCTGAGTCATCCAAGAGATGGCTTGCGATGGGAAACAAGGCTCGGCATCAAGGGCACCAGTCGAAGGCCGGTGCTTCGGCCCAGAAGGTTGTGGCACCTAAGCCGTCGGAGTCTGAACTGGAGAATCAAACTCTGGACGAGCGACTCAAGCAATTGGACAGCCATAATCGGATGGCCGAGGAGCTGGCTGCTGCCAAGGAAGCCTATCAACAAGTCATCGGCTTAATCGGGCTGGATGCAGCTCCAGTACCGAAGAAATCTCAAGTGTCGGACCATCTGAGGGTTATTCTTGCTGCCGAGGATGACGACGATCTAGCTGCCGATCCTGTCACCATCGCCTGTCCTCTACAAACTGTCCATTTACGAACCATATGATAGTTGGTTCGCAGATGGACTTGGCTGAGATCGAGAAGCTGCAGAAGAAGTTCCTTCAGGAAGAGGCTGGCCATGCCTTCCATCTCCAAGCTTCGGTAAGTCCAATGTTGTCGTTTCTCTTCTGCTTAGAATCATATATATGTTTGTTGATATATTGTTTTTGCAGGCATCTGTGGACATATGGCTCTGCATGAAGCGGGCTATTACGGCTATCGAGCGGGCCAAAAAGATGTAAGAGGATGGTCGCTTGAAAGTGGCTGAGGCTGGGAAGGTGCTTAAGGATCAGGCCAACCTTATCAAGGACAAGGTTGCTAAATGGCAAGTGAAGGCAGCCGATGAAAAACTTGCTGAAATGAAGGGGAACCTGGAGGCGGCAATGCAGGTAGCCAAGAAGGCTAAGGCGGCAAAAAAGGTGGTTTAGGTGGCTCTGGAAGAGACCGAGCTGTCCAAGGCTGTAGAGGTCGAGGCTGCCGTGAAGGAAGCGGTCAGACAATACCAATCCTCAGAAGAGTTCACCATCCTGCTGGAGAAGGAGGTGGGCTTGGAGATGGTGGATCTGATCTACCGTTTCAAGCGCTTCAATACCGGTCAGAAGCTCAACCTCAACTTCGCTGCTGACTTTCCTCCTTTACCAGAAGGGTCACAGAGGAGATGGTGGAAGAGTACGAGGGCAAATACACTCCTCCTCAATCGTTTACCGATGGTCCTGCCGAGGTAGCCTGACTGATTAATCTTTTTGTAAATTACTGTAATTGTGTTGCCCTACGGCAACGTTTCTGAACATCTTTGCTGAAATGCATTTTTGTTATAAATTTGATTTTAAATTTGGTTTTTTATTTATTGCAATTTACTCTTATATGATGGCACTGCCTTGCTTGGACTAGCTGCTAGCCACCTCAAATTTTCTAATATGCCATTATTGTTTTTCCCATTGAGTTCACTTTGAGCCTGCAAATTAATCACACCAAAATTATTCAATAACATATACCTTAAAGCATAGTCATTGAATGAAAGTGCTATTGTGCTTATTTTGCAGCCACTTTATTCTCTTTTTAAATTTTTAATAAGTGGTCTTGATGTGGATCATATGTTCCCTACATGACACGAAAAATTCAAGCATTACAGTCCCTTGTATATAAGATAAACATAAGGAATAATTTAAAACATAATAAATAAATAAAACTCATACTCAATATAAGGTAGGACTTCCTCCATATTCTCCAAGACATATAGATATGCCTAGTCCAACAGGTCTTGATCAACTAAGCTCATTATGCAACCTGATAATGGCTTTGAAAGTCCCATCTTTTGGCTTGATAGCTCTCCAACATTACTAACATAAGATAAATGCTTGGTGCAAAACTCTACAGCTTCTTCAGCTTTATACCGCTCAGCAATGCAACCTTTGGGATGAGTACGGTTCTGAACATATCCCTTTAGCACTTTCATATATCTTTCGAATGGATACATCCATCTAAAATAAATTGGTCCACATAGACGAACTTCTCTAACAAGATGTACTACTAGATGAACCATGATATCGAAAAATGAAGAGGGAAAGTATTCCTCAAGCAAACACAAAGTAACTACTACATCTTCTTCCAACTTATCTAGCTTGGAAACATCTGCCATCTTTGCACATATAGCATTAAAGAAGAAGCACAATCGAGTTATTGCGTAACTTGCAGGCTTCTCCAAAATAGAACGAATTGTCACATGGAGCAATTGTTGCATTAATGTATGACAATCATGTGATTTAAGGCCAAGAAGTCTTGAATCTTGTAAAGATACAACATTTTTTATATTTGAAGAATAACCTTTAGGGACCTTCATACCATAGAAAGAATTGCAAACTGCTCTCTTCTCTGCTCTTGACAAATTCCAAGGCCTTGGATGCAAGCGAGTACGTCTTTCTCTATACTCGAGTTGCAAATCAATTTTGACCCCCATGTTTAATAAATCTAACCGAGCAGCAATTCCATCTTTATTTTTTCTAAGGATCTCCAACAACGTACCAATAATACTATTGCAAACATTCTTCTTAATGTGCATAACATCGAGGGCATCCCTCGCGTGAAGGTATTTCCAATACTCGAGATTAAAGAATTTTGACTTCTTCCTCCAACAGACTTTGTCATCATCATTTTCACCAACACTTCTCCCTTTTTTCGAGCCCATTTGTAATTAATACCTTCAACCGTTTGCAACACTTCTTCTCGGGTTAATGTCTCTGGAGGCGTGTCATATTTAGGTTTATCATTAAAAGTTGCAAGCTACCTCCAATATGAATGATATATTGGTAACCATTTTCTATGCCCAATGTAACAAATTTTGCGGCCATTTTTCAACCTGTGACTAGGTGTTTCATCACCACATATTGGACAAGCTTTATATCCTTTAACGACACAACCATATAAGTTTCCTTAGGCAGAAAAATCATTAATTGTCCACAGTAATACACCTATGAGTGTAAAGTATTCTCCTATGTGTGCATCATACACTCCTCTAATCCCATCCCACAAAGATTTTAAATCATAAATTAAAGGCTCTAAGTAGATGTCTATATCATTTCTGGGTTATTTAGGACTGGAAATCAATAAGGTCAACATCGTGAACTTTCGTTTCATGCATAGCCATGGTGGGAGATTATATGTAACTAAGACAACTGGCCAACAACTATATTTGTTACTTAAAGAATTGTGGGGATTGAATCCATTAGATGAGAGAGCCAATCTCAAGTTTCTCAGCTCTTTACCAAACTCGGGCCATTTATTATCAACAAGTTTCCAAGACGGGGAATCCGCTGGATAAGACATATGACCGTCAATTGATTTTCTATCAGCATGCCAAGTCAAACTCTTAGTAGTCTTACGTGATTGAAACATCCTTTTAAACTTTGGAATTGGCGGAAAATAGTACACCAACTTCGCTGGCACACCTTCTTTCAAGATTGAATCTTTGCCTTCCTTCCACCTTGAGATACCACAAGTAAGAAAATTAATTGAATTTTCATAATCCTTCATATACAAGATGCAATCATTGGGGCATGCGTGGATTTTCTCATAACTCATCCCCAATGCAGACAAAGTCTCTTTTGCCTCATACATAAAGGAAGGTATTGTATTTCCTTCTGTAAGCAAATCTCCTTGAAGTATCAATAATTCTGTAAAACAGAAATTACTTATCCCATGTTTTGTTTTCAAATTATACAACTTCACTAATGCCAACAACTTCGTGTACTTACTGTAACCAGGGTACAAGGGTTCCATCCCCAATCACATTGGCAAACTCATAAGGATCAAATCCAACATCACTTAAATCATTATCATCCATCTCTAATTCTTCATTAACAAAACTATACCTACTTTGGTAATCTTTTCTTCCCCATTTCTACTAGCATTAGTATTCCATCCCCAATGTTCTTCGTGCCATGTCCAAATCTTATAGCTTTGGTCAACTTCATTAAAGTATAAGTGGTCCCTTATAATTTCAACCCCAAACAATCGAATATTCCCACATTTAACACATGGACAATGAATATGTGTTGTCTTTCCAAGATTTTCTACAGCAAAATTCAAAAATCCTTCCATCCCTAACTCATATGCTTTCGATCTTCTATCTATATGCATCCATGACTTATCCATCTCCCACACTATACAATCATATATATATATATATATATAAGTGAAAAGAAGCAATGACAGACGACGGTATTCACATAGCAGAGTATATTTTCTTAAAAAAAACAAGTAATACAAGTTTCAGACGACGGTATTTACAAAACGATTGTCGTATTATAGTAATACAGACGATGGTATCTCTGATAACCGTCGTCTTTAAGCTACTAAACCCCATAAAATTGTTCTTCAAAATGCAATACAAATTTCATACGACGGTAGTTACAGAACTACCGACGTATATACATATGACGGTTTGCTCCAATGACCATCATCGTATGATACAAAAACCCAAAAAATAAATCTCCAATTCCCAGTCCTTTTCCAAGAACTAATAGCTAACCAAACATATATTCAGAACCCATAATAGAGAGTTACTATGAAAAGCATGCAAACACTAAATGGGTTTTTCAGATTCCATTTTCGATTCATAGCTCCCAAAACATATATTAAGAACCCATAGCTACCAAAACAAATGAAATCATTAATTGATTTAAAAAGCATGTCAGATTAGGTTTGTACGTAAGAACCCATAATACAATATCATTAAATAAAGTAAGACAAGCATGTGGGATTAAGGTTTGTAGTTACAGGTAGACTGAGTTCAGAGAATATCACCAATGCTTTGAGAGGGAGAGCGCAATTTGAAACGACGGAGGATGGTGTCTGCCGCGCAAATCTCACGGCCCGGAGTTCCGGGCCGAGGGGACGTGCGTTAACACGCGGTTTCCTGCTTTTGGACGGGGTGCGTTTGTGCGCGGGCGTGCCAGCACGGTCTACCGTGCGTCGAGGTGTTTGAAGCGGGTGAAAGTGTTTAGATAGTGCGCCTGTCTGAACTCGTCTTCTAATCAAACGATTGTAGCCGAGAGAGGAACAAGTCTCGGCTGTAAGGTTCACGGCCTGAACTACAAGGCCGTTGAGTGGTGGTGTTTGGTGGGTTTTAGGGCGGTGCTCCGGCGCGCTACTCGGTGAGCGGCGGTCGTATGATATATGGGGTGAGTGAGCGAATAACAGGGTTGGTGCTCCGGCGCCTTGAAAATCAAGGGTCGTTTGATATATTGATGAATGGGTTTTCCTTACAAACTAACACTACTCCTAGAAAAGCAAGTAAAGATATTGAAAGTGCATTACAGGAAAATATAAATTGCTCCGTGGGAGGCTTTTGTTTGGTGTTTGAACCCTTTGAAAGTAGTCCTGAGTCTTGTATTTATAGGCAGAGCTCCTGGAGGGGTAATCGAGGCTGAAAATCTGCATGGTGGAGCCTGATTATGCCAAGTGGGCAGTCTAATCGACATTGGGGATCGTGAAGTATGGTGGTGTGTCCCCATGAATCCCGGTGAATCTCGGCCGCCGCCCTGATCGTGGGTTCTGCGCTTCTGGCCGTGGAGACGCATTTATTGCTCTGATAGCCAATTACCTAATCTCTCAAGCTGCAAAGAACTTTGTGAGAATGTTGGCGTCTAATCACTCTGATCCCTGTCACCAAATCCTGACTCCAATCACTTCCCACCTTCCCTCGCGCATTAAATGCTCATTCTTAGCCAGTGGGTTTGCTGTAATAAACAGAGACCTTGCTTCATTAAATGGAGCGTGGGACCCTGCTGTCACGTGATGATCTGACTTTAATATCTTTGGCCGTGACCTTATTTGATCTCGGCCTCGGCCTATAACCTTGGCCGAGATAACCATCCCTTAGTGATTTTTCTTGTTTCTCTGGAAAACCAAACACCCTGACAAAAACGCTGCGTTTCAGTCTGAGGCCGAGAAGAGAAGTTCCCTCGGCCAATTCATGGCCGTGATTTATTAGGCACAAACAGATGGAGAGTGAAAAATTTAAGATTATAATTTGGGTTGAAGAGAGAGAGCGAAATGTTTTCGAGTGAGGGCGAAGTCTGAAAATTTTAGGTCGCAGTCATATATTTCAAAGGCCCGCGTTTCTAAAAAACGACCTAAAATTTGACTGCAACCTAAAAAAACGACCTAATATTTTAGAAACGGCCCTATACAATTAATCTTGCTTTCTCTACAGCCTTTGTATCGGAGATGTTTCCCCGTTTGGCTCCTCTAGCCTTCCTCCATAATAGAGAACGATCAATTTCCCAAACCAACATACCCTTTTCGTGATAACCTATGATTGTACTCGCATTTCTCCATTCTCTGTGATTGTTCAGTAT
The DNA here is from genome assembly GCA_020521455.1 of Prunus kanzakura. NCBI lineage: Eukaryota > Viridiplantae > Streptophyta > Magnoliopsida > Rosales > Rosaceae > Prunus > Prunus kanzakura. The sequence continues at coordinate 213,962 of BPUM01000845.1, read as the reverse complement.
GCACAGCCACAATTTCTGGGGATAACCTTGAAGCTACAAAGGCATCCTAATTCGGTTTCTCATTGAATTTATATAGGTTAGGGGTTCTTTTAACTTTTCCTTGTCATTTGTGAATGGAAGAATAAACTGCCTCGTTAAGGTAGACTTGAAATCCTTTCATTTTTTTTCGACAGATGATAAGACCAACTTCTTGCCCCCTTGCCCAACAGCATAAGCCATCTGAACAGCTTCCCAAATCTGCTCCTTTGTATCCTTGGGCAATTCAGTCCATTTCTTGTCCACAAGAGGGACTCTGGTGCGTGCCAAAACCCCAATATACAATTGCATCTCAACAGCTGCCTTGCCATGTGTTCTGCCTCTTTTATTGTACTTAAAAACATGTTTAATTTTTTGGCTTTTTCTCTTCACAGCATGGCTCATTGTGTTGATACCACGACTTGACTTTAGTTCCTTATCAAATGTCGTTGTGGTATTTGGTTCTTTCTCGACTGAAGCAAATCTCATCTTCTTTGAGGACTTGGTTTGAGCTGCTTTGTCTTCATTAATTTGAGCCTTTGAAATTGGAAGCTCCTTACTTTAAGCTCTTGAAACTTTAAGCTCCTTAGTTTTATTTTTATTCAAACTAGCCTCCTTACCTTGAGCTTTAGAAACGATGGTTACAGAGAAATATAACATGCAAGTGAATATATTTTTAAAGAATAAAAACGATGGTCATTGGACAACGATGTAATATTACATTTCACACGTTGCTAGATAAGAACTACCATCGTGTTATTTGCTTTAGCACGGTGGTAGTTAATTACCATCGTGGTGTAATTAAAATGACGTAAACAAGAAAAAACCGTCGTCTTATTAAGAGTAAATACAAAAAAAACTGTCTCTCACTCTCACGACGATTTTTTCTGTATTTTACTCTTAATAAGACGACGATTTTTCTTGTTTATGTCGTTTTAATTATCACACCACCATGGTAATTAACTACCATCGTGCTTTTTGCTTTAGCCCGAAGTTAATTACTGTCATGGTGTGATAATTAAAATGACGTAAACAAAAAAAACCGTCATCTTAATCGTGAGAGTGAGAGACACTGTCATACTGATATTATTCAAAATAATGAAAGACGATGGTATTTTGAAAACGGAGTCTTGTTTCCAGACACTTTCTTTCATGGTATCAAACCTAGAAATACGTAAAATGATTTTCACAAAAAAAGGGGGAAAAAAGAGAGTGAGAAAAAACGTAACCTTTGGCATGCAATGAAAGTTTGCTTGAGACATTGGGAGAATTAGAGATGAAGACGGGGAGGAGAGGAAGATGACGAGATTCAGACACGCCACTTTGGGAAGGAAAACTGAAAGGAGAGTGAAATATTTTATTGGGTTGAGAAAACGTAAAATTTTAGGTCAGGTGAGGCAAAAGTTAATATAGAAACGCAAAGTTCCATAACACGACGCTTTTTAGAAAAATGGGCCTAGTATGGAAGTTAATATGATGCGATACATGTAGAAACCGACGTGATTGATAATAATGTCAAATGACTTTTAGTATTCCGAAACCGCCGTGGTTAATTACAATTTTACACGACAAAAGTGTATTTTTCCGGACGTGGTATATTAAGTTAATACGGCGCTCATTATGAATAAACCGTCGTGGTTAGTTGGAACAACCCCGACGCTATATTCTACAATAACAAAGTTTATGTGTATAGACCAAGTGGTGTACGTACTTAATACGTCGTGTAGTATTAAAATTGTGATGTGGTATATCACTTAGAGGACGGTAGTTATATTCCTAGCGACGTTGTAATGCTTTATTGCGGTGTAAGAAAAAAACCACTGACGTCTTACAAAATAAAATGATTAGGTGGGACCCATTTGGATATAAAGATAATTGGGGTTGTTCATGCGTTCTTCACTTTTACTTTTCTCTTAGGGTTCCAACTCTAACTCAAGTCGCATACGTCCTTGACTCTCTCTACCTCTCTGAAGGTCCGGATTTGGGTGGGAGGCAATAATTTGGATGCTGGTAGGCAGAGGCGGCCTTGGGCCAGGGCTACCAGGGCTACAGCCTGGGGCCCACAGCTGAGGGGGTCCCAAATTTTTTTTTTTTAAAGCCTATGTATATATGTGTATTAAAAAAAAATTTAAGACAAAAGAAGTTGTCGCCGCCTGTACCTGTCAATGAAAAGGGAAGCCAATCGATCAGTCTTTATATACTCAATCTCAAGAAGAAACGTAATGAGTAAGAAAGTCCCTTATTAAATATTAATTATACAATATAATATAAAACAAATAAACAAAATATGGGGAATTGGAATCAAAACAGACTTTCTTAGCCACAAAAAGAAGAAGGAAAAACCCTTCGACCTTCTTAGTTCATAATGCAACGCAAGCAATTTTTTTTTGGTGATTCTCCTCTTCTCCAACACAGAGTTGGAAAATAAATCATCCATAAGCTAGACCAGGGCCTTTCTTTGAAGGTATTTTTTTTTTTTATATATAGATACATATAGAATCTAGGTGTATAAATTTTGTAAATTGTAATACATATCTTTGTTAACTTTTTCTTATTTATTATTTGATTCAACAGAAAACTTGGCTGGGATTCTTGTTCTTTATAATTGGAAGTTTCAAGTGGAAGAAAATATGCTCAAAATCCAGGTTTTATTGTTCTTTGTTAATTAGTTTTATTGTTTTTTTTATTGTGTTGTGTTTATCTCAAAAATTAAAAAATGTTTCCTAAGAAACAACTTTCCGGAAATCTCAAGAGACAAAGAAAGAAAAAAGAAGAAGAAATTGCTCAAAGTTTAAGAGGATCTTTGAATAAATATTTTGTTAAACAAACCAATGCTTCACTTGAAAATTTAGATGAAGATTTACCGTATAAATATGATCAACAACCAATTCAATTGGAAGAATTAGTAGAAAATGAGAATGATGTTGTTTGTGCCTGACAAATTACGGCCATGAATTGGCCGAGGGAACCCCTCTTCTCGGCCTCAAACTGAAACGCAGCGTTTTGTCAGGGTGCTTGGCCTTCCAGAGAAACAAGAGAAAAATTGCTAAGGCACGATCATCTCGGCCTCGATTAAAGGCCGAGGCCGAGATAGAGCAAAGTCACCGCCAAAAGCATTAAAGTCAGATCATCACGTGATGGTAGGGTCCCATGCTTCATTTAATGAAGTAGTGCCTGGTTAAATGCAGCAAACCCACTGACCAAGAATAAGCATTTAATGCACGAGGGAAGGTGGGAAGTGATTGGAGTCAGGATTTGGTGACAGGGATCAGAGTGATTAGACGCCAACATTCTCACAAAGCTCTTTGCAGCTTGAGAGATTAGGTGACCAGCCACCAGAGCAATAAATGCGTCTCCACGGCCAGAAGCGCAGAACCCACGATCAGGGCGGCGGCCGAGATTTACCGGGATTTATGGGGTCACACCACCTTACTTCACGATCCCAAATGTCGATTGGACTACCCACTTGCGCTAATCAGGCTCCACCATGCAGATTTTCAGCCTCGATTACCCCTCCAGGAACTCTGCCTATAAATACAAGACTCAGGACCACTTTCAACGGGTTCAAACACCAAACAAAAAGCCTCCCACGAAGCAACTTATATTTTCCTGTAATGCACTTTCAATATCTTTACTTGCTTTTCTAGGAGTAGTGTTAGTTTGTAAGGAAAATCCATTCATCAATATATCACACGACCCTTGATTTTCAAGGCGCCGGAGCACCACCTTTGTTATTCGCTCACTCACCCCATATATCATACGACCGCCGCTCATTGAGTGGCGCGCCGGAGCACCGCCCTAAAACCCACCAAACACCATCACTCAACGGTCTTGTAGTTCAGGCCGTGAACCTTACAGCCGAGACTAGTTCCTCTCTCGGCTACAATCGTTTGATTAGAAGACGAGTTCAGACAGGCGCACCATCCAAACACTTTCACCCACTTCAAACACCTCGACACACGGTAGGCCGTGCTGGCACGCCCGCGCACAAACGCACCCCGTCCAAAAGCAGGAAACCGCGTGTTAACGCATATCCCCTCGGCCCGGAACTCCAGGCCGTGAGATTTGCGCGGCAGACAGATGTGAATGAAGAAATCGGTGATCTAGATGAAAATGAAAATAGTGATGAACCTTTCCTTGATGAAAATGAAAATATTGATGAACCTTGCCATGAAAATGAATGTCAAGAAACAAGATTTGATTTGAACATTTATGATCCACGAGTTTGGGATAATCTTGATGCAAAAATGAGAGATTTACTTGTAGAAAAGGTCCCCTAAGAGAAACTAATCTCAAATTCCCCATGGACGAACACAATAGACATTTTTCTTCAAATTATTATCTTCGTACGTTACCAAATGGGGAAACTAAGGATCGAAAATGGCTAGTGTACTCAAAGGAGTTGGATAAAGTGTTTTGTTTCTGTTGTAAGTTGTTTAAACTAATGAATTCTAGAAGTCAGTTAACTAGTGAAGGAATTAGAGATTGGAAACATTTTGGTGAGAAGCTTAAACAACATGAAAGCCATATTGAACACCTCACTAACTTGAGGTCTTGTGTTGAATTGCAAATCAGATTGAAAACAAATGAAACAATTGATACAGAATTACAAGAGCTAATCAAGAAAGATACACTACACTGGAAAAATGTTATTGTCAGAATCATCGCTGTTGTGAAATGTCTTGCTATACATAATTTGGCTTTTCGTGGAACAAATGAAAAAATTTATGAAGATGGTAATGGTAACTTTTTAGACCTACTTGAAATGATTGCAGAGTTTGATCCAGTAATGCAACACCATTTTCGACTCATTCAAGATAAGAAGATTCATTATCATTATCTTAGCCATAAAATTCAAAATGAGTTGATAGCTATTTTAGCATCAAATGTTAAACATGCAATCATTGAAAAAAAAAAACGGCTAAATATTTGCAGTCATTCTTGATTGTACTTCTGATGCAAGTCACAAAGAACAAATGACTTTAATATTGAGGTGTGTAGATGTTTCAAGTACTCCAATAAATATAGAAGAGTACTTCTTAGAGTTTCTAAATGTGGAAGATACATCTGGATTAGGAATTTTTAATGAATTGCAAAATGTAATTGTGTCCCTTACACTTAATCTTGATGATGTGAGGGGACAAGGTTATGATAATGGCTCTAATATGAAAGGGAAAAATCTAGGTGTACAAAATAGATTACTTGATATAAATCCTAGAGCATTTTACATGCCATGTGGTTCTCATTGTCTCAACTTAATAGTTTGTAATATGGCCAACTCATGTGTTAAAGCAAAATCTGTTTTTTGGAGCATGTCAATGCATATATACGGTTTTCTCTTATTCAACAAAGCGATGGAATGTGTTACTTGATTACATAGATGGTTTGGCTTTGAAATCATTGTCAACTACACGTTGGGAAAGTCACATTGAAAGTGTCAAAGCAATAAAATCTCAAGCTTCCCAAATCAGAGAAGCTTTATTTAAATTAACAGAAATTAGTGAAGATGCCAAATTGAGTAGGGATGCTCAAAGTTTAGCATCAGGAGAGCTTTCAAGTTTTGAATTTATATTAAGTTTGGTTATTTGGCATGACATTTTGCATAAGATTAACTTAGTTAGTAAAAAATTACAATATGAAGACACGCGTCTTGATGCTGCTGTAAGACAATTAGAAGGACTTGTTTAATTTTTTGAAAACTATAGAATAAATGGGTTTATTTCTACCATGATTGATGCTAAAGAAATTTCCCTTGATATGGGAATTGAGCCTGTATTTCCAAAAAAAAGTCAAGTTTGTAGAAAAAGGCATTTTGATGAGGTTTCCAATGGTAATAGGGAACAACAATCAGCTGAAGAATCATTTAGAACTGATTATTTTCTTGTTATAGTGGATATTGCTCTTGGTGAATTGAAGAGTAGGTTTAAACAATTGCATTGTTTTGAATCTATTTTTGGGTTCTTATTTGATGCTGCAAAGTTGATATCGTTTGATGATAATGAATTGAAAAGTTTTTGTGTGAATCTTGAAAATGCTTTAAAACATGGTGATGTTTCTGATGTTGATGCAAGAGACTTATTTTCAGAATTACAGGTGTTGCAAGTGATGTTACCAAAAGAAGCATATGAAATAGATAAACCATGGACATCCATTAAAATTCTTGAGTTTGTAAAGAGTGTGGATATGTTTCCTAATGTAATGGTTGCTTATAGGGTATTATTGACTATACTTGTGACTGTGGCATTTGCTGAAAGAAGTTTTTCTAAATTAAAATTATTGAAATCTTACTTGCGGACCACCATGACTCAAGATAGGCTAAATGGATTAGCGATATCATGCATTGAAAAGGATATGTTAGAAAACATTAAATATGATAGTATAATTGATGATTTTGCATCTAAAAGTGCAACAAGAAGACATTTTAAATGATGTGTTGTGGTTCAGATTTCATTGCTATTTTTATTTTGTAGGTACATGTGATGATTATTTGCTTCGATTAATTGTGGAGGATGAAAAGAAGATTGATCAAATCAAGAAATGCTTACGTAGATTCAGGAGGAAGCATGTAGACTCAAATATGTAGTTTTCGTTTTTAATGCAATGTTTACAATCCGGGGTACTCTTTTTCCTTCGTTTGGGGTTTTGTCCCATTGGGTTTTCCCCAAACAAGGTTTTAATGAGGCCCCAAAGTGTTCTTCCTTATCTTTTGTAAATTCTTATAATTTTAATAAAATTAATTAGTTGATAATTTTTTTTTTGGTTTAATTTGTATAAAGGGGCACACTTCAGAAAATTTGCCTTGGGCCTTAGAAAACCCAGGACCGGCTCTGTTGGTAGGTGTATGTCTTTCTCACCTATCTGAAGGTCCAAAATATTGATGACACACACATCACCAACTTCCAAAATATTGTCTTTCTCAAATTGGTGGTTCGATTGTGATGAGGAACATAGCTCCCACTAGTAAGATTTCATATCTCTTGGGATCTCATTTGCATTTCTCTAACGATTTCATTTAGTAAATAAGCCTAAAAATTATATCGCATACGACAATTTTCTATATAAACCGTCGTGTTTTTACTCTATATTTTTCATTTTGTTGATCTACCATCGTAGGCTACCAAAACCCAAAAAATAAATCTTAAAAAGCAATACAAATTTCAGACGACAATTAAACCGACAGTCGTATAAAGGAAATAGAAATGAAGATATTTAGAAATTAACAACGTGGATTCCTAAAACGCTCATTTCGAAAAAACCAACGTGTTTTTTTTGGGTCAATTAAACCGACGTGGTTAGGTACAAATAACCCGATGCTATATTCTACAATAACGGTCATGGTAAATGTAACGAAGTGGTAAATTACATTTACCCCGACCGTTTATTTATACAGACCGTCATAGTGTACTAACTTAATACGTCTTGAAATAGTAAAGGAGCGATGTGAATATTTTTACATTTAGACGTCGTTATCTATGCTACTAGTGCCGTGGTTCGCTATAACTCTATACGACAGTAATGTTATAAATACCGTCGTAGTACATGAGGACGTCATACATTGAGAAATTTATTTTTACTGTCATGGTATATGAAATTAATACGACGTTGATTACGAAACTACCAAAGTGGATTCCTGTAAAATTATACAATGCTGATTAGAAGAGTTTGTTGTGGTTAACTATCAGTTAATAAGGCGGCGGTTTAGGTAAAACGTCGTCTTTAATTTCTATGTCGGTAACTTCATACCTACTGTCGTTGTTTTTTGGGGTTAAGAGTTTATGTCTGGAGAAAACATGTTTAATAAGATGACACTTTGTAAGTTTCAGGCATCGTGTTTTAAAAATACCCCAATGGATCTCGATTTTTGAGGTGTTAAAGTTACTTAAACACGGCGGTTTTCTATTACCGTCATCTTTCTATTACGACGGTATTTATTTATTATGTCGTTGTTTTACTGTCGTCGTTTTCCATTTTTGTAGTAGTGATTGCATTCATAATTCATGCATAATGACCGTCAGCCACAAAGGCCAATACAAAGTACAAAGAACCAAATAGGGAAGAGTCCCCCTACAACACAATAATCACAAGGGGTTAATAAAAAATGGAAGAGCCCACCGACAACACCAAGCGCACAAGGTGTACCCCCACTCATACACAGAGCCACATTAATTGGAGCACAAAATCCACAAGCCAAGACAAATCAGACAAAGGCCTCAAGGCACAAAACTACAACTACAACTACAACCTTTTAACTCTCACAAGTAAAACCTACAAGTAAAGACTCCAAACACGCAAAAAAACTCAAAAAGAGTTGATATACTTATTACAACTCAAAAAACTGCAACACACAACAAGAAAATAAAAGCTGATATGACATCACGTCGTCCCTAAGACAAACAAACAACCAAAAAACTCAATCAAGGCCGCCAAGCACCAAAGTTGAACCCAAAAAAGGATAAAAGGCTCCATGAGGGGAAGGGTGGGGAGGAGGGCCAAGGAAAAGCTTGAGGGGATGGCGAGGGGTGGAAGGGAGGGGGGGAGGGAGAGGGAGGGAAAGGGGCAGAGAGGAAATTATATTGGAGGGGAGGAGGGGAGGAGGGGAAGAAAGGAGAAGAGTGGAGAGATGGAGGCCACCGACCCTTAATGGGGACAACGACTGAAACTTTTCTCAGCTTAGGTTTTTGTTCACCCGTTTTGATTTGTTTCCGGTAATGGTAGGGTAAAGTTCCCCATTAATTCAAAGACTATGGTTGGTCGATAAATTAACTTTCTTTAGTGTGCGAGCGTGCCACCGTTAGCAACTTTTCAATTCTAACGGACTTGAAAATAAGAATAACTTGCGCCCCAAGCTATTGACTTTGAACAAACGATTGTGAATTTGGGTGAGGAATATCTCCCAAGTAAGTTCTTTTCTATGCCTTAGACTGGTAAGGACTTTATAATTTTCCTCAATATAAAACCGGTAGTTCTGGCCAGAATAACTGATAACAGATTGAACTAATTTCAGGCAGAACTCCCCTTTACAAGACTCACAAAGGGAAAACTGACTACAAAAAGAAAAGAAGAAGGCTGCGCTTCCATTTCTGTCCGGGTAGTTGCCTCTGTTTTGGACTGGACTGGGTGTGTCTGTGCTGGACTGGACTCTAAACAGCTTCAACTGTTAGGCTTTCGCTGCAAATCGATACCAAAGCTTGAGTTTGGCAGAGCTTTAATCTATTTCAAGCCCTGGATGGCTTTTGGATGGGCAGAACTGGGACTTCTCCAGTCTGAAAGGGGCAGAAGTGGCTGGACTTGAGCTGGAGGTGTACTGTAGTACCTGTGCTGCTTAGTCAGGGCTTTCCATAAATTCGTTGAGGTTTTCGTATTTGAGAAAACTCAACCTCTGCTTGTCTTGGCTTTTGCTGAACCAAATTTGTAACGAGAGAAATCTCGTTATTGTTGACTTGTGAACTGGGATTCAAATCAGAAGCAGGGATCTAACTGCCTTTGCTGGGAGAAAATAGGATTATTCTACAAGCTTGTTGAAAAGCTTTTGAAATTGAAGTACTTCAGACTCTGAGTCTGTTGGAACTTGTTTGGGATATTTGTGATCAAGTGATCATTTGAGTGTTTGTCTTTTGACTGAGTTTTTGGTTGTGTTGATTGATTGTCTGTCTTTTGCTCTGTTCACCCTCTCTTGTATATATAAGAAATGTATTTTGAGTGTGGGCGGCAAGCAATCAAAAGATCTTTTAATTTTTAATTGAAACAAACAGGGGTTCCATCCATTTTCTGGCAAGTAAACACTCATCGATCAGTTCCTGAGGTGACTTTCTTCTGTATTTTTGATGGGGTGCCATGCCTGTTCTTCCATTTCACCTGCTTCTGCAAGAGTCTGGAGTTTTGAGATAGCTAGTTTCTCAGCTTTTGAACAGCTCCCTGTTTCCCGCTTATCTCCTTTTTATAAAAGCAAAGTCTGCTTATCCTTGAAAATGGTGTTCCTCCAAAAATATCAGATTATCTTTAGATAAACTAAGCGGAATTTGATCTCCTGGCAGCAAAGCTACTCCAGAGGTGTTCTTTTTTATGCCTGCTCCTGTTCCATTTTCAATTTCAGCCGAGATTATTGACTTTTCCAAGTCAGTGATCACATGGGTCTGTTTCTTTTATGATTTTTTTTTTAATCAAAACTGTCAAGCCCATTTCTTCTTTTGGTTCGAACATGTTTTTGGCTTCCTTTGCGGCCCAAGTTTCCTAACGTTTTTTGGCTGGGCGTGTTGATGGGCTGAGAGCGTCAAAACAGGTGGCCTGCGAAATGATGTGGGCTTCTTGCTTTTGGTTTTGGCGTGCCAAATTTGGGCCCAAACAGTTCTCTCTTAGTTCTTGCTAGTGGATTACTTCCTAACTTGCTATAGTATGTGATAGCTGATAACTTGGTCAACTATTCCTAATCGTTGGATGATTTAAAAACAAATCGAGTGGTGAAACTACCAAACACATCATAATACATTTACTTACAAGTGATGGGAATAAGAAGAAAAAGAATGATTTTCATTCTCGATTTTTCCTACGTTTAGTTACACATAAGGAATCATTTAATACGAATGTCCACAAATCATGAATCGGATAAACTAGGTTGTTCTTGTTGATATGATTCTCATCCTTTATTTATCACATTCATTTTCATTTTATTACCATCACTTATAAGTAAACATGCCATGATTAGGTTGAATGAATTGAAAATTACATAGAATTCTAAAATGATAGAAGTTAGATTTCCATCATTTCAATTTCTAGTAATTGAAGATTTCAGTGTTTGGATTTATGTATGTCGAATTTTGTAAATGACACTATGGAAATTGTGAAATGACGCCTATTTTGGGGGAAATTAAACTTGGGAATTTGATGTCTAAATTTCCACGATTACGCCAGTCTTTTAATAAATTCCGCATTTAAGTTGCCAAACAAGGGAATTGTTAATTTCTCCTCTTAGGCCCCGTTCGTTTACGTTTTAGAGGCTTATTTTCATTTTCAAAAAACAAAAACAAAGCAAAAACGTGTTCGGTAGGCAAAAACAGAAAACATTGAAAATGTTTTCATAAAATGAAACCAACTTCACGTTTACTTCTACAAAACAAAAAAAAGTTGTTTTTGTTCTCCCAGAAAACAAACGCTCAAAACACTCTCTCGCTCAATCTTCTCTCCCAATCAGACCAAAAACCAAAATTCTTCTCTCCTCACTCACCCTTCTCTTCTCTCCCCCTTTCTTGACCACTCTTCTCTCTGGCTTGGCTCACTCCTCTCTACCAACAGGAACAACACCCATCTTCTCTGACCCAAAATAACACAAATCTGCAAACTAAGAAAAAAAATACAGGGGAAGAAAGAAAAGAAAAGAAAAATAGAGACAAGAAGAAGAACCACCATATACCCAGCTCAACCACCATCATCACCCAATCAAACCACCACAACCATTAATTAGTGGAACCTAGAGAGAGAGAGAGAGACAGAGAGAGAGAGAGACAGAGAGATGGGTGGGTGTATGAGATTCATGCCATGGAAGGAAGGAGGAGTGGGTGCGGCCTGGGAAGGAAAGGAAGTGGAAAAGAGGAAGAAAATGAGAAAAAAGAAATGGCCTTGGGAAGGAAAGGAAGAAGAAATGAGGAAGAAAGAAGAAAAGATGAAGAAAAAGAGAAACAGTCGTGCGAAGGAAAAGAAGAAGAAAAGAGGAGGAAAGAGAGAAAAGGAGAAAAAGAAGAAAAAAAGAAAAGAAAAAAGAAAGGAGATAAAATAGTTTTTTAGCTTTAATTTTTTTCATTGTTTATAATAATTTTAGCCTCTAAAAATATCATAATTATAAAAAATACACCTGAAAAACAATTGTACTACCAGACACGTTTTCATTGTTTTTGTTTTCTGAAGATGTTTTCTAATTAATCTACCAGACGCATTTTCATTTCCTGAAAATGCAAATTTGTTTTCTTGTTTTCATTCTCTGAAAATATTCTCTAAAAACACTCTCCGAAAACGTTACCAGACGGGCCCTTAAATTCCCAATTTTTAGCTAAATTCCGAGTTATTTTCCATTATCTAGACGGAGTGTAAAAGAGAAAATGTTGGGGAAGGGGAGGAAAGCGAAAGCCTTGTGGAGTTGTTTGGAGAAAAGCAAAACAATAGTTGAGATGGGCAGCACACACAAATTAGTATGTGAAACAAAGACCTTAGAGAATCTCCAAAGGTTGACTAAAAAGAGCAGAAAAGTCCGAAGATTTGAAAAGTATAAAGGCCCAAAGGGCGCTCAAAGCCAAGAGGAGACTTTCAAGAGAGAGAGAAAGAGAGAGATCCACTTCTGCATTTCCAGACTTCCAGGATTGAAGTGAAGGAGTGAAGTTTTTCAAGCATCCAATCCATGGCGTCCAGCTCCAGTCCTCAACGCCTCTTCCATCTGTTATCTCTCATCCTTCTTCTCTTCGCCTTTTGTTCCATCTCAGAATCAAGCCAGGTACTCCTCGATTCACTCTCCACTTTCTGTTTGGTTCCCGAGAAAAACAAAATAAAAAACAAAAAGCCTTACAGTCTTTTGATTATTTTGTTATTTCAACGTATGTCAGTTTTGCGATGCTGGAATTGGATATGGCGAGTCGTGTGGCGTTTCTTCGTCTTCGTCGACCAAGTTGTTGATCAAAGGCGGAACTGTAGTGAATGCTCATGAGATGGAGGTCGCTGATGTTTATGTGGAGGATGGAATCATTGTTGCTGTTAGGCCTAATATTAAGGTGCAATATTTCAATCTCTGTTTTCTTTATTCTGTATTTTTGTCAAAATTGGATGAATTTCATTGGTATGTTGTAGTTGAGCTTGCTGGTCATTGATTTTCTAAATCTTTAACCACTATTTTCTTTTTCCAAATATTTTTGTTTCTGCAAATGGGGCGGAGGTTCTAGTTTTAGTTACTAGAAGTGGCTCATAACTTCTTAAGTAACAAGCTGATATTGGAGGTCTGGTTATAACTTGTAGATAGGATATTGAGATTGGTAGGTTTGATGTATATGCTTGATACTTTGGGGGCTTTAGGGGCAGTGAAGGATGTGGGTTTTGCATTTTCTGTAGTTTTCCAATCCGTGCGGACCTGTTTCCTACTAGTTTCTTTATTAGTTCTGGACTACTGGAGCAATGCAATCCTCTGTCCCCATTTCTTTTCCAACTGATAATGCAATTCATAAACGTGATTATAGGATGAGTTTTTAGAATAAATTCATCTCAATCAGTTTTATGGCGTGGGATTTAGGCACAGTGGATATGGTTATCTCTTTTCTTCCTTTCAGTCTCTTGTTATTTTTGGAGAAATTTGAGAGAGGTTTTGTCATGGAAGGTAGTTGAAAAGATTATTTAAATTTTGGTGCAAGGTTAGTTCCTCCCTATGTTCTAAGTTCTTTGTTGATGTGCTTTAATATTGGATTGCCAATTGATGTTGTGTTAAAGAGAATATAGAAGTGTATATAAGGGGCAAGGCAGCTCTTATTAAGAGTTTGATCCTGAGGTTTTCCAATCAAATCCATGCAAAAGGAGTGCCTAAGACGTGATTGAGATTTTCTTGTGGATGAAATGTATGCGGTGTTGATTTTGGCATTAGTGAGGATGCTTTGGCAAAAGGATATTTTCAAAAGATTCATTTCATGATGAGGATGAGGCTGCAGACGTGGTTAGTTATATGGTCTGGTCTATTGTAAAACCTCACTGGTTCCAAAGCTTGCATATTAGTCCTGATGCTTGTGGCGGAGTATCCTGTCTACTAAAGATTTTGAAAAAGTTGTTTTCTTAGAAGAAATTGCCTTTTTCTTTTATGTAAAATAATCATGGATATTTTTGATCTCTTGCATAAACTTAAGATGGTGGTCTAGGAAGCATGGATGTCTATGACCAGGATATACCTATAGATAAATTTATTTTTATGTAGAATTGACAAGAACAAACTATAATTCTAGTCAGACCTATATATTAATTAAGTTTAAGTTGACTTTTAACTATTGTATATATATAATGAGATTTTTTTATATAAAGCCAATGTCAAAATATATGTATAATAGACAACTTTTATGACCAATCTTTGGTTTGCACAAATCATTCTCCTGTAAATTAGTGTTTGAGAGAACATTAAAACTGATGATTTTCAAACTATTTTCAGTTACAATATCATAAAATTAGAGAAAAGAATACAATACTTCTTCCAAAATCTCATAAATCATGAAATTATTAGTACAACCCCACTAACTCTAGAATTTGGAGAAAAACTTTGGTTGCCGAAGATCAATCTAATATGAATTTGAATGAAATAGTAATTGCACTTGCAATATCACAGAAAATGAAGTGCTCTGTATCCGATTTTGGGGGTATATATTTATTGAAATGAACGTGTAATGGTCTTGATCTATATTACTCAGAGCGATGTAGAGAATGTTATCTATCTAAATCACTTTTCATTTGGGCTGAGTTCTTTATCTCCGATTTACTCTTTATATTATCTTTTATTTCTTTATGCTCTACTTGATTTGATGTCATATTACCCTGTCTTTTAAAAAAAAATGCCATTGGCAGGTTGGTGATGATGTCACTGTGCTTGATGCCACTGGAAAGTTTGTCATGCCAGGTTAGTTTCATACTACACCTATGTGATAGATCACTACAGCTTTTAACTATTCGGAGTCGGGGGAGTCTATAATAAGGGACACAATGTGCAAGTCAGGAATAAAAGTTTTATGTTTAAAGCTCCCAATACTGTTTTCTTCACAGGCTTCACCTTTTGGGGTCTATCATGTTGTTTCAAGCTTTTCTTGTTATGTATACTGGTATTTGGATTATTTCTTCATTATTAAATATCCCCTAATAGTAAAATATGACTGTCATTCTTTAGGGGCCAATCTGTGTTCACTAAACTTTAATTTGTTTAACATTAACAGGAGGCATTGATCCTCATACCCACCTAGACATGGAGTTCATGGGTTCAGGAACAATTGATGATTTCTTCAGTGGTCAGGCTGCAGCGTTAGCTGGTGGAACAACAATGCACATAGACTTTGTTATACCAGTTAATGGAAGTTTATTGTCAGGATTAGAAGCTTATGAAAAAAAGTCTAAGAAGTCCTGCATGGATTACGGTTTCCATATGGCAATTACAAAATGGGATGAAGTTGTTTCAAAAGAAATGGAAATAATGGTCAATGAGAAAGGTTAGTCATATGTATTTCCAGGTTTTATTGAGTGAGCTTAATTGTTGGCCATGCTAAGCTTTATGAAATTTATTTGTATTTACAATTTGTGAACATAATTCAGGTATAAACTCTTTCAAGTTTTTCATGGCATACAAGGGGTCTTTTATGATCAATGATGAGCTTCTGCTACAAGCATTCAAAAAGTGCAAGTCTCTTGGTGCGTTAGCTATGGTTCACGCAGAAAATGGAGATGCTGTATATGAAGGACAGAGAAGAATGATAGAACTTGGTATTACTGGTCCAGAGGGACATGCTCTTTCAAGGCCCCCAGTGGTAATTATAGAAATAGATTCATGGTGCACATAACTTGGATAAGATGAAAGCATGGTTTTTTTTTTTCCTATTGTGCAAACATAACTTGATATTAATTAGTAATTATTAAATGTGCATCTTAACATAATAGTTGTTAATCTTACAATTCAATAGTACTTTATATTCCATATCTACCTGGTATGAATATTTTATTTTTATTTATCAGTCCCTATTTTTATGGGTAAACTTTCTTGTGCAATCATGACATAGATATGGTAGCAATCCTAATTCTGGGTGAGGCTCTTGTTTCTTTCTTTGAAACTAAGAAGATGTTCTCGTTCTTACTGTCTTGGAAAGACTAGTTAAAAACTTTCTTAGAGATTGAGGAAAGATGCCCATCCAGTTATGCTGTTTTCATGTTATCAGGTTGAACTTTCGTAAAAGAGTTTGGTTTTGTGGCCCTCACTGTTTTAGAAAGACTACAACAAGTAGGATACATGCTTCTAATCTGATCCCCTTTCCAGCTGAATGCAAAGTAATGATTGTCTAAAATTTGGTCCTTTAGTAATGAATATGCAATTATTTAGGCAGATATCTTTTTATGCTGATGTCATATTAATGGAAATTCATTTGTTATATTTGTTCTGTGGTTCTTTAAATTATCTAATAGTTATTTGCAAGTATGTTAATGAGCATATGATCAATGTCTGATTCAACTTAAATAACACTGCAGCTGGAAGGAGAAGCAACTGCTCGAGCAATTAAACTCGCAGGTTTTGTGAACACTCCCCTCTATGTAGTTCACGTGATGAGCATTGATGCTATGGAAGAAATTTCTAAAGCTCGCAAATCAGGTTCTTTGAGTTTTACATTTCTTGCTCTGCTGGTAAATTTATTGGTCAGCAGGACAATGTTTTTTTCTTTTTTCGATTGGGGATTATCTTGTTATTGATAACTAGAATTTCTACTATTTCATTGGTTTGTTTATTTAGTTACAATTTTTGTAAATAAGCAATAAACCCTCCTTTTTTCTCAGAACTTTACATTGATTGCCTAAGTAAATAGCTTCGGCAGTTGGTCTTGGTATACAACAAATTCATTCTCTAACATTACTGTGTCATGTCGGAATCATGTTCAACCACCCTTTCCCAAAGTTCCATTGTGTGCTGTGGACTGACTCTATATCACCTGTATTTTGTATCCTAATTCAATGACAAACAGGTACCAATTTCCAAAAATTTTGATTTGTTGAAGTGGCGTCACAAAGAATATGCTGCAAGAGTTTATGATACCCAGCCAGAGTGCATTTTAGCAACTGCAAAGAATTTCTTATCTAATTGTCAATTCTGATATGTGCCGATTCATGGTAGCATAGAGACCGAAAAGCTCAAATGAAGGCTAATAGAAAGAACACAATGAACAAACTGTAAAACAAACTTATAGACAGACTTCCACAAATATGTGTATTAATAAAGATAGATGAAGCTGACTAAGATGGCATATAAACTCTAGACATTTTTTCAGACACAGTATCCTGTTTCTTTTTAACCTATCATTTCGGGAAGGGAAAAAAAATGACTCTCTTAAACTGCAGGGCTGAAGGTTATTGGAGAACCAGTTGTTTCTGGGTTAGTGCTGAATGATTCTTGGCTTTGGGATCCTGACTTTATCACTGCCGCTAAGTAGGAGGCTGCACTTTTTGTTATAGTCTTCTTTATTGAATTTTTTCAATGTTCTGTCAGTCAAATAGAGCCATGTTAAGCATAGCCGTCTTCTGAAAATTCAGGTATGTCATGAGTCCCCCTATAAGGGCTGCAGGACATGGCAAAGCCCTTCAAGCTGCTCTTTCAATGGGAACTCTGCAGGTGTCTCTCTTATTCAACCTTATTTAAGAATTATGTAAGAATTATCTGATTTGGTCCATATTGCTTCTTGGTACTGCAATGATTTATTTCATAGCTTTGAAAGGATGGGGAGAACTAGTAAGGAGTTATTGTAAATGACGAGACAAGTTTATGGTTGTCCATTGACATTGTATTCAGAACCAGACTTTGATCAAACATGACGGGACATATACTATTCAGCTGCCTAAACTTTTGTTTTTCATAGCTTTGAAAGGATGGGGACAACTACTAAGGAGTTATTGTAAATGGAGACAAGCTTATGGTTGTCCCTTGACATTGTATTCAGAACCAGATTTTGGTCAAACATGACGGGATATATACTATTCAGCTGCCTAAACTTTTGTTTTTTGTGTGTGTGGATAATTTAGCTACCTGAACTTAATGGTGAACATATTTGTTTTAAGAAACTATAGATTGACCTAGATTTTGAAATGTGCAGCTTGTAGGAACCGATCATTGTACCTTCAACTCAACACAGAAAGCTCTTGGAATTGATGATTTCCAGAAAATTCCAAATGGTGTCAATGGTAGTCTCAGAAATGGTCTTTGATATTGTTCAACTAAGATATATGCTCTGTTTTCTATGCCAATTTCAGTTTCTAATACTAACACGGCAACTGGAAATTAGGTATTGAGGAGAGGATGCATCTTGTATGGGATACAATGGTGGTAAGCTGCCAAAAAATTCCTGCTCATCCCCTAAATAAGCAGCTTAAATTACAATCAGTGTTTTGGATAATCTTTTATTATTTTTAATTTCTGTGCATACTTTCAGGAATCTGGTCAAATTTCTGTTACTGACTATGTCCGGGTGACAAGTACTGAATGGTATTCTTGCAGTGAATTGTGTTTACTATAAATTCCCATTATGCTGCCTAAAGTATGTTAAAATGATTTTAATGTCCACAAAATTTTCAGTGCTAGGATTTTCAATATATATCCGAGGAAGGGAGCAATTCGTGCTGGTTCTGATGCAGATATAATTATACTCAATCCGAACTCAAGCTTTGAAATAAGTGCAAAGTCCCACCACTCTAGATCTGATACCAATGTCTACGAGGGATGGAGAGGGAAGGTAATATTTGTCACACAAAGGATTTTATTTTTCCATAAGATAGTATGTTATTACTTTATAATTAGGAAGCCACTGCTCCCTCTTTGGGGGGACCTTGGTGGCTATGATCTACTGACATGGATATGTGTGTTAAGTGTTGACTTGGATATGTGGTATCTGATCTGAGAAAAAAACAAAAATGAGATGAGGTGTCTGAAATGACATATATTATATGCATGTGTATTATATGCATTCCCAGATAATGGATACTATTAAATGTAATTTGAAACAAATTGTTTGATGTCAAACCCATATGTGATACAACGAATTTGATATTGAACTGATTCTGTATCTAGCAGCCTAAATGGCCTTTAAAATTAGAATTGGTCGTTTTGGAATTAGTTTTATCTGGAATTGTGGATTTTAATTTAATACTTCCTTTTAGTAGCCAAAAAACTATTTTTTAACATAAGTTCTCCTTCATTAAAAAGATTCATGTAGGTAGATTAGAAAAGAGCATTATTAAAATTTTGAAGTCCCATAAAGGAATAATGTTGGGTCAAAATAAGTAAAACAATTGCTGTAGGAGTTTGACATCTCATATAAAATTCCTGCAATCATGACAATTGACTAGACTAAGTAACACTAAAGTGCAATTATAGCTTTCAAAATCTACATAGTAATCATAATATATTGGAGAACATGATTTATTGAAGAAAATTATCTATTTAGATAATAGTTAATATGTCAAAGTTCAAATCCCTCTTTTATTTATTTATTATTTATGTTTGAATAATGAAATGTATATGTGGATTTTATTAACATATCGAATTAATATTTTTTTTCTTTCTAAAGTTAAATTAAACAATTTACACTAAAAGCTCCGATCCAATTCACTCCTTTCAGATTTACATTACACCTAAGCTGCTTGACTTAGTAGTTAGTATAGTTAGGCTGTTCTTAGCCAAAATTTGGACAGCCTCATATTCATCAAAATAAGAAGAGAACAAAATGTTAATTTCAAGAATTGGCTGGTTAACTTATGCAAAGCAGCACGTGTTTATTCTGTTTCTATTTCTAATTTTCAGTCGATATGAGGCATATAAGAATTATCGGTGGCATTAATGCACTTTTATTTTACATTTTAATGCATTATATGATTGGACATGACCATGACATCCTACTTTTGTTTTTGTCTCTATTTTATTCTATCACTGCAAATAACAACCACTTCAAAAAGATATTGAATATTAAGAACGTTGGTCTTCTCAAGTGCAGCGTTTTGATGTAGCTGGAATAGACACTTCCTAAGGTTTTTCCAATTCGACTAGAATCTTGCTATTTTCTTTTTACAAAATTCTATGTTTCCTTTAGCCTAAGGATTTTTCGCTTATTTATGCCCCTTTTTCTCAAAAAAGGATGTTTAGCATATTTAAATGGTGTTCTGAAGATATCTAGATGGAGAGCAATCGAAGAATTTTTCAGGGTCATTCAGGAGTAAGGGTTGAGGAATTATGGGATAGAATTAAATTTTGGGCATCTCTTTGGGCTTCAGTTTCGGGGCAGTTTAAGGATTATCACTACTCTATCATCATGAGAGACATGATGGCAGTTTTAAGATGATTTTACTTAAGATTTGTTTTTTGTGTTTTTTAATTACAGAATTTCTTTCAGTCTTAGTAGGTCAGACACTCTATATTATAGGTTTTGTTGTTTGATCGAGGTTTTTTCCTCTTGATTATCAATACAATGTTTCTATTAAAAAAAAAAAAAAAATGGTGTTCTGAAGATAGATTTGGTTGCTCTATAGAATTTGGTTCTTTTCTGCTACCATTATTCTTGGTATTTTATTGGTGAATCAACAAGGTTAGTACCATAGTTTTGGACTCACTTTATTCCTTGAGGAAGTCCAAAAGGGGAGAGCCCATTATCTTCCATATATAATGGCCATCCTCACCCTCTCATCGGAACTCTCTTCGATTCACTCTCTCAAAAGGCTCTCATGCCTCAATGTAAATATAACACTCATTACATAGTGAAAACCAACGTGGATGTAGCACGAATTCGGTGAGCCATGATAAATCTCGTGTGTTCTTGGTGTGATTATATGATTCATGGTTTTTAAGTTCTATGCACAGTATTTTCATGGGAAAATTAACAGGTTCCAAGGAAGATTGTGGATTGTTTTATCTTTTTTATTGTAGTTATATGCTTCCCTGTATCATCCTTCTAATTCTTTGCCCCCGTGTATGGTATTTTCCCCTCAAACTTCTCTCCAGTTTGTACATACACAACAAAATATACTTGCATTCATAAAGTTTCATTCTTATACGTGTGTGTGTGGATTGAGCTTGTACAAAGCCTGTGTAATACTGTGCATGCATTCATGTGGCATTTTTATGGCATGCCAGACATTAAAAGTTCATATTACATTTTTTATGGGAAAGGTTGAAGTGACAATGTTCTATTTTCACAGGGAAAGGTTGAAGTGACCATTTCTGGTGGAAGGGTTGTTTGGTTAAATGATGAGTTGAAGGTTTTTCCTGGTTCTGCCAAGAACGTAGAAATGCGACCTTTCAGTTATCTTTTCAATGGAATTGACAAGGCAGATGCAAAGCATCTATCTTCTCTTAAAGCCCCTGTAAAGCGTTTTAGAGCCACCACTTAAAAAGCTCAGGTACTTCTGTCTTTTTCGACTATTATAATTTAAACTTGAGGTGTAAATGGACATGATGCTCCTGTATATATGGCAAATGGTTTGAATAATAAGATCAAGGTTTCTATTTTTGTTGTACCATGTATGTGAATTCACTTTAAAGTCAATAAATAATATTCTTGTTGCAGTTTGCAGTTGGCAATTTATTTGAATGGATATGTTTATATTAACCAACTTCACTTGTGTCGTAACTTACTTTGTTAATGATATAGGCTGTTTGATGATGTGTTACATTTGTTAAATGTAAGTGTTGGATTGTCTTAATTGAAAGCTCATTGTGTTGGCTTCATTTGAGGCTGGTTCTTTGTAGAGCATAATACTAGGAGAAGTGATTTTTTGGTTATCTTCTGACTTTTATTTCCAACTTGATTTCATGGCATTGTGCTACTAAGACCCAATGCAGCTGCCCATCACGCCACCTTTCTCAGTCTCTCTTTTCAGCCATCACTTGCCACCACCGTTCTCTCTCCCTCTGATTCGACACTGGTTTCCATTTTCTTTACAGTGCTTCTTCCTAAAATCACTGGTTCTTAGAGAAGCACGAAATCTAAGCTCACATTTCTTAGCATTGTTTCATAATATGGAGTTTAACCAACAGCCCCATCATTAGCCTACTGCATCTTTCCCATTTTTTTGATCCATCAAGCGTTTGCATCTTTAGCTATCATCGGTATTCTTTCATGTCCAAAAGGAAAAGGGATGTCTGGGAGCTGTTTCCTGGATCCGAAAGAGAGTACTTGGGTTCTTCCAATTACTAAACAGTATATCATGACTGAATCTAACTGGGGTTTGTGGTGGTGGAGGAATTGGATTGGAAAAAAGAGGGCCCTGAGCTCTTTTGTTGACATGGGTTGTCTAGTTGGGCCTTAATTATATTTGGGCACAGCCGTTACCATGGAAGTTGAAGCCCTAAAAGAACAAACTTCCAAGGACCATAGAGAAGACCTCCTCTGAAGGACCTCAAATCTTCACAATGAGGAATATAAGTGGAAGCAGCCTTAAAAGTTTATCAGAGCTGTAGCAAAGAGAGTTCGAATATCCGATCCTGAATTTGAAATACATTAGATGATGATGAGCGTACTTTGGATTTTGTTGGGCCTCGCCAAGTTCAATTGATAGTTGCTACTGGAGTCTTTAACGTTATTTAAGTTAGGGGTATTTCTTGCGAAAAAAAGAAGATGAAGTTTTCTTGGTAAACATTGTCTGCCTGCAAAGAAACTGAAGTATATTTCTGTTCTTGTTATTGTTTATTCTTTGAATCCGTAACGTATGATTGAGAAAGACTTATTTTCCATGACTGCTTGAACCATGTTACACTGCTGCCACCACATTCGTGTTTGCAGCTGTTATTTGGCCTTTGATATCAATTTTCTTATTTATTTTTTATGAGGCCTTGAATCAAATCATGTCTAACGGTGGTGAGAGGTCTTGAAGGAGATGGGAGGAAGAGAGTCAGACAAGAGTGTAAGAGTCAGTTACAAACACTTAAGTAGAGATTTTAGAATTGAACAAAAGGTTATAATACTTGAGATAGATGAAATATCGTACGCGGCAGCAATGAAGATTACAGAGAGTTTGCTTCTGGGAATCCTTGTGCGCTTCAGTTTCTTTAGATTTTTGAGGACTGGTCCTTTTGGGAGACCGTTGCTAATTAGTTTTGTTTCCGTTGGCTTCGGTTTGTTGATTGTTTAGTTGGCTGAAGTCTTGGGTACATCTTGTCCCCTGTGCTGCACATTCTAATGTACCTTTTGTTTTTTTTATTGAAAACAAAAAGTTATGGGCATTTCACAACTTTTTTTAACTAGGGTTTCTCTTAAGTTACATTGTTGTAATTGTTCAGCAAAGATTTTGGACAATTGAATAAAGATGCAGCAGTTTTGCTTCTGTCTAGGTTTGTGTGATGCAACCTAATCTTAGGTGTGTTACAAGGCCTCTAGGAGTGATTCCTAGAATCCTATTGCTGTGATGCTGCTAGTGGTTTATATCCTGTTTTTACAATTTTCGCTTCTTGTTTCATAAAATCCATATGGATCTCACTTACCACAGTCTTACAGCAATGAGAATACCTAATTTAAACAAAGAGGAGCCTTTCTACATTCTATTCCTCTTTGCTCTTTATTAGTTTTGGGATCAAAGCCTGGTTGAGGTCATGTTTACATAATGAGGAAGGAGTTTTAAGGGAAGATTCTGTAAATGAACGAGATGAGATGATGTTCCACATATTGAGCAACTTAGGCACTGAACTCTCGAATTGACAATATGGATACTGAAAGAATTCAGCAGGCCAAGAACAAATAAGCGGCCAAAGTTCAGGAATTCAAGGTTTGAAGGTTAAAGCTCGAAGTTGAAGTCAAAGCTACATTGAGGTTTCTAAGTCATTACTTCTCCTTAGGAAAGGTAAGTAAGACTTAGAGGCTCTTTCATATTCAGTAGTTATTTAGATGCATTATGCATGTCTACATGTTCATTCTTAAATTAATGCATATTCATTCTTAAATTAATGCATATTTCTAAATGTACATTGGATTGGATTTTAAGTTTGGGATTTATAGTACAAAACCTGTTTTTCCAAGTCTTTCCCATTGTACGTGCACGGAAAAAGGGTTTGTGCATCCATAGCTTTTTGAGTGATTTTTCTTCAAAGAACTTCTAGGTTTTTTTGCATACATCTTTGAGTCGTTCATGGTTCATATCATTCAAATTCAATAGATTGTTCCATTTGAAATCTACTGAAGCTGTCACATCCGTCATCCTTCTACACTCAAGGTTGTGACATGTGCCTTCTCAATAAGACAAGTCTAGGTGAGTTCATGCTTCAAGGCGATTGAAAAACTCAGAGTTCTGTGCTGGTTTTGGAAGAGATGATAGTTCATGAAGTTTGCGTGGTTGTAGTAGAAAAGGAGCGTAGGGTTTGGCTGCCTCCTTGAATCTAGTGAGATAAGTAGAAATAGTCTCTTATATATTGCTTTCTAACCAGTGTATTGATTCTTATTGGTCCGGGTCTCGTGGTTTTTTCCTGGGAAGATTTTACACATACAAATCTTGTGTGCAATTTAGGGCTAGTTTGGAATTGCTGTCTTTTTTTTTATTTAAAGTTGCTTTTGTTGTGCTTTGAAAATAATTAGCTGTAAAATAAAGCAGCTTCATGTTTGATAAATAATTCTTTTAAAGTGCTGTTAGTACAAAAAGTAGTATAAAAACCATTTGGTAAATTTTAATTTAAAACTGTTATAATTGTGAATAATGACTCAAATAGATATGATGTTGAAAGTGTAATGCGCTAATTATGTGGTGGTAGTGGAGGTGGTGAAAGAGATGGAAGTGAAGGTGGTGAAAGAGGTGGTGGTGAAGGTGGTGGTTGTGGTTGTGGTGGTGGTGATTGTGGTTGTGCTAGTGGTGGTGGTGGGGATGGAGGTTGTGGAGGTGGTGGTGGAGATGGTGTCATTTTTAAAAAAGAGTGAGTGTATTTTGAAAATTTTAAAAATTTATTATAAGCTTATCTCTGCTTCTTTTGAAAAGCAACCAAGAGCGTACTTTTAAAAGTTGCTATCAAAAGGCCATTGCTTTTAAAATAATCGAGATATTTTATTTTTACCAAACACCTTAAAACTGCTTAACTTTAAAGTGAAGTAGGTTTTTTGGCGAAAAATACAATCCCAAATAAGACCTTAATTTCATTTTTTTATTTGAATTTGGATTATACAACTTAGGTCCAAGTGGGTGGGTTCCTGCCCTTGGCCAACATGCCTGACTCACACTTGCACTATATATATATATATATATATATATATATATATTTATTTATTTATTTTTGTCAAACGATAGGTATCTTGCATTTAACATAAGGGTAAGTTTACATCAGTTGCTAATGTTGGAGAAAGCCAAAACGGTGGCCACCCATGCTAAACATAAGCGCCACCAACTTTTGCTGCCAAACCAGCAACATCATGAGCTTCCCTATTACAACATCGCGGTACATGAGAAAAAGAGACACTGCAGCCCAGCAAGATCCTGAAAGATGCCCTCCAGCATCGCATCTGGAATTGTTTGGGTGCAGAGCGTCAATCATGATTTGACTCCCTTAAAAGAAGCTTAGGAAATTATCCCGTCATTGTATGATATGATTTCTGTTCTTTCTTATCTATTTTACTTTGTTCACAATGAATAAGTACAAACAAACCCAACAGTATAGACTAAAATAGAATGTATATTGCTCACTCAAAGATTGATGAACGAGTCTTGTCTATAAGATTACATGTCGATAATAGATTACAAAGGACAGGAATGGATAAATTACTCCCGTTCTTAGGAAATCAAGGCCTAATACAGCAATTTATGTAGGTCAGAATCGTCTTTTTCCTCTGCATGAAAATAAATGTGAATACAATTAGAAAGAAAGCTAATATAGCAGAATTGTGCTTTCATCTTATTTTTCCTTTTGGTTTTGTTTTAAAAGAGCGGTTTCTGGAGAAGCACATACATAACATGTGCTTGTTCAGGAATCACTTTCTAGTGATTTTCCATGAAGCATTTTGATTTTGAATAAAATTTTTGATGTTTTTTAATTGAGGCACTTTTACAAAATGCGTTTATGAGCAGAAGTGGTTCCTACAGAGGAGTCCCAAACAGGTTCTTAACCTATGTTATTTAATTAGCAAAAAGATGACAATAACGTTGCAGAAGTAAGGATGGGAAAATTAGTGTCTTACCATAACAGAATCGTCTTGTTGATGATGACGATGTTGAGAATGAGCATCCAAGAATTCCTGTTCATTCCCAAGGCTGTTGCGCTTGAACTCAGTCAAGTCTGTCTTGTTTTGCTTCTTGTTAGCACGAGCTTGGGTGAACACCACGGTGTAGTTTGTAGGATCTGGGCCATTTTGATCCCATCCTCCGAATTGAGGAACAGACCTCCGAGCATTTTTCTGCAAAATGCAGAAAACCCAGTGTTCAATATACATCTCGGAACGCTTTGATGTCGAAAACTACATTTTGTTCACATTCGCACATTGCCATCCGAAAAACGACTGTTGTACATAGGCACGTATACCCGGAATAGTAATCCAGTACACAGATAAGAAGATATTATCATGCTGGAGATGACATCTTGAGCTTGTATTGGTTAACAATTAACAGACCAAATAAGCTGTGTTCTAAGGACACAACGTACATAATTTGAGGTTACAAGGAAAATATAATACAAACAGGATTGGAAGCACAAAGGAGCTTCTTTTTCATACTTTGTGGTTTCACTTACTCATATTTTTTTTTAAGTAGCCTTTCGTTTAATCCCAAGTACAAATGAGAGAAGGGTAACAAGCTTGAATTCATTTTACCATGAAACCCCAACCAGTAAAACACAGCTTTGTAAAAACGAATGAAGAAAAATGAAAAAGAACAAGATATAAGAACTACATCACAATAATGGAATACCAAGTGATGAGAAAATTACTTAGCCAAAACTCTTGAAAGGTTTTTTCACCTTTGAAAGATTTCTTAGCGAAAATATAAAACATCATTTTGGTTTTAATATTTGTCTCGAAACTTATAATTGCAAAATTTTAAACAAGTTTACATATTAATTTACCGGGTTTTGCTACGAGAAGAATGTCCGAATCAAAATCAAATAGGGCTTCGATTTCGATAAGGAAATTTTCACAGAACTTTCAAATAATAAATTCTTGTTCTTCATAAAGTTCAATAATAAAATTCAGAAAATATGAAGAAACAGAATCTCATTAATCTTATGATCAGTCTTTGTTTGAAAAAAAAAAAAAGCAATCAGAACAAAACGTAATTTAAAGAAGAATGCATGGACATTGAACAAGAGGAAAATAATCTCTCTCTTCAACATGGAGGAAAACAATTCATGCATCAAGAACATCCAAACAAAGAGGATTAATATCAAATATCTATTCAAAACTTGAAGTTCTCGGGCCTTACCTCCTCCCTGTGACCCATGCAATCCTGGAAGGAGAGGTTGAGATGAATGCAGCTAAAAAAAATGCTTGGTAATAATTTTCAGAATTTCTTAAATTATATATGTCTCTAACTGGAAGGAAGTTCAAAATTATTTTTAAGAGGTGGCGAAACATGATTGGATGACAGTAAGGACAGGCTGTTAATCTGGCCATTTACCGTCCTTGTGTAAGGTGGTATAACTGAATCAACCCATTTTCAGTTAGAAACTTATGGTAAAGTAGTATGAAAGACAGAAGGAGAGAGAGATGTTAAGCCACAAAATGTGGCAACCAAGAGAGTGCACTGGTTTTGTTAGAAATCTAGTAAACTGAAACAGGCCATGAATGTCAAGTTGTTAAGAGTGTATAGTGTTGGTTGATTTTAATATTAATTCTATTATTATTATTTTAGTGAGAAATTATAGTGTCTACACTTTTCATTTCTTATAATTTGTACCCGTTCATTAATGTTTTGAGTCCTTTGGCTTTTGGTTTTTCTAATCCTATTAATTTAGCAGTGGTCCTAGAAGCCTATAAATAGCACCACATTTTTTTTATTTCATTTTTTTTTAGAATAAGCAATAGTTTTTTATTGATAAACAAACAAAAGTACAAAGCAACGATGTGCCGAATATGGTGGGTAAATCTTCTCCAGTGACCAAAACGCAACAACATGTTGAATTGATGACTAAATCTCCGATTAAGCAACTAGAAACACATGTATTCAAACCTATAATACAGATCTGTCGCACAACGGTAGAAACGACAAATTCGTACCGAAAACCAAAGCTAAATAGAAATAAAACAACCTAAAGATAAAACAAACCACAACAAACTCCTAAAGAGTTCCTAAAAATTATTAGACTTAAACAAACTAAGAAGCATGACCACCGCTCCACATCCTATTGGGCAACTCGAAGAGAGCCATGGCGCCGTAGTGTCGTACTGGCTAAACTAAAACCCGATGCAATCAGACATCATTCTTGTATGTGTGGGCCAAAAAACAATGACTATTTCATGGCGACGATAGCGTTTCACGGCGACTACTTCCGCATCATAAAACAAAAAAACAAAGAAGGATCATGAGAGAAAAAAAGGGGTGGGGATGAAAGGAAGGGAAGGAGAGGAGAGGGGAGGTGGGTAGGGAGGGAGGGAGGCCACTGTCCCCTAAGGAGAGCGGTGGCTGGGATTTTTCCTTAGGGTTTTCTCAGAGCCAAGTTTCCTAGCACGACACTTATTCCTTAATGATTTTATCAAGGCATCAAAAAGAAACAAATATCGAGTTTGTTTCCCACTCGATGTACAGTAGTTTGATTAGAAATTAGTTTCTTAACTCGCAATCCATTGTAAATTTATTTAGTATGTTAGCCTCTTTAACACAGCTAATACTGGCATGCTGGTACATTTAGGGCTCGTTTGGGAGTGATTTTGGATAGACCAAAATTACTTCTGGGAAGAAGAACCTCTCATGTGCTTCTCCAGAAAAATCACTTTTAGTGATTTTAATTGATTTTGAAGAGAAGCACCTCCCATGTGATTCTCCATAAAATTACTTAAAATCACTTAAAGTGATTATTTGGAGAAGTGATTCTCCATAAAATTGATTATTTGCCTCTTCAGAATCACTCCCAAACGAGCCCTTAATCACTTGGCAAGTTTATGAGGGGGTATTTCACCAAAAAAAAAAAAAAAAGTTTATGAGGGTATGGCGACTTTGGGGGTAAAGAGGATAAGAAGAGTGCTTATTCAAATGCCATCCATCTGTAACTAAAAATATGGCTGATAAGACGTCTTAACAGACACGACAAACGCATTTGGATTTCAAGTCATGGCTAATAGCAAACGTAGCCCCACCCAAAAAAAAAAAAAAAAGGAATGCACAGCCAATGGAAAAAAAGAAAGAAAAGTAGAAGAAAGGAATGCAAAACCAATGGAAAAAAAGAAAGAAAAGTAGAAGAAATTGTTTATGTCCCCCCTTGATTAGGTGTATTATTTGTTGTTATAAATGAAATTACTGTTAGACAAAGCTTATTTGCTTGTTCAAATTCAAACTCTAAAACGGGTGTAGTGAAGGAGTCTTAGTCTGTGTGGACTTCTTCAGTTGTAATTTGATATGGTTTTTGTTTGTATTTCAAATGTATAATTTTGGGTCCCACTTATATAGGGATACGATGTAATCTTTGTAACTGATACATTTATTTTGCTAATATAAGTTGTTCCATTGTGTTGATGGATATAAGTTCATCAAACTATTCTTGAGTTCTCTATTGTTTTACATGGTATCAAGAGCCTTCAGTCTCACGACTTGAATTTTTTTCTCTCCACACTTGTTTCAAACTCATGGCAACTTCCCACACTAGCAATGTTGTACCTGCTCCTTCCATACCCTCCATCATCAACATCAAACTGGATTGCTCTAACTATCCATTATGGCTAGCTCAGATCGTTCCTCTTTTGGAACGTCGGGATCTTATGTAGTTCGTTGATGGCACCAGTGAATGTCCTCCTAAGAAAGTTGTTGGGAGTACTATTGTGAATCCTGCCTACTCCACATGGGTTCAACAAGATCAACTGATCCTTAGTTGGATCAATAGCACTCTGACTTCATCTATTCTCTCTACCATGTCGAGAAATCAGACTTCTTGCACAACTTGTCAAGCTTTGGAGCACATATATGCATCTGCCTCTCATAACAGAATCTTGCACCTACGTAATGAGTTGCTTCGAACCATAAAGGGTGATTTGTCCGTGAGTGACTACCTTGATCGCATGAATGCTATTGGTGACAACCTGGCTCTTTCTGGAAGGCCAGTGGATGATGATGAACTTATCCAGATTATTATGAATAATCTTTGACCAGCCTACGAAATGATCATGAGTGCAGTGCAAGCTCGTGACACTCCAATCACATATGACACCTTTGAAGCTCTTCTTTTGACGGCTGAGCCACGAATGGCAGAGAAAACTGTTCCTATGCCAGAGAATGGACCTATGGCTTTTGTTGCCACTTGTGGACGTGGTAGTTATTGAGGACGTGGTGTGATGTTGCAGCACCCACTGTTAGAAATGTGCCCTAAGAGCCAATACATTTGATGTAATCTCCTTAAAATACATTTCGTATATGATATATAAAGGGCAAACTTATTTTTGTTATCTTTTACATCATGTAAAGAAACAAATGTCTAGGGTATGCTGAATAAGAGATAAAGCAATCTAAAGAAGATTAGATTCAGGAGACCTTTAATCTCTAATTGTAGTATCCCAAAATGTTCTTAATCATAGGTTATCAAATGGGCATTGATAAACCGTCAAGATTAGCACATATTATGTATACTCAATTAGGAGGATGGTTAGTCTCAAACCATTTGTGTAGTTGACACTAATACAAGTATGTGGGTGCTCATTAGTTAATGAGTACACTGAACGCGATCAACCATAGTTCTTGTATGGAGTATTTATATATATGTCAAATGAGAACTCATAGTTGCAATAATGCAAATTAGTCCTTAGACCTGAGGCATCATGGTTGTCCTGTGATGCGTTATTGATCTTTAATAGCTCTCAAAGACAAGCCGTAAAAGATTGGTCTTAAGTGTTGTTGGGATCTCTTAATTCATCATAGGGCATGTGAATGTACAAAAAGGAATCTCTACTTTCAATAAAAGAAGGAGAATGTTCCAAGATGTGATTCAGTAAATCTTTGGCCAAAGTATTTTGAGCTTGATTTAGAAAGTTGTTCTTAATCATGTTCTTTTGAATCACATGAGGTTATAAATCATATTAGGAGTTTGACAAAATCAATCCGTACCCTAATAATATGATTTGAAACATTGTATAAGAGAAGGACCGTATTGCATTACAATTCTAACTGAATAGGTTCTTCATCTATTCTAGTTAGCTTGGGTAACCTTGATAATTGCTAGATGTCACTCTTGGCTCGTGGAAATCATAGGATTGATTGTGATCAATCCAAATAAAGGAAGAATTAAAAAGGAGTTTTAATTCCAATTGACTAGAAAGAGTTCTAATATTTTCCCACTACCTTGCTAATTAGAATCTAATGGATCGCACACCTTAAATGGTTAACTTTGAGTAGTAAAAATGAGAATGAGGAAATCAATTTGGTTGATTTGATATAGATGATTTACTATGTGTTAAAATGTATTCGGGCCTCGGTTATAGTTAACGAGAAGCCCAAATGGTTGGGTATCAAGCCCAAGGGCTTAAGACACCTAAATATTATGGTTTAAGTGTCACAAGGCCCAATTTTGGAAGCCCAATGGGGTTTGGCCAAAAATGCTTAAGTAAATGTACATGAGAATTGTTTCCATAAGCTCATTAACACACAAACACAATCCAACATCAACTAAATAGATTTGGGAGATCAAAGAAAGATAAAGAGAGTTTTCAAGTGTGAAACACTTTCATCTTTCAAAGGGTTTAGATTGAAACCAATCTTGAGAATCTTGCACTAGCATCCTTGTATTCTTAAGATACTTCCTCTCATCTCAAGGTTCCATTGGTGTGGAGACTTAGAGGCCATATACTTTTGCGGCTCAAATGGAAAAGAAAGATGAATGAGCAAAGATCAAAGATCAAAGAGGAGATCAACAAAGAGGAAATCATCAGGAGAAGACCAAACACAAATTGGTTCATATAATTGCTTCAAGGGTAATTGGATCTTATCCTTTTCTCTTGAATTTCCATTTATGAAAAACATATCAATGTTCATGGCTTAAAATACTTGGAAGAAGTTTTGTTTTTGAATTTAAACAACCACCATAGACTTCTGCTGCGATTAATTTGATTAAATGCATGTTTAATATTTAAATGAACTTCTTTAAAATGTTTTGAAATCCTACACCCACTCGTGGACGTTTTCCTAATCAAAGAGGTGGTGTCTCTCGCTGTAATTCCTCTACTCAGCATACTGCAGCTAATTTTGGGGAGTCCTTTGCATCGGCTACTCTAAGAATTGTCTGTCAGATTTGTGGCAAAGCTAGCCACCCAGCTGTTGACTGTTTCCAACGAATGAACATGGCATATGAGGGTAGAATTCCAGCCAAGCGACTTATTGCCATGGCCACATCTCCTACCACTCTCACTCGTCAATCCAGTGGTAGCTTTCTGTTTGATGCTGGTGTAAATGCACACATCACTCCAGAGCTGCAAAATCTTGTGAATCCGAAGGAATATACCGATAATGATCAGGTTGGAGGTGTAGGTAATGCTTTTGGGTTATATATTTCTCACTTTGGCTCAAACACTGTTAACATTGATACTTACAAATTTCATCTCAATGACATACTACACTGTCCTTCCGCCTCCACAAACTTAATTTATCTCCATCGCTTTACCTTTGATAACCATTGTTATGTTCTCATGATTCCTGATCGTTTTGTTGTAAAGGACCTCAAGACTCGGAAGACGCCGCTTTTCCCAGGGCGATGTGAGAATGGATTATATGCATTATATGATGGTTGTGGACTATCCAATAAATATTTTTCAGCATTCGTAGGCACAAGGGTAACTACAAAGTAGTGGCATTTTCGGCTTGGTCATCCAGCTAGTGCAGTTGTTAGGTTTTTAATTTCCAATAAACAAGTGCCAATTAGTAGCACCTCTACTATAAGTTTCTGTCATTCCTGTCCATTAGGCAAGAGTACTAAGTTGTCGTTTAGTCAGTCAAGTTCAGTTTCAAATTTTCCCTTAGAGCTTGTACACTTTGATGTTTGGAGTACTCCAATTATTTTAATCCTAGGTTATCCTTATTACTTGCTATTCGTTGATGATTTTTCCAGATATTCTTGGATTTTTGCCATGAAACATATGTATGAAGTCTTTGATCTTTTCATTCGGTTTAAGAAATATGTTGAAAAAATGATAAATACCACCATTAAATCCTTACAATGTGATGAAGAAGGAGAGTATACCAAGCATGCATTTCAAAACTACCTTGCTGATCATGGCATAGTTCAATGTTTCTCATGTCCTAAACATCCTAAGCAAAATGGGTTAGCAGAAAGAAAACATAGGCATCTTGTTGAAACTGGTATAGTCCTTCTCTCTCATCCGTCTGTCCCCACTTCCTATTGGTTTGATGTGTTCCAAACTGCCACATATCATAAATCGATTGCCTACTAGGGTGTTGTCTAATAAGTCTCCTTTCCAAACACTATTTCTTAAAACTCCTGCTTATGATATGTTTAAGGTTTTTGGTTGTACCTGTTTTCCGTGGTTGACTTCGTATACTACAAATAAAATTCAAAATAAATCCAAATCATGTGTCTTTCTAGGATATTCGTTGAATCATCAAGGTTATAGGTGCTTGGATTTGTCCACGAGACAAATTTATGTGTCTCGCCATGTCCTATTCGATGAGGACTTATTTCCATTCAAGGATCTCACATCTTCTAAGGGGGTGGCTTCTCCTCAGGTAATTATAATCTTGATGCTTTATTTGTTTTCCATGAGTCTACTAATGAGGTTGTTGTTCCACGAGTTTGTGAACCATCCCCACCACTAAA
This sequence comes from Prunus kanzakura, assembly GCA_020521455.1. Classification (NCBI taxonomy): domain Eukaryota; kingdom Viridiplantae; phylum Streptophyta; class Magnoliopsida; order Rosales; family Rosaceae; genus Prunus; species Prunus kanzakura. The sequence goes on along the minus strand of BPUM01000845.1, from coordinate 180,289 downwards.
TATTTCACCCATCACCCAAATTTCTCAAGACACCCAACCCCTTGCCTCTCCTAATCCTCAAGTTTCTCCACTAGATCCCACTATCCATGTTCTAGTGCAAGAACTTGTCCCTCATTCTCAAAGTGATCCCGTGACTGAAGGAGGTGTTTCTTCTGCTATTGATACGACATCATTACAACATACATCACCGGTGCAGCCATGTATGGTGACTAGGTCTAAACTCAGGGTTCACAAGCCTAATCCCAAGTATGCCCTGAATGCAACAATTTATGTTACATACCATGAGCCCACATGCTATAGTCAAGCAGTAAAACATGAAAAATGGAGACAAACCATGAGTTAGTGCCTTACAACGAAATGGAACCTGGACTCTTGTGCCATATCAACCTCACATGAACCTGTTGCTAAATAAATGGTATTTAAGATTTAAAAAATCTCGGATGGCATAAATTGAGTGGTACAAAGCCAGGTTAGTTGCAAATGGCTTTCATCAGAACGAAGGTATTGATTATAATGAGACCTTTAAGTCCAGTTGTGAAACATAGTACTATTCTCCTGGTACGACAACTAGACATACATAATGCATTCTTGCATGGTTTCCTAATAGAAGACATGTAGATGCAACAACCTGCTAGATTTATTGATTCACAACTTCCTTAGTGTGCAAGTTGCAACGCAGTCTTTATGGGTTGAAACAAGTGCCCAAAGCTTGGTTTCAACAGTTTTCTGACTATTTACTTGAACTTGGTTTCCAAGAATCAAAGTGTGATTATTCCTTGTTTGTCTAAAATCAAAATGGCGTCTATTTGATTATGTTTCTACACTTAATAGACGACTTGGCACTTCATTTTCCATGAAGGATTTGGGACCATTACACTATTTCTTGGTAATTGAAGTTGATTACAATGGTGATTCAATGCATTTGACACAATCCAGGTATGCATTGGACTTGCTCTCTTGCACAAAATTTACTGAAGCAAAGCCTATTTCTACACCCACCACAAGTGGTCAGAATTTGAGTGCTCTTGACGGTGAGTCCTATTCTGATCTAGCTTTATATCGAAGTGTTGTCGGTGCCTTGCAATACCTTACAATCACACAGCCTAATCTTTGTTAGCCGATCAACAAAGTTTGCCAGTTCATGTAGAATCCTATGACTATTCACTAGTCTATAGTGAAGAGAATCCTACGGTATTTGAAGCATACCTTTGATCATGGATTAGTGTATCGGCCTGGTGACTTGCAACTTCATGCCTTTTCTTATGTGGACTATGCTGGAAATCCATATTCACGACATTCCACAGGTGGTTTCTATGTCTATTTGGGCAAGAATTTGGTTTCATGGAGTTCTAAGAAGCACAGGACTGTGTCAAGGTCTAGCACAGAGGCTGAATATAGACAGCTTGCGTATACTGTTGTGGAACTTTCTTGGTTTCGTTCTTTGTTTCAAGATTTACAGCTTCGTTTATCTCCTCCCTAGATTTGGTGTGATAATATGTCCTCTCTTGCTATGGCTTCCAATCCTGTGTTTCATTCTCGAACCAAACATATAGAGGTTGATTATCACTACGTTCGAGAGAAGGTGGTTCGAGGGGAATTGCTTGTTCATTTTGTTTGTTCACAAGATCAGATTGATGATCTTTTTACCAAAGGGTTGTCTGCTGTGTGGTTCAAATACTTGGTGTCCAAGCTTCCCGTTGCTCCTCATCTTGTCAGCTTGCAGGGGATGTTAGACAAAGCTTATATGCTTGTTCAAATTCAAACTCTGTAACGGATGTGGAGAAGGAGTCTTAGTCTGTGTGGACTTCTTTAGTTGTAATCTGATATGGTTTTTGTTTGTATTTCAAATGTATAATTTTGGCTCCCACTTATATAGGGATATGATGTAATCTTTGTAACTGATACATTTGTTTTGCTAATATAAATAGTTATTCCCTCGTGTCGATGTATATAAGTTCATCAAACTATTCTTGAGTTCTCTATTGTTTTACTATTACATCATACTGTCAAGTTTTTTATCTACTTAATATGTTTATATGTAAGTTAAATTTAGCCCAGTAAAGTTTGAAATACTAGGTCTGACCCTACCCACCAGCTCCTTTGGGTGAAAAGATTGGTAATCATCTTGGCACGTTCGTGGCGGTTGATAAAGGGATGAATGGGGATTGTTTAGGGAGTTTTTTGCGCGTTCGAGTTGGGTTAAAGATCACTGATCCATTAAAGCGTTGGATCACACTACGGCTTAATCCAGATGAACCGGCAAAGCAATATGACATCGAATATGAACGCTTACCCTTTTTCTATTTGTTTTGTGGCCGACTTGATCATTTGGGGTCGGGTTGTGCTTTGAAAATGTCTGGTGATGTTGTTACAGAACAATATGGATGATGGAAAACACAGATAAAGGATGTGTTTAGTACACTACTACAAAAATGGAAAAAGACGACCAGAAAAAGACGACGGCATAACATAAAACCGTCGTTGTATTTAAATCGACGACGGTATAAAAAAAAATCGTCGTGGATAAGTTCCTTACTGTTGAATATTTTTAAAAGACGACGCATACAAATAAAAAAGCGTCGTTTTTAAAAAAGGATTTCTTCAGAGTTAAAATCTGACCAAAAAACAACGACAGCAGGTATGAATCCACCGACGTAGAAAATAAAGACGACAGTTCACCAAAAAACCTGCCGTGTTAACTCCTAACTAAACACGACCAACTGTTCTTAATTCGCGTCGTATAATATAATGGAATCCACGTCTGTATACTACGACGGTGCATTCTCTGTAAACCGCCGACTTATTATTTTGGAGTATACTACGACGGTACCTACAACACTACTGTCGTTTTTATTTACCACGTCCTAAGTTCAAATTACCGTCGTATTTTTTCAATTTATACGTCTGCCTTCTCTGTAAACCGCCGTCTTATTTTCATAGCTTTTTAAAATTAATTAATTATTCTTTTATTTTGGTAATATCTTTCTTAACACAAAACAAAATTTAATTCTCAATCCTCAACAACATTTTCATCTTAAAAGGCAAATATTGATCAATATTTACACAATATATGTACACAAATTTGGCAAATACATCGTGGTTTCTTTTCTGCCTTCACCCTCAGCTTGTTCAACTGTTTCTTCCTCTCATATGCAAGCTGGGTCCTCTCCTTCCTCTTGTTCTCAAGCTCCTGCACAGCCACAGATGAATATCTAATAATTTTAGAAAATCAAAATCAACTGTTTCTTCAAAACTCCTGTGTAGCAAGGGTGGAACCAGACTTAGAACCTGTTGTGGGTTGTGCCCTCGTATGCCTTCAAACGGGCAAGTGCGGCTGCAAACCCATGCAGGTTCTAAGGCTGGTTCCACCCTTGCTACACAGGAGGATGTAGCAAACCCATGCTTGGCCTTGTGAGGAATCATTCTGCAAACCCCTTTGCTTTTAGAAAGACAATTTCTTGTGAGGAATCATTCTGCAACCCTAATTGAAAACTGAGAGTTAAAAAACGCGTAAAAAAATCCTATTTAAACAAATAATCGTAAATATCCACGTCGGTTCTAATATACATAGCGACGTCATAACTACATCGGAAATCCAAAAGTCATTTGGCGCGTATTAAAAAGAGAACGACGTCGTTTTCAGAAACCCAAAGTAACCATGTCGGTTTATTAAAATACACAGTCGTTGAATGTACAAGTACAACGTCAGTTTAGAGGAAATAAGCGCCGTCATCACCACATTGGAATTCCAAAAGTCTTTCGGCAGTTGTGATAACAACGTCGGTTTAGAGAAAAATAGCGCCGTCATAACCACATCGGAAATCCAAAAGTCATTTGGCGCGTATTAAAAATAGAACGACGTCGTTTTCAGAACCCCAAAGTAACCACGTCGGTTTATTAAAATACACAGTCGTTGAATTTAAAAGTACAACGTCAGTTTAGAGGAAAAAAGCGCCGTCATAACCACATCGGAATTCCAAAAGTCTTTCGGCAGTTGTGATAACCACGTCAGTTATGAATTATATACCGTCGTTATAACTAAATAATACGGCGGTTTTTTAATAACAACGTCGTTGTATTGAACTCTGGGAAAATATATAAACTTGTCGTCACCTGACCTAATATTCTACGGTTTTCTCTTCCCGATAAAGTATCGTAGTTTCCCTCTCATTTCCCAAAAGCAGCATCATCGTCTGAATCTTCGTCTTCATCTCCAAATCACCATTTTCGTCTTCGTCTTCGTCGGAAGGAAACTTTTCTTTGCACGCCGTAGTTGTCTGGAAGGTTTTTTCTCAATCTCTTCCCTTTTTTTACATTTCATTTGAATGCCGTAGTTGTCTGGAAACAAGATTCTGTCAAATTGAAGAAATCTTTCACTGGTTTTGATTAAATACATAAGTAGATACTCTCACAACGCCAAAAGACGACAGTTCTGTCTTGTTTTCGACGATAGAATGGACACACCACGACGGCCGTAATGCAAACTGCACGACGGTGGCTAAAAACCGTCATGGTGTGACAATTAATACGTCGGAAACAAGATAAAACCGTCGTCTAGTGAGAGAAGAACAATCGTTTTGTAAATTTTAAACCACGTCGGTTATTATTAATAACCGACGTAGTTTATACACATTTACGTCATGGAATATATAAAACCGTCGTCTTATTTCCATTCATGGTCTAAGAGACTGTTTAATAGGACGTCACTTTTTTAGTGTTACCGTCGTTGTTTTGTATTATTACGTCGTTTATTTTTAATAACCGACGTTGTTTTCCTTGCAGATTAATCAAAAATGGTTTCGAAATCTCAAAACAAGGAAGCTGAAGCGTCAAAGGCCAAATCAGGTTCAATGGCACAAGGGGATGAACCCAAAACAGTTTCAAAGGCTCCGAAGGCCAAATCAGGTTCAGTGGAAGTTGAAAAATCAACTCAAAGCAAACCCTCGAAGAGGATGAGATTTTCCTCAACCTCAGAGAAAGACTCGAGCACAGCCACATTTGATGAGGAGCCAAAATCTGGCCGTGGTATCAGCACAATGAGCCGTGTTGTGAAGAGGAAAATTGAGAAGGTTAAGCCTGTGGTTGAGTTCAATAAAGATGGCAAACCACATGGCAAGGCTGCTATTGAGATGCAGTCTTACATTGGTGTTTTGGCACGCACCAGAGTCCCTCTTGTGGACAAGAAATGGAAACAAATACCCAAGGACGTGAAGGAGCAGATTTGGGAAGCTGTTCAAATGTCCTATGTTATTGGGGATAAGTACAAGAACTTGGTCTTGTCGTCTGCCGCCAAAAAATGGAAGGATTTCAAGTATAATGTAACTAGGCAGTATATCCTTCCATTCGCACATGACAGGGAGAGGTTAAGAGAAACCCCTCCGCTTTATAAGTTCATAGAGAAATCGCAATGGGATGCCTTTGTAGCTTCAAGGTTCACCCCAGATTTTGAGGCTAAGCATTCTGAGCAGAAGGAGAGGAGGGAGAAATTGGAGTACAACCATAGGTTGTCTAGAAAAGGGTATGTTGGTTTGGAGGACCAATTGGTAGAAACCATGCCCGATATTGAAGAAATCGATCGAGCTGTTCTATGGAAGAAGGCAAGAGAAGATAAAACAGGAAACTTCCCTGATCCAAAGGTTGCAGAGAAGGCAAAACTAATCGTAAGTCTCACTAACTCTATTCTAAATTTGAAAAACAGAGTGTTTTATTTTGGTATAGACGTCGTTTATCTTTAAATAAGCGACGTTATAAAATGAACACCACGACGGGCTTAATTTATGGACGTTTAAAAATGAATAGGACGTCGGTTTTTGAATAAAGTAGACGCCTAGATAGAATTAATACGACGGATTAAATTATTCTATGAATTACATTTTTGTTTTAAGTTTACTCACGCACACACTCTCCCTCTCTCTGTCTATTTCACTGAAATTTGTGGTGCACAATTTCTGGAAAAGAATGCATATTTCAATCGAGTATTTTCACTTCTTCATTAAAATTTACGACAGTTTTATCTTATCTAGATGTTAGAATGCATATACAACGACGGTAATTTTGTGCAGCCGTATGAAATTAAGTCCTACGTCTGTTTTTTCAATAGTCCGTCGTGTTACTTTAAATACTACGACGGTTTTGATTTATGTTTTAATCTTTTTTATTTAGAATATACGACGGATTTGTATATATTGACGTTGTAAATTATTAACAACGATGGTAGTTAAATACAGACGTTTTAAATTAATACTAAGTCAGTAATTTAAGAAAACCGTCGTTGTTTATAATGTACAACGTCGGTTTATTTATCTGTTTTACACCCTGCTCAGTTTCTGACAATCTCTCTTTCTCTCTTTTAGGATGATTTGCAAAAGCAAGTCTCCGAAGGCACTCTGACTGTCTCCGGGACCAATGATGTCTTGACTCTTGCTTTGGGAACCCCCGAGCATGGTGGGAGAGTCAGAGGAGTTGGTGCTGGCATTACCCCAACTTAGTTATTCAATTTGCGGAAACAGCAGAGAGTGAAATTTAGTGACAAATTGAAGGAAAGTGTGAGGGAGGCTGTCAGAGAAGAGACCTTGAGGATTGAGGCGAAGTCAAAGGAAACTATAATGGAAGCAGTCAGGGCAGAGAGGGAGGCTATGTTGGCATATATCCGTCAACTAGTTCCTAATTTTGATCCCAGCCAGATGCTCCAAACCCCAATTTCTCCAATTCCTCCAATTCCTCCAATTATTTTACCCCTCAAGATCAAAGCCCAAAAAATCCAATGTCTGATAAGGCAAGCTGCTCTGGGGCCACTGGTATCAGACCCCTAGCTTTGGAATTAGAAGATCCGAAGCCTGAAGCTGATACTGCTGGAAAAGAGAAAGAGGACACGGTAAAATCTCTGCTATTTTCTATTTTTGCTTTTTAAATCTTAAATAGACGTCGCTCCTTTTAATAGCCGACGTTAAAATTTAAAATAACGACGGTATATACGTCTGTTTCTTACAAGACACGTCGTGTTTCGTTAAATACCACGACGCTTTTACTTGTTTTGCAAATTATTAGACATTAAAAATAACGACAGTGTTTTCTGCCGTCGTCTAACTCTTTTATAAACCGTCGTCTATTTCATGATTTCATTAACTGTATTTATATTAGACGACCTTTCTATAGTCTAGCGACGTTATAAATTCAATACAATGACGGTTATCTATTTACCGACGTGTATAACCTTTCCTCCGTCAGTATTTACTAGAAACCGTCGTTTATATTATATACCACGTCTGTTTTTTGAGTTTAGTTAGAGTCGTTTATTTTAGTTCACACACAAACTAACTTATATTTCTTTATTTATTTCTTGTAACAGGATCTCTCAAAGCTAGACATGCCACCTCCTTTGTTAGCGTTGTGCCAACATTTCCAGACCAAGTTGTTGCCTGGTAACGAGGCTCTAACAATTCACATGCCCAAGGAAGTGTTTGGCTTTGAGCATGATACCTTCCTCTTCACTGAAGATGTTTTGCAGTTTGGTTCCATGGTTGAGATTGGAACGACAGTGATATCAGTATACATGAGGTAATTCTCCCTAATCCCATTTTGTTTTACATTTTCCTTTCTTTTAAATTAAAATCTCATTTAATTGACTTTCATATATTTAGGTTCCTATTTGACTATTTAAAAATGGCAAATATTGTAAACCTTGTTGGCCTCGTGAACCCTGGGCTTGTGAGCTCTGGAGCTGGATCAATATCAGACCGAATAAAAAACCTGTCAAACCGCTTGAATACAGCAGATGGGAATCAATTTTTCTTGGTCCCTTATAATCCAGGGTTAGTACCATTTAAAGTATTTTCCTGAGCTTCTAATATTTTTCTTTGTAGTACTATTTAACCTATATGAATCATTATGTGCAGGGGTCATTGGGTGATGGTAATTGTGAGACCAGCAACGGAGACTGCCTATTACATGAATTCACTGCCAAAATGCATGGTTGACGACGACATGAGAAATATAGTGAATACGTAAGTTGATTTCTTCTGATTTATGATTTTTCCTATAAATTATTTAAATAAACGACTATTTTTAATAATACCGACGTTATAATTAAAATATAACGACGGTAAGTTATTACCGACGTGTTAATTTAACTACCACGTCAGTATTTTCTTTAAAACGTCGTTTTAATTTAACTACCACGTCGTTTGGGTTTTATTTAAGAACGTTTTAATTTTTTCTGCTCAATTTTTTGTCATACGACGTTTTACTCTTACCGACGTTATAACGTTACACAACGACGGTTAGTTTTTACCGCCGTTTTAAACAAAATATCACGTCTTGGTTTAAAAAACTCCGTCGTTTTGACTGATTTACCACGACGGTTACTATTTGTATTTAAATTTTTTGTTTTGTCATTAACACCCTTTGTTTTCTTGTAACAGGTCAATTAAAATGTTTAACATTCATATAAATAAAAATTCACGTAAACAGCAGGCCATTTGGAAAAATCTACACGGTACTCCTGAACAACCAACGAGTGTAGAGTGTGGCTATTACGTGATGCGATTCATGAGAGATATAATTCATGATCCAGACCTAAATTTTGAGAAGAAGGTAAAACGCAACATTTTAGATATACTTTCTTTATTTTACTACGTCATATTTTTGTTTAAAACCGTCGTTTGTATCTTTATAACACGTCGGTTTTTTGGTTTATTTTGCAGTTTGACAAGAAAAAAGATAAAGTTCAGTATAAACAAGAGGATATTGACGAAGTTAGGCATGAATGGGCAGAATTCATGAACAAGCAATTACCGAAGGATAATTGATGTAGATAAATATTTATGAACAATGTTTAGGTTTAATTTAGTTTATTTAAAATGTACATAAATATTTTATTGTAATCAAGCAAACAAAAATCAAAAAAATTAAATTTTGTTTTAAAACTTGTTTAGTTCCCCAACACCGACGTCTGATTCTAATTTACACGTCTCATACGTGTACACAATGGTCGTCTTGCAGTAACTGGAAATATAACATCGACAGCAATTCTTAAAAACGACATGTAATAGCCATAACAACGACGGTTTATAATTAATTCATCCTGAAAAATGAATTTTGTACTTATATACTACGTCGGTTCGTATAACCTTATCGACGTCTTAATAATATACAAAGGCGGATACCCTTAAATATCCGCCTTTGTATATTTAAACAACGTCGGTTATATACACTAAAATGACGTCTAAAATTCATAACAACGACGGTTTATAATTAATTCATCCTGTATAAATGAATTTGTACTCATATACTACGTCGGTTCGTATAACCTTATCGACGTCTTAAGACTATACAAAGGCGGATATTCTTAAATATCCGCCTTTGTATATTTACACAACGTCGGTTATAAAAAGGCGTCGTTTTATATTAGTTTCGACGTCAGTTTATTATGTTAAACGTCGTTGTAAAGGGATACAACGTCGGATAGGTCATTTTTCATTTAATTTTTATTGACATTTATATTTTATTTAATTCCATATTAAATTCAAAACTAAATCCAAAAATTAAACTGAAAACTACCAAGCATTGGAATATTGTCTCTATCCTAAAGCTTTAAAAAATATAATTTTGGAAATATTTTTTTGTTGTATTTAATTACTAATATTAATAATATATTCAAAACAAAATCCGAAAAATATACCGGCAAATTCTATGCACTGATTGAGACAATATCTTGCCCGTTAAAGCCTGAAAAATGTAATTTTAGTTTTCAAAGTTCGAATGATAACAAAATTCAAACAAATTTAGAGACAAAGCATGGTACTCCTTATACTTTACATAACATAACCATAAGGTTTATGTGATCCATTGGTGCCCATAAATTCAAAATTATGAAATCCATATTTTAGCCTACTATTGTAGAAGGCAATGTTGTAAGGAATCCATAGCAATTTTCGGTTCATTTTTCTCGTACTTGTTTATTTTTTTAAAATTATTTTAAAATTTAGGGTTTAGGGTTTAGGGTTTTTTGAAACGACGCCGGTTTTCTCCCGCTGTTTTTGGTCAACTACATTAACAAAGACTCATTGAATTCGGTTTACGACGGCGGTTATTAAAGAGCGACGTCCTTTATGTTTACAACGTCGGTATTTTATAACAACCGCCATTGTAAGTAATAATTAGACGTCCGTGTAAGTGTTGACCGTCGTGGTTGAAAAACGCGGTACTTTAAAATTTTTGACCGCGACCTAAAATTTTCAGAATTTCCCTTTAACCCTCAAATAGTTCATTCTCTCTCTTCAACATAAATTTGTCTGAAAGTTTTCGTTCTCCCAGCTCTCTCTCAATATCCATGTAAGTACAACTCTAGTCCCTTTAATCCTAATTCTCTCAGCTCTCTCTCAAGCTTTTGTTATATTCTCTCAGCTCTCTCTCAAAGCATTGGGTACGTAGATTCTCCAAGATCTCTCTCAAAGCATTGGGTACGTAGATTCTCCAAGATCTCTCATTGGGTACGTAGATTCTCCAAGCTCTCTCTCAAGCAGTTGTTATATTCTCGCAGCTCTCTCTCAATATCCATATAAGTACAACCCTAATCTCTTCTTAAATCCATAAATGTTTTCGTTGGTAGCTATATTAGGGTTTTGGTGTTTGCAATCTTTTAATAATTGCTCTCTGTTTGGGTTCTTTTATGTTTGTTTGGCCATGGGTTCTTGGAAAAGGAATGGGGATGGGAGATTTAAGCTGTTTTTTTTTAACTACGACGATGGTTGAAGGATAAAACCGTCGTCCAAATGTTTATTATACGTCGGTTGTTCATTTACTCCTGTCGTCTGAGTTTTAAGCCGCAACTGGTAGCCTAAAGACGACTGTTTCTCCATTAAACGTCGTCTTTAGGCTACCAGAACACCGTTCAAATTTCTGGGTTTGGGTATCTTAATGACGACGGTGACTATAGATGCCGTCGTCTGAATGTATATTAAATGACGATTATTTTTTTAAACCGTCGTCTTGTCCATATTATATATTTAATTTTCATTTTGTTCTCTGCTATTTGAATGAGGTAGTGTTTCATTGCTGGTCTTTCCACTTTAATATATATATATATTTATATGAATTTGATAGAGTGTGAGATGGATAAGTCATGGATGCATGCGGATAGAAGATCGAAGGCATATGAGTTAGGGGTGGAAGGATTTTTGAATTTTGCGTTAGAAAATCTTGGAAATACAACTGAGATTCGTTGTCCATGTGTTAAATGTGGGAATATTCGATTGTTTGGGGTTGGAATTATAAGGGAACACTTATACTTTAATGGAATTGACCAAAGCTATAAGATTTGGAGATGGCACGGAGAATCTTGGGAATGGACTACCAATGCTAGTAGAAATGTGGAAGAAGATGAGCAAAGTAGGTTCAGTTATGTTTCTGAAGAATTAGGGATGGATGATAATGATTTTGCCAATATTGGATCTGATCCTTATGAGTTTGCCAATGTGATTGGGGATGGCGATGAACCCTTGTACCCTGGTTGCAGTAAGTACATGAAGTTGTCGGCTTTGGTGAAGTTATATAATTTGAAAGCAAAACATGGGATGAGTGATGTTTGCTTTACAGAATTATTGATACTTCAAGGAGAATTTCTTCTAGAAGGAAATACACTACCTTCCTATATGTACGAGGCAAAAAAGACTTTGTCTGCTTTAGGGATGAGTTATGAGAAAATCCACGCATGTTCCAATGACTGCATTTTGTATCGGAAGGAGTATGAGAATGCAACTAATTGTCCTACTTGTGGTATCTCAAGGTGGAAGGAAACCAAGGATGGGTTCTTGAAAGAGGGTGTGGCAGCGAAGGTGGTGTGGTATTTTCCTCCAATTCCAAGGTTTAAAAGGATGTTTCAATCACATAAGACAGCTAAGAGTTTGACTTGGCATGCTGCAAGAAAATCAGTTGACGGTTATATGTCTCATCCAGCTGATTCCCCGTCTTGGAAACTTGTTGATGAAAAATGGCCCGACTTTGGTAATGAGCCAAGAAACTTGAGATTGGCTCTCTCATCTGATGGATTCAATCCCCACAGTTCTTTAAGTAGCAGATACAGTTGTTGGCCAGTTATGTTAGTTACATATAATCTCCCACCATGGCTATGCATGAAGCGGAAGTTCATGATGTTGACTATACTGATTTCCGGTCCTAAACAGCCCGAAAATGATATAGACGTCTACTTAGAGCCTTTGATTGATGATTTGAAATCTCTGTGAGATGGGATTAGAGGAGTGTATGATGCCCACATAGGAGAATACTTTACACTCAGAGCTGCATTACTATGGACAATTAATGATTTTCCCGCTTATGGAAACTTATCTGGTTGTGTTGTTAAAGGATATAAAGCTTGTCCAATATGCGGCGATGATACACCTAGTCACAGGTTGAAAAATGGCCACAAAATTTGTTACATTGGGCATAGAAAGTGGTTACCAATCAATCATCCATATAGGAGGCAACGTGCAGCTTTTAATGGGAAACCTGAATATGGCATGCCTCCCGAGCCATTAACAGGAGAAGAAGTGCTGCATATGGTTGAAGATATTAATTACATATGAGGCTCGAAAAATGGGGGAAGTGTTGGTGAGAATGATGGTGACAGAGTTTGTTGGAAGAAGAAATCAAAATTCTTTGATCTCGAGTATTGGAAATACCTCCCTGTGAGGCATGCCCTAGATGTTATGCACATTGAGAAGAATGTTTGCGATAATATCATTGGTACATTGCTAGAGATCCCTGGAAAAAATAAAGATGGGATTGCTGCTCGGTTAGACTTATTGAACATGGGGGTAAAAATTGATTTGCAACCCGAGTATGGAGAAAGACGTACTTGCTTGCCTCCAGGGCCTTGGAATTTGTCAAGAGCAGAGAAGAGAGCGGTTTGCAATTCTTTTTATGGTATGAAGGTTCTTGAAGGTTATTCTTCAAATATAAAAAATCTTGTATCTTTAAAAGATTCAAGACTTCTTGGCCTTAAATCTCATGATTGTCATACCTTGATGCAACAATTGCTCCCTGTGGCAATTCGTTCTGTTTTGGAGAAGCCTGCAAGGTATGCAATAACTCGATTGTGCTTCTTCTTCAATGCTATATGTGCAAAGACGGTAGATGTTTCCAAGCTAGATAAGTTGGAAGAAGATGTAGTAGTTACTTTGTGTTTGCTTGAGAAGTACTTTCCCCCTTCATTCTTTGATATCATGGTTCATCTAGTAGTACATCTTGTCAGAGAAGTTCGTCTATGTGGGCCAGTATATTTTAGATGGATGTATCCGTTTGAAAGATATATGAAAGTGTTAAAGGGGTATGTTCAGAATCGTACTCGTCCCGAAGGTTGCATTGCTGAGCGGTATATAGCTGAAGAAGCTGTAGAGTTTTGTACTGAGCATTTATCTGATGTTAGTACAGTTGGAGTGCCTTCAAGCCAGAATATGGGAGTTTCAAAGCCATTATCAGGTTGCACAGTGAGCTTAGTTGATATGGACTTGTTGAACCAGGCACATCTATATGTCTTGGAGAATACGGAGGAAGTCCTACCTTATATCGAGTACGTATGAGTTTAATTTTTCATATATATGTAGCCATTTTAAATATTATTACTCCTTATGTTTATCTTATATATAAGGGACCGTAATGCGTATTTTTTTCGTGTCAATTGTAGGGAACATATGATTCACATCAAGACCACTTATCCGAAATTTAGAAAGAAAACAAAGTGGCTACAAGATAAGCACAATAGCACTTTCATTCAATGGCTACGTTTTAAGGTATATATATATGTTATTGAATGACATATTGAACTTATTTTAATTTTCTTTCTTTCTATATATATGTTAGATTGAATTAAGATATATGTTTAATTTCCAGGTTCAAAGTGAATTTAATGGGGAAGATTATAATGGCATATCAGAAAATTTGAGGTGGTTAGCAGCTGGTCCAAGCATGGTAGTGCCATCATATAGGAGCTATGTTATTAATGGTGTCAAATTTAGCACCAAGGCACAAGATGATGTGCGAACTATCCAAAATAGTGGAGTTTATTTACTTGCATATACTATGCAAGTTGCTAGTGCCAAGGATAAAACCCTATTGTCTCCAATATGGGTTTTTATGGGGTTATTCAAGAAATTTGGGATCTTGACTACCAAAAGTTTAGAATCCCAGTCTTGAGGTGTGATTGGATAGATAACACTTCGGGCCTTGTAGTCGACGAACTTGGATTTACCCTTGTAGATCTGAGTAAAATTGGACATAGGAATGACCAATTTGTTACGGCTTCTCAAGTCAAACAAGTATTTTATGTTGACGACCCAATGCATCGTGGTTGGTCGGTAGTGTTATCAATGCCTAATAGAGAATATAATGATGTTATTGGTGATGATGTGCTAGGTGATATTAGAATTGAGTGTGAGCCATTTTCTAGAGGGATACCAAATGTTGACACATTTGACGACCTAGTGGGTGAGTTTGGGAGTGAGAATATTAGAGATGGGTGTGAAGATATATGGATTGATTGATTGTTGTAATGTATGACATTAGTTATGTAGTTAATTGTATGACATTAATTCATAGCTCTGTATATCATTTTAATTCTGATCACATTTTCATTCTGCAAGCTTTGGGCACGACAAATCAAAAATTAAAAATAATCGGTTAAAGCTGAAAATACGACGGTCAAGTTACAAAAATTGCAAAAAGAGACGTCTAAAAAACAACCAACGTCGGGTTTTCACAACCGACGTGGAATGACAACGCAAAAATAAAATAAAAACCGTCATTTGAAAAGAAAACACGTCGGTTTTGTAGTTGTTTTTGACATTTAACAATATGTAAACGTCTGTGTTTTACTAAAACCGTCGTCTATTATAGTCGAAAGGTCTCCTTTTATGCTTTTATGTATCAAATCGACGTCGGTTTTAGTTTTTTTTATGACGTGTAATATATTAACCACGTCGTTGTTTTTGTGTTCAAGCCGTCAAAATAATTTTCAACGTCTGTGGTGACCTAAAGGGTCGTGGTTATTATAGTTTTTACGTCAGTTCAAGTAAATATATGCCATGTTATATGTTTTAGACGTCAGTTATTTTGTTTAGTGAACGTAGTATTTATTAACCACGACGGTTTCTAAGTTTTACACGTCGGTTTTGTTTGATTTAGAAATGTTGATAAACATATTTACGTCCGGTTTGTAGTTGTTTTTGACATTTAACATTATTTAAACGTTTGTTTTTTACTAAAACCGTCGTCTATTATAGTCGAAAGGTCTCTTTTTATGCTTTTATGTATCAAATCGACGTCGGTTTTAGTTTTTTTATGACGTGTAATATATTAACCACGTCGTTTTTTTTGTGTTCAAGCCGTCAAAATAATTTTCAACGTCTGTGGTGACCTAAAGGGTCGTGGTTATTATTGTTTTTACGTCGGTTCAAGTAAATATATGTCATGTTATATGTTTAAGACGTCAGTTTTTTTATTTAGTGAACGTAGTATTTATTAAACACAACGGTTTCTAAGTTTAACACGCCGGTTTTGTTTGATTTAGAGACGTTTATAAATATATTTACGTCGGTTTTGTAGTTGTTTTTGACATTTAACATTATTTAAACGTCTGTGTTTTACTAAAACCGTCGTCTATTATAGTCGAAAGGTCTCTTTTTATGCTTTTATGTATCAAATTGACGTCGGTTTTAGTTTTTGTATGACGTGTAATATATTAATCACGTCGTTTTTTTTGTGTTCAAGCCGTCAAAATAATTTTCAACGTCTGTGGTGACCTAAAGGGTCGTGGTTATTATTGTTTTTACGTCAGTTCAAGTAAATATATGTCATGTTATATGTTTAAGACGTCAGTTTTTTTATTTAGTGAACGTAGTATTTATTAACCACGACGGTTTCTTAGTTTTACACGCCGGTTTTGTTTGATTTAGAGACGTTGATAAACATATTTACGTCGGTTTTGTAGTTGTTTTTGACATTTAACATTATTTAAACGTCTGTGTTTGACTAAAACCGTCGTCTATTGTAGTCGAAAGGTCTCTTTTTATGCTTTAATGTATGAAATGTACGTCGGTTTTAGTTTTTTTTACTGACTTGTAATATATTAACCACGTCGGTTATTTGCCGTCATTATTTTATGTGTGAAAAGACGGCGGTCGATTTCTCGTCGGTTATAAACCATGATACACGACGGTGGATTCCCGTCGTCTATTTCATTTTTTGTAGTAGTGGTATCAGGGTGGTTAGTGGCTCTAAAGGTCAAGCGGTTGGATTGGGACCCTGGAGTCAGTTACAAGCTCAAGCAAAACCACAACGGGCTCCTTTGTCTGGTGTGGTTCCATTGTTTGGTGTGGTTTCATTGCCTGGTGTGGTTCTTCCTTTTGAGGAAGCCTTCGATACCTCTAACGGTGGGGTGACACTAATGGAGGGGGAGCATGAGACAATGGTTTTGTTGGCGGCTGGGGTTTCGAAGAATCGCAGAATTATGGGGACAGAAGTTGATGAACAGAATTTAACGAAATCTAAGCCCACTGTAGAACAACAGTTTTGTGAAGTTCCGGTAACGACTTGCTTTGATTTTGGTGGCTCTAGCCTTAAAGTGTTGCACTTTGGAGGGAATGTTCCATCGATCTCATAGAGAATGAGGGGGTTGGTCCTAAATCATCTATGGTATCTAGCTCTGACAGGCAGGTTGCTGTGGGAAAGAGAAAGAGTGTCAAGGTTGGGGGTCAGCGTGCTCGGGGCAGACTTCTAAAAGCTAGTGCAGTGGAAAGTGTGGGGGATTCGAGTTTGCGAAATACTGCTGGTTCTACTAGCAAATCCGTGATGGTCTCCGGTGAATAGGCCCATCACGAGAAATGACAATATTATGCTGGAATGTTCGTGGTCTGGATAATCCACGAACATTCCGTGCTCTGAGGTACCTACTCAGAGACAAAAAGCCTGATGTCATCTTCTTATCAGAAACCAAGAAGATGATACAACAAATGGCAGGGGTAAGTGCACAGCTAGGCGCAATTGGGAATTTTAGTGTGAGCCGAAATGGCCGAGCTGGTGGTCTAGCTTTATTGTGGCGGCATGGGGTGAAGGTTTCTATTAGATATTTTTCTTCAGGGCATATTGATGCCATGATTGAGGGTGTGACACAAAATTGTTTCCGTTTTACGGGTTTTTATGGTAACCCGGACCTTGCATCACGGAAACACTCTTGGGAATTGTTACATCGTTTGGCGGATGGGTATTCGGGTCCTTGGGTAGTGGGAGGTGATTTTAATGAAGTTTTGGAGCTTAATGAGTATTTGGGCAGACGATATAGACCGGCGTCACAAATGCGGGATTTTGGTATGGCTCTTGAGGATTGTGGTTTGACATCGATGAAGTATAAAGGTTACAAATATACTTGGACAAACAATCAGTTTGGGGACGACAGAGTCCAACTTCGGCTGGATAGGGGAGTGGCAAATACTGCGTTTTTTCTTGCTTTTCCGGGGGCGATAGTTCATAATGTGAACTCTTTGGTTTCTGACCACCTTCCTGTTTTTATACATTTTGGGGGCTTAGAGTCGCAGATTTATGTTTGAAGAAATGTGGACTGAAATTGATGGGTGTACGGAGACAGTTGCTCAAGCTTGGGGAGAGGAACAAGGTGATGTGGTTACTAAGATAAAAGCTTGCCAACAGTCCTTACTGGGTTGGAATAAATCCAAGGTGGGCCATATTCCCATGCAGATACGTCGGATTCAAGGGCAACTTGATGGATTAAAAAATAAGCCGCAAATAGATGATGTGGTGCGATGTCAGCGTAGACTGGCTGGTGAGTTGGATATATTACTTGCGAGAGAGGAGATGCTCTGGCAACAAAGGTCTCGAGTTTCTTGGCTTAAATATGGGGATCGAAACACAAAATTCTTTCATGCACAAGCTAAACAAAGGGGACGAAGAAATTTCATGCAAGGTATTTTTGATGATCATAATGTGTGGAATACTTCTAACGAAGCCGTGGGTTCTGTTTTTTGTGAGTATTTCAAGAAGCTATTTACCACTAGTGGTGAGACTGATTTTAGTACGGTACTGGCAGCAGTGCAACCTAAAGTGACTCGAGAACATAATGAAAGACTGAGCCAGCCTTTTACTAGAACTGAATTGGAAGGTGTGCTCACACAAATGTTTCCCACTAAATCTCTTGGTATTGATGGGATGCCAGTTCTGTTTTATCAGCGGTACTGGCACGTGGTTGGAAATGACGTAGTCAGTTTTTGCCTAAATGTACTAAATGGCAGGGCGAGTGTGCGAGAGATCAACCATACTCTCATTACCCTTATCCCAAAGGTGGACAATCCAATACGAGTTACTGAGTACCGGCCAATAAGTCTATGCTCGGTTCTTTATAAACTGATATCGAAAACAATGGTGAACAGAATGAAGGGTATTATGCAGGATGTCATCTCGGAGTACAAAGTGCCTTTGTTCCTTCTCGGTTGATTACTGACAATATTATTGCTGCTTTTCAAAGCATTCATTCCATTCAGAGAAGGGGGGGAAGTGCTCTAAAAAAGATGATATTGAAGCTTGATATGTCAAAAGCCTACGATAGAGTGGAATGGAATTTTCTCGACTATATGATGAGGAAACTGGGGTTCAACAACTGATGGGTGGATTTGATTATGGATTGTATTTCTACTGTATCCTTCTCGGTGAAAGTCCAGGGGTTGGCAATGGGTTTTATTACTCCTTCTAGGGGATTAAGACAAGGGGACCCTCTCTCGCCTGATCTTTTTCTCATTTGTGCAGAAGGTCTCTCGGCATTGTTGTCTCAGGCTCAAAGGAATAAGCAAATTCGCGGTGTTGCAGTGGCCGAAGGCGCTCCTATCCTTTCTCACTTATTTTTTGCAGATGATAGTTTATTATTCTGCAATGCCCATTTATCTTACTGTTATAATCTGATGCTTCTTCTCAGAATCTACGAGCGTACGTCAGGCCAAAAAATAAATTTTGCGAAGTCTGCAGCGAGCTTTAGTCCTAAAACAGATCCAATCATGAAGTGCCTTATTTCTTCCATGCTGGGAGTATGTATTGTGGATTGTCATACACGTTATCGGGGGTTGCCCACTATTACTGGACGGAGTAAACACCGTTTGTTTAATTATGTGAGGGACATGTTGTGGAATAAGCTTCATATGTGGAATGCTAAATTGTTGTCAACGGCAGGGAAAGAAGTTCTTTTTAAGGCAGTGGCTTAGGCGCTCCCAACATACACAATGGGGGTGTTTCAACTGCCAAAAGGTTTATGTCAGGATTTATCTGCAATGGTGGCGAGATTTTGGTGGGGGAAGTCAGGAAAGCGGAGCATACATTGGAAGAGTTGGCAGAATCTGTGTTGGCCAAAATGCTTAGGAGGATTGGGGTTAAAAAATTTTGAGGCTTTCAACCAAGCCATGGTAGCCAAACAAGCATGGCGGCTGTTGGAGAACCCTTCCTCTTTGGTTGGTCGAATCCTTCGAGCTCACTATTTTCCGAATGGTGATTTCCTTACAACTGGGTATGGTCAGTCGCCTTCTTCAATATGGCACTCAATTCTATGGGGAAGACAAGTTATTGAACAGGGTCTTATTTGGCGCATTGGTGGTGGGACATCTGTGAGGATCTTTCATGATAAATGGATTCCAAAGCCTTATACCTTCTTGCCTCTATTAAATGGAGGCCTTTCTGTGGAGGCCAGAGTTTCTGATTTAATTACGGCGTCGAGTGGGTGGAATAGGACTCTCCTGGATTCTTTTAGTGACGAGGACTGTTCGGCAATTTTGAGCATTCCATTGCCATCAGTTGGGCATCTTGAAGATAAGCGTTTTTGGTTTTTCTCAAAAAATGGTAAATATTCTGTGAAGACTGGATATCGTCTTGCATTAAGACTTTGTGATAGAGAGGTCAATGGGGAGATTGGAGGTTCCAACTCTGGAACTCAGTGCACTTTTTGGAAAAAACTTTGGCATTTGGCGGTTCCAAATAAGGTTAAAATCCTACTTTGGAGGGCAAGTTTCAAAATTTTGCCTACAACACTAAACCTTGTTCATAGGAAGGTACTACTCTCAGCTTATTGTTCTGGTTGTGGGACGGCGATGGAGGATGTTATCCATGCTTTTTGGGGTTGTAAACGCAGCAGACGGTTTTGGGCGCTAACTTCCTTCAACATTGATTCGGTGGCTAGACAAGGATCTTTTGCTGATTTCTTGGAAGTTATGTTTCATACTCCGTCAGACTGTGAATTGGAATGTTTTGTGTGTTGTTGTTGGAGAGTTTGGAAGCTCCGCAATGAGGTCCTCTACAGAATGACCGTTGATGGGATCTCTGAGATTGTTGAGGGGACCATGGAGTTTTTGGAGCAGTTTAAAATTCATAATGCTCGCACCAAGCCACCAAGGGTGCCACGTTTTATTAGGTGGATTAAACCTCCCTCTTCTTCGTTGTTATTGAATTGCGATGGGGCGATTGGACAAGCTGGTTGTAATAGAGGGGTGGGTGGTGTCTTAGGAGACTGTGCAGGTAACTTCATTTGGGGGTATGCGGATCAAGGTCTAGCAGGTTTGGATGTTGTGGCTACTGAATGTGCTGCTATACACATGGGATTACTGAAGGCTGCTGAGCTGGGAATCTCTGATTTTTTGGTAGCATTAGACTCGCAAGAAGTTGTGGCTTTACTGAAGGGAGGTGGGGAGCTATGGAGTAATCTGGGTAACCTTGTGGATGACATTAGAAGGTTGCTAGTACATTTGTGTATTGGTGATGTTTTTTTTTTCAGCCACGTCTGGGTAATCGGGTTGCTCACTCTTTGGCGCAGTTTGGGCTGCGAGAATAGCATCATTCTTTTTGGGTTGGTCTTGTTCCTGACTGGCTTGTATCACTGTTAGTAACAGACTTGGAGGGTGGGTAGTTGTTTTTAGTTATCGGTTTTGGATGCTGTGGTACTCTTTTTCCTTGACCGGATTTCCTTGATTGGGGGTTTTTATGGCAAGGTTTAAATGAGGCCACCTCTTGTTGCATCCATGTTTTGATTGCAATTTGTACGGTTGATGGTTGGAATGAAAGTTTATTATTCTTTGATAAAAAAAAAAAAAGACTTTCCAAGTTAACATGTTTAATTTACTGACTTTGATTTTTATTAGTTGATTGTAATTAAAGAATCGGGATTGTAAAGCTTAACTCATGTTATAAAAACTTGAAAAATACATAAACCATAATTCTACAAATTAAGCCCTATTTGGTATCCTACTAAGAAAAGTAAATTCAAAAACTATGATTCCTTTTTAAAACATGAGTTTTCAAATAGTGATTTTAAGATCTAAGAACTTGTTTGGTATTGAACTCCAAACTATTTTTAAGATCTAAAAAAATTGAAATTAAAATAAAAAAATCAGAAAATCAAAAACCCTAAATTTCCAAATTAAAATTAACAAAAGAAAAGGGGGGAGAGAGAGAGAGAGAGAGAGATAATTTTTGTTTGATCCTATAATAGTTTATGGGACCAAAATGTGATGAAGGTAATTCTCAGGGACTTTCCCTCTTTTTAACAGGAATCGTGGATGGGGTTACAATGATGGATCTGTGTGTAGCCAAAAATATAAGATTTATTCCTCCCCTTTTCCTAAGTTTCCCCTTCCCCTATTTATAGGAAAAGAGGACCGGTTTTGTATCGCAAGCCGACCATCTCGGCTCGGCGCCGAGCTGTTTGCGTCACATCAGGCCTGTCAGATGAAGAACGCTCTTGATTCGCTGCTAGGGGCGGGTGTGCACAGTAATAACCTTTCCTGCGCAGACGGCGCTAGTCCCATCCGGAAAGGAGGGGGAGTGCTCTCCGAGTGGCACCTGGCTTCTGAGGGGACAAGGGGCGTTTTACGAGGCGAGGTGGGTCGGTAGTCAGAGAGGGTCTTGTTGCTGACGTGGGGTCGTGCTGGCGTGGCAGAAGGCCCATCTGTTGGGTTCTCTATTGGGCCGTTGGGTTCTTAGTGGGTGTCGAGTGTAGGGGTTCTGCAGGCATAGTACGAAGCCCATCTCGAGATTCTATTGGGCCTGCTGGGCTCAGCGAGGGCTGAGCGTCAAAAAGTCTCCCAACTCTCTAGGCAAGTTTCCTTGGGTGGGGAGTTGTCTACTGTTCCCGTTTGTCCAATAGAATGCGTCTCTGTATGTACGCTCGGCCATTGTGCTTGGTGGTCGAGTGCTTAGCGGTTGGCTCAGGGCAGCTGACTGCTCGGGTCAGTCTCCCAACTCCCCAGGGAAGGGTAGCCTTACCTCGGGAATGCGAACGTTTAGGACAGGTGTCAGGTGCTTGGGCGGCGTGCCATTTATTGCAAGTGAAATGATGGGGCGTCTAGGGAGACGGAAAGGCTGGGACGTTTCGGGTCGCGTCGATTGATGGACACGAAGTTGTGGCGCCATGTGTCGTAATCTGGAGAAGGGAGGCACGTGGATCGAACGGTGGGTAATGCGAGCGTTCGCCTATATATACCGTGAGTCTGGAGTTTCGCCATTTTCGCAAATTTTCCAGAGGTTCGAATTTGAGCGGTATTGTTTCCGGTTTGTGTTTTGGAGGAGCAGAGTAGGTGCGTGCAAAGGAGGAACTCAGGACCGGAGCTGTGCGAGGAGGTCATCTGAGTCAGGTGAGAGACCCTTCTACCCTAGTTTTTCTTCTTCTGTGGTGAGGGAGAGCGGGTTTGGGGGGAGGAGAAAGAAAATGGCGTCTGGAGAGGGGGGTGAGGGTGAGTCCAGTAGCAGTAGTATTAATTTCGGCGTTCTGGACGATGCCTAGCATCGGCTGGGTGACAGGCCAGGGGGTGTGAGGGTGAGGAGTGCGCCGTTGGTAGTGGAGGTGCCGAGCTCGTCGGAGGAGACTGGGGGCGAGGGCGAGGTGCAAGGAGAGAATGTGGAGAGGCATACAGATGCCGAGATGGAAGAGGAGAATTTGGAGAGGCCTCCAGATGCCGAGATGGAAGAGGAGAATCTGGAGAGGCATCCAGATGCCGAGGCCGCTGAGACAGAGGCTGAGGTGGAAAGGATTGGGGAGGCCGAGGACCCTGATCGGCCCCGGGTAGATTTGGATGGGATTCCCTTGGCGGTCAGCAGTGCGCGAGGCTCGGGGGAGTGTCTACCGCGCAAATCTCACGGCCTTGTGTTCCTGGCCGAGGGGATATGCGTTGACACGCGGCCTCCTGCTTTTGGGTGCGGGCGTGCCAGCACGGTCTACCGTGCGTCGAGATGTTTGATGTGGATAGAATGGTTAAGTGGTGCGCCTGTTTGGACTTGACTTCTAGTCAAACGATTGTAGCCGAGAGAGGAACTAATCTCGGCTGTTAGGTTCATGGCCTGAGCTACAAGGCCGTTTAGTGGTGATGTTGATGGTGGGTTTTTTGGTGGTGCTCCGGCGCATTGCTCAGTGAGTGACGGTCGTATGATATATGGGGTGAATGAGCGAATAACAAAGATGGTGCTCCGGCGCCTTGAAAATCAAGGGTCGTATGATATATTTGATGAATGGATTTCCTTACAGACTAACACTACTCCTAGGAAAGCAAGTAAAATATTGAAAGTACATTACAGGAAAATATAAGTTGCTCCGTGGGAGGCTTTGGTTTGGTGTTTGAACATTTTGAACGTAGTCTTGAGCCTTGTATTTATAGGAAGAATTCCTGGAGGAGTAATCGAGGCTGACAATCTGCATGGTGGAGCCTGATTAGAGCAAGTGGGGAGTCCAATTGACATTTGGGATCGTGAAGTATGGTGGTGTGACCCCATAAATCCCGGTGAATCTCGGCCGCCGCCCTGATCGTGGGTTCTGCGCTTCTGGCCGTGGAGACACATTTATTGCTCTGATAGCTGGTGACCTAATCTCTCAAGCTACAAGAATTCTTGTGAGAATGTCTACGTCTAATCACTCTGTTTTCTGTCGCCAATCCCTGACTTCAGTCACTTCCCACCTTCCCTCGTGCATTAAATGCTTATTCGTGGCCAGTGGGTTTGCTGCAATAAACAGAGGCACTACTTCATTAAATGAAGCATGGGACCCTGCTATCATGTGATGATCTGCCTTTAATACCTTTGGCCGTGATCTTGCTCGACCTCGGCCTCGGCTCACAATCGAGGCCGAGATGATCATGCCTTAGCATTTTTCTTTTGTTTTCAGGAAGGCCAAACATCTTGGCGAAACGCTGCGTTTTAGCTTCTCGAGCAAGCACTAGGGCCGAGAAAGATGGGCTCATTCGGTCAGTTCATGGCCGTGATTTATTAAGCACAAACAGGGAGCCATCGTGTTCGTATAGGCAGGGAGTGCCCGTGCATCCGTATTTCTACGAGCCGCATGACGTGGTGCCGAGCCGCATGACGCATGAGCTTCTGGAGAGGATCCAGCGGGATGACGCATGAGCTTCTGGAGAGGATCCGACTGGAGTACGATGTGCCAAGGGATGTTGTTTTTGCACTACCGCAAGAGGACGACCGACCGAGCCGACCGCCCAGGTGCTGGGTCACCTTGTACTGGGAGATGTTTAAGAATGGGCTGCGACTACCCCTGCACCCCTTTGTGCAGAGGTGGATGGCGTTTCTCGGTGTCGCCCCGCATCAGGTGAACCCCAATATGTTGAGGACAGTGTTTTCAATGTTCGTGTTGTGGAAGAGGCATCATAATATTGAATCGAGCACGAATATTATGAGGTGTTGCTTCAGGTTAAGGAAGAGCCCGAAGCAAGCGGGTTTTTTCTATGTGCAGTCGCTGCAGGGAAAACTGTTGGAGAACAACCCATCGTCTCAGAAGTCGTGGAAGGATCAATGGTTCTTTGCCACAGGTTGTTGGGAGGTGGCCTCAGGAGTAGATAGGCCGAGGGCATTGGTGGCGAGGCGGTTTAGGGAGAAAGGTGGGGTGTTGTGAATTCGTGGCGAGTTTTTTATTTATTTTTATTTTTTTATTATATTTTTTTTATACTGCTCTGCTCCGTTTTACTCTGACGCTAGTTGCTCTCGTGTGTTGGTCAGTTGACTGGGAAAGCGGCGAGCTCTCGCAGGACGAGGAGGGGCAGCTTGAGGTGATCTGAGCGCTACCGCCAAAGGATCGTGACGCGAACGAGCTCTTGTCTGCTAGTTCGTTGAGGGAGTCCGAGCTTTTAAATTCGATTGCAGAAGGTATCGTGCTCAGAACTTAGTTTGTGGTGTTTGTGGGTTTTGGACTGTCGACCGCTAACTGTTACACTGCAGAGATGGGGATTGATAGGGACGATTCGAAGGCTCGGCAGTTGCTAGAAAAGTTGCTGACCAAAGGTGGAGCTTCGGGTTCTGCAGTGACGAAGCCGGTGCAGCCGTCTGACAGCGCAATGACGGTGGGGTGGTCTCGGCTCCAGTGGCTCGACCTGAGGTCCAGTCTTCGTCTCGTCCTCGTGGGCAGGATAGGGGCAAGAGGCCGATTGGCGAGGAGGAAGACCCTGCGGGTGCGAAGAGGGCTCGCGTGAATGATGAGGAAAGGGTGGTGTCGTCGGCGCCATCCATTCATCCCGACCGCCTGAAGGACTTCCTGGACACCAGCAGTCTAGTACTGTCGGGAGAGATGTCCTGGGAGGGACTTGCTGGGAGTGAGAGTACCTATGCGACATCGACAGCGATGGCGTTTGAGCAGAGCGTGAGGGTAGGTCTTCTCTACTTGTTCTCTAGCGTTTCGTTTTTATGGTACCTGACGGCTTTGTTGGTTTTGTTGTAGGCTCTGTTTTCTCACTATGGCGCGGTCAGGCGTGTTATGATCCACCGGGAGAAGGACGTGGCCAGGGCGGCCGAGCTTTGAAGAGGCGGGGAAGCGGGATGCTGAAGTGAAGTCGGTGGTGGACCGAGCAAAGCGATCAGCGGAGGAGAGCAATAAGAAGAGGGTTGAGGCCGTGCGGGCGCTCGGGTTGTCCCAGGTCCAGAAAGCGGAGTTGGGCAAGGAGGTGGAGAGTTTGAAAGCCGAGGGAGTTCGGCTAAAAGATGAGAATGTGCGGTTGCAGAGGGCTCTGGAGAACGCGTGTCAGCCGCAGATGGAAGATGTGAAATAGTTCCTGGATTCGGCTGAGGGGGCGGGTCTAGCAGGCGAGATCCGGCTGTCGGGGGGACTGGACTTGCTAGAGAAGATCCAAAAGCGCTTTCCTGCCTTTGAGTTCAGCCTTGAGGACTTGGTGGAGGACGAGGAGAGAGCCGAGCCAGAGAACGCTGTCCGAGGCCAGGCTGTGGAAATTTTGGCGAGCAAGGCTCCTGTGCCGACCGAGGGAGGAGTTCAAGCGCCCGTCGCTGAGGCTCAGGGGGCCCCTGATGGTGTAGGGTCTGGCAGTCCAGAGGGTGTTTAAAGAATGACTTGTACTTTTCCGAATCCGATCGACTCTTTGTTTGAGCGTGAACGATTTTAAGTGTTAACTTGGTACACATTTGTATTAATTTGGTACTTTGAAGTTTTAAGTGTGACGTTTGTTTTGGTTTAAATTGCACGTTTCTTGTGTTTTTTGTTTTTGTTTTTTGTTTTGTTTTGGTTTAAGTTGCACGTTTCTTGTGTTTTTTTGTGTTTAAGTGTGTGAACGTATGTATGAGCAGAGCCTAGAGGCTTGGATAAAGTCAAAGATTAACATAAAAGACAGATGCCGAGCCTAGAGGCCTGGTGGGGAAAAACTGTAGATAAACGTAAAGGCACCGAGCCTAGAGGCCCGGTGGGTGAATTAAATAAACTTGAAAGGATAGACACCGAGCCGAGAGGCCTAGTGGGTAAACAAAATATATAGATGCCGAGCGTAGAGGCCTGGTAGACAAACTGACTTAAGGGTAGTACTGGCGGAGGTGCTCGGCATTCCATGGGTGGGGGAGTGATTTTCCGTCGAGTGTTGTGAGGGTGTACGTTCCTGGTCGAACGATGGTGAGCACGCGGTACAGGCCCTCCCAGTTGGCCCCCAAGGTCCCAGCCGAGCGGTCCTTGGTGGCCAATAGCACGGTGCGTAATACAAGGTCACCCGGGCGGAACGCTCGGGCTCGGACCTTCGCATTATAGTAGCGCGCAGTGCGCTGTTGGTAGGTGGCGAGGCTCAAGCTGGCTTGGGATCTTCGTTCTTCCACAAGGTCGAGGTCGAGAGCGCGTTGCTCATCATTTTGTTGTGCGTCGTAGTTGTCGACTCGATGGGTTGGCAGGCCGATTTCGACGGGTATGACGGCTTCGGATCCGAAGGCCAGGGAAAAAGGTGTTTCCCCTATTGAGGTACGCTGGGTCGTACGGTAGGCCCATAGGACTTCGGGTAGGAGTTCGGGCCAGTCTCCCTTTTTGGTGCCCAGTTTCTTTTCCAAGGTGCGCTTGATGATTTTATTAATGGCCTCGACTTGACCATTGGCCTGTGGATGGGCTGGTGACGCGAAGCGCAGGGCGATGCTGAAGTTCGAGCAGAACTCGCGAAAGCGAGTATTGTCAAATTGCCGACCATTGTCGGTAACCAGCACCCGGGGCAGGCCGAATCTGCAGATGATATTTTTCCATATAAAACCGCGCACACGTGCCTCGGTGATGGTAGCAAGAGGTTCGGCCTCTACCCATTTAGTGAAGTAGTCAACTGCTACGATGGCAAACTTTACTTGCCCCTTCCCTTCGGGCATGCGCCCGATGAGATCTAGTCCCCACTGGGCAAAGGGCCAAGGACTGGTCATGGACGTAAGTGGTTCTGGTGGTTGATGGATGAGATTGGAGAAGATCTAGCATGGTCGGCATTTGCGGGCGAGGGTTTGGGCATCGTTCTTCATGGAGGGCCAGAAGTAGCCCCTTCGAATGGTCTTGGCTGCCATCGTTCGAGAGGCCGAGTGGTCGCCGCAGACGCCCTCGTGTACTTCGCGGAGTATTTCGTGCCCGTCCTCCGGGGTCACACACCTCAGGTAGGGTAGAGAGAAACCTCGCTTATACAGGTGCTTGTTAATGATCGTATACCGGCCGACCTGAAACCGCAGACGGCGGGCAGCCTCAGTATCAGTTGGTGTGACGCCGTTTGCTAGGTAGTCGAAGATAGGGGTCATCCAGTTGGGAGCGTTTCCTACGGCCAAGGTCTCGTCAGGTCATTCCGTGATCGTGGGTTTGGGGAGGTATTCTATCGGAATGGTTCGTTTGATGCTCCCGTCGAGGGATGAAGCCAACTTGGCAAGGGCATCGGCTCGGCTGTTCTGGCCATGCGGGACTTAGGAGATGGTGAAGTCTGAAAACGAGGCTGCCAAACGTTGTGCCTCCTTTAGGTAGGCGCCCATGGCCTTGCCCTTGACCTGGTAGATGTTGTTGACCTGGTTGATGATGAGCAGGGAATCGCTGTGGGCGACTAATCGCTAGGAACCGAGGTCTCGGGCGAGGCGGAGCCCGGCAAGCAGTGCCTCATATTCGGCTTCGTTGTTCGTGGCTTTCAACTGAAAACGAAGTGCATACTCTACCTCTGTCCCTTCCGGAGAGATGAGCACAATCCCCACACCGCTACCGTATAGGTTAGACGCGTCGTCGACATTCAGTGTCCATGAGGGCTCTTTCTGAGGGCGGAGCTCGGCGTCCATTGGAGGTGCGGGTTGGTGTGAATTCCGAGATGAAATCGGCGACGGCCTGCCCTTTGATGGCGGGTCGAGTTTTGTAGTCGATGTGGAATTCGCTAAGCTCGATAGACCACTTGATAAGGCGCCCAGATAACTCGGGACGATGGAGGACTTGTCGTAGCGGTTGGTTAGTGAGAACCGAGATGGGGTGAGCTTGGAAGGACGGACTAACCGAGATGTGGTTAGTGAGAACCACAACAAATTTTGCTCCCTGCGTCTCCTCCTTAAATATTGCTCAGGTTCTGGATCAAACGGAAGCAATTGCTGAACTGCTGAACGCGTGCTGACCATGCACAGATTGTAATCTGCACTGCCCTGCTGTGATCTGTAAAAATAAAATAAAAACGAAAATTAGTTCTTTTTTTTTTTTTTTTTTGGTATATATGTACAGCAATAATTAATGCAGAATCTGATTCGAACGAATTATTTGAAATAATCCCCGGCAACGGCGCCAATTTCTTGATAGGCTTTTTGTACCTGCGCAAACAGGGTTAAAACTCCTACAAAACTTGCAAGAATGACAAGGTTATTGTAGTATAAATGATTCTCGCAAGGTCGTTCTCCGCAGGGATTATTAAATAACTCGTAGCAACCAAATTCTAATTAATTACTGTAAAAGAGAAAGTTGAGATGTTTGATTTTAAGACCTTAACTTAAAACGAATTTAATTAATAAAAATAAGGCAATAAGCAAACTTAAAACTCAGGGCAAGAGAAACAATTGTGTTTTTAGAAATCAAATTAAGAAAGCACTAGGGATCCGCCGTCACCTTAACAATCCTATATAGTTCTCCCAATTACTTATGACCTATACATGCATATTTCGAAGATTAGGTATTCCTAATGTATGCCTACTTGGACCCCCAACATAGAGCGTATATCACACATGCAATCCGTCTGTGGTATTCAGATCAAATCTAAACATACATGACTCATTAAGTTATGTGAAACCTTTTGAAAAACCATGCAACCCTTAAAACGTGGTATTCATCCTAAGTGAACTTGCACATATTAATCACAAGAAGCCTTCGTCAATTTCAGGGACCGACCTCCGACCAAAACTGCATCAAATTACTTTTCTAAACATCCTAATGGTGATCAAGCATCAAAACACTTAGATAGTTTAACCCAGTGATTAATAATTCGAAAACCTGCATGCATATAATCATAAGCAAATTGGACAGAAACTACATATTCTTGCTAAGGCTCGTGGCCTCACCCTAGCAAAAGAGAGTTAGTTACGCATGTTCATAACTAAAACCAAATAAAATATCATTCGAATGAATAAGAATAAAAACACCGTGAAGAAGAAGTTCTTCAAAAACCCTAGCAAAAGTCGCATTCAAAAGCCAAAAGAGAAGTCCCGAAATTTGCTGTGAAAAAATAACTTAAATACCTCCTAAAACCTAGCTGCCCAATCCCCACAAGGAAACTAGGTTAAAATAAGATAATACTAGGAAATAAAGTCCAAATTGGATTAGGAGAATCTGCCCCCAATCTGCCCAGCCACGTTTTGGCCTCAAATCTGCTCCAAATCCAGCCCAATATAGCTCGTTTTAAAGATAAAAACGTTCCGAACACTTCTCAAGAAGGTCACGAACTCATCTGAGGTCATCTTGGGCTCCAAAACGCAATAAAAGCCCAACTCGTCACTATTCCAGCACCGCGCACTGCTCCTTTATTTTATCGCCAGAAAATAACCGCTTAGTAGAAAAGTCTGAAATTTTGATACGATCAAGCCAAGTGACTCACGAACGTCCTCCAATTGGAATTACTCCAAAATTCGTCCATTTGACTATGTTTTGCTCCAGAGGAAGTCGAAAGTCCTATATTGAAAATATAATTGAAAGTATCAAAATTCTTCCAAAATATTAACCAAAATATATTAAGAATGGGGCTAAATATATAATATAAAATATGCCCATCAACCATGTTGGATACCCATTCCGGATAGTCTACTTCGCAGATGCAGCCGACCTCCTTCAGTTTCTGCACCTCGTCTTTCATGGCAGTGTACCTGGTGTTGTCGCATGGGCGCCTTTTCTGTCGGACGGGCCGAGTGCTGGGGTCGATCCCTAGGCGATGAGTGATGATACGGGGGTCGATCCCGGGGATGTCGGCATGGGACCATGCGAAGCAATCAGTGTTGTTGGGTAGGAAAGCGAGGAGATTATCCCGATTGGCTGTGCCCAAGTGTCTCCCTATCCGAATAGGTTGATCCGGGTGGGCCCTAGAGATGACGGCGGAATCCAGGTCTTCCAGTGGCTGCGGTCGCGGGTAATCTTCTCGGGGGTCGTCCATGGGCCCAATTGGCTGAGAGGCAGCAGAGACCGTGTAGGTCGTGTTGGCATAGTGTTCCGCCCGGTCGGCAAAGACCGTCACCATTCCTCGCAATGTTGGGAGCCGCAGTGTTAGCAATTGGTGGTACAACGTCAAAGATAGCAAGGTACGGGCTTGGGTGGTCGACCACTACAAACCGGGCCACAGTGCCCGCTTGCCAGGGAAATAGCCCAATCGACGCGACGAGGTTTATGCAGCCGACGGTACGTACCCTTCTTCCGTCGAAGGCGTGTAAGGCCAGGTGGTATGGAGATAGTACTCGGTTTCCCAATCCGAGCCGGGCGATAGTCGGAGAGAACAGGTTGTTCACGGGGCTTTCTCGCTCAAGTAGGACATGGGGGCGTCCTGCGTTGCTATGCCCGCAGTAATCGTGAAGGGTCGATATCCACCTGAGTGGTGGTTTCTGGTCGCCGGTACGGGGAGGCTCGTGACGAGGGTGTCGCCTCAGGAGGACTCGTGTTTTAGGGCGGTAACAGTTTCGCCCTGAAACCTGATCTCCCCTTACTGTTCCCACCTCGTGGAGGGTCCTAAATTTGAGCACAAGAGTTCCATAGCTAATGGTGAGGCCGAGCTCTGTCAGGGCGGGTCGGCCCAAGATCACATTGTACGCGGTCGAGCAGTCGACTACCACAAAGGTTGCGACCGTGGTCGCCTGTCGCGGGCAGTCCCCTATGGTTAGGGCGAGGTGAATGTTTCCGAGGGGTTGCACCTGTGTTCCTCCGAAGGCGTACAACGGTGGCGTTCTTTTGTCGAGTAAGACTCGATCTATCCCGAGTTGGTCGAATACCGGTGCGAAGATGATGTTAGATGAACTTCCCCCGTCCACGAGGACCCGGTTCACGTCGCAGTTGGCGATGCCGACAGTGATGACCAGTGGGTCGCTGTGAGGCTGAGAGATTCGGTCGTCTTCCGGATGGAAGATGATGGGTTCGCCGCCAGTCTTGCACTGTTTGGATGGTCGTTCAGCTTCGCATATGGAAACGGAATGGCTAGTCTCCTGGCCGAGCGAGCAGGCATATCGCTTCTGGGATCTGTTGGTGTTGCCTCCAGGCGACGGGCCTCCTCCGATTGTTGACATCAGTCTCCGTGATACGGATGCCTGCGTCGAGCCGCTGGGGGCATCGGTGGCGGCCCCGAGGCGATCCACATACTCTCGGAGCTTGCCCCTCCTTATTAGCGCTTCGATTTCTTCTTTCAGTTGATAGCAGTCCTCCGTTGAGTGCCCGTACGCTCGGTGGTACTTATAGTGCTTGGCTTCGTCTCTCTTTCCCAGGTACTCGTTCCGGCCTTGACGCGGAGGGGGTAGTTCCTTCCCCGCAATTGTTAGGATTGTCCCCTTACTAGTGTTAAGCGGGGTGTAACTTGAGTAGCGCTCGGGCCCGCTGTTCCTTCAGTCGGCTTGTTTTTGTGGTCGGTTATCTCTTCTCTGGGGGTTGCCCCTCGTATTCTGGCTCGGACGAGAGGTTTCTTGCTTCGCGCCCTGTCCTCCGAGAGTACCGGTTCGGGCCGTGTTGAGCTGCTCGGCTCGGCTATAGCATGTGGCTTCTCGGAGAAGGTCTTTATATGTCTCGGGCGGATTCCGGGTGAGGTGGAAGAAGAAGTCTCTGCCTAGGAGGCCCCCCATGAGGGCGTTGTGCGCTGTTGCCTCATCGCAGCCTTCGCAGCGGGCATATTCGTTGTTGAAACGGGTAATATAGTCCCGGAGGGATTCGTTCGCCATTTGCCGAACGGCCGAGAGGTCGTTCGCAGTTTACAGCCGGCTCGAGATGATCATGTACCTATCTAGGAACGCTCGGCGCAGCTCGGCGAACGAGTCGATGGATGCCGGATTTAGTCGTTTGAACCAGTTTAGTGCCGCCCCTTTCAAGGTGGTCGGGAAGAGCCTGCACTTGGTGGCCTCTTTCGCTCCCTTGCCCTCCATGGCGTAACGGAAGCTGTCCAAGTGGTCGTACGGGTCGGTAAGCCCTTCATAGAGGGCGATTTTAGGGGCCTTTGTGCCGCCGATGACGACGGAGTCGAGCAGTTCTTTGGAGTAAGGGAGCGGTAGTTCGTCCTCGGAGAACACGGGGATGAGCAGGTTACGGGTCTTCTCGACCTTTCCGAGCCTATCCCAGACGCTACCGATTTCTCCTTTGATCATGGCCTACATCGTTGCCCTAAGGTCTGTTTCCTTGGTGGTGGCGACCGGGGAGCCCTCTCTGACGGCGGTGTCTCTTTGTTTTTATGGGCTGTGCTCGACGGAATTGCTCGTATTTGGGCCGACATCCCCCTGGGCCGGGTGTTCGCCGTCCCCTGCCTCGGGTGTTTGGGCCGATGCTAATTCTTCGCTGAAGAGGCGCCTTTCTACCCGTCGGGTACGACTTGATTCCCTGAGGGATTTTTTCTGGGCCTTCTGCAGGTTGGCCTAGAGACCGATGTGCTGTTCTTCTAGGCGCTCGTTCCGGTCTTTGAGAGTTTTGCTGAGGTCTTGCATGGCGCCGGCGTTGTCCAGGAGTAATTCGACCTTGGCCTCGAGGGCGACCATTCTTTGCGTTTTGGCTTTTTGGCGCTTCATGCTCTTCTGATCGGTGGTGCCAAGGGTATGGATCCCCTTCATCTTTCGGCCCAGCATGTCGGTAGTGGGCTGGGCTTAGTACGTGACCTTTTGAGTGTGGTTTCCCACAGACGGCTCCAAATGTTTGATCCTATAATAGTTTATGGGACCAAAATGTGATGAAGGTAATTCTCAGGGACTTTCCCTCTTTTTAACAAGAATCGTGGATGGGGTTACAATGATGGATCTGTGTGTAGCCAAAAATATAAGATTTATTCCTCCCCTTTTCCTAAGTTTCCCCTTCCCCTATTTATAGGAAAAGAGGACCGGTTTTGTATCGCAAGCCGACCATCTCGGCTCGGTGCCGAGCTGTTTGCGTCACATCAGGCCTGTCAGATGAAGAACGCTCCTGATTCGCTGCTAGGGGCGGGTGTGCACAGTAATAGCCTTTCCTGCGCAGTAGGAGATAGTCCCATCCGGAAAGGAGGGGGAGTGCTCTCCGAGTGGCACCTGGCTTCTGAGGGGACAGGGGGCGTTTTTCGAGGCGAGGTGGGTCGGTAGTCAGAGAGGGTCTTGTTGCTGACGTGGGATCGTGCTGGCATGGCATAAGGCCCATCTGTTGGGTTCTCTATTGGGCCGTTGGGTTCTTAGTGGGTGTCGAGTGTAGGGGTTCTGCAGGCGTAGTACGAAGGCCATCTCGAGATTCTATTGGGCTGCTGGGCTCGGCGAGGGCCGAGCGTCAACAATTTTCATGAGTCAAATTTGGTTGATGGGCCCATCTCTACGACGAGGATCACAAATATTTCAAAATACCCAATTGAAGATAAGCCGGGAATGGTATTATTACGTTAAACAATTAAGTGATGAAAGTGACATAAACTTACATTCATGTCATCTAGTTTAGGCATAAATGGTTTATCCATTTTCGAGTGGGAAGATTTAAACCCAGCCAATACATAAACAAAGTTCTGTAACTTTCAAATTACTTGAACTAAAGCTCGTCCAGAAAATATTTATGTTATGTTGCTAAGATAAAACGATTTTGTAGTCCTATGCCGTCCTTTTTTATTACCTTGGTGTATTAAATTTGGTTGTTTGATTTCAATATTGATTGTTGTAGATGATGATACTTTTTGTTCACGTGGATGGTTTGTCTTGGTGGTAAGTTGGTGGAAATAAAGACTGGTGGAATGGGTTGATGTTACATAAGTGAATGGCGGAGCCAAGAATTCTATCAAGGATGGTCAACTTTAAATAGTTTATAATTACAATGAACTTAGTTTTTATAGAAATATATATGTAAGATTCATTATAATGATTAAATTTTAATATCGCAAATTTAATATCTTAGTAAGTATAACCCAAATTCTAGCAACCTAAAAATGATGAAAGAGTATCAAAAGTTGATTTTAGATAGAATGAGAAAATCAAATAAAATCCATGACACACACATATAAAAGACATACAAAGAAATGAAAACAAATATAGATCATATTCATGTTCATTGTAGCACTACTACAAAAAGAGAAAAAGACGACGGCAGAACATAAAACCGTCGTTGTATTTAAACCGACGACGGTATAAAAAAAAAACCGTCGTGGATAAGTGCCTTACTGTTGAATATTTTTAAAAGACGACGCATACAAATAAAAAAGCGTCGTTTTTAAAAAAGGATTTCTTCAGAGTTAAAATCTGACCAAAAAACAACGACAGCAGGTATAAATCCACCGACGTAGAAAATAAAGACGACAGTTCACCAAAAAACCTGCCGTGTTAACTCCTAACTAAACACGACCAACTGTTCTTAATCCGCGTCGTATAATATAATGGAATCCCCGTCTGTATACTACGACGATGCCTTCTCTGTAAACCGTCGTCTTAATTTTTATTTCTTCTGAAGATTTAATTATTTTTTAATTTTGGTAGCCTACGAAAATTAAAATGAGATCCCAAGAGGTATGATAACTTACCTTTGAGATCTTTGGATCCTGATCACAATCGAACCACCAAAGTGAGAAAGACAATATTTTAAATACACAAAATCCAAAAAGAAACCAGAACTGAACTGACTACTGCAAACTTTGAGAAAGACAATGTTTTGAAAGTTAATGATGTGTGTGTTTCGGTGTCTTTGAGATACACCAAAACGCATACATCATTAACATCCAAATTATTGTCTTTGAGATGTGAGAGAGAGTGATGATGTATGTGAGAGAGGAAGACGAGCCTCCAGAGAGACTAGAAGAACTTGGAACCCTAAATGAAAACTGAAACTGAAAGAAAGAGTCAAATTTATACAATAAATCTTTTAAACTTACGGCGGTGCTTATAGACATACCGCCGTGTAATTTGAAAAACCACGTCGGTTATTCTTTAATGGAATCCACGTCGTATAATGTAATGTAATATACGTCGGTATATTACAAAAACACGACGTGTTAAATAATATACCATGACGCGAGAGATTAATTTATCGACTTATTATTTTGGAGTATACTACGATGGTACCTACAACACTACTGTCCTATTTATTTACCACGTCCTAAGTTCAAATTACCGTCGTATTTTTTCAATTTATACGTCTGCCTTCTCTGTAAACCAACGTCTTATTTTTATAGCTTTTTAAAATTAATTAATTTTTCTTTTATTTTGGTAATATATTTCTTAACACAAAACAAAATTTAATTCTCAATCCTCAACAACATTTTCATCTTAAAAGGAAAATCTCTTCGTGTTAAATATTGATCAATATTTACACAATATATGTACACAAATTTGGAAAATACATCGTGGTTTCTTTTCTGCCTTCACCCTCAGCTTGTTCAACTGTTTCTTCCTCTCATATGCAAGCTGGGCCCTCTCCTTCCTCTTGTTCTCAAGCTCCTGCACAGCCACAGATGAATATCTAGTAATTTCAGAAAATCAAAATCAACAAAGTGTGAAAAGCTCACTCCTCGATTCCTGGTTACATTGTAGTCCCCTTTTCCACAGTGATCAACTTCAAAACTCCTGTGTAGCAAGGGTGGAACCAGCCTTAGAACCTGTTGTGGTTGTGCCTTTGGGGTGGGGAGAGTGGGGGCTGGGAAGAAGCTGGGTGTGGGCTTGAGGTTCAGAATGAATAGACTTTTCTCTGATTTGGGAGGAACCCACTACAGCCACCACCTGAGTCCGTCTCTGCGAGTGTTTAGGGCTTTATCTTATCATAAGGAGCATCAGGAACACCCTCGTATGCCTTCAAACGGCCAAGTGCGGCTGCAAACCCATGCAGGTTCTAAGGCTGGTTCCACCCTTGCTACACAGGAGGATGTAGCAAACCCATGCTTGGTCTTGTGAGGAATC
This sequence comes from Prunus kanzakura, assembly GCA_020521455.1. Classification (NCBI taxonomy): domain Eukaryota; kingdom Viridiplantae; phylum Streptophyta; class Magnoliopsida; order Rosales; family Rosaceae; genus Prunus; species Prunus kanzakura. The sequence goes on along the minus strand of BPUM01000845.1, from coordinate 143,464 downwards.
ATTCTGCAAACCCATTTGCTTTCAGAAAGACAATTTCTTGTGAGGAATCATTCTGCAACCGTAATTGGAAACTGAGAGTTAAAAAACGCGTGAAAAAATTATATTTAAACAAATTATCATAAATATCCACGTCGGTTCTAATATACATAGCGACGTCATATTTGAATAATCAATGTCAGTTTAGATAAACAAGCACCGTCATAACTACATCGGAAATCCAAAAGTCATTTGGCGCGTATTAAAAAGAGAACGACGTCGTTTTCAGAACCCCAAAGTAACCACGTCGGTTTATTAAAATAAACAGTCGTTGAATTTCTAAGTACAACGTCAGTTTAGATAAAAAAAGCGCCGTCATAACCACATCGGAATTCCAAAAGTCGTTCGGCAGTTGTGATAACCACGTCAGTTATGAATTATATACCGTCGTTATAACTAAATAATACGGCGGTTTTGTAATAACAACGTCGTTGTATTGAACTCTGGGAAAATATATAAACTTTTCGTCACCTGACCTAATATTCTACGGTTTTCTCTCACCGATAAAGTATCGTAGTTTCCCTCTCATTTCCCAAAAGCAGCATCATCGTCTGAATCTTCGTTTTCATCTCCAAATAACCATTTTCGTCTTCATCTTCGTCGGAAGGAAACTTTCTTTGCACGCGAAAGGTTTTTTCTCACTCTCTTCCCTTTTTTAACATTTCATTTGAATGCCGTAGTTGTCTGGAAACAAGATTCTGTCAAATTGAAGAAATCTTTCACTGGTTTTGATTAAATACATAAGTAGATACTCTCACGACGCCAAAAGACGACAGTTCTGTCTTGTTTTCGACGATAGAATGGACACACCACGACGGCCGTTAAATTCTATCGAATGCAAACTGCACGACGGTGGTTAAAAACCGTCATGGTGTGACAATTAATAGTCGGAAACAAGATAAAACCGTCGTCTTGTGGGAGAAGAACAATCGTTTTGTAAATTTTAAACCACGTCGATTCTTATTAGCAACCGACGTAGTGTATACACATTTACGTCATGAAATATATAAAACCGTCGTCTTATTTCCATTCATGGTCTAAGAGACTGTTTAATAGGACGTTGCTTTTTTAGTGTTACCGTCGTTGTTTGGTATTATTACGCCGTTGCTTTTTAATAACCGACGTTGTTTTCCTTGCAGATTAATTAAAAATGGTTTCGAAATCTCAAAACAAGGAAGCTCAAGCGTCAAAGGCCAAATCAGGTTCAAAGGCACAAGGGGATGAAGCCAAATCAGTTTCAAAGGTTCAAGTGGAAGAAGAAAAATCAACTCAAAGCAAACCCTCGAAGAGGATGAGATTTTCCTCAACCTCCGAGAAAGACTCGAGCACAGCCACATTTGTTGAGGAGCCAAAATCCGGCCGCGGTATCAGCACAATGAGCCGTGTTGTGAAGAGGAAAATTGAGAAGGTTAAGCCTGTGGTTGAGTTCAATAAAAAGGGCAAACCACATGGCAAGGCTGCTGTTGAGATGCAGTCTTACATTGGTGTTTTGGCACGCACCAGGTCCCTCTTGTGGACAAGAAATGGACTCAAATACCCAAGGACGTGAGGGAGCAGATTTGGGAAGCTGTTCAAATGTCCTATGTTATTGGGGATAGGTACAAAGCCATGGTCTTGTCATCTGCCGCCAAAAAATGGAAGGATTTCAAGTATAACGTAACTAGGCAGTATATCCTTCCATTCGCACATGACAAGGAGAAGTTAAAAGAAACCCCTACGCTTTATAAGTTCATAGAGAAATCGCAATGGGATGCCTTCGTAGCTTCAAGGTTAACCCCATATTTTGAGGCTAAGCATGATGAGCAGAAAGAGAGGAGGGAGAAATTGGAGTACAACCATAGGTTGTCTAGAAAAGGGTATGTTGGTTTGGAGGACCAATTGGTAGAAACCATGCCCGATATTGAAGAAATCGATCGTGCTGTTCTATGGAAGAAGGCAAGAGAAGATAAAACAGGAAACATTCCTGATCCAAAGGTTGCAGAGAAGGCAAAAATAATTGTAAGTCTCACTAACTCTATTCTAAATTTGAAAAACAGAGTGTTTTATTTTGGTATAGACGTCGTTTATCTTTAAATAAGCGACGTTATAAAATGAACACCACGACGGGCTTAATTTACCGACGTTTAAAATTGAATAGGACGTCGGTTTTTGAATAAAGTAGACGTCTAGATAGAATTAATACGACGGATTAAATTCCTCTATGAACTGCATTTTTGTTTAAAGTTTACTCACGCACACACTCTCCCTCTCTCTGTCTATTTCACTGAAATTTGTGGTGCACAATTTCTGGAAAAGAATGCATATTTCAATCGAATTTTTTCACTTCTTCATTAAAATTTACGACGGTTTTATCTTATCTAGACGTTAGAATGCTTATACAACGACGGTAATTTTGTGCAGCCGTATGAAATTGGACATCTACGTTTGTTTGTTCAATAGTCCGTCGTCTTACTTTGAATACTACGACGGTCTTTGATTTATGTTTTAATCTGTTTTATTTTGAATATACGACGTATTGTTATATACCGACGTTGTAAATTATAAACAACGACGGTATTTAAATACAGACGTTTTAAATTAATACTACGTCAGTGATTTAAGAAAACCGTCGTTGTTTATAATTTACAACGTCGGTATATTTATCTGTTTTACACCCTGCTCAGTTTCTAACAATCTCTCTCTCTCTTTTAGGATGATTTGCAAAAGCAAGTCTCCGAAGGCACTCTGACTGTCTCCGGGACCAATGATGTCTTGACTCTTGCTTTGGGAACCCCTGAGCATGGTGGGAGAGTCAGAGGAGCTGGTGCTAGCGTTACCCCAACTCAGTTCTTCAATTTGCCGAAACAGCAGAGAGTGAAATTTGGTGACAAATTGAAGGAAAGTGTGAGGGAGGCAGTCAGAGAAGAGACCTTGAGGATTGAGGCAAAGTCAAGGGAAACTATAATGGAAGTAGTCAGAGCAGAGAGGGAGGCTATGTTGGCATATTTCCGTCAACTTTACCCCAATTTTGATCCCAGCCAGATGCTCAAAACCCCAATTTCTCCAATTCCTCCGATTACTTTACCCCCTCAAGATCAAAGCCCAAAAAATCCAATGTCTGATAATGCAAGCTGCTCTGGGGCCACTGGTATCAGACCCCTAGCTTTGGATTTAGAAGATCCAAAGCCCGAAGCTGATACTGCTGGAAAAGAGAAAGAGGACACGGTAAAATCTCTGCTATTTTCTATTTCTACCTTTTAAATTTTAAATAGACGTCGCTCCTTTTAATATCTGACGTTAAAATTTAAAATAACGACGGTATATACGTCTGTTTCTTACAAGACGCGTCGTGTTTAGTTAAATACCACGACGCTTTTACTTGTTTTGCAAATTATTAGACATTAAAAATAACGACTGTGTTTTCTGCCGTCGTCTAACTCTTTTATAAACCGTCGTCTATTTCATGATTTCATTAACTGTATTTATATTAGACGACCTTTCTATAGTATAGCGACGTTATAAATTCAACACAACGACGGTTATGTATTTACCGACGTGTATAATCTTTCCTCCGTCAGTATTTACTAGAAACCGTCGTTTATATTATATACCACGTCTGTTTTTTGGGTTTAGTTAGAGTCGTTTATTTTAGTTCACACACAAACTAACTTATATTTCTTTATTTATTTCTTGTAACAGGATCTCTCAAAGCTAGACATGCCACCTCCTCTCTTAGCCTTATGCCAACACGTCCAGACCAAGTTGTTGCCTACTAAGGAGGCTGTGACAGTTCACATGCCCAAGGAGGTGTTTGGCGTTGAGCATGATACCTTCCTCTTACCTGAAGATATTTTGCAGTTTGGTTCCATGGTTGAGATTGGAACCACAGTGATATCAGTATACATGAGGTAATTCTCCCTAATCCCATTTTGTTTTACATTTTCCTTTCTTTTAAATTAAAATCTCATTTAATTGACTTTCATATATTTAGGTTCCTATTTGACTATTTAAAAATGGCAAATATGGTAAACCTTGTTGGCCTCGTGGACCCTGGGCTAGTGAGCTCTGGAGCTGGATCAATATCAGACCGAATAAAAAACCTGACAAACCGCTTGAAAACAGCAGATGGGAATCAATTTTTCTTGGTCCCTTATAATCCAGGGTTAGTACCATTTAAAGTATTTTCCTGAGCTTCTAATATTTTTCTTTGTAGTACTACTTAACCTATATGAATCATTATGTGCAGGGGTCATTGGGTGATGGTAATTGTGAGACCAGCAACGGAGACTGCCTATTACATGAATTCACTGCCAAAACGCATGGTTGACGACGACATGAAATATATAGTAAATACGTAAGTTGATTTCTTCTGATTTAAGATTTTTCCTATAAAGTATTTAAATAAACGACGGGTTTTAATAATACCGACGTTATAATTAAAATATAACGACGGTACATTATTACCGACGTGTTAATTTAACTACCACGTCAGTATTTTCTTAAAAACGTCGTTTTAATTTAACTACCACGTCGTTTGGGTTTTATTTAAGAACGTTTTAATTTTTTCTGCTCAATTTTTTGTTATACGACGTTTTACTCTTACCGACGTTATAATGTTACACAACGACGGTAAGTTTTTACCGCCGTTTTAAACAAAATATCACGTCTTTTTTTTAAAAACTCCGTCGTTTTGACTGATGTACCACGACGGTTACTATTTGTATTTAAATTTTTTGTTTTGTCATTAACACCCTTTGTTTTCTTGTAACAGGTCAATTAAAATGTTTAACATTCATATAAATAAAAATTCACATAAACAGCAGGCCATTTGGAAAAATCTACACGGCACTCCTGAACAACCAACAAGTGTAGAGTGTGGCTATTACGTGATGCGATTCATGAGAGATATAATTCATGATCCAGACCTAAATTTCGAGAAGAAGGTAAAATGCAACATTTTAGATATACTTTTGTTTAAAACCGTCGTTTGTATCTTTATAACATGTCGGTTTTTTGGTTTATTTTGCAGTTTGAGAAGAAAAGAGATAAAATTCAGTATAAACAAGAGGATATTGACGAAGTTAGGCATGAATGGGCAGAATTCGTGAACAACTTATTACCGAAGGATAATTGGTGTAGATAAATACTTATGAACAATGTTTAGGTTTATTTTAGTTTATTTAAAATGTACATAAATATTTTGTTGTAATCAAGCGAACAAACATCAAAAAAATTAAATTTTGTTTTAAAACTTATTTAGTTCCCAAACACCGACGTCTGATTCTAATTTACACGTCTCATACGTGTACACAACGGTCGTCTTGCAGTAACTGGAAATATAACATCGACGGCAATTCTTAAAAACGACATGTAATAGTCATAACAACGATGGTTTATAATTAATTCATCCTGTATAAATGAATTTTGTACTTATATACTACGTCGGTTCGTATAACCTTATCGACGTCTTAATAATATACAAAGGCGGATATTCTTAAATATCCGCCTTTGTATATATAAACAACGTCAGTTATATACACTAAAATGACGTGTAATAGTCATAACAATGACGGTTTATAATTAATTCATCCTATATAAATGAATTTTGTACTCATATATTACGTCGGTTCTTATAACACTAACGACGTCTTAATAATATACAAAGGCGGATATTCTTAAATATCCGCCTTTGTATATTTAAACAACGTCGGTTATAAAAAGGCGTCGTTTTATATTAGTTTAGACATCAGTTTGTGATGTTTAACGTCGTTGTAAAGGGATACAACGTTGGATAGGTCATTTTTCATTTAATTTTTAATGACTTTTATATTTTATTTAATTCCATATTAAATTCAAAACTAAATCCAAAAATTAAACTGAAAACTACCAAGCATTGGAATATTGTCTCTATCCTAAAGCTTTAAAAAATATAATTTTGGAAATATTTTTTTATTGTATTTAATTACTAATATTAATAATATATTCAAAACAAAATCCGAAAAATATACCGGCAAATTCTATGCACTGATTGAGACAATATCTTGCCCGTTAAGGCCTGAAAAATGTAATTTTAGTTTTCAAAGTTCGAATGATAGCAAATTCAAACAAATTTAGAGACAAAGCATGGTACTCCTTATACTTTACATAACATAACCCTAAAGTTTATGTGATCCATTGGTGCCCATAAATTCAAAATTATGAAATCCATATTTTAGCCTACTATTGTAGAAGGCATTGTTGTAAGGAGTCCATAGCAAATTTCGGTTCATTTTTCTCGTACTTGTGTATTTTTTTAAAATTATTGTAAAATTTAGGGTTTAGGGTTTAGGGTTTAGGGTTTTTTGAAACGACACCGGTTTTCTCTCGCTGTTTTTGGTCAACTACATAAACGAAGACTAATTCTATTCGGTTTACGACGTCGGTTATTAAATAGCGATGTCCTTTATGTTTACAACGTCGGTCTTTTATAGAAACCGCCGTTGTAAGTAATAATTAGACGTCCATGTAAGTGTTGACCGTCGTCGTTGAAAAATGCGGTACTTTAAAATTTTTGACCGCGACCTAAAATTTTCAGAATTTCCGTTTAACCCTCAAATAGTTCATTCTCTCTCTTCAACATAAATTTGTCTGAAAGTTTTCGTTCTCCCAGCTCTCTCTCAATATCCATGTAAGTACAACTCTAGTCCCTTTAACCCTAATTCTCTCAGCTCTCTCTCAAAGCATTGGGTACGTAGATTCTCCAAGATCTCTCTCAAACCATTGGGTACGTAGATTCTCCAAGCTCTCTCTCAAGCAGTTGTTATATTCTCGCAGCTCTCTCTCAATATCCATGTAAGTGCAACCCTAACTCTTCTTAAATCCATAAATGTTTTCGTTGGTAGCTATATTAGGGTTCTTTTATATTTTGGTGTTTGCATTCTTGTACTAATTGCTCTCTGTTTGGGTTCTTTTATGTTTGTTGGCCATGGGTTCTTGGAAAAGGAATGGGGATGGGAGATTTAAGCTGTTTTTTTTTTTAACTACGACGATAGTTGAAAGATCAAACCGTCGTCCAAATGCATATTACACGTCGGTTGTTCATTTACTCCCGTCATCTGAGTTTTAAGCCGCAACTGGTAGCCTAAAGACGACTGTTTCTCTATTAAACGTTGTCTTTAGGCTACCTGAACACCGTTCAAATTTCTGGGTTTGGGTATCTTAATGACGACGGTGACTATAGATGCCGTCGTCTGAATTTATATTAAACGACGATTATTTTTTTAAACCGTCGTCTTGTCCATGTTTTATATTTAATTTTCATTTTGTTCTCTGCTATTTGAATGAGGTAGTGTTTCATTGCTGGTCTTTCCACTTTAATATATATATATATATATGAATTTGATAGAGTGTGAGATGGATAAGTCATGGATGCATGCGGATAGAAGATCGAAGGCATATGAGTTAGGGGTGGAAGGATTTTTGAATTTTGCGTCAGAAAATCTTGGAAATACAACTGAGATTCGTTGTCCATGTGTTAAATGTGGGAATATTCGATTGTTTGGGGTTGGAATTATAAGGGAACACTTATACTTTAATGGAATTGACCGAAGCTATAAGATTTGGAGATGGCACGGAGAACCTTGGGAATGGACTACCAATGCTAGTAGAAATGTGGAAGAAGATGAGCAAAGTAGGTTCAGTTATGTTTCTGAAGAATTAGGGATGGATGATAATGATTTTGCCAATATTGGATCTGATCCTTATGAGTTTGCCAATGTGATTGGGGATGGCAATGAACCCTTGTACCCTGGTTGCAGTAAGTACACGAAGTTGTCGGATTTGGTGAAGTTATATAATTTGAAAGCAAAACATGGGATGAGTGATGTTTGCTTTACAGAATTATTGACGGTAGAAGTTATATAGCAGATACAGTTGTTGGCCAGTTATGTTAGTTACATATAATCTCCCACCATGGCTATGCATGAAGCGGAAGTTCATGATGTTGACCTTACTGATTTCTGGTCCTAAACAGCTCGGAAATGATATAGACGTCTACTTAGAGCCTTTGATTGATGATTTGAAATCTATGTGGGATGGGATTAGAGGAGTGTATGATGCCCACATAGGAGAATACTTTACACTCAGAGCTGCATTACTGTGGACAATTAATGATTTTCCCGCTTATGGAAACTTATCTGGTTGTGTTGTTAAAGGATATAAAGCTTGTCCAATATGCGGCGATGATACACCTAGTCACAGGTTGAAAAATGGCCACAAAATTTGTTACATTGGGCATAGAAAGTGGTTACCAATCAATCATCCATATAAGAGGCAACGTGCAGCTTTTAATGGGAAACCTGAATATGGCATGCCTCCCGAGCCATTAACAGGAGAAGAAGTGCTGCATATGGTTGAAGATATTAATTACATATGGGGCTCGAAAAATTGGGGAAGTGTTGGTGAGAATGATGGTGACAGAGTTTGTTGGAAGAAGAAATCAAAATTCTTTGATCTCGAGTATTGGAAATACCTCCCTGTGAGGCATGCCCTAGATGTTATGCACATTGAGAAGAATGTTTGCGATAATATCAATGGTACATTGCTAGAGATCCCTGGAAAAAATAAAGATGGAATTGCTGCTCGGTTAGACTTATTGAACATGGGGGTAAAAATTGATTTGCAACCCGAGTATGGAGAAAGACGTACTTTGTAGTGAATTTTAGACAACCTGAAAAATTGAGATTATAAAGATTAGTCTAAACACAAATTATACTCGCAAGTGCACAAGGTCAATCGTAATATAGCATGGCAAATACGAGGTCATTCCCACGAGGATTGAGTTCAACTTCCAATTAGTCTAACCTAATTTCCTTCACAAAATACTCTAACTACTCTAATTATATAAACAAGAAATTAAACACGTAGCATACTCACGTAAACACAAAAGGGGTTTTTGAAAGAATGATTTAATTAACAACGAAATTAAAAGACAAAATAAGCAGAAAGTCACGAAACACAAGGATCAGAAATTCAAATTGATAAAAGCACTAGGACAATGAATTCACCACTAGTAATCCAATCTAGCCTCTTATTCACCTACCTATTTACTAACCATTTGATGTCGCCGCTTAGTTTTCCTTTTTCATGAATTACCTATGGTATTTAGGCTAACTCGTATATTCCTACATGCAATTCGTCTATGGTATTTAGGTCAAATATCAACACATAGAAACTCATTAAGATTAGTGAAAACCTTGAACAAGCATGTAAACCCTAGGAGTATGGTATTTACCCTAGACGAATTACAAATCCTAATCACATGAAGCAAGCCTCAAATTAAGTATGGTATTTACTCTAATTTGCATCTGATTACTCAATTAAAAGTCTAGATGGTGATCAAGCATCAGGATAATCAACCAAGTTATTAAGCACAATGATTAAGAATCCAACATCAAACGGCAATCAATAGATAGGTAAAATAAGAAAACTAGATTATCATACTAGGGCTACATCATGCCCTAGCAAAAGAAAATTAGTTACTCATAAACTTAGAATTCGACATAAACCAAAAACATAAGGAAAAACAATCAAACTTAGCCAATTCCGGTACTCTTCCGATGTCTCCAATTTCTCCTAGTCTTCGCGTCCCCTTAAGAAGTTGTTTCTCATGCTTAAATAAGACACCCCCCATTTATTCTTACCCTAGCTGGGCTTTTACAGCAGCCCAACAATAAAGAAAAATCTAATTAAAACATAAATCCAAAATGGGTAAGTACTTGACTCCTCTTCCTACTTGGACTAGGATAACATGTCAGTCACTTTTCTTGCACGTTTGGGGCTGTTCCTCATCCAAGAAAAATCGGGAAAAATATTTAAATTGTAGATTTTTGTCTTATCTTTCCATCCATATATCGCACGCCTTGAGGAAAAATCAGGAAAGTCTTCAAATGGTCATTCTTCCACAGCAGCACAGTTTTGACGGGATTGCATCTTATGCTGACTTAACTTCAAAGACTGCTCTCATTGGCTGCTCCGAAAATTCTAGGAAAATTCCACAATCATCTTCAAGATCTTAGCTTTCATCTCCAATTGGTCTTGTATTAAAACTCCACCAAAAAGTCGTATTTCCATTGAAAACAAATTACTTGCTCTGGAAAGCTGAAAATTGAGAAAATAAAGTAATAAGTCCTTTTTAAACCAAATTCTCCTAAAAAAAACTGAGTATAAAGAGTACATAAATATGTAATTTTATGGGTTATCAAATACCCACAACTTAGATTTTGCTAGTCCTCGAGCAAAACAAAACAAAAAATAAAAACAAAATAACAAAGACTCAACGCAAACAAGCGATCGACTAACTTCCCAATATTAATCTCAGAGATAATCACCAACCGTTAGCTAACTTCCAAGAAATAAGCAACAATAACTCAAGACATTATCAAAGGGTTAACCAAACTTTAATTGAACAACTTGGATGTAGTGTGTGAAATAGCCAACATTAATACAACCCACGACTTAAGCTTCACACAAGTTAAATAATCAAATAAGAACAAGCTTCAACTTCAAATCTCATCAAGGATGTTCACTCCAATAAAAGCACTCGAAATTTGACTAGTTATTGTCACTCATAAATATGTGAGAGGAATCAAAGCAATAGGATGTACTCACATAATTGAAATAAAGGCACATGACATAGATAAAAGATCTCATGGAAAGATATCACATACTTGAACATATTTAAACCATCCGACCATAGTACTTCCACACCTATTCTCCACATGAGGAACCACACTTCTCCTTGGATCAAGTAGGACTTTCACTAAGGTTGTAATGGGGCTTAGGGTGATGGGTGAAACAAGAAACGATATGGATGAACAAATTCTAAGGAATTCATAGAGCTTTCCATGAAAATTATAACATCTTGCACTTTGAGCACGAAACTTCATACTGATACTATCTTGAATTTTCTTTTTCTTTTTTTTTTCACAATTTTTTTTTTTCCCTAACTCCATTAGCTTTCTAATCAACCCATGTAGCGAGTGTTAGGCCAATGACTCCCAAGCTAGATAGCTTTAGGGCCTTAAATGTAAAACACTCCTAGGGCTTAATAACTCGAGTTGAAAAGGCTTCGAAATTAGTTTTTTTTTTTTTTGTTTTTTTTTGGGTAAAATAAGATCCTTTACTTTCCACATGACTGAATAAGTGCAATTTTCCCCTAACAACGAAAATACTCTACAAAACTCCTTAGAAGGATGTAGGATAAACATATGATAGATTAAGGTGAGGAGAATTGGGTAAAGAATGAAAAAGGCTTACATAAAAGGCACAAGGGGGTTAACTAGGGATAAAAGTGATACGGGTTGGCTAGAAATGCTCAAACGAAAGAAACAAGGCCTATATCACTTCCTAGAATCCATGTGGTTCACGAAGTATGCCTCAAATAGATAATGAAAGTAGTTCTAGCAAACAATTTAAACATCCTCAAGTACTTGACCAAAACAAAGAATAATGAGATCACAACGACGTAGACAAGAAAATTATAGAATATCGTATAACACTCAAGAAAAGAAGCATAGGCTCAAAAATTCACATAAGGGTTATATAAGTTTACACTAGCTCTCATTTAACCATTTAAAACATGTGAAATCCCCAATCGAAACTCATATTTATGTGGCTATGTGCATAAGGATTTCCCAAGTCTAATCACAAGAATAAGGCTAACACAAAGATAATGTAAAGAATTATTGTCGTGCTCACATTTCTTGAAAGTTAATTGCAAAAAAATTCAATCTCATCATAGAATTGGGAAGTGACTACCACAAACAAATAAAAACAAGACTCAAAGTAAAAGAAAATATTTTTGGGTTTTATGACATTTTTCAGATTTTTTTTTTATAGAGAAAAACAAAACGAAAACAAAACAAAATTACAAAATAAAAACTAAAAGTTGAAAGGAATTGAAAATCAATAAACAAAACTGCATTTCTGACCCAGGCGCAAAGAATTACACATATCTCACAAAATACTTGGCCAAAGTTCACGTTCTTTATATGGTTGAATTCAGAACGAAAAAAAAAAGAACGCAACACGGGCCAAAATACAAAAACAGCAGCAGACAAGAACAGAATTGAAAACAAACCAATGAACTCAATCACCCACAACTTAAAACAAACATTGTCCTCAATGTTTAAAACAAAGAAAACTAAGTCATGCAAAATCAATTAAAGAGAGAGAGAGGGTGAGAACTTCCCGGGTTTGTGTAGGTGTATGGATGAGCAAAGCGTAGAATATGTCGAAGTGAGAGAGAATAGACAATGCGACGAACGTAAACACCCACAACTTGCTTCTTGGAATGTCATAGACCCGTAATAGCTCCTAAAAGTCTCGGAATGCGATGACATTGGAAGGCCTTTGAGCTGGATATGTAATCATAAAAATCTGGAAATCCGACTTTTAGCGACGAAAAATCTGATGAACACCGCTGCTAAAACCTCTTTGGTGACGAAAAATCCGATGAACACCGTCGCTAAAACCTCTTTGGTGACGAAAAATCTTCAAATTCTGGGCAAAACAGCAGTTGCCTTTTTTGTGTTTTAGGTCCTTTTTTGAGCTTCAAATCGTCCTAAAACATAATGTAGGCCACCAGAGACCCCCAAACCTGGTCCAAAACATCATAATAACCATTCTAAACACGTCGGTGGCTTCAGATTTACCTGAAAAACAACAAAAAAGACATTAGGCAGAAATTTTGATTTTGACCAAAATAAGAACCTACTAAGCTATTTCGCTATTTTCTGGCATTTAACTTCAACCATTGACCAAAAAAACTACTGTAACACATCTGAAACGTGCTGCACACATCCTAGGGCTAGAAAAATGCGAATTTGTTTCTTTGGAACACAAAATCCTATGTTTGATGATGCAAAACTTAACAAAAACAACAAAAACAAAAACATGAAAAATGCAAGAGAAATAACAGTGAAACTAAAGACAAAAACAAATGAAAACAAAGGTGAGAATGCTTGGGTTGCCTCCCAAGAAGTGCTTAGGTTATAGTCGTGAGCTAGACTTTGATGCATGGAGACTAGATAGAATCTGCCGGCTCACTCAAAGGGAGTGAGGTCTTCTCTATTTCAAAGGGTGACTCGAGGTAAGGCTTCAAGCGATGGCCATTCACTTTGAAGGTCGACCCATCTTTAATATTCTGAATTTCAACGGCACCATGTGGAAAGACTTGCAATATAAGGAAGGGTCCATACCATCGTGACTTAAGCTTGCCAGGGAAGAGTTTTAGCCTTGAGTTAAAGAGTAAAACCTTCTGACCAGGATGAAACTCCTTACGTAGTATGGACTGATCATGATACAACTTCGTCTTCTCCTTGTAAATTTTGGAGTTTTCATATGCATCATTCCTTATTTCTTCCAATTCATTGAGCTGTAACTTCCTCTTTTCTCCAGCAGCTTGATAATCATAATTAAGTCTCTTGATTGCCCAAAAGGCCTTGTGTTCTAGTTCCACGGGAAGATGACAAGCCTTGCCATAGACCAAACGAAAAGGAGACATGCCAATTGGGGTCTTGAAAGCTGTCCGATACGCCCACAATGCGTCATTCAACTTGAGGGACCAATCCTTCCTAGAAGCATTAACCGTCTTCTCCAGGATGCGTTTGATTTCATGGTTAGAAACCTCCACTTGCCCGCTTGTTTGTGGGTGATAAGGAGTGGCCACCCTATGTGTGATGTTGTATTTAGCTAAGAGTGCCTTCAAAGGCTTGTTGATGAAGTGAGGGCCCCCATCACTAATCAAAGCTCTAGGCGTGCCAAACCTTGGGAAGATAGTGCCTTGGAGAAACCGTAAGACAACCTTGTGATCATTTATTGGCGATGCTACTGCCTCCACCCATTTAGAAACATACTCTACAGCTACAAGGATATATTGATTACCGCAGGAGGATGGAAATGGTCCCATAAAGTCGATGCCCCATACATCGAACAATTCTACCACGAGAATGCTTTGTAAAGGCATCTCATTACGTTTGGACAGATTACCAACCCTTTGGCATTTGTCACACATAGCACACCAATCATGGGCATCCCGAAACAATGTAGGCCAATAGAAACCACTTTGCAAAACCTTAGCTGCAGTCCTATTCGCACCAAAGTGACCTCCACACGCATAGTGATGACAGAATCGTAGAACACTTTCTTTTTCAGTGGCTGGAACACATCGTCTTATAACCTGGTCTGGACAATACTTGTAGAGATAAGGCTCATCCCAAAAATAGAATTTGACGTCATGAAGGAATTTCTTCTTTTGCTGGTAACTCAGATTAGTTGGGACAGCTCCTCCTACAAGATAATTTGCAATGTCTGCATACCATGGCACCTCATGACGAATGGTAAAGAGCTGCTCGTCGGGAAAACTCTCATTGAGGGGAAGCACGTCTTTCTTATCTTCATTAACTTGGGTGAGGCGTGAAAGATGGTCAGCTACAACATTCTCTGCACCTTTTTTGTCTCTTATTTCCAAGTCAAACTCTTGGAGCAACAAAACCCAACGAATTAGCCTTGGTTTAGCTTCTTTCTTTGACAAGAGGTACTTGAGGGCAGCATGATCAGTGTACACAACAACCTTCGAACCGATGAGATAAGACCTAAACTTCTCCAATGCAAAGATCACAGCCAAGAGCTCCTTCTCCGTTGTCGAGTAATTGAGCTGGGCATCATTCAAAGTGCGGCTGCCATAATAAATTACATGCGGTAACTTCTCCTTCCTTTGCCCTAGAACAGCACCAACTGCATAATCACTGGCATCACACATTAGTTCAAAAGGTAAACTCCAATCCGGAGCAGTGATAATAGGTGCAGTGGTTAGAAGCTGTTTTAAAGTGTTAAAAGCAAGCAAACAATTATCATCAAACTCAAATGAGGCATCATTAGCAAGGAGGTTGCACAGGGGTTGGCTGATCTTGGAGAAATCCTTGATGAAGCGCCGATAAAAACCAGCGTGTCCTAGGAAAGATCGGATTCCTTTCACTGAAGTAGGTGGTGGCAACTTAGCAATCAAGTCAATCTTCGCTTTGTCCACTTCTATGCCCTTGTTGGAAATCAAATGACCTAACACAATTCCATGGTTAACCATAAAATGACATTTTTCCCAATTCAAAATAAGATTAGTTTCCCTGCATCTTTCCAAAACCAAGGTTAGATTAGACAAACAATTATCAAAAGAAGAACCGAATACGGAAAAGTCATCCATGAAAACCTCTATGATTCGCTCTACCATATCAGAAAAGATACTTAGCATACACCGCTGGAAAGTGGCTGGAGCGTTACACAATCCAAATGGCATTCTCCTATACGCAAATGTTCCGAATGGGCAAGTAAATGTAGTCTTCTCTTGATCTTCCGGCGCAATGGGGATTTGATTGTAACCTGAATAACCATCCAAAAAACAGTAATGTGAGTGACCAGCTAACCTTTCTAACATTTGATCAATAAATGGAAGGGGAAAATGATCTTTGCGAGTAGAAGAGTTCAACTTCCTGTAATCAATACAAACTCTCCACCCAGTTGTCATGCGAGTTGGAACCAGTTCATTATTCTCATTTTGTACCACTGTAATTCCAGATTTTTTTGGGACGACATGCATTGGACTAACCCACGCACTATCCGAGATGGGATAAATAACGCCAGCATCTAATAGCTTTAAAACTTTAGCTCGTACAACCTCCTTCATATTGGGGTTCAAGCGCCTTTGCGCTTCAACGATTGGCTTCGAGCTCTCCTCCAAAAGTATCCTATGCATACAAACCGATGGGCTTATACCTCTGATATCAGCGATAGACCATCCAAGCACTGATTTAAACTCTCTTAATACACGCAGCAGCTTCTCCTCTTCAATGGAAGTGAGAGTGGCGGCAATGATGACTGGTAATGTATCATTATCTCCCAAATATGTATACTTGAGATGTTCAGGCAGAAGTTTGAGTTCAAGCTTAGGTGCCTTCTCAATAGATGGTACAATTCGAGCTATTGGAGGGCCAAGGCTTTCCACCTCATGCGGCCACCTTGGAGGGTAAGTTGGGGCAGAATTTAGTGCCGCCACCATGTCCAAAGCTTCCTCTTCCTCTGTTGGTTGTAACTCAGGATTTGCTAAGCAAATCTGTAACAGATCATTGGTGGAATTTCCTAAGAAGTTTGCATGTGCAAGGGTCTCGACAATGTCAACGCGGCTGCACTCTTCCAAGTCCCCCGATTTTTTAACAGCTTCAAACACCTTAAACTCAACGGATTCGCCTTGAACTCTCAAAGTTAAAGTACCTTGTTGCATATCAATCAATGTACCAGCTGTAGCAAGGAAGGGACGGCCTAGCAAAAGTGGGATGTCGCGGTCTTCCTCCATGTCAAGAACCAGGAAATCAGCCGGTAACACAAATTGCTTCACTTTGATCAACACGTCTTCAATGATTCCCCTCGGATATGTGACTGATCTGTCCGCAAGTTGAAGAGAAACGGAAGTACTCTTGAGCTCTCCAATACCTAATCGCTGAAAAATAGACAAAGGCATAAGGTTAATGCTTGAGCCTAAATCTAAAAATGCTTTATCAAATTGCACATCACCAACAATACAAGGAATTGTAAAACTCCCTGGGTCCTTCAGTTTTGGAGGCAATTTCTTGAGCAACACCGCACTGCACTCTTCAGTTAACAACACCTTTTCATGGGGTGCGAATTTTCTCTTGTTTGTACATGCATCCTTCAAAAATTTTGCATAAGAAGGAAGTTGTTGAATTGCTTGAAGCAAGGGAATGTTGATCTGCACTTTCTTAAAAATTTCCAAAATATCAAACATGTGTTTGTCCTTCCTTTGCTTGTGAACACGATGTGGGAAAGGCAAGGATGGCGTGTAACTCTCTTCCTTTGGCTTCTCGGCTACAGCTGTAATAGATGATGTAGGTGGGACTATTTTTGGCTTGTTAGAAGTAATATCCACCTCCTCACCACTCTTCTTCACATGATCTTCAGCGTGGCCAGCATTTGGTGCATCATTCTCTTGTGGACCATAAGATTTTCCACTCCGCAGCGTTCTAATAGCCTTGGCATGCTCAGAATTTCGAGGATTAATTTCAGGTTGGCTTGGGAATGTACCTTGCGCCCTCTCATGCACAATAGTAGCCAGCTGACCCACTTGAGTTTCTAACTTAGTGATGGATGCTTGCATAGTATTCTGATTTTGTTGAGAAGTCTGCACAAATTGGGTGATTATATCTTCCAATGCTGGTTTCTTAGGCACACTCGAAGGCTGCACTTGCTGCTGGAAGGGATGGCTAGAACTAGCTTGTTGTTGCTGGTTGCTCCATGAAAAATTTGGGTGGTTACGCCACCCCGGATTATAGGTGTTCGAATATGGATCGTTTCGAGGTCACTGAAACGAATTAACTTGGAGAAGTTGCTCAGAACCTTGCGTAGTAGATGGACAAAGCTCCATTGGATGAGTTGGGTCAGAACAAATAGCACAAACTTGATGTGGGGAAGGTGGAATAACAGCACGCATAAGAGTTTCAAGTTTTTTCTCAAGGCTTGAAATTTGAGCAGCAACTGCAGTGTTAGTGTCAACTTCATAAACTCCTACCTTCCTTGTCCGCTCACTACCACATTGTTGATTATTATTGGCAAGCAAATCAAATTGATCAAACGCTTCTTGAGGTGTCTTCTCCATCAATGCACCTCCACACGCAGAGTCAACCATTTGTTTGTTTGCAGTCGTAAGTCCTTCATAAAAGAGGTGCATCTGCATCCAATCAATAATGCCATGATGAGGGCATTTTTGCAGCAACTCTCTAAATCTCTCCCAAGCTTCATAGAATGGCTCATGCTCTCCTTGACTAAAATGCATGATATCTCTCCTAAGCTGATTCGTTTTTTGCGCAGGGAAGAATTTCTGGAGAAATTTTTGAGCTATTCCCTCCCATGAATTAATGGATTCAGCTGGTAGTGAGTGAAGCCAAGCTTTGGCTCTATCCTTTAATGAAAACGGGAACAATTTCAGTCTAACCACTTCATCAGAGACATTTAGGATCTTGATCGTGCCACAAATGTCGAAAAAGTCCCGAATATGCATGTTAGGATCTTCGTTCGACTTTCCATAGAAAGATGGTAACAAGTGAATCATTCCTGACTTGAGTTCAAATGAATTTGCTTCAACTGCTGGTACTACAATACACGATGGAGTGTTGGAAAGAGTTGGGATGGAGTACTCCTTCATAGCTCAAGCAGGTTGTACTCGTTCCATTGCTTCCTCTTGCACTAATTGTTGTTCCCCAACGTTCTTGTCACTCTTCTCGTTTATGTTTTCGACAGAACCTCCGTCTTCTTGATGTTCCAGTGAATGAGTGAATTTGTCTTTTTGTTTCCTAACTGTTCTCTCAATCTCAGGATCAAACGGTGTGAGGTCTTGACCTTGAGAGCGTCTTCCAATCATACACTCAGTCAAACCTAATAAACAAGACAAACAAGGAACACAAGTCAATTCCAATAATCTGAAATTTTCCAATAAATAAAAAAAACGAATTTAATAAATTTAAAAAAAACGAAATAAAATAAAAACTGAAAAGCGAAATTAAGATTGAACTAAATCGTAGTTGACGAAGCAAATCCCCGGCAACGGCGCCAAAAACTTGTTGTGAATTTTAGACAACCTGAAAAATTGAGATTATAAAGATTAGTCTAAACACAAATTATACTCGCAAGTGCACAAGGTCAATCGTAATATAGCATGGCAAATACGAGGTCATTCCCACGAGGATTGAGTTCAACTTCCAATTAGTCTAACCTAATTTCCTTCACAAAATACTCTAACTACTCTAATTATATAAACAAGAAATTAAACACGTAGCATACTCACATAAACACAAAAGGGGTTTTCGAAAGAATGATTTAATTAACAACGAAATTAAAAGACAAAATAAGCAGAAAGTCACGAAACACAAGGATGAGAAATTCAAATTGATAAATGCACTAGGACAATGAATTCACCACTAGTAATCCAATCTTGCCTCTTATTCACCTACCTATTTACTAACCATTTGATGTCGCCGCTTAGTTTTCCTTTTTCATGAATTACCTATGGTATTTAGGCTAACTCGTATATTCCTACATGCAATTCGCCTATGGTATTTAGGTCAAATATCAACACATAGAAACTCATTAAGATTAGTGAAAACCTTGAACAAGCATGTAAACCCTAGGAGTATGGTATTTACCCTAGACGAATTACAAATCCTAATCACATGAAGCAAGCCTCAAATTAAGTATGGTATTTACTCTAATTTGCATCTGATTACTCAATTAAAAGTCTAGATGGTGATCAAGCATCAGGATAATCAACCAAGTTATTAAGCACAGTGATTAAGAATCCAACATCAAACGGCAATCAATAGATAGGTAAAATAAGAAAACTAGATTATCATACTAGGGCTACATCATGCCCTAGCAAAAGAAAATTAGTTACTCATAAACTTAGAATTCGACATAAACCAAAAACATAAGGAAAAACAATCAAACTTAGCCAATTCCAGTACTCTTCCGACGTCTCCAATTTCTCCTAGTCTTCGCGTCCCCTTAAGAAGTTGTTTCTCATGCTTAAATAAGACACCCCCCATCTATTCTTACCCTAGCTGGGCTTTTACAGCAGCCCAACAATAAAGAAAAATCTAATTAAAACATAAATCCAAAATGGGTAAGTACTTGACTCCTCTTCCTACTTGGACTGGGATAACATGTCAGTCACTTTGCTTGCACGTTTGGGGCTGTTCCTCCTCCAAGAAAAATCGGGAAAAATATTTAAATTGTAGATTTTTGTCTTATCTTTCCATCCATATATCGTACGCGTTGAGGAAAAATCAGGAAAGTCTTCAAATGGTCATTCTTCCACAGCAGCACAGTTTTGACGGGATTGCATCTTATGCTGACTTAACTTCAAAGACTGCTCTCATTGGCTGCTCCGAAAATTCTAGGAAAATTCCACAATCATCTTCAAGATCTTAGATTTCATCTCCAATTGTTCTTGTACTAAAACTCCACCAAAAAGTCGTATTTCCATTGAAAACAAATTACTTGCTCTGGAAAGCTGAAAATTGAGAAAATAAAGTAATAAGTCCTTTTTAAACCAAATTCTCCTACAAAAACTGAGTATAAAGAGTACATAAATATGTAATTTTATGGGCTTATCATACTCGCTTGCCTCCAGGGCCTTGGAATTTGTCAAGAGCAGAGAAGAGAGCGGTTTGCAATTCTTTTTATGGTATGAAGGTTCCTGAAGGTTATTCTTCAAATATAAAAAATCTTGTATCTTTAAAAGATTCAAGACTTCTTGGCCTTAAATCTCATGATTGTCATACCTTGATGCAACAATTGCTCCCTGTGGCAATTCGTTCTGTTTTGGAGAAGCCTGCAAGGTATGCAATAACTCGATTGTGCTTCTTCTTCAATTCTATATATGCAAAGACGGTAGATGTTTCCAAGCTAGATAAGTTGGAAGAAGATATAGTAGTTACTTTGTGTTTGCTTGAGAAGTACTTTCCCCCTTCATTCTTTGATATCATGGTTCATCTAGTAGTACATCTTGTCAGAGAAGTTCGTCTATGTGGGCCAGTATATTTTAGATGGATGTATCCGTTTGAAAGATATATGAAAGTGCTAAAGGGGTATGTTCAGAATCGTACTCGTCCCGAAGGTTGCATTGCTGAGCGGTATATAGCTGAAGAAGCTGTAGAGTTTTGTACCGAGCATTTATCTGATGTTAGTACAGTTGGAGTGCCTTCAAGCCAGAATATGGGAGTTTCAAAGCCATTATCAGGTTGCACAGTGAGCTTAGTTGATATGGACTTGTTGAACCAGGCACATCTATATGTCTTGGAGAATACGGAGGAAGTCCTACCTTATATCGAGTACGTATGAGTTTAATTTTTCATATGTAGCCATTTTAAATATTATTACTCCTTATGTTTATCTTATATACAAGGGACCGTAATGCGTGTTTTTTTCGTGTCAATTGTAAGGAACATATGATCCACATCAAGACCACTTATTCGAAATTTAGAAAGAGAACAAAGTGGCTACAAGATAAGCACAATAGCACTTTCATTCAATGGCTATGCTTTAAGGTATATATGTTATTGAACGACATATTGAACTTATTTTAATTTTCTTTCTTTCTATATATATGTTAGATTGAATTAAGATATATGTTTAATTTGCAGGTTCAAAGTGAATTTGATGACCTAGTGGGTGAGTTTGGAAGTGAGAATATTAGAGATGGGTGTGAAGATATATGGATTGATTGATTGTTGTAATGTATGACATTAGTTATGCAGTTAATTGTATGACATTAATTCATAGCTCTGTATATCATTTTAATTCCGATCACATTTTCATTCTGCAGGCTTTGAGCACGACAAATCAAAAATTAAAAATAATCGGTTAAAGCTGAAAATACGACGGTCAAGTTACAAAAATTGCAAAAAGAGACGTCTACAAAACAACCAACGTCGGGTTTTCACAACCGACGTGGAATGACAACGCAAAAATGAAATAAAAACCGCCATTTGAAAAAGAAAACACGTCGGTTAATTAAAATTCATTTCAAAATGGTTAATAAATATTTAAAACAACGACGGTAAATAAAATAATCAACGACGAACAATAAAGTATAACACGACGGCAGAGTTCAAACCGACGAATTTACGGATATAATCAATTGATGATTGACGTCGTAAAAACATTGTTGCACGTCAGTTATAATTAAACAATTGACGTCTCGGAGAATACACAAGTCAAAAAAGGTTATAAAAGAGACTTAACAAAGACTAGCCACGTCATGGAATAAATAAATAACCGACGTAGTAAGGATATAACAACGTCAAATAATTGAATTCTTGGGACATAGTAAAGTATAACCACAACCTTCATTTTACAATAACCGACGTCAAAGCCATAACTCTAGGCGTTTCGTTACTTATTAACGACGGTTAAGCTAAAAGCAATGACGTCTCAGAGATTACACACGTCGAAGTGGCTCACAAAAGAGACTTTTAAAATGCCAACCACATCAAAGTCTACAACCACCGACGTTGTAAAGCACTAACAACGTCCTAAAATGTGACTCCTAGGCCGTAGTAAATGGATTAAACATGACAGGTATTTTAATTAACCGACGTGTAATATTAAATCCCCGTCGTTTGTTTTATGTTCAAGCCGTTAAAATAATTTTCAACGTCTGTGGTGACCTAAAGGGTCGTGGTTATTATTGTTTTTACGTCAGCTCAAGTAAATATATGCCATGTTATATGTTTTAGACGTCAGTTTTTTTATTTAGTGAACGTAGTACTTATTAACCACGACGGTTTCTAAGTTTTACACGTCGGTTTTGTTTGATTTAGAGACGTTGATAAAAATATTTACGTCGGTTTTGTAGTTGTTTTTTACATTTAACATTATTTACACGTCTGTGTTTTACTAAAACCGTCGTCTATTATAGTCGAAAGTTCTCTTTTTATGCTTTTATGTATCAAATCGACATCGGTTTTAGTTTTTTTTATGACGTGTAATATGTTAACCATGTCGTTTTTTTTTGTGTTCAAGCCGTCAAAATAATTTTCAACGTCTGTGGTGACCAAAAGGGTCGTGGTTATTATGGTTTTTACGTCAGTTCAAGTAAATATATGCCATGTTATATGTTTTAGACGTCAGTTTTTTTATTTAGTGAACGTAGTATTTATTAACCACGACGGTTTCTAGGTTTTACACGTCGGTTTTGTTTGATTTAGAGACGTTGATAAAAATATTTACGTCGGTTTTGTAGTTGTTTTTGACATTTAACATTATTTAAATGTCTGTGTTTTACTAAAACCGTAGTCTATTATAGTCGAAAGTTCTCATTTTATGCTTTTATGTATGAAATCGACGTCGGTTTTAGTTTTTTTATGACGTGTAATATATTAACCACGTCGGTTATTTGCCATCGTTATTTCATGTGTTAAAAGACGGCGGTCGATTTCTCGTCGGTTGTAAAACATGATACACGACGGTGGATTCCCGTCGTCTATTACGTTTTTTGTAGTAGTGTAGACAATTTACATTTGTGAGAAGGGTCAATAGTAAGTATAGCTATAAAACAATTTGGATAACATAGATAAATATAACATTTTCAAAATGTTGAGAAGGGTCAAGTGACCCTTGTGGGCCTTAATTGGCTCCGTCAAGTGATACAACTAATTGGAGTGGGGAGCTTCTATAGTGAGGGGAAAGTTCTAAGGGGTTTTTTTGAGGGGTATGTAAGAGCCGTTGGATTTCATCCAACGGTGAGTTTTTAAAAGAGGGTGCATGTAGAACCGGGTTGAAATCTGACCCGTTGGAAACCCAACTTCAGTTGAAGATATTTCCCTCTCTGTGAAAAATTCAAGAACACAATCCTCTGTTTTTGAATGTAACGCAAACCCAGAATTAGAAAGATCCAAAGCTCCCAAACCCTATAGTTGCTCCATTGTCATCAGCTCCTTGGGAGGCTTGCGATCTATGGCATCCTCGGTATGACGATTAATGGCTCTTATCTAGCTATTGCCCTATTTTAATTCTATGGCTCAAGTGAAACCCCTTCTCTTTTTCGTTTATCACACGAGATTCGAGATGAAAGCAAAGTAGCATATCTCGCTCTGTAGCTAGTCGCCGCAGCAGCATTTGTTCCTCGATTGTGGTAGAGATGGAGTCTCCACTACCAAAGAGTCTTCTCTAATGTCCACCACATTCTCTTAAGCTGATTGACTTCGGAGCTCCCGCTTGAGTTTGAGAGGTAAGTTTACTGTTGCTGGATTGATTTTATTGGGTTTGGTTTGTTTTTTATGAGAGTGAGAAATTCGTCATTTGTGGCATCAATAATGCGTCATTTCTGCCGTCAATAATGTGTTATTCTGCCATCAATAATGCGTCAGTTTTGCCGTCAATAATGCGTCATTTCCTTATGAATATTCAATATATTTAGTTGATTGTTTTTGGTGGGGGTGGGAAATTATGAAATGTAGGTAAAAGATCCTAAACTTAGGCTTAATGGCATTAGGAGTAAGCATTTGGAGAGGATATTGGGAGAAGTTCTGTAATTGCTGGTTTGAAATACATTTGTGTTCTTAGTTGAACATGGTGGTTCTAATGTTATTTTTTTTTCCAGATTATTGCATAAGAGATGACGTAACTATTATTAAATTTTGTGTAATAATGGCTCTTACAAACAAGCTAGGTTATGCGTCTTTTTTGTGTCAATTTGGGCAATGTTTTGTGTAAGTGGAATGCATTGATATGTTGTAATGCAGTAATGATTGATTAATGAATTAATATTTGCTATGCAGTGATATAGAAGTAGTTCAAAAATATATGTGGGTAAAATGTCTGGGGGCTTAGAGAGTGATGACTGTGTAACAACTAATGGGATGGTTTACATTCCTGAAGTAAGAAATGAGGACACACCAGCGGTTGGGATGAAGTTCGACTCGCTTGACCTCGTTTATAATTTCTATAATAGATATGCATTCTTGGCTGGCTTTGGTATTCGACTTCATTCCAGCTTTTGGGGGAAAAATAAGAAAGAGATTCTGACGAAAGAATTTGTCTGTTGCAAACAAGGTGCATACAGGAAAGATGAAACTCGGGAGAGAAAAAGACAGCGGGGAATAAGTAGATGCAATTGCAAAGCTAAGATTGTGGTTGTGAAGACAAATGGGAGCAAGAAGTATGCCATCTCTCTTTTTGCAGAGGGACACAATCATAAGATGACAGCCTCAGAAATAGTGCATTTATTGAGATCACATCGTCGTATTTCAGATTCTACAAAAGTACTTACAAAACAATTGGGTTCGGTTAATATCCCCATTCATCAGAAGGTAGGTATTTTCGAGGTGCAATCCGGAGGAATGGATAAAATCGGTTTTCTCAAAAAGGATATTTACAATCTTGAATGTAGTGTGAATGGGAAGCTGAGGAACCACGATGTTGAACTAGTGACCGAGTATTTTATGGCTGAACAGAAAAAAAAATGAGGCTTTTTATTTCAAGATTGAGGGAGATGGCGAAGACAGGTTTAGTCGATGTTTTTGGGCAGATGCAACTTCTAGACGGGCGTACCGGTTTTATGGAGATGTTGTTGTATTCGATACCACATTCAACACGAATCGATTCGACTTGACATTTGCACCAATATTGGGAGTTAATAACCATGGTCAGACAATTGTCTTAGCATGCACATTTTTGAGCAAGGAAACGACTGAGTCGTTTATTTGGATGTTTGAGGAGTTTAAGAAAGCCATGCCAGGTGGCGAACCTAAAACGATCATTACAGATCAAGATGCGGCCATGACCAGAGCGATTTCAATAGCCTTCTCGACTACATTTCATCGACTTTGCATACGGCACATCACATCAAAGTTCCATGTTAAGTTACCACATTCTGCTTATAAGGAGTATTGGCGTGAATTTCAGAAAGCCATATGGGATACTGACAATAAGGATGAGTTTGATGCAAAGTGGAATATTGTGGTTACAAAGGCTGGTTTGACTGACCATTAATGGCTAAGTTCAATGTTTGATTTAAGGGAATCTTGGGTTCCAGCCTACACACGACACTTTTTTGCCGCTGGAATGTCAAGCAGCCAAAAAGCAGAAGGTTCTCATGCTTTCTTCAAGCAATACATATCAAGGAGAAATTCGTTGATGGATTTCATAATACGATTTGAGAGGGCACTTTCTCATCAACGTCAAAAAGAGTTAGCTGCTGATCACGTAGATGCATTTGAAGTCTCAAATTGGTTTGAACAATTTCAACATTCGATCTAAACTGTCACTTTTCTCACAAGAAGAACAATCAGAACAAAGCGAAAATTAATGGCCTTTGCCTTTGAGCAGAAAACACAAAAGGCCAACCGAGGATCAAAACAAAAAATGTATGAATCAAAACAAAAAAAGGTTTTTCAAATTACAGAGATTAATTGGCAGCTGTTGATTCAGAGATATGCATCATGCATATGCAAGGTGGTCCCATCTTAGCTGGGTTTGTTCCCATATATAAATACATATATGTATTTGCTAAATTTTGGTATCCATGACAACATCCAAGTTAATTAACCCAGCACAATAACCCAGCACAACACCCCTCTTTCCACCGAAATATTTCAGAATCTAGCCCATAAAGACGAATCAGCAGGAAGTGTAATTTCCCTACGCATTTCCAGCCACCGAAAACAATCTAGCCCATAAAGAAGAATCAGCAGGGCATAGCAAAAATAGATGATGCATGACCCTTTTTCTCATTATTAGAGCTGCAAACTAATTACATTTCTAAGGGAATTTACACATTTAACTTAGCAGACTATATCAACTTGCTTAGTCATTAGCAAATGGGCAATCCCTAAGTTGTATATGAAATTACGAGATTCCCATATCTTTCAAATTAAAAGAAAGTGTATATGAAATTATAGGCAAAATCAATAAATTGAAGGGGAGAGAGAGAGAGAGAGAGAGAGAGAGAGAGAGAGAGAGAGAGAGAGAGAGAGAGAGGTGTGTGAGGTACCTCTTCTGGTTGACGGCGACAGACGAAGAAATATCGGGCGAGAGAAACCGAGTGCTTACGACGATGACAGAGACGAAGTGCTTACGACGGTGATAGAGCTTGGAGGCAGATTCAATGGGGATAGGGTTTGGACAGAGAGAGTCGATGGGTATAGAGAGAGATATTTCCAAATAATAATTTCAGTGAAAAGAGTATAGTTTCGCAGGCGACTTAAAATGGAGCGAAACAACCAAAAAATTTAAAAATAAAGAATTAGTTTTGTATTCACGGCGTGCATATTTTGTATGCCATTAATAGGATTAGATTTCACGGCGTGCACATTTTGCACGCCATTAATAGAGTCATCTTTTACGGTGTGCTTTATTGGCACGCCATTATTGCCTAAAAATCACGGCGCATTGTACAAGCACGCCGTAAAAAAGGAAAGAAAAAAACCATTTAAGGCGCGCTTTGAATGCACGCCGTAAAAAGAGGATGAAAAAACACATTTACGGCGTGCATTTTATGCACGCCGTAAATAGCACGCCATAAATACTCACTTTTCTTGTAGTGCGTGTTCAAAAGATCTAGATGCATGCACCCATGATGGCTTCAGAGCATTGTCCAATTATTATATATGTGGATTATTATAACAAAACAGATACTTTTACAGCCTTTTATATGAAAGGAAACTAATTCTTGTATTATTAAAACCTAGATAATGAATATTAGGGAAATATACTTGTGATGTTGGTTGTTGCAAAATATATAGCTAGGGTTAAGAGGAAAGTGAGTTATCTAAAGGCATTCAAATTTTTTAATTATGAAATTGATGATTTGTAGCTTCCCCCAGTTGTATAACATCACAAGGAGGCCGGAGTAATTTTCGGGGCATTTTTTCAATTTTCCTACTATTTATTGAACTTTTTTCAAGATTTTTGCACTAAAAAAAGCCAAAATAATCGCAAGATGACACCTAGCGCGATCTGAGCGCATCACCTTTCACCACTTGCACAAGTGTACGTCAATAAACATGGCCACATCCTTGCTTTTTACCCTAAATTCTTATTTTATTGTTTTTTCTTATGAAATTCATAACTAAATACACAAAAATGATAAAAATGTTCCGAAAATTGCTACAAACTCATTGACACTTCATCTTCCTTACTGAATTCCCCGTTTCATGGTTATTCATTTTAAAAGACAATTTCGAGCATTCACGGGAGATGCTTGTTGATGTAGGTTATCTAGGTTAAAGTTAACAACATATATAGCTAGGGTTAAGAGGAAAGTGAGTTATCTAAAGCCATTCAAAATTTTAATTATGAAACTGATGATTTGTAGCTTCTCCTAGTTTTATAACGTCACAAGGAGGCCGGAGTAATTTTCGGGGCATTTTTTCAATTTTCCTACTATTTATTGAACTTTTTCAAAAATTTTGCACTAAAAAAAGCCAAAATAATCGCAAGATGACACCTGGCGCGATCTGAGCGCATCACCTTTCACCACTTGCACAAGTGTACATCAATAAACATGGCCACATCCTTGCTTTTTACCGTAAATTCTTATTTTATTGTTTTTTCTTATGAAATTCATAACTAAATACACAAAAATGATAAAAATGTTCCGAAAATTGCAAAGCATACTCATTGACACTTCATCTTCCTTACTGAATTCCCTGTTTCATGGTTACGCTACATTAGTATTTTATTATTATTTACCCTATATTATTATTATATTACTTTTTAGCCTCTACATTTGTTAATTATATTTACTCGAAATTATTATTTTTATTATTATTTTTAGTGCGAATAGACCATTTCTGGTGTTAATCAGTTTCTCTCTTCTTCAATTTGTTAATTTTTTTTTTCTTTATTAGGGTGAAGGGATGTTTTGAAAAATAAAAAGAAAAAATTACATTCCAAGCATTGTATAACATCAGAAAAAAGTCAATGAATAACCCATTATTTGTATAGCTTAATTTGGATCCCAAACATCTCATTCATTCATACAAAATTGATGAATTACTGACTACTAACAGAACGGTCCCATAAGATAGTTTTACATTGCAAAGCATATTATTTGCTCCCTGTTAGCGATACCACGATCACCCCAACCAACTGAACAGCGGTAGCCGCAATTAGTCAGTCGTATTGGTCGGCTTCTTCTGAGCAGCTTTGACGTGCTTATGCTCACTCATGTCACCACCATCGTCTAGTATCTCTCTCACAGCATCAGGGGATACATAGTCCCAATTATAACTTGTATGAGTAGTTGCCGCAAATGCTCGGAAATTTTCGAATCCTTCGTTGAATGCCATCTCCAGTTCACTATGGTGCTCTTCGCATCGCATATGGTTCATCAAACAACCTTTAATTTCATTATTCATTACTGTATCCAACTCCTCTGCTTTCAACTTCCTTTTATGACTCAACTTCAAGTACTTGTTCTTTTGGGAGAACGCTTTGTTAACTCTAATGTTAAGATCAGCCAAAATGGCCTCGTCTTCAACACATTTCTCGTGCCATGAATTGATCAGTCTTGAATTATAATCTAGCTTGCTACTGACTGCATGTATTGCCTCTAATGGATCATCGAAGTCCCCCTCACTCCCAAATGATGTTGAAAATGGAAGGGGTCGGCGAGTACAACGTGGAAATGGAACATGCGACTCCAATTTTTCATATTCGACTGTGTTGTTGGCGCTTGAAGAGGATGACATGCTTGAATAATCCTATTTGTTTTTAGAGGATGAGGATTGCATATGCAATTTCGTTTGAGGAAGGGGACATAGCTTTATAGACCAACATACCAAAGCTTGCGTGTAGTCAACATATGTACTTTATTTCAATTTTTAAAAAGAGGTGTTAGGTTTTGCTTTTCAAGCATGTCAACCTCATTACACCACTGTCAGTGGTTGAAAGAAACTCAATGGAAGTGACATCTAGTTAGTGAACCCAACCACACTCGTTAGGATTAAACTTAGATTGTATCAGACAAAAAATTAATTTATACATTGTCAACCAAATATTTTTTGGCGGGAACCTTTTTATTGGTATTACTATCACCCCCTTCATAGAAACTCTCCCTCCACGAAAAACTGACTCCTCCACCGAATCTCTCTCCATCGACTAAAACTCTCTCCTCCACAGAAACTCTCTCTCCCTCCATAGAATGGATTTACTAACCAAGTTTGATGTCAGCATAATAAACACCCCTCCAAACAAAGACTGCCTTCGAAACGCAAGTGTTTCACCAGACAAGCACTGCCACATTCCTAGACAGAATGACCATTTTGTTGGAAGTTTTGAGTCTGAAAGGGTTCTTGGATTCTGGAAGGAGAGGCATCTTCAACTTGGTGATGAAATCCAAAGGGCAAGGGCACGTTTGGAATTTGTTGAAGGCCAAATTGAAGATGACAAAAGGCAGGCCAATCTGGATAGGGCGAAGTTGCAGCGCATGAAGCGTAGACACAAACAACTTCGGAGTGTAGCTGTTCAAAAATACAAGAACTCATCTAATGCAGTGGAGTCAAAGAAGCGTGTGATGCAAGCTGGATTCGACTACTTCCGGTCCTATGCAAAACTCGTCGTACCCGGGTTTGATTGGTCATCTATTACCTTTTCCGACGTTAACAAATATACTCACCAAGGGAAGTAACCATTTTGGTTATCATGTTTGAGCAGAGGCAAATCAGTGGAATTGGAATTTTCGTTAAACTCTGCTTCAAACCTATTTTGATGCTTACTACTATGGAAGATTTCAACCTTAATATTTTGATGCAACATGGCCATCTACTTCAGTCATATGTTGCTGCCATGTCCATTTTTGTGTGATCACGTATCAAATTTGGACATGGTTGCATCATATGCAATGTTGCCTTTATTTATTATATGTTAGGGCAAGGTTTATGGAAAAGCATTTGTGAGTGCGTTTGTGACAAGGTTATGTTATTGTTTTTTTGTACTGGTTCATCTCCTGCTATTGTTTTCTTCCTTTATATTATATGTTTGTGGAATCCCTCAAAGTTAACATATACTGTGAAAAAAATGCAGAGTGAATATATAATCACTTATATAGACTAGGACAAATATTCACTAATATTTTAAAATTGCTTGACTGGTGTGAGGTTTTTCAAAAAAAGTATGACATTATTTTATGTGATTGGACATGATAGATATTTATTACTGATTCCCGATGGACTACTTATTGAATACCTGTGACGGTTCATAACTCTAGACGCAGTTGCATATGGACGGCTTATTGAATACCTCTGACGTGTTCAAAGCTCTAGGCGCAATTGCAATGATGGCTTCAAAGCAGTGTGCAATTATTATATATGTACATTATTATAACAAAACAAAAACAGATAATTTTACATCCTTATATATGAAAGGAAACTAATTCTTGTCTTATTACAAATTATATAACGAATATTAAGGAAATATACTTGTTAAAGTGAACAAACATATATACTTAGGGTTAAGAGGAAAGTGAGTTCTCTAAAACAATTTGGATTTTTTTCATTGTGAAACGGATGATTTATAGGTTCCCCTAGTTTTATAACGTCACAAGGAGGCCGGAGTAATTTTCGGGGCATTTTTATGATTTTCCGACTATTTATTACAATTTGTTCAAGTTTTCTGCACTAAAGTATTATAATAATTGCAAGTTGACACATGGCGCGATCTCAGTGCATACCTTTCACCACTTGCACAAGTGTAGGTCAGTAAACATGGCCACATCCTTGATTTTTACCCTAAATTCTTATTTTATTGTTTTGCCTTACAAAATTCATAACTAAAAACACAAAAATGATAAAAAAAAACTTCCGAAAATTGCTGCGAATTCATTGAGGCTTCATCTTTCTTACTGAATTCCCCGTTTTGTGGTGACGCTAAATCATTATTATATTGTTCTTTACCCTAAATTATTATTATATTACTTTTTACCTTCTATATTTATTAATTTTATTGACCATAAATTTTTTTTTTTGGTAATTTTGTTGTGCGAAAAGACCATTTCAGGTGCCAATTAGTTTCTCTCTTCTTCAATTTCTTAAATTCTAATTTTTATTAGGGTTAAGGGATGTTTTGAAAAAGTAAATGAAAAAAATACATGCCAACCCTTGTATGACATCAGAAAAAAATTAGTTTAGGATATGATAAGTGGGAAAATGTCTTTCCCAAGCACTGGTGAAAAGACAGCTCACTCCATGCACGCCTTTTCGTTTACCAAATATTAAGACTGTAGTTGGGTAAAATATCTATGTCAGTAAAATGTCATATTACCCATCTATGATGTCAATAAGCATTCGAGTATACAAATATATATACATAGATTTATATATAAAACGGTTTATGACTGCACAAACACCAGACAAAATACATTAAAACCCAACATTTGGCCAACGTAGCCAGCGAACGTAGAACTCAAGAGAAGCAAGTCCAGAAAGCATAAAAACCATAAAAACATACTACAACTAATTATAAGGGTATGTATTCCCTGGCACAACATACACACGCATTACCTTGAACCAAAAAACACTCTCACGATGCCATTTGCATCGATTGCAACAAGTCCAGAAGGAAGGATTGATCTTTGCTTCAGTAGGCCAGCCTTCAATAACAAAACACCATTCGTTGTTGTTACAAGCACTGCAGTGATTGAACTTAATCTTCCCATAGTAAAACATATCTACGATATGTCTTGCAACAGAGAAAACTCAGCTTAATCTTCGTCTCAAAGCATCCCTGGTTCCTTTCATATCAATGTTGTTACGTTGATACAAAGAACACAAAAATTCTAACGCATCCTCTTTTGACTGACCAATTCCAGACATGCCAAGAAGTCCAACTATATATGCCACTTCCATATGGCCTGCCGTGGCTGCAATGCGCATCCCATACAACGCTTCCACGTTACCCTGCATGAAAAACACTTCGAACGCATCTCTAAATATCGACTCAGGGTTCTCGCAAGCTCTGCATTGTTGCAAGAAAAACTGGACCGCCGGATTAGCATGGTACCAGCTAGGATGGTCTGGGTACTTTGCCATTGAAATGGTGTTCCACACTTGTGGAGTGTTTGCCAACGTCCGGAATAATGGGCACACAGATGCCATACGGAAGAGATCTTCCGATGATTGGGTTGCCACGAATAACATCACTTTAAACCAAGCCAACTCCGGGATGAAGGCTTGGGGCATCTCCAAATGTATATGCTTCCTTCTCTTTCCTCCGACTGTAGTGAAATATTTGGAATTCATTGAAATGTTTTTGGAATGGAACGATTTGAGGAGTGGAAGAGGGGAGAAATGAGAATAGATGGGGTTTTGGTTCTGTTTTAGGCTGTGTTTGTTGTATCGTTTGGAAAATGTGTTTCCACTTGAGGTTTTCTTACTTGACCCTTTTTAAAGAAACTAAACCAACACCCTAAAACTAGAGAAAAACTGAAGAGAAGGAAAACGTCATCGAAATGCAAAGTCAGAAAGTCAAAAAGTCAATTAATAACCTATATTCATAGCCAATTTTAGGATTTTCCCGCCATTTTTATGTCATTGAATCAAATGTGACGGATTACTGACTAGTGACAGAACGTCCCATCAGATACTTTTTCCATTTTCCCACACCGAAATATACTAGTAATGTTATTAAAATGTGATGGATGCTTATCCAACTAATTGCCTTCATGAAATATAATGAAAATAACATATTTAGAGCAGTTTCCCCTCAATTTTCAAATTGGGTTTTGGTAGTGAAATATTATATTGGTTTATGGGGTAAACGGTGCCACAATTCTGACGGTACATGTGTCCAAATCATGACCAACCCACCCACACACAGAAAAGAAGGATATAATTCGATTTGGGCAGAGATGAGAGAGAGCTGAGTCCGAAGAGGTTTCAGTGAGAAGATCTGAGTGAGAAGGTATGAGTCCGAAGAGGTTTCAGTGAGAAGATCTGAGTCAGAAGAGGTACAAGTGAGAAGATTCAACATGTCTTCGTCTTCATCTCCCGCTCAAACAAAGAGGTGTCCGTACTGTGGAGCTGCAATGGTGCTTCGGGTTTCAAAATCAGATAAAAATTGAGGGAAGCCATTTTGGAAGTGCCTAACCTTCTATGTAAGTTTTCATTCCCAGAATATGTATGTGGATGAAAAAAAAACCTTGGTCTAACTCTAACACAATTATTTTGCATATATGATCCCTGCAATTAGGGAACCACCAGTTGCAATAGATTTGAATGGGTTGATGTAACCTCCGCTCAACCAGAACAGCAAGATGACACGTATGATGCTACGGTGCTGCATATGCTGAAGTCCATTAAGGACTTGGTAATAGTTTTATTAGTTTTATCAATTGTCATATTATTTGTTCTTTTAATGACCAATTAAGTGCACAGTTTCAAGGATTGTAAAAGTTCTCCCGAAAAAGACATGTTGCACGCACCACCAATGAGTTTTCAAACCCATTTTGTAATTTTTGTTCTTCAAATAGGTGGATTGGCATTGAGTTTAAATTATTGTTTGAAACAAAAGCATTTATTTGGCTGAAACCCAGCAAGAACTTTCCAAGACCGACTTTAAAAAAATAAAGTCATACGAAGACGATAAAATCACAAAACAGGGCGAATACGATGCAATAATAAGACAATACATTTTTTTACAATTGCATAATTATTCTGTGTATATATAGATTGTTTATTTACGTATACTGAAGGTTTATTGAAGGTTTGCTGCATCTGTTACTCGCATGTTATTGGTCGGATATTGGATGTTTATTGAAGGTTTATTGATCGTTTACTGCATGTATATCGCATGTTATTGGTCGGATATTGGATGTTTATTGAAGGTTTATTGATTGTTTACTGCATGTATTTCGCATGTTCTTGTCCGATATTGAATGTTTATTGAAGGTTTATTGATTGTTTCCTGCATGTATTTCGCATGTTATTGTCCAATATGAATGTTTATTGAAGGTTTATTGATTGTTTATTAGTAGGAAGAACAACTGTTAAGTAGAATTTCCTATTCAATACGACTTCCTTATGGATGGTGAAATTGGGGACTGATGTATATTGCATGTCTATTGCGTATAGATTACATGTCTATTGCGTGTATATTGCTTATCTATTGCCTATGTATTGTTGTTTATTTCCTTCGTAAGCAATAAACAATCAATACACATGCAATAAATGTACGATATGCACGCAATAGACAAGCAATATAGACGCAATAGACATGCCATATAGATGCACCAATATACATTACTTTTATGCTACTGAGCTGCCCAAGACCAATAAAATAAAGAAAATCAACGAATTTATTAACCGATTATAAAGGAGAGAGGGATTCAAACCCGAGGGGCGGTACGGAACCAATAGGGAGTTTTTATAGCAATGCAGCTGGGGACATTTTTCATGTGTTTCTATAAAGAGGGCATGGTTGAATAAAACATTGGAGACGAGGGCATAGCCGCCTATTCCCCTTACAGAATTACCTTATTAAGATGCAACCCATTGCGATTAAGTGAAGGCAATGGTGAACGGCTTAAAGATTGGGATCTGATATTTGGAATGGTGGCTTGGATAAATCATGACATATCACTTTGCATTGAATTACACTTTAAAAAGCCATCAGTCCCCATTCACATATGCAGTCTTCAAATCTCAATGCTGCAGTTTGGTTAAGGTTATGTAAATGTCGTGAAGGAGTTAGGGCAATATTACACAGATATTTGTTTCATTACATCCAAAAAAAATTTACACTCCAGATGCACATTCTATGTATGGGAATGGCATGTGCCTAACTTCAAAAATGCATCTGCCTATCCATTTAGATTGCCCACGTGCAATAGATTTACAAATCCATTTACTTTTCTCCTCACAAAGCCTCTGCATCTCCATTTCAGAGTCTTCAATTTTCTATCTATGCTCTGCATCCAGCTACCATATACATTTAGCCCAATATGAGAATAAACGTAGCGTACTATCACACTAATCAAAATGAAAGCATGCATCCGCTATAATATGTGCCACTATTTTGGTTCTAATTGTTATTGTCCAATAACTTAAACCTAAAATTATATACAAAAATACACTAAGATAAAGAAAGACGAAGAAGAATTGAGGAGCAGAGGTAGAATTCGAAAAGGACCCGTTGATCTGTATTGTGTATTTACATGAGTTTCAAATTGGAGATTCCCAAAACCAATTTAATCATCATGTACCTGAACCAATTTCAACCACTATCATGGCATGTAAGCATCTCCCCGTAATATCTCTGCAGCCAACTTCAACCGGAAAAAGGGCATGT
Organism: Prunus kanzakura; assembly: GCA_020521455.1. Taxonomy (NCBI): domain Eukaryota; kingdom Viridiplantae; phylum Streptophyta; class Magnoliopsida; order Rosales; family Rosaceae; genus Prunus; species Prunus kanzakura. The sequence continues at coordinate 107,563 of BPUM01000845.1, read as the reverse complement.
TCTGCGAGGTGCAAGTAGCTAACGGAATCTCAGCGCTGAAAAGCTCAATGTACTTCAACACGAACATGCCACAATCGCCTCTGAAGCAAAACAAGAACTCGATCAATTCAAGTAATGACATTGTCACGTAATTGACAATTTCAAGTAATAAAATTAAATAAAAAGTTGTCCTCACTGATTAGATTGTTGTGGAACATCCACACGTTCTATTGGCCATGGACACCACCAATCTCTGCTGCAGTCGTTTGCGTAAACACCTTCTTCATAAAAGTCGATGGAGTTGAGAAGATTCGGAATCGTAATTGAAAGCGGGGCGAGTTCTTCCTTTAACATCTCATCTGGAATAAGTGAAACCATTGAATCGTACACTTTGATTTCACACTTAACCAGATCAATCATTAGAGCCACCCAATGCTTATACTTCGTCAACATACAAGGGGCATACACCTTATACGTGTTCTGCCAATCTAGCCCACACGCCGGAACCTTGCCATTTACAACGTTCACTAAACTATTTCTAATTTTCCACCCAACCTGCTCTTTTTTTCTTTTATTATCCGCAAAGCAAGTATGGATGTGATTCTGTGAAATAGAAAACAATCAATGGTTAAACACCTCCACAAAGCAAGTATGGATAATTTGTAATTATTAACTGCACTTGGTCAAAGCCTATGACATACCATGAAAAATACATCGGTCGTTGTCTAGTTCGATATTTGTACAACCTCCAAATCTTGTTGTCGCTTCCGGATGAGATACAACCCCAAATCAATGTGCTACACATGTTTTTCTTGTCAATCTCATAATCTATGTACATTAAAACAAATGCATAATCAATTAAACTTACATCTCCTGTCAACCAACCGTCAGCTTTTACGAGGGAAGCGAAGAATTCAATCTCAGCTTCCACGTGGCCAAATTGCATCACTAAACTGTGAATATAACAAAGTTTTAGATCACAACAATTAAAAAATATATACACTAATGCCTTCTATCTCAAAAAACAAGGGACTTAGTTTGGGTTATGGCGCCATTCCCAACAAAGTTTCAGCAATTTCACCATATCATCATGCGGAATCGCCTTCATTGGGTCTAACATCTGAAGTCGGGTTGTCTCTGGCACAGTTTTTTTCACCAATTCACTAGCTTCAATGATCTTCCACATAAGAATAATCCTCTTCCTCTTTCGTAATTGGACCCCTTGTTCCACAGCTTTACCTTTATCATTCAACCAAACGTTCAACTCAGATAGCACAGCTGTAGGTTGATCCAAATCAATATCCCCGAGAGTAAACTCAACAGTTGTCCCCGCCGTGCTCTCGCCAATGTCATCACAAACCAAAATAACTTCATCATCCTCTTCCTCACGTTCCTTTATTTGCACTTCCTTTTCCTCACTTTTTTTCTTTTCACTTCCTTGCCCTCCCTTCTTTTTCTTTGCGGATCCTCTCTGTCACTGCTTTTTCTTTGCAGTTCCCCTCCATCACTGCTTTTTCTTTGCAGTTCCTCTCCCTCACTGTTTTTTCTTTTCACTTCCTCTCCCTCACTGCTCTTTCTTTGCAATTCCTCTCCCTCACTGCTCTTTCTTTGCAGTTCCTCTCCCTCATTGCTTTTTCTTTTCACTTCCTCTCCCTCACTGCTCTTTCTTTGCGCTTCCTCTCCCTTGCTGCTTTTTATTTTCACTTGCTCTCCCTCACTTCTTTTCCTTTGCGCTTCCTCTACCTCACTTGGTTTTCTTTGCACTTCACCCCCTTCAATCCCCTCCTCGTCCTTTTCCTCTCCCTCATATATGTTACTTGGCCCTTCATCCCATTCACTGTCATCCATTTCGTCAGATCCCCTAAATAGATGTGATATGGCACAACGATTCGTCCTCTCTTTCAGTAAAGCTAGGTCCCTCCTTACTTCCTGCTCAAACTGAGGACCTAAACAGTGGTCCAAAAGTTTTTCCATCTGTATGACCTTTAACTCAAAGACGTCATTTTCCCGCTTTACTTGAAACAACTCGGACCTCAACAAGCTTACCAGCTTGTTCAACTCATCAAAATCAGCACATGAAGAAGGAATTGACTCTGCCGAGACAACAGCAGGGCGATCCTGTGGCCAACTCCAATATGATTGTCTCATTTTCTCTTCACTCGGACGTAGCGCCCGCAACTGAACTGACTGTTTCAGAATACAAACAATATTCATATTCAATCATTCTACTTAATAATTTCATTGAATCTTATAAATAGTTTCAAGGGCTGCAAACCAAACCTCTTTGCTCTGGAAAAAATAATTGTTCAACTTCCTCATCTCGGGCATAGACGTAGTCGTTCTCCATCGCAAAATACGCGGGACAGCTGTTGGATCAACAACCTTACAGTAATTCAGGTCCGCCATTCTAGGAATTAATCATATACCCAAATCTACAAAATTCACAGGACAAAAGTCATTATTTAAGTTTTCAAGTTCACAAAGCATAACTGACATGACCATTATTACCATGTTGTCTGCCGCGCAAATCTCACGGCCTGGGGTTCCGGGCCGAGGGGATTCGCGTTAACACGCGGTTTCCTGCTTTTGGTCGGGGTGCGTTTGTGCGCGGGCGTGCCAGCACGGTCTACCGTGCGTCGAGATGTTTGAAGCGGGTGTGAGTGTTTAGATGGTGCGCCTGTCTGGACTCGTCTTCTAATCAAACGATTGTAGCCGAGAGAGGAACTAGTCTCGGCTGTAAGGTTCACGGCCTGAACTACAAGGCCGTTGAGTGGTGGTGTTTGGTGGGTTTTAGGGCGGTGCTCCGGCGCGCTACTCGATGAGCGGCGGTCGTATGATATATGGGGTGAGTGAGCGAACAACAAGGGTGGTGCTCCGGCGCCTTGAAAATCAAGGGTCGTTTGATATATTGATGAATGGATTTTCCTTACAAACTAACACTACTCCTAGGAAAGCAAGTAAAGATATTGAAAGTGCATTACAGGAAAATATAAGTTGCTCCGTGGGAGGCTTTTGTTTGGTGTTTGAACCCTTTGAAAGTAGTCCTGAGTCTTGTATTTATAGGCAGAGCTCCTGGAGGGGTAATCGAGGCTGAAAATCTGCATGGTGGAGCCTGATTACGCCAAGTGGGTAGTCCAATCGACATTTGGGATCGTGAAGTATGGTGGTGTGACTCCATGAATCCCGGTGAATCTCGACCGCCACCCTGATCGTGGGTTCTGCGCTTCTGGCCGTGGAGACGCATTTATTGCTCTGATAGCCAATTACCTAATCTCTCGAGCTGCAAAGAGCTTTGTGAGAATGTTGGCGTCTAATCACTCTGATCTCTGTCACCAAATCCTGACTCCAATCACTTCCCACCTTCCCTCGTGCATTAAATGCTCATTCTTGGCCAGTGGGTTTGCTGCAATAAACAGAGACCTTGCTTCATTAAATGGAGCGTGGGACCCTGCTGTCACGTGATGATCTGACTTTAATGCCTTTGGCCGAGACCTTGTTCGGTCTCAGCCTCGGCCTGTAACCTTGGCCGAGATAACCATGCCTTGGTGATTTTTCTTGTTTCTCTGGAAAGCCAAACACCTTGACAAAACGCTGCGTTTCAGCTTGAGGCCGAGAAGAGAAGTTCCCCCGGCCAATTCATGGCCGTGATTTATTAGGCACAAACATTGCCCCCACATCCCTGGATTCTTCGGCCTCGGCATGAGTGGGGGCCGAATGGATTCCAAGGGATGGACCCTTAGCCTTCCGAGGTGACTGACAACTGGGGCTTCAAACGAGTCAGATAGTCGGCGCATTCAGCGCTTTGGGCACGTCGTGCAGGTCATTACTGCTCAAGGCGTCGCTTCACCTCGTCAAGTGAAACGACGGTCTCCAGACTTTTACCATGTCATTGCGCCCTTTATTCGCACGAGCCATCATTTCCCTTGTTTAATCAAATCGCAGACCGTCAGATCTCTGACAAAAACTCACGCGCTTGAGTGTGTTGCCAGGCTGTCCCACTTCACGAGAATCACACCTCCTTGCTATGAGTATAAAAATCCAGACTGCTTCGTGCTTTCTTCACACTCCACAAAAATTCCTGAGTTCGCCCTTTTCAAAGGTTCACTCTGACCTCCCCAACTTCCTTAGCCTTCTTTCTCCAATCCTGAGAAAACTTCTTCATCACTTGGTGACCTCCCTTCTTGCTTCGAACGTTCTGGAGCCTTTCCTTCGACTCCTGCCCTAATGGCCCTTGCTACAACCCTGCCAAAGCCAGGAAACTCCCTCTGCTGATTCCCATGACTTGGCAGTTTGGCCTGGTCCAGGTAGCCTGGCAGCTTGACGAAGACAGGAGATCCTGGTATGATGACCTTAATACGGCCGTACCCGTTCGGCGGAGCACCGTGGTTGTGTCTACCGTAGAGACGGCGGCTTTCAATATGGCCGGAGTGACGACCCTTAATATGATCAGGACGACGGCCGCTGACCGTGGCCCGAGCGATGGCCGCCTATCATGGCCGGCGTGACGGCCCTTAACATGGCCGAAGTGCCGGCCGTGGTTATGCCCGGCTGCACCCATATCTGAAATTATGGCCTGGCCACTGGTCGTAATGACGGCCTCGGGTTCACCCAACCGCATCTGTATCCTGAGTAACGGCCCTTTCTCTTCTTAGCCGTGGTCCAGGGGACGGCCCTTACGCTCACCGAGGCCGAAGTAAAAACCCCGTTTTTAGGCTAGCACATATATGTACTTTTTCGGCCTTAACTGGCCGCTTTAACCTTTTGTACAGATGCGTTCTTGGACTGTATGTAGGGTGGATCCCCTCTTTTATGAATGATCGAATGCATGTCTTTTTGCTTCATATTGACCGCACCGTTCATTCAACTTGCCTACCTACCTCCCCTTTTTCTTTTTCTTAACTTTTTTATCATAGGCTCTCGGCGCCATCTTTCTCTCAACTTGCGCCGGTTTGTAGGCGTCGAACTTCGACTGTTCTGATTTCTTTGGTTTCCTGGGCGTTGGCCGTGAGTAAGCCCTCTTCGTTCGGCCATGTCGCCTGACAACTCGAAGGGCTCGAACCCCCCGCTTCAAAAGTCTATTAGGGCCACGGTCGTTGGCCGAGACATAAGGAGGCGTGCCTACGGTCGAATTTGTTGAGGCACGGCCGGCCCAAAAAACCTTGGGAGGCAGGTTGCGATGATTTCTAGGCTCCCCCGGTAGGCACAACCTTAGGTAACCGGGTGCCCCTGGTTGCCCTTGTATTACATCCTCTTTCGTGAGAGGCCGGATGTATTCGGGCTCAAACCCTCGAAACGGCCTACCATTTTTTACGCCGTTTTGCGGCCCTATATGCTGGGCCGTTTGAACATAGGGGCTCGGTCTGAATGACCGAGTTGGTTGACGCCAAATGAGCGCCGCGAGTTTGGACCAGGGGCATGTTCGGTCCACCGGCCATCCAGGTATGGCCACCTGGTTTCGTTGGGTCGGAGCATGATGAGACTCCAAGTGCGTCCATGTTATCATCGGAATGGCTGGGTCATGTATTTGTACCGGCGGCGTAGCTATCGACCCTTTTTGATCGTTTTGTCGTGGTAACGCTTCGGTCATGTTATTTTGGCCGGATCGTGCTTGGTCGGCCAAAATATGGGTCGGGCTGAGACTCTGGACCGTAGATACTGCAGGGCTACCCCGTCCTGATGCTCTGGCTAACGCGTGGAATGGGCCGCGCGTGGTTTTTATCATATGGATTAGCCCAGAATCCGTCCTCGTGGGCTGGCGCTGCCCCTGGCCATCGGTTGGTAGCGGAGAATGCTGGCTGTGGCTTGACACTTCGGTGCGGCTATTAACGCCGAGGCTACTGTTTTCGCCGTATGTTTCGCTCTCTCGGCCTTTCTGTCCAGCTTTGGGAGACGCCGCGGGTGAGTTTGTCGGCATCTCTTCTTGAAAAAATGTTCGCAACTCGGAGGAGAATTTGTCCACTGCGGCCATGAAGGATGTCTCTATCCTGTAGGCCTGCTTTGACATCTGTTCCTCCATCACTGCCTGTTTCTGTATAGACTCGGCCAGGCGGTCCGTCGTGGTAGGAACGTTGGTTTCCATCACAAGTTTTGACAAGAAGTCCCACTGGGCGTGCCAAAAGTGTCTGCCGCGCAAATCTCACGGCCTGGGGTTCCGGGCCGAGGGGATTCGCGTTAACACGCGGTTTCCTGCTTTTGGTCGGGGTGCGTTTGTGCGCGGGCGTGCCAGCACGGTCTACCGTGCGTCGAGATGTTTGAAGCGGGTGTGAGTGTTTAGATGGTGCGCCTGTCTGGACTCGTCTTCTAATCAAACGATTGTAGCCGAGAGAGGAACTAGTCTCGGCTGTAAGGTTCACGGCCTGAACTACAAGGCCGTTGAGTGGTGGTGTTTGGTGGGTTTTAGGGCGGTGCTCCGGCGCGCTACTCGATGAGCGGCGGTCGTATGATATATGGGGTGAGTGAGCGAACAACAAGGGTGGTGCTCCGGCGCCTTGAAAATCAAGGGTCGTTTGATATATTGATGAATGGATTTTCCTTACAAACTAACACTACTCCTAGGAAAGCAAGTAAAGATATTGAAAGTGCATTACAGGAAAATATAAGTTGCTCCGTGGGAGGCTTTTGTTTGGTGTTTGAACCCTTTGAAAGTAGTCCTGAGTCTTGTATTTATAGGCAGAGCTCCTGGAGGGGTAATCGAGGCTGAAAATCTGCATGGTGGAGCCTGATTACGCCAAGTGGGTAGTCCAATCGACATTTGGGATCGTGAAGTATGGTGGTGTGACTCCATGAATCCCGGTGAATCTCGGCCGCCGCCCTGATCGTGGGTTCTGCGCTTCTGGCCGTGGAGACGCATTTATTGCTCTGATAGCCAATTACCTAATCTCTCGAGCTGCAAAGAGCTTTGTGAGAATGTTGGCGTCTAATCACTCTGATCTCTGTCACCAAATCCTGACTCCAATCACTTCCCACCTTCCCTCGTGCATTAAATGCTCATTCTTGGCTAGTGGGTTTGCTGCAATAAACAGAGACCTTGCTTCATTAAATGGAGCGTGGGACCCTGCTGTCACGTGATGATCTGACTTTAATGCCTTTGGCCGAGACCTTGTTCGGTCTCAGCCTCGGCCTGTAACCTTGGCCGAGATAACCATGCCTTGGTGATTTTTCTTGTTTCTCTGGAAAGCCAAACACCTTGACAAAACGCTGCGTTTCAGCTTGAGGCCGAGAAGAGAAGTTCCCCCGGCCAATTCATGGCCGTGATTTATTAGGCACAAACACATGTACCTGGAAAGCATACGTGAAACCTTTAAAACTCCACCCACCCCTTTGCACTTCACCATGCTTCTGCTTCTTGCCCTTCTCATTTTTCCGGCTTGTTCCTGTTACCTTACTTTTCCCCTTCTCTCTTCCCTCTTCATTTTCAAAGCTTTTCGTATACTTTGTTGGTGCAGAAAATAGACTGTCTTGGGTTTTGTCAAAGGACACCGAACCCCACGGATACCTGTTGAACGCATCCAAGTCCTCTACAAGGGTGGTCAGGTAAAATACATTGATGTTCAAATGCTTGTCCCTTCCCAAAACCACTAACTCAGCAAAGTAAACAAGAACTAGCTTGTAGATGTCATCTTCCTCTTTGCACATCATAAATGCTTCTTCTAAAGCATTACATGTAATTCCTTCGTCTATAAAATATCTTTTCTGAAGTCTTATTTCAGCACTTTCTCCACTGGAAACTTCAGGCACTTCCCCAAAACGAAGCCCTGTGATCAAACAGAAATCCTGACGAGTAAACTGAGCAACGTCGCACACTATTAAGAAACTCAACCCATCCAAGTCTTTCACACCCTGCCCCGCGACTCGACGCAACACAACTCCATGCACAATCTGCCTGCTCAACTGAATCTTGTCTATATTCAGAAGATGGCCAAAGCATGATGTCTTGAATCGTTCTAATTGTTCCGCACTCAACTTCGCTCGAATTGCAGCTAGGCTTGAATTTGCATGTGAGCAGTTGTTCACCCGTGACGCATATGCCTCTGACTCTGGCCATACCAGCTGCACGTTGGATCCCATTTCCTAAAATACAAGATGAAATGACGTCAACACATATACTACCACCACGTATTTGCACAATCATATTGGTATTTACACAACTAGTCAACCAGGCACATTACAAATTTTATGAAGTACATGCGCATAGGGATTACTGATCACAAGCTTTAACATCATCAAAGCAATATGACAAATTTTGAGCAAATACCTGTTAATGCAATGATTCTGTGAATTACAACCAATAGCATGTGTTTTATTTATGGATCCAAACTCCAATCAATGGTTGATGCATGAGTGAGTATGAGTGCAATCTAGGCAAGTTCTGCACTTCACACACATGACAATTATTGTCATCTCGTACACAACACAAAATAAATAAATAAATAAGAAAGATAGTGGAAGGAAGCAAAGCAAAACATCTGCTCTGCTATCTGCTTGCTAAGCCATTGCCACATCCTTCTTTCTTTCTAGCTTTTTCTTCAGTCAGCCACTATGGTCATGGATCAACCTTTATTTCAAATGCTTTGCACTTTTATTCATGACTTTATTATTATATGTTCTCATTTTTCACAGGCAAATTTAGCAACAAGGGAAATAATATTTATTTCAAAATATATATATATTCTAGCGCCAAAGAGATAATCTGCACTCTGCACTACTTCAAATGTGGAAGGTTTTGAGGGTCTCCTCCAATTCAACACCATTATCTTATTCATATAATTATTGATATGTTATTGACATGTTATTAACATTTTATTGACTTGATTTTCATTCATTTTTTAACATATACACAAGCAAAAATTAACATGCAAGTGAAGCACAAGGAAGAGATGCCAAATCCAACAACATTGATGGTACAAATTGGGGAAAACCTTTACTCTAACCCTAAACTCAAATTCCATAAATTACTCACCAAATGCTGGTTATTGAACAATCGCAAGGTGTCTGTGCGGGGTCTTTGTGCGGCTTTGCTCCACAAATGGAACCTTTCACTTCCAACGAATACAGCTTCTCTCCTTCCCCTTCCACTGCTTCGCCACTTCATTGTTTCGGAATCCACGCCTTTGCCCCTTCCACTCAAAATAAATACTTTTTCAGGGTTTAGAGAATGGAGTTGCGTTGCGTTCAACCGTTGCCTTCAACCGTCGTTAACCGTTGCCTTCAACCGTTTCTCAGAGCTTAGCAGTTTCTCAGAGCTATGGGTTTTAGAGTGATGGGTTTTTTCTATTCAAACTTCGAACTGATTTTTTCTGTTCAAACTTCGAACTTGCCTCTTTTTTTTATTTTTTGGGACCAACTTCAATGTTGGATATTAAATTCGGGTTTGGGTTCCTCACCTACCCAATTGCAAAACTTTATCTCAATTCTCCCTAGCCTTTGGATTGATCTGATGGCTATAAAGTGAACCCCTTATAACTTACCCCTTATAACTTTCCACTCATTATAATCTGACCTATTGGAGTGACTGGTGCCAGGTGACTATTGTCTTAAGTATGCAAATTAAGATTTGACACCGCGGCAAAGGCCTTGATAGGAGAGGGTTCCTTCTTGAGCTCTGGAGTAGTAGCATATTTTCGAATAAAGGCACGGCTATCAAATGGGTTGTAGAGGAGTGGGTGGCTTTCGTCCACTAATTCTTCTGGATCCCATTGTTGAATGTAAACAGTCCAATTGAATATCTTCTTGTTTCCACAATGCTTCACTCGGTGGTGGCAAGCTTTTATTCTGTCATTGCTCCACACCTAATTAATTTCATCAAACACCAAGTTAAAACTTTCACAACAAATTAATGCTTTTATTTATTTATTAATGGCCTTCAATTTAAAATTTTAATTATTAAGAACAGAATTTAAAAATTAAAAAAAAACACCCTCAATTTGCAATAAAATATCAGACACTTTTTATTGGTTCATAACTAAAAATTAAGTATTAATTTATTGGTTCATAACTAAAAATTAAGTATTAATTTATTGGTTGGTGTATGGCCGATCAATCACTTGATCAGAAGTCAGAAGCACAACATATTCATCTACTCACATTCCACTCGAGCCCAAATTCGCGGCTTGGTGGTGGCACGCCCCTCACTCAAAAGAAGAAGGACCACAAGTTCCTTCCGTCGGCCACCTCAACCGAAAAGAGGGAAACAATTTCAATATTAATTGTTGTAAATGATGATACTTTTTGTTCATGTGGATGGTTTGTCATGATGGTAAGTTGGTGGAAGTAAAGACTGGTGGAATAGGTTGATGTTACATAGGTGAAAGTGATACAATTAATTGGGGTGACTGGTGCTAGGTGACTATTGTCTTTGTTATCTGTGCAAGGGCTTGCTAAGTTACTAGGATATAATGCTGATGAGTTGAGTTATTATTCCAAGGACCTTGCAACAGAAAAATTGGTCAAATTAGACACTGATTGATTAGTCAGTTCTTGACCTAGAGTGTGGCGTGGCCATTCCAGCATCATTCATACAATTGTTGTTGAAGAAGAAGAAGAACATACTTAAATTTTTTTGTATTAAATACATATATTATTTGCATGGAATCCCACAAAAATTACCTATCAATACAAATAAGACAGATTCCTTGCAAAACCAAAAATACATTTATAATTTCTTATAATGGGCTTATTTAATATTTTATTTTCTACCGCATGGTTTTTTTCTCTTTTGGGGTTAAATTCTTTTATGTGGTTTCTACCAATCACAAACTGATATGGATTTGTATTGTAAAGTTGTGAAGGTGGAGGTGGGGTTGTTAGGGTTGATGATGGATGAAGAAGGTGGAGTTAGGGTCAATCATGGATGAAGAACCCGAAAGGACGCTTTTATCCTCTCATTTTGACATATAAATTGATAGAGTTGGACAGCAGGACCCAATTGGAACTATTTATCGAGTTAACAGATATAATTGGCACACAAAAAACGTTCATGGACCCAATTGCAACTGGGGGCCAAGTTCAAGGACGTCTACAGTAGATAACCCTATAAAAAAAGACATTCATAATGGGCTTATTTAATATTTTATTTTCTACCGCAAAGGTCCTAGGCCAAATTTTTACTTGCTTAGGCCATCTCCAACCCAAGGACCTAAACCCAAATTATTGCCCAAAACCTCTCCCAACTCAAGAAAATGAAGGGGCCAAAATTTGGAAAAACCCAAATACCAGTCCACTTATTGCCAGGACTCAAAACTTTTCGTGGAGCCTACATTTTAAAACAGACCACATGTGAGAAAAACTGACGTGGGCCCCAGCTCTTGAGTGGATGCTGCTTTTGTCTTCTTCCACCACGCCACATGTCGCACTCCTATGTAGTTGCCGTTGGAATCCAACGGCAACATTTGAATAAGTTGCTGTCTTTTTATTTATTTTTTTATATACATATAACTTCCAACAGCAACATTTGAATATATATAATTGCTGCCCTTTTTATTTATTATTTATATACATATAACTTAATGGAATTTTTATGTTGTGTGTTTACTTTTGGAATAAAATTAAATTTATTGAATTTTAATTTTTTTAAGGTCAAATTGTTCAAAAAATAAAATTATGACGTTATTTAAAAAGATTAATGAAGAAAAGTTTTCCATAAAAAAAAATTAGACTTAAACCATTCTTAAACAATTTAATAAAGTTGCAAACTTAAAATTTGAGTCCGGAGGGTTGGGAGAAAAAATAATTTAAGTCCGGGCAAAACGCAAATAGTCACTTTTTGAAAGGGAGAAATTTGGGTTTAGCCCCTTATGAGTTGGAGAATGCCTAACATTGTTGTTTTGCTGTTGAGTTGAATGAAATATATAGCTTGCTCTAAATAAAAAATAAAAATAAAATCAATAACCATTTCCATTATTATGCAAATTAAGATTTGACACCGGCAAAGGCCTTGATAGGAGAGGCTTCCTTCTGGAGCTCTGGAGTAGCAGCATATTTTCGAAGAAAGGCACGGCTATCAAATGGGTTGTAGAGGAGTGGGTGGCTTTCGTCCACTAATTCTTCTGGCACTTGGAAAATCCCATTGTTGAATGTAAACAGTACAACTGAATATCTTGTCTTGTCTCCACAATGCTTCACTCTGTGGGGGCAAGATTTTATTCTGTCATTGCTCCACACCTAATTAATTTCATCAAAAACCAAGTTAAAACTTTCACATCAAATTAATGCTTTTATTTATTTATTAATGGCCTTCAATTTAAAATTTTAATTATTAAGAACCGAATTTTAAAAATTAAAAAAAAAAACCCTCAATTTGCAATTAAATATCAGACACTTTTTATTGGTTCATAACTAAAAATTAAGTATTAATTTATTGGTTGGTGTATGGGACCTACCTGCAATCCATCGCCCGCCATGAATACGACCTGTGCTTGTGAGGGTGCACACTCAACATTAATCCAATCACCTTCCTTTGTTTTGACCTCCAAGCCAGCGACATCATGCTGAACAACAATGGTGGTGAAGTTTTTGTCTGTGTGGCTCGGAAACCTTACGGTAGCATCCTTGTCCTCTGGTACTGTATATCTGATGAATCTAAGAAGGTTACTGTTCGAACTACCAACCGACTCGTACTGCTTTCCAATCCCATAGCTTTCGAATAACAATTGCTCAACAGTGCGTTCCAAATCTGCCAATAACTGCCCAAATGAATCTGTGGTTTCACTGCATAGCCAAAACAAGAATAAATAAAATTAGAGTACTTACAATAAATAAGAAAGTAAGATATTAAACGAGTCATGTTTTCTCGATAAACTTATGTCGCCAGAAAAATATTTATATTATCTTATTATGAAATTGAATCAAATTATCAGTACTATAAATAATATGAACCAACTACAATATCGTGTGTCGATGTATCGATGAATATAATTGAAATTACCAGAAATTGCTCTTTCCTTCAGGCCACATGAGATTTTTGAACTTTTGGGTTTCTTGTGGGGATGTGACATTATCGATGCACAAGCTTTCATAGAGTGGCAGGAGGGGGTTTGGACCCTTATGCCCACGATAGGGTTCCTCACCAACGTTCTTGACTTTGTTTTCTTTGGGAACTTCAAACAAATCTTTGGCTTGGCCAAACATGTTGTTTAAAAGTTGTGCAGAAATTTGGTCATACTGTGCCACGAAAGAGCCGTATTCTTCGAGCGCAAACCGGACTTGTTTGGCGGTGGACAGCCAAGAAGCTGAACCAGGCTTCAAGTCTTCAATGGAGAAGTTGATGGTAGGGAGCGTAGGCACTGTTAGGGAACCCATTTCACTAAAACTGGGATGTTTATGTTGGTAGCAAAAGCTTTGAGAGAAAACTGATGGATATGAAAAATGATATGCTTCATGCTCCTTCTTATAGTGGTTCCTCATGCAACTTGTCTTCCGAAAAATATTAGGACAAAAAAGAATATGAGTTGTTAGTCAATGTTAGTGAACTAATGATTTTATTTTATTTTATTACGTCACAGGCGTCGACCTTATGAACTCACAGGGAAATTTCTCTTTGGCTTCGTCTTATATATAATGGTCAGGAACGCAATTATATAATACAATTTTTTATATTTTAAGTTTTGTTGATTTCATTGAGTTGAAGTTTGAATATTGTTTATTGGTTTTTAAAAAAATTAAATTTATCAACGTGCAATTAATTAATTAAGTTCTAATTAATAAGGCAACGCGTACTATTATATTATTAGTGAATTATTAAAACCCTCATTTATAATTCTTCCTATTACTGCTGACTATATAATAGTAAAGAAGCTATTTAGTTGGAATTGTAATGCAATTCGGTCCGAAGTGTAAAATATGAATAACAAGTCTTTATATCATTTATGTTTAAAAAAATAAAAAATTATATTTAGTTGAAAAAAATAAAAACATATACTTTCTAGCTATTAGTGCAGTCCAAATGTAATGAAGAATTAAAAAGATGGAAGCAACTAAAACTTCTGAGGCTAAAAAAATCAAATAGAAGCGGTCTGTCTTTTAGTTTTTGGTCAAAGCAAATAGCAGCGGTCTAGTTACGAAGATGAGATGCGCACCGCTACATGACAAGAACATTCAAACTCATAAATAAATCCATTCCATGTTGCTGGCTCACCAGCTTTTACGTTGAAATAGCTTTGTCTCTTTTTTCTCGGTTGTATACGTGCAGGATTAAATACTGTCGTCTTTCTCTAATAAAACAAATTGATAATTATATTACTGGGAGAAAAAAAAAATGTAGCACAAAATAAGCATACAGAATTTATATTCTAATCATGAATTTAGGCTTCATTCCTTCTTTTATTTGTTTTTAATTTTGAGGACATTTGAGTCTATTTAAGTGAGTTTTTGGTTATTTTTGAAAGTTTTTGTAAAAACTGACATTTATGAAAATAGGGGGTAAATTTTGGCTATTTTTTATTTTATAAAAACTCTTGCATCTATTGACTAGGTGTATTTTTCTATGTTTATTAATAAAATTCATATCATCGAGTTTTTAATGTAAATTTCACCCAATCGGCTTTGGAATCCTGAATCTGCCACTACTCCTTAGGGTTTCAAGTTAGACATTTAGGAAGAGAGGAAAATATCAAACCTCCCTCCCTAGTCTCCCTTTGGCCAGCCAACTTGGACAAAAGGGGCTAGCACCCATCTTCTCTTCCAGCTTCCTTATTCTCCTATTCTCCTTCATCCTTAGTGAAGATTTTTTGGGGAGGTGCACCCTTTGTGTACCTATTTGTAGACAAGTATGGAGAGTCAACATCAAAAGGACCAATCCCTCTACTTGAACACCATATCCTTGGTTTCAAGATTCGCTCCAAGAGTATGTGTTCTCAATCCTTCTTTTAATAGTTGTCTTAGAGAGTCATTGGGTGCTATTTTCATAAGCCTAGAAATATTGGGACCTAAAATGAGATTTATATGAATCTCTACCTTTTTTTCTTCCTTCCGCTTTATTTGATTTCATATTAGATATGCATGTACTAGTTGATTTGTTTTCTCATAGTTTCATGAGATTCTAGAAATTCCTACATTATAAATTCCCTTCAAATCCGTGTTCTTTTCTCAATAGCAGCACTATTTGAAAGTGAAGAACATGAAAGTTTGACTTTGTTTTTGGTTTTGAAAGCGATAAGATTTTATTAACACGAGGAAGTAACAAATACCAAAAAATAAAAACCACCCACTTGGCCTTAAAAGATTAGGCAGTCGGTCGTCTAACCAATGAAAATTTATTTATTTTTATAAAATAGATGTAGTCAACAATACATTAGAATATACTAGCATCGCATTGAATCCCATAACAATATACCAGTCAATAGAAATAATAGCACGACGTGACACACAGTTCCCGGAAGCCGAGGAAATTAAGACAGATTCCAAGCAACCAAGAACACATTTATTATGGCTTATTATAAACATCAGCAACCATAATTTAGCACTGGAAGAAAAACCATCAGCAACCATAACTCTGCAAATTAAGCTTTGACACCGGCGAAGGCCTTGATAGGAGAGGGTTCCTTCTTGAGCTCAGGAGTAGTAGCATATTTTCGAATAAAGGCACGGCTATCAAATGGGTTATAGAGGAGAGGAGTGGGTGGCTTTCGTCCACTAATTCTTCTGGCACTTGGAAAATCCCGTTGTTGAAAGTAAACAGCCCAATTGAGTATCTTGTTTTGTTTCCGGAATGCTTCACT
Organism: Prunus kanzakura; assembly: GCA_020521455.1. NCBI lineage: Eukaryota > Viridiplantae > Streptophyta > Magnoliopsida > Rosales > Rosaceae > Prunus > Prunus kanzakura. The sequence continues at coordinate 91,871 of BPUM01000845.1, read as the reverse complement.
CGGTGATGGCAAGCTTTCACTCTGTCGTTGCTCCACACCTAATTAATTTCATCAAACACCAAGTTGAACTTTCACATTAAATGACAGCAAATTTGGCTTTATATAACAAAATCAATATGCTTAATTAAGCAACCACGCGTGTAGAGCAGTTTATTTATTTATTGATGCTCTTCAATTTAAAAAATTATTATTGGCCTCTTTTTTTTTTTTTTTTTTTTTTTTTTTCACTGAACTAGATCTCATTGACATATATATATATTATTTTTTATTTGAGGGACACCCTTTAGGGTCCTCTACAAATATTTTAAGTTTTGTTGATTTCATTGAGTTGAAGTTTGAATATTGTTTATTGGTTTTTAAAAAAATTAAATTTATCAACGTGCAATTAATTAATTAAGTTCTAATTAATAAGGCAACGCGTACTATTATATTATTAGTGAATTATTAAAACCCTCATTTATAATTCTTCCTATTACTGCTGACTATATAATAGTAAAGAAGCTATTTAGTTGGAATTGTAATGCAATTCGGTCCGAAGTGTAAAATATGAATAACAAGTCTTTATATCATTTATGTTTAAAAAAATAAAAAATTATATTTAGTTGAAAAAAATAAAAACATATACTTTCTAGCTATTAGTGCAGTCCAAATGTAATGAAGAATTAAAAAGATGGAAGCAACTAAAACTTCTGAGGCTAAAAAAATCAAATAGAAGCGGTCTGTCTTTTAGTTTTTGGTCAAAGCAAATAGCAGCGGTCTAGTTACGAAGATGAGATGCGCACCGCTACATGACAAGAACATTCAAACTCATAAATAAATCCATTCCATGTTGCTGGCTCACCAGCTTTTACGTTGAAATAGCTTTGTCTCTTTTTTCTCGGTTGTATACGTGCAGGATTAAATACTGTCGTCTTTCTCTAATAAAACAAATTGATAATTATATTACTGGGAGAAAAAAAAAATGTAGCACAAAATAAGCATACAGAATTTATATTCTAATCATGAATTTAGGCTTCATTCCTTCTTTTATTTGTTTTTAATTTTGAGGACATTTGAGTCTATTTAAGTGAGTTTTTGGTTATTTTTGAAAGTTTTTGTAAAAACTGACATTTATGAAAATAGGGGGTAAATTTTGGCTATTTTTTATTTTATAAAAACTCTTGCATCTATTGACTAGGTGTATTTTTCTATGTTTATTAATAAAATTCATATCATCGAGTTTTTAATGTAAATTTCACCCAATCGGCTTTGGAATCCTGAATCTGCCACTACTCCTTAGGGTTTCAAGTTAGACATTTAGGAAGAGAGGAAAATATCAAACCTCCCTCCCTAGTCTCCCTTTGGCCAGCCAACTTGGACAAAAGGGGCTAGCACCCATCTTCTCTTCCAGCTTCCTTATTCTCCTATTCTCCTTCATCCTTAGTGAAGATTTTTTGGGGAGGTGCACCCTTTGTGTACCTATTTGTAGACAAGTATGGAGAGTCAACATCAAAAGGACCAATCCCTCTACTTGAACACCATATCCTTGGTTTCAAGATTCGCTCCAAGAGTATGTGTTCTCAATCCTTCTTTTAATAGTTGTCTTAGAGAGTCATTGGGTGCTATTTTCATAAGCCTAGAAATATTGGGACCTAAAATGAGATTTATATGAATCTCTACCTTTTTTTCTTCCTTCCGCTTTATTTGATTTCATATTAGATATGCATGTACTAGTTGATTTGTTTTCTCATAGTTTCATGAGATTTTAGAAATTCCTACATTATAAATTCCCTTCAAATCCGTGTTCTTTTCTCAATAGCAGCACTATTTGAAAGTGAAGAACATGAAAGTTTGACTTTGTTTTTGGTTTTGAAAGCGAAAAGATTTTATTAAAATGAGGAAGTAACAAATACCAAAAAATAAAAACCACCCACTTGGCCTTAAAAGATTAGGCAGTCGGTCGTCTAACCAATGAAAATTTATTTATTTTTATAAAATAGATGTAGTCAATACTGTTAAGATTTTATCTAGTTACAGCAGTTGTTTTAATTAAATAAACTGATTATCCTATTATGTAGGAAGTCATGCTGCACGTTGTTATGTTTACCAAGTCTTTAGGAGTCTCCCAGTAGTGGAGCAGTTTGTTAGTAGTGTCAGTAATGGATTAAGTTAGTAGGAGTCATGTCCTTGAATTTAGCATAGTCTGATGATGTAACGTTCTATTTAAGTTCAACTTTATCAATATACAAATTACGCTTTCCAGCAGCTCTTCTGATTTTGAGTTTAACTCTACATCTGGTATCAGAGCTTCCCACTGGGGCCTGACGTAAAAGTTCTCACAAAAGCAGTAAGCTATTATTGCACTTACGGCAGTAAGTTTCTATGGCGTCTGACAAGGTTACAGACAACTATGTGCAGCCAACCATACCACGCTTTGATGGTCATTATGATCATTGGAGCATGTTGATGGAGAATTTCCTGAGGTCTAAAGAATACTGGACTCTCGTGGAAACCGGTATTGTAGAGCCGGAAAGTGGAGTGGTGTTGACGGAGCTACAACAAAAGAAATTGGATGAATCCAAGCTGAAAGATCTGAAGACGAAAAATTACTTATTCCAAGCTATTGATCGTTCCATTTTGGAGACCATTCTCCAAAAAGATACTTCCAAGCAAATTTGGGATTCCATGAAGAAGAAGTACCAAGGCTCAACAAAGGTGAAGCGTTCAATGCTGCAAGCACTGAGGAAAGATTTTGAGACTCTTCAGATGAAACAAGGAGAGTCTGTCAATGATTATTTTTCAAAAGCAATGGCAATTGCAAACAAGATGAGTATCCATGGCGAGAAGATGGAAGACGTGACCATCGTAGAAAAGGTCCTGCGATCTATGACTACAAAGTTTGATTACGTTGTGTGCTCCATTGAGAGTCAAATGATGTTGAGCAGCTTTCAATTGATGAGCTGCAGAGTTCCTTGCTTGTACATGAGCAGAAGATCAATCGGAGTACATCAGAGGAACATGCCTTGAAAGTTTCAACAAATAGTGATTCTCCGGCAGCAAGAGGTCGTGGTGGTCGTGGTCGAGGACGTGGTAGAGGAGGCAGCCATGGAAGAGGTCGAGGAAGCAGAGATGGGAACAAATCCAATGATGATTCCGGCAGCAAAGACACTCATGATTCCGGCAGTAGCAATAGAGGCTATTATAATTCTGGAGGCAACAGCAGCAGAGGCCGAAGGCATTCAAGCAATCATGATTCGAATGTCGACAAATCAAATGTCGAGTGTTTCAGGTGTGGCAATTATGGTCATTACAGGTCTGAATGTTACACAAATATGAATAAAGCAAAGGGTGCAAGGGCGAATTTTGCAGAGAAAGAGAAAGAAGATGATGGGGCTATTCTAATGGTGTGTCAAACCATGGAAAAACCACAAAAGAATGTGTGGTACTTGGATACAGGTTGCAGTAATCACATGTGTGGAGAAAAGTCAATTTTCTCTACCATAGATGAAAGTTTCACAACTACAGTGAGATTTGGAGATGACAGCAAAGTTTCTGTTTTGGGAAAAGGAGATATCAAAATTTGGGCTAAAGATAACACTGTCCATACTATCTCTAGTGTTTTCTTTGTTCCGAGTTTGAAGAGCAATTTGCTGAGCTTAGGACAACTGCATGAAAAGGGATATGAGATCAAGATTACAGGAGGAGCTTGTCAGATTCATGATCAAAAGAGGGGCTTAATTGCTAAGGCTTACATGACGACAAATCGAATGTTTCCATTACATATTCAAAGTGATGGTCCTACATGTTTCTCTGCCAAGGTCAATGATCCAGCGTGGCTGTGGCATTTACGCTATGGTCATCTGAATTTTAGAGGTTTAAAGACGCTACATGATAAGGAGATGGTGATTGGCCTTCCTTAGATAACCTGTCCAAGTGAAGTTTGTGAAGTTTGTGTTGTTGGAAAACAACATAGGGAAACCTTTCCGAAGGGAAAAGCATGGCGGGCTAGAAGACCTCTTGAGCTGGTCCATTCAGATATTTGTGGGCCAATAACTCCAGCCTCCAACGCCGGAAAAAGGTACTTTATAACGTTCATTGATGATTACAGCAGAAAAACATGGGTTTATTTCTTACAGGAGAAATCAGAAGCCTTAAATGCATTCAAACACTTTAAGGCGGCTGCTGAGAATGAGATAGAAAAGACGATCAAGGTTCTTCGAACTGATCGTGGTGGAGAATACAATTCAAAAGCCTTTGAAAATTTCTGTGTGTTGAGGCCCAAAAAAGTCACGGTTCGGCCCAAATAAATTCTCGGCCCAAATGCAATATCTTAACGAGAAGAAACCCAATTTGGGCACGCAAAAGTTCGTCATATGCGCTTGCACGCATGCCACGCCAAGCAAATAAGCAACACGCCACGCTACAAGCTTAAGTGGGCCCAAGCCACGCAAGATGCCTGGGGCTTGCTTGAGTGGGTTGTGGTATGGATGGTAATAAATCGACATGAGGCCCATTGATGGGCCGAGAAATGGAAGTTCCGGGTTGCTTGGGAGCCTCGGAACTCAAGCCCATTTCTTAGGCCCAAACATGTGGGTGAGCACAAAAGAGAAAATATCCCAACCAAAACATCCTAACCAAAATATCCAAAATATCCTAACCAAAATAGCCCAACCAAAATAGCCTATTGACTCAACCAAAAAAGCCCAATAGAGATAGCCCACTTACTCAATAAACCAACTTGGCCCATACAATTACAATAGAAGAGCTGCAAAGCTCCAGCACCTAGCTGAAAAACAAAGCCACAAAGGAAGCAAGATGTCCACATATGCAGAGCTGCTGGAAGGCTCCAGCACATGGGAGGAACAAGTTCCAAGCACAAAACATCCGAAGGACCAAGGGATATTGGAGCGCATATCACCATTTGAACTAGCATGCATACCTATTATATTTCCCTCATCAGACCTGGCCATAAAAAGGAGGAAGAAAGGAAAGGAAGGAGATAGCTGAAAAAGGGAGTTTTGAGGCAGCTGCGGGAAAGGGGGCCTTGAGCTCCCCAAAATCCCTGATTTTGTGCAAATGGGCAGAGTAGATTTCACCAAAATAGGATGATTGAAGGGATGAGGGGAGAAAGGAAGGGAGAGATTTGTCCAAATTGGATAGAACCATTAGGGTTTCTTGGAAAATGTCAGCTTCCAGCGGCTATAAATAGGGCCTCTTCTACCCAACAAAAAACAACCATATTCAGAGAGCAAGCTTCCTCTCTTGCATGCAAAACCCAGCAATTTCGTGCTCCATTCTCCCTTCTCTCCCATTCTCCCTCTTCTGGCAGACTGTTCTCACATTTGACAGAACCTCTGTCAAGCTGCCGGAAGAACACTTAAGACACCAATCCCTTTCTTTCCCTCCTTTCTCAGCCAAACCTCTTTGCAAACTCTCCATCTCCTGCCTTAATACCCCTTTTTCACCCAAGAACACTCAGTTTTCTCTTCAGTGCTAAACTCATGTCGATTTTGCTCCCATGCCACAAGCTTCTCATGCCAAGCCATAACATTTATCTGCAAGCAATTGTCTTTTTGTTGGTGAAGATAACCAGGGTGTTTCCTAAGGCTTTACAACCCTTTCGAGGCATTCTTGGGGCTTGATCTCTGAACTCAGACACAAGGGGCGATTCCAGCCATTTGCTCTTTACAGCAGCCCAAGCCCATTCGTCAAGCTGCTGGAACGAAAAAGCCCCTACACTGTGCTATACATGGCGTTCGCCGACAGCTTACGGCAGCTTATACACCACAGCAGAACGGTGTGGCGGAGAGGAAGAATCGTACCATTTTAAATATGGTACGCAGTATGCAGACAAAGAGTTGCATTCCAAAGAGTTTCTGGCCGGAAGCTGTAAACTGGAGCATTCACATACTGAACAGAAGTCTAACTTTCGCTGTTCGGGATTTGACACCGGAAGAGGCATGGAGCGGCCATAAACCTGCAGTTGGTTACTTTAAAGTTTTTGGTTGCATTGCATATGCACGCATTCCAGACGAGAAAAGGAAGAAGCTTGATGACAAAGGTGAAAAATGTGTCTTTCTTGGCATAAGTGAAGTTTCCAAGGCGTATAAGTTATTCAATCATGTGTCCAAAAAGATTATTATTAGCCGAGATGTTGTATTTGATGAAGAGAAGACATGGAATTGGAGTGATGATGTTTCTCAGCTGCAGCAGAACATTCTAGTCAATTTTGATGACAACCTGGAACAGCAACCACTGGAACAGCAGCAACCACAACAGTGCATTCCGGCATCAACTTCGTCAGTTGTTCCAGCACCAACTTCTTCAGTTGTTCCAGCACCAACTTCTTCAGTTGTTCCAGTACTAGTTGTTCCGACAATTGGAGTTCAGACTGCAAGTTCATCTAGTGCACGATCCCAACGTTTAAGGAAGCGGCCTGCATGGATGATAGATTCTGAATGGGTGTTTGATTCCGTTAGTGGAAGTGAAGGAAGTGATTATGATCCACTTGTTCACTTTGCTTTGTTTGCAGATTCTGATCCTGTGTCATTTTCTGATGCCGTAAGAGAACCAAAGTGGCAGAAAGCCATGGATGAGGAAATCAAATCTATTGAGAAGAACAACACTTGGGAGTTGACAAAGCTTCCACAAGGGCACAAGACGATTGGTGTCAAATGGGTCTTTAAGACAAAGCTGAATTAGAAGGGTGAGATTCATAAGCACAAAGCACGCTTGGTGGCGAAAGGTTACAAGCAAGAGTATGGCGTTGACTACACAGAAGTGTTTGCGCCAGTGGCAAGGCATGACACAATTCGACTGGTGATTTCAATGGCGGCACAGAACTCATGGCCTATCTTCCAGCTGGATGTGAAGTCTGCGTTTTTACATGGTGAGTTGCAAGAACAGGTTTATGTTGAGCAGCCGGCAGGTTATGTTCAGCCAGGGAAGGAAAGACAAGTTTACAGGCTTAAAAAAGCTTTATATGGGCTGAAGCAAGCTCCCAGAGCTTGGTACAGCCGCATAGAGGCATATTTTGCAAGAGAAGGATTTCAAAAATGTCCATATGAGCATACACTCTTTACAAAATCTGGAGAGGAAGGGCAGATACTCATTGTGTGCTTGTATGTGGACGATCTGATCTATACAGGTAATGATGTGGCCATGTTTAATGATTTTAAGAAATCCATGATGCATGAGTTTGATATGTCTGATCTTGGATTGATGCACTATTTTCTTGGTATAGAAGTAGTACGATCTAGTGCCGGCATATTTATTTCACAGAAGAAATATGTTCAAGAGATCTTAGACAGGTTTGAGATGAAGGATTGCAATTCAGTTTGTACGCCAACTGAAATTGGTTTGAAACTAGTGAAGAATTCTGGGGAGAAGAAGGTTGATCAAACTCTCTACAAACAGATTGTAGGAAGTTTGATGTATCTGACAGCAACTAGGCCAGACATACAACACGCAGTGAGTCTCATTAGTAGATATATGGAGTGTCCGGAAGTGCCTCATTTGGCGGTAGCAAAAAGAATTTTTCGTTATCTAAAGGGCACAATCGATTTTGGAATATTATACAAGAAAGGAGCTAAATCAGGTTTGTTTGGCTTCACTGATAGTGACTATGCAGGAGACCCAGATGATAGGAGAAGCACCTCAGGTTATGCATTTATAATGGGAGCAGGAGCTATTTCATGGTCATCCAAAAAACAACAGATTGTCACTCTATCAACCACTGAAGCTGAGTTTATTGCAGCAGCAGCCTGCGGCTGTCAAGCTATTTGGTTGAGGAGGATACTTGAAGAATTACGTGGTTTGCAAGATGGTCCAACCCCTGTCTATTGTGATAATAGTTCAGCAATCAAGTTGTCCAAGAATCCAGTTTTACATGGTAGAAGCAAACACATTGATGTTCACTACCATTTCCTGCGTGACCTCACAAAGGATGGAACAATTGATTTAATCTACTGCAAAAGTGAAGATCAGGTAGCTGATATTCTAACGAAGCCTCTTAAATTACCGGTGTTCTCGAAGCTAAGGAGATTGTTAGGAGTTTGCTCTGTGAAGGATATTGCTTGAAGACAGAAGCTATAGTGCATGTTGAAGGTTTCTCTCTAAACTGATTGTTCAAGGAACATTTAGTTTAAGGGAGGGTGTTAAGATTTTATCTAGTTACAGCAGTTGTTTTAATTAAATAAACTGATTATCCTATTATGTAGGAAGTCATGTTGCACGTTGTTATGTTTACCAAGTCTTTAGGAGTCTCCCAGTAGTGGAGCAGTTTGTTAGTAGTGTCAGTAATGGATTAAGTTAGTAGGAGTCATGTCCTTGAATTTAGCATAGTCCGATGATGTAACGTTCTATTTAAGTTCAACTTTATCAATATACAAATTACGCTTTCCAGCAGCTCTTCTGATTTTGAGTTTAACTCTACAAATACATTAGAATATACTAGCATCGCATTGAATCCCATAAAAATATACCAGTCAACAGAAATAATAGCACGACGTGACACAGTTCCTGGAGGCCAAGGAAATTAAGACAGATTCCAAGCAACCAAGAACACATTTATTATGGCTTATTATAAACATCAGCAACCATAATTTAGCACTGGTAGAAAAACCATCAGCAACCATAACTCTGCAAATTAAGCTTTGACACCGGCGAAGGCCTTGATAGGAGAGGGTTCCTTCTTGAGCTCAGGAGTAGTAGCATATTTTCGAATAAAGGCACGGCTGTCAAATGGGTTATAGAGGAGTGGGTGGCTTTCGTCCACTAATTCTTCTGGCACTTGGAAAATCCCGTTGTTGAAAGTAAACAGCCCAATTGAGTATCTTGTTTTGTTTCCGGAATGCTTCACCCGGTGATGGCAAGCTTTCACTCTGTCATTGCTCCACACCTAATTAATTTAATCAAACACCAAGTTGAACTTTCACATTAAATTACTGCAAATTTGGTTTTATATAACAAAATCAATATGCTTATTTAAGAAGGCGGCAATTTATTTATTTATTGATGCCCTTCAATCACTGCGGACGTCATGTATTTTCTACTAGTCTTCCATAATTTTCTCTCCATTTACATGATAATAACGTACGGATATCCGAATGAGAGAATAACTGTATATATATAATATATACAGACATTTGGTTGTATAGAAAGAAAAAAAAAACTATATAGCAGGAACAGGTATATAGAGAGTTTTGTTTATTTATTTATATCTGTGTTCTATTATAAATATTATTCTATGAAAGTCGTATGCTTTAACTGACCAGGTACACAGAGCAAATTATATATGTATTTTTTTATGCTCATAAGTTTAATTAATATATAAAAAAACCACAACTTGCACATGAATAGACACATTCATTAACAAATAATAAATAGGGTATCCTTAAGTAAAAAAATTGAGTATTAATTTTTTGGTCAGTGTATGGGACCCACCTGCAATCCATCAACCGCCATGAATACGAACTGTGCTTGTGAGGGTGCACACTCAACATTAATCCAATCTCCTTCCTTGGTTCTGACCTCCAAGCCAGCGATATCATGCTGAACAACAATGGTGGTGAAGTTTATGTCTGTGTGGCTCGGAAACCTTACGGTGGCATCCTTGTCCTCTGGTACTGTATATTTGATGAATCTAAGAAGGTGACCGTTCGAACTACCAACTGACTCATACTGCTTTCCAATCCCATAGCTTTCGAATAGCAGTTGCTCAACTGTGCGTTCCAAATTTGCCAATAACTGCCCAAATGAATCTGTGGTTTCACTGCATGCGCCAAAACAAGAAAAAATAAGATTGAAGTATGTACAATACATAACAAATTAAGAAATTAATCGAGTAATGATCTCTCGATAAACTTATGTCGCCAAAAAAATGTTTATAATGTCATACTGTGAAATAAAATAAAATTTTTGATACTATAAATAATAGGGATAAGTAATCGATATTGAAAATTGAAATTACCAGAAGTTGCTCTTTCCCTCCGGCACTACTACGTTTTTCTATTTGCGCGACGAAAGACAAATCGTCGCATAAAAGATCATAGCGCGACGGAGAATAATATGCGTAGCGCAAAATAGTACGACGAAAAACATTCGTCGCGCATAACGCCTTCGCGCGACAATGAAGCCGACCGTCGCGTAAAACAAGGGGGAAAAAACCGCGAACAAATATTCTGGCGCCTAATTCTTGCGCGACGAATAAACTCGTCGCATATGAGATCTTTGCGCGACAAAACACATGTCCGTCGTGTAAAACAAGGGGGAAAAACCGCGAACAAATATGCTGGCGCCTATTTCTTGCGCGACGAATAAACTCGTCGCATATGAGATCTTTGCGCGACAAAAAACATGTCCATCGCGCAAGGTAATATATACAAAACCATTAAATCATATGTTTTTCATTGATTTTAATTTTAATTTTGCCATCTAAATCATATGTTTTTCATTGATTTTAGTGAAGATCATCATTCATACCCTTTTAATTATGGGAATGGTAGAGGAGAATCTTTTTGTAGGGTTATCAACCTCCATACGAATAAATTTCAGGGTTATAAATTTTCGTACGAATCTTTTTGTAGGGTTATCAACCTCCATATGTTTTGAAACTAAAAAGTGTTCTTTCAACTCTACAGAACTAATTTGAACGATCCAACTGTTAAACGTGTTTGTATATACTGTGAGATCGTATACCCCAAAAGTCGAAATAATAAATATTCAGAGATCTAGAAATGGGACAAAATATTCAACGGTTATAAATGAAAATGTTTGCGCGACAAAGGTTTGCGCGACGAAAAAATAGTCGTCGCGCAAAATAAATAGCGGGAAAAGAAACAGTGTACCTGATTTTTCGCGCCACAACTTTGCGCGACGAAATTGTTCATTGGTCGCGCAAGGTGGCTATCGTGGCTGCGTGCGTGTCAAATTGGGCTTTTGCGCGACGGAAATTCTCTATTGCGCGACTAAAATCCTTATGCGACAAAAGAAAGTATTCGTCGCGCAAAGGTGTGATGTCGGCATGTCTTTGCGCGCCGTGCAAGTCAATTTTGCGCGAGGGAATTTGACTTGTGCGACGAAAGACAGTATTCGTCGCGCAAAAATATGATGTCGGCACGACTTTGCGCGTCGCTGAAGTGGAGCTTGCGCGACTTATTGATTTGCGCGACGAATGTTCTTGTTCGTCGCGCAAAGCCGTCTTCTTTAACAGATTCATTTCATCCATTGCAGAGGCAAAACTGAAAAATCAGTTTTGCCTCTGCTTCTGCCCCTCTCTCTCTCCGTTCTCTCCATTTTCTCAGCTGCAAATCAGTTCAGGACATATTGAAGAAGGTATTTTATTTGTTTTGTATTTATTTAAAATATCAATTTAATTTCTTTATATGTTGTTTTTGTGAAATTATATTTGTATTCTGTTGTTAAATTATGCACGGCAATGTACGAAGTTCATTGAAATTAACTTCATACATTTTTTATTGTAAAGCTTAGTTCCCGTTCGAGGTTAGTTGGACCGCGCATGGGTGGGTAAACCACGACTACGGTCCAATTAATTCTTGAATTGTCCCATATTTTGGACAGTTTGGAAATGTATAGTCGTGTCACGTAGTTTACAGCTACAGGATTAGGTTTCGATTGTGGAGATTTCGGTGTCATCTCGGTACGTTCTTCGGGTGGTACGTAGGTATTTTATATCTACGGTACACCTCAAGAACTGTAGCGAGATGCTGCCGAAATTCATCCACGTCGAAATCTAATCTCATGTAGCTGTAAATTACGTGGCATGACTATGCATTTCCGAATGGGATAGGGCCCTTACCGGAGGCATAAGGTGACGTTATGATTTTCTAAGAATACAACATAATTGTTGTATTGTGATTGTGGTTCCAGGAATTATGAGCAGAAGGTGGATATAGAACCCTAACAGGTGCGCAGACGAATACTTGGATGGAATCGAGGAATTTATTCACTTTGCACGGTCACACAACCCGGGTGCAACTAGAATCAGATGTCCTTGTAGGAGGTGTAACAACATGTTGTGGGATACTATTGAAAATGTTCAATTTCATTTAGTAAGGAATGGAATGATTGAGACATACATCAGGTGGAACCATCACGGGGAACAATTAGACATTGGTTCGTCTTCAAGGGCCACAAGAGTGGACAATGTTGAACCTATTGTGGATGCTAATGAACAAGTCATGGATATTATACATGATGCTTTTCCATTTGCATCATGCAGCAGCAATCAGGAAGGGGAAGATGACGTGCCTACACCAATGGATAGTGCAGAGTTTGAACAGTATGAAGAACTGTTAAGAAATGCCAACCAAGAGTTATATCCGGGGTGCGAGAGCTTTTCCGTTCTTACGGCGATTGTGGAGCTAATGCACGGAAAAATAAAGTATCGTATGTCGAACCTGTGTTTCGATTACTTTTTGGGGGTTTTCAAGAGAATGCTTCCGACGGACAATTGTTTGCCGAAAGACCACAGACATGCACAGAAGATGTTGAGTGGTCTTGGATTGGGTTATGAAAAAATCCACGCTTGCAAAAACAATTGCATGTTATTCTACAAAGAGTATGAAACATTGGATACATGCCCTATATGCAATGAGTCGAGGTTCAAACAGACGTCTCAGAATAGAATGACTAAGGTTCCACAAAAAGTCATGCGTTATTTGCCCCTGAAGCCAAGATTGCAGCGATTGTATATGTCGACGCATACTGCCACAGACATGAGATGACATAAGGAAAAACGGGTAGATGACGATGTGATGCGGCATCCTGCAGATGGGGAGGCATGGAAAGAGTTCGATCGAACGTTCCCCGAGTTTGCTGCTGATCCCCGAAATGTTAGGTTGGGACTTGCCACTGACGGATTCAATCCGTACGGGGTTCTAAACCAACACCACAGCACTTGGCCGATTTTCGTATTCCCATATAATTTGCCGCCTTGGAAATGCATGAAAAAAGAGTACATGATGATGACTGTTTTGATAACTGAGGATCCTGGCAGGTCAATCGATGTGTACTTAAGGCCGTTGGTTGATGAGCTCAAGGATTTATGGACAAACGGTGTGCGTACGTACGATAAATCCACTGGGAAGATGTTCACTTTGCGGGCGGCAGTTATGTGGACTGTGAATGATTTTCCCGCATATGCAATGGTGTCGGGGTGGAGCACAAAGGGTTATATGGCATGCCCTGTATGCAAGGAAGATGTAACTTCTGGTTGGCACGCTGGAAAAGTGTGTTACCTTGGGCATCGAAGATGGTTGCCATGGGACCACGAGTGGCGGGAAAAGGATAAAGAGTGCCACGGGAACAAAGAGCGTCGTGCAAGACCTAGAGAATTGTCCGGTGATCAGATCTTGGAACAGCTTAATCGTTTGGATTTTGCTCCGTTTGGGAAAACAGTTAGTCGGACCAGACCTGCTACACATATGAACTGGACGCACAAGTCTATGTTTTTTGAGCTTCCATATTGGTCGAAACTAAAATTGAGGCACAATCTCGACGTTATGCATGTTGAGAAAAATGTGTTTGACACATTGATAGGAACGATTCTAGATATCAAGGAGAAAACAAAGGACACGATAAAAGCTCGTCTTGATTTGGAAAGAATGGGCATACGAAGGGGTTTATGGCTGAAAAGGGGCAGTGATAAAGCTATAAGAGATCTTGCATTGTTTTCCATGAAACCGAATGACAGAAACTTGTTTGGCGGTGGACAGCCAAGAAGCTGAGCCAGGCTTCAAGTCTTCAATGGAGAAATTGATGGTAGGGAGCTTAGGCAATGTTTGGGAACCCATTTCACTAGAACTGGGATGTTTATGGAATATTTTCTCTCACTTGGTAAGCGCTGTTGCTAGCACAAGCTTTGAGAGAAAACTGATGGCTGAGAAAAATGATAGGTTTCATGCTCCTTTTATAGTAGTTCTTTGTGCAAGTTGTCATCAAATTATGTTCAAACACATGTGCATGATATCATGTGGTGAAGAAATTATTTTATTACATTCTTTGCTGGTCACAACACAGTCAGCCTGTGACCTGTCCTTTCTATAATTCTAGTAAAATTTCTCATTTGCTACATCATCTATGATTTCCTTCATTTCTTTTCTTTTTTATTATTAATTCTGTTGAATTAATTTTCAACGGAGTTGCGGTTTTAGGAGGCCGCAACATTTTCATTTGCATAGTCTCTGAAGAATGATGAGACTATAAAACACTTTCGTTGCCCATATCGAAAAGTCAATCAGTGACCATAAGGTCCATAAGTTGTAGAAAGTTCAAAGCATCGTATGACTATCAATATCATGACGTAGTTATATGAAAAATCAAAGGTAATTGTGTCGTCAACAACGATGTCTGGCTTCAATATCTTTGTATCAACGTTCTGAGAAAATTCGTTTTTAGCCACAAGAAAAAATAGAATTTAGTAAAAAGTCAAAACATTTCTGAAAATGACATAAAGGGAGGCCCTTATCTTTAAAACTACAGACATGCAAATCCGAGCCCACATCTCTTCCACAAAAGACCAAAACAGCACCTGTAGCCTTGTCTCAGATTACTTTGTTTCTGTGCCATGTGAAAACTTTCTTTGTTTTCTTGTATACAAGTGAAGTGTAAGAGTGCATGTAAAAGTGTGTGTGTGTACAGAACTGAAGAGTGCATGTGAAATGTACAGAAGTGTGAAAGTGTGTACACAGAGGAGTAAGAAATCTCTTCTCATACTTAGCAGAAAGAATGGAGTCGGTGAAGTAGTGTATATAGCTTGTAGCCCCGGAGAAGAGAAGTACAACACTAGAGAAGAAAAAATCTTAGTACTTCCTTCTTCAGTCTTCTATCAATAAAACTTCCTTTGTTCATATAATTTATCTTATTCTCTATACACTTCAAACACTGATAAATATCACCAACAACTGATTAATACCCAGTGAATAGCAAAAGCAACTAAGTAAGTCTTTTTTCTCTTTTATTTCTGATTTTCTTAGTAGACTTCCTGTCCTAAATAGAGAAACACTTTTCATAATTATGTTATTATCTTGCCATAATGATAATTGGATGTCTGTCAGGGAACCTCTGAGTTCAGAGGACATCTGAGTTCTACTCCATAGCCCTTTAAGTTGGCGTCTTTGCAGCTCCATGTTCTAGTTCCATCTTCTAGGCATGGTGTCTAGTTGTTATTTTGGCCTTTAGAAACCTTGACCGAGCCCTGCTGAAATAATGGTATCAGAGCTTTAGTTTAGCACCTTAATAATATAATTATACTAGTAAAGTACCTTGAGGACAGAAGTCAATCAACACAACTGATAAAAACCAACGTTTTATAATCTGTTAAAAAAAATTTAATTACTAGAATCACCAATTAAGAACAGTAAACCCTTTGCATGTTTGGCCCTTGGTGGACACCTATTAGAATAAAAGAAAGGTTACAAGAATTAAAAAGATAGAAAGTTGAATACCAAATAGAAATTAGGAACATAGAAGAATTAATAAAATCACCAGAAGTAGGTAATTACCCTAGAACATAAACACCTTTTACATAGCAGTAATAATCCATTAGAAAATAGTATTGTTGACCTTTTAATTAGTCAAGCAGAATGTGTAAAATTTGAACATAACAAACATAATAGAGTAATTCAATAGTTATTAGAATATTTTTAGAAAAATTCCTCAAAAACAATTAGACAAAACTTAGATTATATAACATCTCAATTAGAAGATAATAATAAAAATATTCAAAGATTTCCTAGCAAGAAAGAAATCAAAGACCTCATAGATCTTATAGATAGTAAGCCAAAACAAATAGAACTCCAATCATTAGAAATTATTGAGCAATTGAAAATAGAAGTGCAAAAAATTCAGTTAGGACAAAAAACATTAACTGAACAAGTAGAAAAGTTACATAATAAAATAGATAAACTTCTAGTTTAATGACATATTCTAAAATTAATAATAAATATATCAAAGCATTAGAAGAAGTTGGTAAACTAGATACAGAACCAGTAGGCATTATAGAATTTACAACATTTGTAGTAAGTAGTAATATCCCTATAAGACAAAATAATTTAATTATCCAACTAATTTTAAATCTAGCTAAAAAAGTAGATCAATTAGAAGAACAAATACAGAAATTAATCAAGTAGTGCACAATACTACTTCAACACTACTCAAAGACTTAGTTGATAAACTAGAAAAGTTAACCTTAGGAAATAATCCTTATAAAAGAAAAAGTAGAATAAATCCCTTTGATAATAGTAAATGGATCTCTTTAGAAGAAAAGGAAAAGAAATAGTTAGAACAGAAGATATATACCCTAGTGAACAAGAAGTACAAGAATTTCTTAGAAAAGGTTTTGAAAAATCTCAAAAAAATAAATATAATTTATATCAATTAGGAAGATTTGAAAATAAACATAGTATTGTAAGTAGCATTTGTCAACATGAAGTAAGCTGTATAGATAAAGAAGTAACTCTCAATTTACTTAGTAACACAACAATAGAACATCTCAAAAAGTCACACTATCAACAAATTCATATAGGAACAAGTATGATAGGGATAGCTGGACTCACAAGAGCACAAGTAGGAACTAAAGCATTAGTATACATATATGATGACAGATGGGATAACCATCAACAAGCAGCTATAGCTACAGCAGAAGTAGATCTTAGCACAAACCTAGCAGTCATAGGATGTATTCCTAATTATGTCATGAATATTAGAGAATTTAGTAAACATATTAAAATTAGCATAAGAACAAAAAATTATAATATGAAAGCAGAATACAAAAATTTAAGTATTAGTCTTATGTATGTAGGAAAAATTTCAGACAATTATAATTATAAATTTAATGTAGAATTTCAAAATTTAGTACAAACCTTTGGTAGTAAACATGTTAATATGATAGAAGCAAAACCAGTAGATAATAGCTTTTTAGAAGGAACAGAATGAATTTTACCCAATTTACAAGTAGCAAAAAATAGACAACCTGATAAAGCACAAATCTTTGAAAATCATGTAGGTGAAGCAATTGTAAGAGATTTACTAATTATAAGCAAATAAATGATATAGAAGACTTAGAAAGTGAGTTAGAAGAAGAAATACATATGGCACTTGACAATTTACACTACTACAAAAAGTGAAAAAGACGACCAGAAAAAGACGACGGTAGAAGAAAAAACCGTCGTCGTGTTTAAAAAGACGACGGTAACAAAAAAACCGTCGTGGATAAGTGACTTAAACAACTAAAAAACGGAGGTACTGTTGAATATTTTTTTATAACGACGCAGACAAATAAAAAAGCGTCGTCTTATTAAAAAGGTTTTCTTCAGAGTTCAAATCAGACAAAAAAACAACGACAGCAGGTATGACAAGCGTCGTCTTTTAAAAATCAATTGTCCTTTTTTTGGTAAAGACATGATTGTTTTGAAAGAACCGTCGTCTATTATACGTAAAGATGACGGTTTTTTTTTAAAGAATTGTCGTCTATTATAAGTAAAGATGACTGTTTTTTTTAAAAAGGGTCGTTTATTATATGTAAATATGACAGTTTTTTTTTAAAAAGGGTCGTCTATTGTGAAGTTTAGATGCCTTTTTTTTTTTAAAACAAGGGTCGTCTCTATTATATGTAAAGACGATGGTTTTTTTTTTAAAAGGGTCGTCTATTATATGTAAAGATGACAGTTTTTTTAAAAAGGGTCGTCTATTATATGTAAAGATGACGGTTTTTTTTTTAAAAAGGGTCGTCGATTATATGTAAAGATGACGGTTTTTTTTTTAAAAAGGATCGTCTATTATATGTAAAGATGACGGTTTTTTTTTAAAAAGGGTCGTCTATTATATGTAAAGATGACCGTTTTTTTTATAAAAAAGGTCGTCTATTATATGTAAAGACGACGGTTTTTTTTTTAAAAAAGGGTCGTCTATTATATGTAAAGACGACGGTTTTTTTTTAAAAAGAGTCGTCTATTATATGTAAAGATGACGGTTTTTTTTAAAAAAGGGTCGTCTATTATATGTAAAGATGACGGTTTTGTTTTAAAAAGCGTCGTCTTTTAAAACACGCTAAAAAAAGGCCGCTTAAGTGAATTCGCGCTCGACAAATTTTCAAATTTTCCCCCGTCTTTGAAAACCTTATCTCTCATTAACAAGCGTCGTCTTTTAAAACACGCTAAAAAAAGGCCGCTTAAGTGAATTCGCGCTCGACAAATTTTCAGATCTTCCCCCATCTCTGAAAACCTCTTCCTCCTTGAAACCCTCTTGAGCTCTCTAAAACACTCTCATGAAAGGTTTGATTTGAAAGTGACCTAATCTCTCAATATCCTTCTATATTTTGCTAGTGAATTCTGGATTAGTCTCTTTGCGTTTCTGGTATGTTCTTCGTCTCCCTGATTTCAGATTTTCTGTCTCTCTTAATTTGTCTGGTTTGTTTACATATTTTTTTTATTTATGGTTTCTTTTTAGATTTTATGATTTGGTTCTCAGGAGATGAGGAGGAAGCTTGCAGATTTATAACTTTTTCTTTTGCAGGTTTTCTATGCGAGTCGTATGTTTTTTTGTTATTGAAAATTTGTTACCTTCTCTTTTCACCATCATTTTCTTTATATATTTTTCCTTTTGCAGGTTCTCGATGGTCTTTTTTATGCTCATTTTACAAGTTTTCTATGGAAATATGGTCCAATGGTAAAATTTCTCTTCCACCTAATTTTATATGTTTATAATCTTAGATTTTTTTCTCTCTTTGTCATTTTGATTTATTTACAGGGATGATGGAGGAGACTTCAGTTGTGCATCATTTGTCTGTTTGGATGACGAAGGCTTGGATTAGCAGTACGTAGGTCTTGTTAGGAAAAGATTGTACTACTTAATTGGTAGGACTTATGTTTGAATCTTCAAGTTTTATGAAAGAAACTATTTTTGAGTGTATATATTCATTAATAAAGCATTATGGTTGGTTTTCCAGTTAAAATCGTTGTATAGCATCATATGAAATCAAAAAGAACTAAAATGTAGCAGTTTGGGAACTTATTAGACGACGGTTTTCATAATAAATCATGGTCTTTACAGATAATTAACGACGGTTTTTATAAAAAGGGTCATCTATTATATGTAAAGATGACGGTTTTTTAAAAAAAGGTCGTCTATTATATGTAAAGATGATGGTTTTTTTTTAAAAGGGTCATCTATTGTGAAGTAAATATGACGGTTTTTTAAAAAAGGGTCGTCTATTATATGTAAAGATGACGGTTTTCATAAAAAACCGTCATCTTAACCTACAATACACGACGGTTTTCATAAAAAACCGTCATCTTAACCTACAATACACGACGGTTTTTAAAACCGTCGTCTTTCCTCCTATAATTAACGATCTTTACCTCCAAACAACGACGATTTTCTTTAAAAATCGTCGTCTTTACAGATAAACAACGACGGTGAAAAGCCGTCGTAATTTGACACCCAAAAAGACGGCGGTCGATTTAACGACGGTTTTCAAAGCATTACAACGACGGTGGATCCCCGTCGTCTCTTTCGTTTTTTGTAGTAGTGTTAGAAAAATAAATATGATTGAACATAATTTTGATAATATAGTTGATAAACTCATAGATGACATAGATAATTTAGATGAAAAAGAATATATAGAAAAATATAAGACCTATGATTTAGGGTTACATAGATTATCAGATAAAGAAATGAAAGATTTAATTTTAAATATAGGATTAGAACATATTTTAGGAGAAAAAGAATATCAAAATATGTTAATTGAAGTAGAATGCATGCCAATAGAAGACCAATATAGTTCAACTGGACCATCTGTAGCTCCTGCAAGTAGAACAGACCAGTAGAATCTTAGGCAAACTAATGAACCATATAGAGAAAATAATGAAGAAATTGGTCGAAGTGCTTTTGTTGCGTCGATTCAGCTGCACCAAAATGGATTCAGCTGCATCCTCAACTTGTGATACTCGCAAGTGCACGAGCCGTTGGTAGTTTAGCATATGTAAGTGCGAGGTCGATTCCACAGGGATTGGTGATTGAATGATCCAATTCAATTTTCCTACACAAAACAAAAATGAAAACAAAAGAAACAAAACAAGAAGAAAGAATGTACATTACAAGAAAAATAAATTACAACTAAGAAAACATTAAGGAAACTAAGAGAACTTTGAGGAAGAAAGGAAGTGTTTGAGAACTTTGAGGATTTGGAAGATGTTTGAGAGATTTGGAGAACTTTGAGAATTTGATGAAGGAATGGGAGAAGTGTTTGGAGAGTTTAGAAGAAGAGAAGGTGTTTGTGAAGTGTTTGAGAACATGGAAACTTTTGGAGAAGAAAGTAGAGAGGTATTTTGAGAACTTTGAGAATTTTGGGAGAGAAGGGAGAAAGTGTTTGAGAACTTGGAGAAGAGAAAGGTGTTTGGGAAGTGTTTGAAGACTTTTGGAAGAAAATGTGTTTGAGAGCTTTGAGGATTTTGGAAGAGAAGAGACATGTGTTTGAGGAATTGGAGAATGTTTGGAAGAGAATGTGTTTAAGAAGTGTTTCAAGAACATGGAGACTTTTGAAGAGAATAGAGAAATGTTTGGGAAGTGTTTGAAGATTTAGTAAAAAGATCATATTACAACAATTGAGAACTACAAAGGGAAACTAAAAGAATTTGAGGGAGATAAGGGAAGGGAGCTCTAGAGAAGTGCTTGAGAGCTCCCCCCCTTGGGGTGTGTTTACAAGCTTAGAGAACTTCCCTATTTATAGGCTTAGGGGAAGTGAAAATCTGAATTATACAATAGAGTTTACTAACCACACTCACTTCACCAACTTACAACACTTAATTCACCTAACACACTATTGCATTTGAAAACAATTCCTCTTGTCTTTAGGCTTAGTGTTGCAGCTCCCACTTCATCATCTTTTGGCTGCTGTAAAATTCCACTCAAAAATAGGTATTGAATATGCTTCACCAAACTTTCCCACAATCAACAACACTTCATCATGCATATGTCATGCATGACAATGCATTGCAGCCAGTGTGTGGGCTCGTTTTGGGCTTGTGGCTTCATTCTGAAAAATCTGGAAAAATATGGATCTTGAAGCTCTTTGTCTTATCTTTCCAAGCATATGCAGCCCAACTCAAGGAAAAATTGGGAAGGCCTTCAAATGTGATTTTTGGCCCAGTAACGCAGATGCTGCCGAATTTGACCTTAAGTTGCCAAATCATGTATAACTTTCTGTAGAAGACTCGGAATTATGAACCGTAAAATTTTACAGAAACTAGACTTCCGTATCTTTCCAATGATGTATGGCTCATTATCTGGTTCTTCTTGAGCAAGTACAGTCCAATCCGTGAAGTTGACTGATCTGCAGACACCGTTTTGAGCTAACTTGTCTCCAAAATGCAATTAGTGAGTCCTTAAGCTTAAAACACTGAAACAAACACAAAACTTATTAAAAGCACAAGTTTAACTCAAAAACATAACCAAATCATAAGTTAGAAGGGTACAAAATGATATGTAAATATGCACCGATCAGCTTTTCAACAAGAAACATTCGGACTAAGAAAAAATAGAATCCCTTATAAAGGAATTGAACAGATGTGTTTAGCAGGAAATATATTAAACTTAGATCATGTAGACCCACAAGATTGGGAAAAAACTATAGAAAGATGGGAAAAAGGATGTGTACATGCAACATTAATGTTAGATTTTAGCAATAATAAAGATATGTTAGATTACTTTGAGTATACTTTAGATGGAATGGTTTTTGATTATTTTCAAGCATGGAAACCTAAAAATCCAAGAGAACATCAAGCAGCAAAAGAAATGTTTAATATAGATGCATTTGTTAAATTAATTAAATATGAATTCTTAGATCATAATAGATTAGATGGTAGAAATGAACAAGAACAAATTAGAGCCATAAGAAATTTAGAACAATTACAAATCTGTGATTTACAATATATTAGTGAATATACTTCAGACTTTTTCAAGTATTTAGGTAGAACAGGATGAATTGATGATCTTAATCTATTAGATACTTATATGACAAAAATTAAAGGACCAATAGGAGAAAGAATTTGGAATGAATGGCAAAAACACCCTAGGAAACTAGATGTATCCATAAGAGCAAGAATACAACATGTATATGATATTACGACTAGAATATAGCCAAATAAAAGCAAAAAGACATTAGAAAACATTTTTACATGAGCTATAAAAATATATATTTACCTAAACAATATGGATGTCATAGAAAATTTAGGCAGAAAAAGCCATATAGAAAGAGTTATAGAAAATATAGGCCTTATAAACAACAATATAAATGTTGATCTCCGCAAATCTCACGGCCTGGTGCTCTAGGCCGAGGAGATCTGCGTCAACATGGGTCGTCCTTCTTTGGTGCGGTGCGTTTGCGTGCGGGCGGGCCAGCACGGTGTACCGTGCATTCGAGGAAGGTGAGAGTGGATGGATAGATGAGTTGTGCGCTTGTTTGAGTTTAACTTCTAATCAGAGCGATTGTGGCCGAGAGAGGAACTGATCTCGACCGTTGGGTTCACGGCCTGAGCTACAAGGCCGTTAATGGTGGTCGTTGGTGGTGGATTTTTAGGTGGTGCTCCGGCGCGTTGCTGGATTGCGACGGTCATATGATATATAGGATGAATGAAAAAATAACAGGGATGGTGCTCCGGCGCCTTGAAAACTAAGGGTCGTATGATATATTGATGAATTGATTTTCCTACAAGTTGTCACTACTCCTAAGAAAGCAAGTAAAGGTACTAAAAGTGCATTACAGGAATATAAATGACAGAAGGTAAATGACAGGAAAATATAATCTGCTCCATTGGAGGCTTGTGTTTGAACCCTTCAAACATAGTTGGAGCCCGGTATTTATAGGAGAGGTTCTGAGAGGACAGTAAGGCTGAAAATCTGCATGATGAGGTTGACCAGAGATAGTGGGTTAGTCAAGCTGACATTTGGGGACGTGAAGTATGGTGGTGTGACCCCCATAAATCTCGGCCGCCGCCCTGATCGTGGGTTTTGCGTCTTGGGCCTTGGAGGAGCATTTAATGCTATGGTCTGGTGGTTGGTGGCTCAACCTCACCAATCGTAAGATTTTCGCACCTAATCACCCTGATTTTACTCGCCATATCCTGATTTCAATCACTTCCCCTCTTCTCTTGTGCATTAAATGCTCTCGCGTGGATCGTGGGTCCTCTGCTGTAGTCAGGGGCGTTACTTCATTAAATGAAGTGTGGGGCCTCGATGCCACGTGGCGACGCCACTTGATCTTTCTACTTTGGTCGTGTATTTGAGAGTTTATCAATTTCTTCGTTTATGCTCACCGTGGTCGTGAACGTGATGGTTTCTCCTTCACGGTTCATCCTTATCCTACGAGAGAAACGAACAACAACTTGACGCGTTCAGCACCCCCCCCCCCTCCCCCCTTTTTGTCTTTTTGGTGGGTGCCCTGGACGAGAGGTTGCTCCTTCGGTCGGCAAACAATAAAAAATTTAGAATTCAACCTTCAAAAATTTTTAAAAGAATAAAATATATCCCTAAACAATTTAGGAAAAGAACAAATAAACCATGGATTAGAAAATATAAAGTACCTAATAAAAGTACATGTAAATGTTATCTTTGTGGTGAAGTAGGACATATTAGACCTAAGTGTCCCAAATTAGGAAAGCAACCTAGAGAAAAAATTCAATTAATTGAGCAATTTCAACAAGAAGATGATGAAGACTTAGAATCAATTTATAGTATTGATGATAATCTAAGTGATAATGAAAGTATTTATAGTGTTAATGCCTTAGACTCAGAGTCAGAATCAGATTACTCTAGTAATTCCGATAGTGAATTAGATGAATATATGTGTATGTTTGAGGAACAAACAGAGCATGAGGAATTTAAATATGTTAATTTAGGATGGCCTCAAGAATGTAATCAATGTAAGAAAATAGTAGTACAAAAATATTACACTAAGACAGTAGTTTATTGTAAACCTTGTTTTAATAATAGACCAATAGAAATAAATACAGCTGAAATAATAGAAAACAATAATCACAAGAATAATTGCCCTAGTATAGAGAAACAAAAGACTAGTTCGCTAATAACAATTAATTGTGAGTTAGAATTGTCAAAAGAACATAAAATTCAAACAATAGCTATGATAGATACATGAAGCACAAAAAATATAATAAAAGAAGAGTTAGTGCCAGAACAATTTAGGCAAAAACTAGCTAGACCAGTAAGAATTATACAGTTTGATACAAGACTTGTATACTTAACACACTATATCAATAATATACCAATTAGGATAGAAAGACAACAGTTTAATTTACGTACCCTTAACCTTTATATCCCCAGTAGGATCATATCCCTTTATGTTAGGATTAAATTTCTTAAAAAGTTTACAAGGAGGATTTTTATATACACCTCCAGACATCACCTTTTTTAAGAAAGGTATAACCACAATTGATCAAAGTAATATATTAGAGTCTTACAATAGTATTAACATAAAAGAACAAAATTTTAAATACTATAATATGGAAGAATTAGAAGAAATAAATGAAGAAAAGATAGATGAACAAAATAATCTAGAATATGATGATATAATATTTGATCATGAGTATCCAATTCTAGGAGATATAAAGTCTTTAGAAATTAAGCAAATAGATAGACCAAAGAATTTAGAAGAATTGTTACAATTAGCTGAACAAACTAGAATCATAGGAGAAGATCCCCAATTACATTGGAATGAGAATAAGATATTAGCAAAATTAGACATTATTAATCCAGACTTCACAATTAAAACAGCATATATGCCTTGTAATTTGTTAGATAAGCAAGAATTTGAACAACAAATAAAAGAACTTTTAAACTTAAAAGTAATTAGACCTTCAAAATCTAGGCATAGATCAACAACCTTTGTAGTCAAAAAACATTCAAAACTTAAAAGAGGTAAAGCTAGAATAGTATATAATTATAAGCGATTAAATGACAATACTTATGAAGATAGTTATAAATTACCAAATAAAGATGAACTTATGAATAAAATTCAAGAAAGTAAATATTTTAGTAAATTTGATTGTAAATCAGGATTTTGGCAAATTAGATTAGTAGAAGAATCAATCCAATGGACAGCATTTACCTGTCCAGAATGACATTTTGAATGGCTTGTAATGCCATTTGGATTAAAAAATGCACCATCAATCTTTCAAAGAAAGATGGATCAAATCTTTAAGAAGTATGATAATTTTTGTAGTGTATATATGTAGATGATATACTTGTTCATAGTAAAAACAAAAATGAACATAGAAAACATTTAGAAATTATTTTGAAAGAATTTATTGATAATGGTATAGTCATAAGTAGGAATAAAGTAGAACTTTGAAAAACAAGATATAGAATTCTTAGGTATGTATACAATTACAAGAGCACATAGCTAAAAAAGTATTATAATTTCCAGATAAACTAGAGGATAAAAAGCAATAGCAAGCATTTTTAGGTTTATTAAATTATGCTAGAAGTTTTATCCCTGATTTAGGAAGAAAGATTGCAGCATTACATAGTAAAACTAGTAAAACATGTCAAAAATATTTTAATAGTGAGGATATTAAATTAGTTCAAAGCATCAAACAAGATATAACTCAACTTAAACCTTGAGCATTACCATTAGAAAATAATTACAAAATAGTTGGGACAGACGCATCATCAATAGGATGGGCAGGAATATTATATCATAAGAAACATAAGGAAGAACCAAAATCTAAAGAAAAAGTTTGTAGATATGCATTAGGAAAATTTAATGATATACAGGCTAGACTTCCAGCTACTGACTTAGAAATTTTAGGAGTCATTAACTCCCTTGAAGCAATTTCATTATTTTTACATAATGAGATATTTACTATTAGAACAAATTGTCATAATATTGTTTCACACTACAATAAAATTACTACTAATAAACAAGCAGCCCGAAGATGGGTCAATTTTGTTGATTCTATTACAGGAAATGGATTTACACCGATATTTGAGCATATTAAAGGTATGGACAATACTTTAGCAGATATCTTATCCCGTATTATTCATTAACAGGTATTAAATATTTTGGACCATCATCCTCTGGCAGCAAAAATAGTGGTACACCATCACAAGGTGGTAATCCATTAAGCATGATTAGTCAAGCAAGACCAATAGTGAATACTTATTTTTACAATGGAATTTCAGTACAAGAAGTCAGAAATCCTGCTTTAAAATATCGCACTCAAGCATCATTAGCATATAAACAAAGAGTTCTTTTAGACAACTTTTGGAACATTAGAACTAATACTAAAAGCATGAGAAAAGGGCATGAAAAACTTATTAGAGCCCTTGAGCAAGAGTTTTTAGCATATAATTATGACTATAAAAGTGCAAAACAACAACTTTCTTTTTTGCAGGAAAAACATGAAGAGCAAAAGAAGGAGTATGATACAATAGTAAATTTAAGTTGTCAAAATTTAAGTATGGTTTTACAGGAAAAAGAGGCTAATGAGCCCAACTTACTTGAGCATAATAGAGAATTTTCCCTCGAGCAAAAAACTAAAAATCCATATTTTCTTCAAACGTTAGCTAGAGAAAGGTATAGATCTTTACCACAAGATGTTAAGAGTCATATGATTAGGCTAGAATATGAGCATAATACATCTCTTCAATTATACATTCAAGCTTTTCTTAAAAAATTAATCCGCATCCTCGTATAAAAATTATTACCAAAAGCTATTCTCATTATACTATTTACTTAGCTAGTATTAACATGGTTGAATATAGAGAACTGCATTTATAGCATAAACAAAAAACTATCACAGTTACTCCAGCATTTTTAGCAGAGCATGGTTATTTAGGTCAACTCTATATTGAAAATAATGATCATTTAGATTAATTTTCCTCAAAATTAAAACAAGTCATAAATTTTTATCTTCCTCTTTGGAAAAGCGTAAAATTAGATTTCACCAGCATACCTCCAGAATGGTTTGAGGATAGTATTTACCCAAACAGAGCACAGCATAGTATTATTATTTCTCATAATGAACTGCTTAGTCCGGCAAAATCAGCAAAAATAGGAATCCCTACCAAGTAGGACATACAAAAATATAGGGGAGCAATAATAGCAGAGCAACAATTGTTCAACAATGATCGTCTGAACCTCCTATACCAATCCAATCTTATCAAGATATATTCAGAGTCTACATCCAGGAGACCAGATGACACATATGAATTCAGGATAAGCACAACAGGAGCCAAAGTTTTTGATGAAATCTATAACCAGATAGTAGAACAAATTACAGCAGAACATAATGACAATGCATATTGGAATAGCTTAGGAGAAGAAGAGCTACATAATATAGATAACATGTTGGAAGCATGACCTCCATGTGAAGCCCTCATGATAGAAGAAGCATCAGCATCATCATCTCACGTGAAGAGACCATCTCAGCAAAAGGATGTAGCATTCCAAAGCAAGAAAATCTGAACCCTTTGGCTCCATACGACATCATCTGAAAAGAAGAAACCATTTGATTCCATATGGCCAGCAAAAAGCAAAGGATTCCTTAGGAAATCCAAAAATAAATAAGGGCAATTTTGTCCATTTTGGCTTCTTTAAAAAATATTTCTCTTTCCTTTGGCCTTTTCCAAAATGTCCCTAAAGTTCTTCATATAAAATAAGAATTCAAGACAACACAAATTGAAGGTGCAGACAGTGGTGACAAGTTGATCAAGTAGAAATTGAATGAAAAAAAATTCTTTTGAAAAGTCAAGAGAACGATGCTCAATTAGCAACCATAAGTTGAAGAAAGTTCAAAGCACAGTATGATTATCAATGTCAAGACGTAGTTGTATGAAAGATCAAAAAGTAATGAGTTATTTAGTCAAATATCCATTCTTAGCACTAAAACTATAATTAAACCCTAAACCATTTAATTTCTATAGTAAATTGAGCTTAGACCCATAAAATTCATTTGTAATCATCTACAACCCTTTCCTTTATTTTTCTATTTAAAATACCCAATTTTTTCAAGTAAAACCCGCTGACTAGGATCTAAGTAAGCAAGTTACCTAATCTAGCTTAAAATATGATTTATTCTATTTTTCGGATTCCAAAACTACCCCTATTTACAAGTTAACATGTTATGTGGAGGTGTAACTAATGACACATGTTGAATTTGGAAAGATTTTCAAATGGTTGTAATGGATGTAGGAATTAATTTAGAAACTTATTTGAAATTAAATATTAAATTCAACATTAACGTATTAGTAACGTTTTGGTTTATTTTATGAACAAAAAAAAAAACGTTTTGGTTTATTTAATAAATTTTTGTTGTTGTTTTCCTTTTATGAATTATACTACTAGTAATCTATTTATTGTTTGTTTTATGAAAAACATTTTTTTTAAAATGAACCTATTTTTTCTCTAAATAATGTACATATTTTTTTCTCTAAATTATGTACCCTTTTTTCTCTGAATAAAGTACCTATTATTTGTTTTATGAAAAACAATTTTTTTAAATGAACCTGTTTTCTCTCTCCAAATAATGCACATGTTTTTTTCCTCTAATAATATACGTAGTAAAACAATGTACGTATTTTTTTTTAAATGAACCTATTTTTCCTCTCCAAATAATGTACCTATACACATTTATAGGTATATTGTAAAATAATTTACCTATGGGTAAATAATGTACCTATATTTTCTATAAATTATTGTGTACCTATTTTTAATTTATGAAAAATGTACGGAAATTTCAATTACAAAGTAACTGACTTAGTTTTTTTTTAATTATTTTTTTGGTAAATAATATAACTATATTTTATTTAAATAATATATTTATATTTTATACATATATATTTATATTTTTTATAGGTACATTATTTCCTCTCCAAATAATGTACCTATACACATTTATAGGTATATTGTAAAATAATTTACCTATGGGTAAATAATGTACCTATATTTTCTATAAATTATTGTGTACCTATTTTTAATTTATGAAAAATGTACGGAAATTTCAATTACAAAGTAACGGACTTAGTTTTTTTTTAATTATTTTTTTGGTAAATAATATACCTATATTTTATTTAAATAATATATTTATATTTTATACATATATATTTATATTTATATTTATATTTTTTATAGGTACATTATTGGATATGTAATTTACAGATATTTTTTTTGGTTTGCAATTATAGGGGGTGGTATGTGAGAGGGAATGACAACCAAAAGAAATGGGGTGATTGATATGCTATTAATAGGGAGTGTTAATTACAATTATGACAGTGAATGAAATGCTTGAAATAAATTATAAATAAAATATGAAGTTTGGTGGCAACGATGTAATAATATAAGAATACTACGACCTTTTATATCCTACTGGTCATTTAAATTTGAAATTGGGTTGTACACATAGATTTATAGAGTGATGGGTATATGTCTAGGAAATAGAAAATGTAGGGATCTATATTGAACAAGCCCTAATTTCTATAAACAAACCCAAAAAAAACCCAAAAAATGACAGTTGGCCCTATTGAATTTAATTTTGATTATTAAATTACTTTGATGCCCTATTGAGTGTTTTTGGCTTTTTTATGAGGTTTTGGGGTTGGGTTTGTTTTAAAATCAATGGCAGTTTTGTAATTTAAAAGAAGTTAAAAGTCTTTTTGTTATGTTGTTAATGAGATTTGCGTGTGTTTCTAAAGTCCATTTCATATAGGGTTTTTTTTTATAATTTGGGCTCCTATATATTGTAACAAAACTAGATCATTCATATTGTGAATGTAGTCGCATCCATTGAACCGTAACATGGTTCTTCATTACTGGGTTAGGCCTACTTGCCCTCCTCTTCCCATAAACACATGACAATGTATCTAGAAGCCAATAAGTACAAACTATTACTTTTGATATAATCATATATTAGGGGTAGTGAAAACCCGTATAAACCCACGATTATCAAATGGATTATAGAGCAGTGGGTGACTTTCATCCACTAGTTCTTCCGTTACTTGTATGACACCCAAGTGCTAAACAAACAAGTTGTCATTAAATTAAATTATATTTATATTGAATACACCTAGTGCTAGAGACATCAACTTAAGATAAGATGATAACTTATTTGCTAGCGCTTCATTTGTTTCAGAACTACTAAAAAAAGAGATCAATGGGCATTGGGTATTGGTGTCCATAAAAAGAGTTTGTATTGACATTGGTGTCCACAAAAAAGGTTTGCATTGACGCTTTTGATGCCCGATACAGTAGTATATTGGGCACTAAACTGGGCGTCAACATTGTTAATACAAATTGCTTTTGTGAACACCAATGTCCATGCCCATTGATTATTTTTTCTAGTGCAGCATGAACCACACAAAATTTTATTCATAGAACATCGGAGGTCAGGATCCCTAGTGCTTACCTCAACACGGCACTGAAGAATCATGGTGCACACTAGTGCATACTTTTAGTTTTGTTTTCTCGCAGCAAGAGAATAATTGTTTCAAAGCCCATATGAAATAGTCAACAGAAGCATGCTCGATCAGCTTCAAGAGGCCAAGTTGGGTCTGTGGACGGAAGAACAGATGGATTGTAACATGCCAATAGCGACAGATAGTGAACCAACCAACCACTTATGTCATTTAGTGAAGAACAGATGGAGAATATATTGGGGATTTTATTTCTGCAAAATAAAGCCCTTTAATACTAGAAGCAGAACATCCTAGAATATGAAGTACATAAATACCAAATTTCTCAGGAAACTCAACATATATAACCTCAGCTGACTTTTGTAGAGACTTTGAAACAGCCGCCTTAAAATTCTAATATTCAATTCTCAACGATGTATATATTTGACAGCAAACACATAAGCCACCGAAAAATTGAATATAAACAAATCATAATTAATCATACCTCGAGTCATGCGTCTCGGAGCCTCTTCTTCCTCGAGTTTGCTACTGAATACTCTGATCATAAGAGCCAAATCAGAAAAATAAAATAAGAAGCATATTACAAAAAAAGGGAAAAACAGAAGAAACCAAAAAAAAAAGAACAAAAAAAGAAGAAGAAACAATTTGTCTTTTCGTCAAGAAGGAAAAAAAAAACACATCAATAGAACCAATTGATTTCCTTCTTTTTAAAAACCTTTTGTAATCCTTGTTTAAATAAGAAAGAAAAACATGTTTAAAGACTTTTTAAAGTACACGAAATGCAGGCCTAAGCATGCATTTAAAGTCCATGAATTGCAGTCTGGTTTCCTCCTCTCTTTTTTTGTTTTTTTTTTTCTAGGCCAAAAACGACGTCATTTTGGCCAGGCGCACGCTACGCATCACAACAAACAGCCCTTTAATACTTAGGGGCAGCCTTGGAGTGGTGCAAGTGGTGCCACCGCACAGAGCCCTAGATTTTTTAGGGCCTCCAAAAAAAATTCTTTAAATATATATTAATATTACAGAAATTGTATATATACTTTAGCGTGCTAATGTTGGTACAAAAGTGTGTGTGCCGGAGTTTGCTTTCCAGCGCATATCCCTTAAGGGCAAGAGCAGCGCAGCAGTTTGGCTCCCTCATCGGAGTTTGCTTTACAAAATTAATGTCATACAGTAGTGGTGTTTAGGGCCTAAGTAATTTCATAAATTACAAGAGCATCATTCAATCCATCTATCTTCACACCCATCTCGAATATTTTGACTCCCAAACTCACCCACTAGTTCATCAAATGTGTCAACATTTGGCATCCCTCTAGTAAATGGCTCACACTCAATTCTCACATCACCTAAGACATCATCACCAATAACATCATTATATTCTCTATTAGGCGCTGATAACACTACCGACCAACCATGATGCATCGGGTCGTCAACAAAAAATACTTGTTTGACTTGAGAAGCCAAAACAAATTGGTCATTCCTATGTCCAATTTTACTCAAATCTACAAGGGTAAATCCAAGTTCGTCGACTACAAGGCCGGAAGTACTATCTATCTAATCATACCTAAAGACTGGGATTGTAAACTTTTGGTAGTCAAGGTCCCAAATTTCTTGAATGACACCATAAAAACCCATATTTGAGAGAATTGAGTTTTTATCCTTGGCACTAGCAACTTGCATGGTATGTGCAAGTAAATAAACTCCATTATTTTGAATTGTTCGCAAATCATCTTGTGCCTTGATGTTAAATTTAACACCTTTAATAAGATAGCTCCTATATAATGGCACTGCCATGTTTGGACCAGCTGCTAGCCACCTTAAATTTTCTGATACCCCATGATTGCCTCCCTCATCAAGTTCACTTTGAACCTGCAAATTAATCATATCTTAATTCAATCTAACATAGAAAGAAGAAAATTAAAAGTCCAATATGTTATTGAATAACATATACCTTGAAGTGTAGCCATTGAATGAAAGTGCTATTGTGCTTATCTTGCAGCCACTTTGTTCTCTTTCTAAATTTTGGATAAGCGGCCTTGATGTGGATCATATGTTCCCTACATGACACGAAAAATTCAAGCATTACGGTCCCAAACATATAAGATAAACATAAGGAATAATTTAAAATGGAAACTTAAGGAATAAAACTCATACTCGATATAAGGTAGGACTTCCTCCGTATTCTCCAAGACATATAGATGTGCTTGGTTCAACAGGTCCCGATCAACTAAGCTCACTGTGCAACCTGATAATGGCTTTGAAACTCCTGTCTTCTGACTTGATGGCACTCCAATTGTACTAATATCAGATAAATGTTCAGTGCAAAATTCTACAGCTTCTTCAGCTATATAACGCTCCGCAATGCAACCTTCGGGATGAGTACGGTTCTGAACATACCCCTTTAGAACTTTCATATATCTTTCGAACGGATACATCCATCTAAAATATACTGGCCCACATAGACGAACTTCTCTGACAAGATGTACTACTAGATGAACCATGATATTGAAGAATGAAGGTGGAAAGTATTTTTCAAGCAAACACAAAGTAACTACTACATCTTCTTCCAACTTATCTAGCTTGGAAACATCAACCGTCTTTGCACATATAGCATTGAAGAAGAAGCACAAACGAGTTATTGCATACCTTGCAGGCTTCTCCAAAACAGAACGAATTGCCACAGGGAGCAATTGTTGCATTAAGGTATGACAATCATGTGATTTAAGGCCAAGAAGTCTTGAATCTTGTAAAGATACAAGATTTTTTATATTTGAAGAATAACCTTCAGGGACCTTCATACCATAGAAAGAATTGCAAACCGCTCTCTTCTCTGCTCTTGACAAATTCCAAGGCCCTGGAGGCAAACGAGTACTTCTTTCTCCATACTCGGGTTGCAAATCAGTTTTGACCCCCATGTTCAATAAATCTAACCGAGCAGCAATCCCATCTTTATTTTTTCCAGGGATCTCCAGCAATGTACCAATGATACTATCACAAACATTCTTCTCAATGTGCATAACATCTAGGACATGCCTCACTGGAAGGTATTTCCAATACTCAAGATCAAAGAATTTTGACTTCTTCTTCCAACAAACTCTGTCACCATCATTTTCACCTCCACCTCCCCCTTTTTTCGATCCCCATATGTAATTAATATCTTCAACCATATGCAGCACTTCTTCTCCCGTTAATGGCTCCAGAGACATGCCATATTCAGGTTTCCCATTAAAAGCTGCATGTTGCCTCCTATATGGATGATTGATTGGTAACCATTTTCTATGCCCAATGTAACAAATTTTGTGGCCATTTTTCAACCTGTGACTAGGTGTATCATCGCCGCATATTGGACAAGCTTTATATCCTTTAACAACACAACCAGATAAGTTTCCATAGGCGGGAAAATCATTAATGGTCCACAGTAATGCAGCTCTGAGTGTAAAGTATTCTCCTATGTGTGCATCATACACTCCTCTAATCCCATCCCACAAAGATTTTAAATCATCAATCAAAGGCTCCAAGTAGACGTCTATATCATTTCCGGGTTGTTTAGGACCGGAAATCAATAAAGTCAACATCATGAACTTTCGTTTCATGCATAGCCATGGTGGGAGATTATATGTAACTAAGATAACTAGCCAGCAACTATATCTGCTACTTAGAGAACTGTGGGGATTGAATCCATCAGATGAAAGAGCCAATCTCAAGTTTCTTGGCTCATTACCAAACTCGGGCCATTTATCATCAACAAGTTTCCAAGACGGGGAATCCGCCGGATGAGACATCTGACCGTCAATTGATTTTCTAGCAGCATGCCAAGTCAAATTCTTAGCTGTCTCATGTGATTGAAACATCCTTTTAAACCTTGGAATTGGAGGAAAATACCACAACACCTTCGCTGCCACACTCTCTTTCAAGAATCCATCTTTGGTTTCCTTCCACCTTGAGATACCACAAGTAGGAAAATTATTTGAATCTTCATACTCCTTCCTATACAAGATGCAATCATTGGGGCATGCGTGGATTTTCTCATAACTCAGCCCCAATGCACACAAAGTCTTTCTTTTGTCTCATACATAGAGGCCGGTATTGTATTTCCTTCTGGAAGCAACTCGCCCTGAAGTATCAATAATTCTGTAAAACATACATCACTCATCCCATGTTTTGCCTTCAAATTATACAAGTTCACTAATGCCGATAACTTGGTTTACTTTCTACAACTAGGGTACAATGGTTGATCTCCATCCCCAATCACATTAGCAAACTCATAAGGATCGGATCCAAAATCACCAAAATCATTATCATCCATCTCTATTTCTTCAGACACAAAACTGTACCTACTATGGTCATCATCTTCTTCAACATTTCTACTAGCATTAGTAGTTGGTTCCCAAGGTTCTCCATGAAATGTCCAATTCTTATAGCTTTGGTCAACTCCATTAAAGTATAAGTGATCCCTTATAATTCCAACCCCAAACAATTTCAAATTCACACATTTAACACATGGACAACGGATATGCGTTGTAGTTAGAAGATTTTCTATAGAAAATTGCAAAAATGCTTCCACTCCTAACTCATATGCCTTCGATCTTCTATCCGAGTGCATCCATGACTTATCCATCTCCGACACTATATCCTATTATCTATAATAAGGTGAAAAGACAAGCAATGACTATCACTATAGCAGATTATATAAGGTTGGTTTTTAAACAACAACAGACGTATTACACATATATAGACGACGGGTTTTAAAAAAAACGTCGTCTAATGCCAGCAAGAAACAAAGGCCAGCGAACTTGAACCACGACCGTAGTTAAAAAATGCGTCGTGGTATAAAAATACAAACGACGGTTTGTTAAAAAACCGTCATCGTATGCATAAAAAAGATATCCAAATCCCAGTTTATTTTCAAGAACCCAAAATATATTCAGAACACAACATATACATTAATTTTTATGTTGGGTATTAAGAACACGTATACTAAGCACGAAACCAACATATACTAAGCATGAAAACATTAAATCCATTCCCGATTCATAATAACAGAGAGTGATTAAAAGATCCGACAACATTAAATCCATTCCCGATTCATGAAAACATTAAACATTAAATCCATTAACCCATACCGTCGACAACATTAAAAAATCACAAAACCCTTTACCACAGAACTGAAAATCATTCAATGAATTTACAAGCATGAGATTAGGGTTTGTACTTACAGGTAGGCAGAGCTCACAGATTATGGCCAACTTGGATTCGACGGAGTTGTAAACTTGGCCAACTTGGATTCGACGGAGAGCCCAACTTTGAATTAGAGTTGAAGTAAGAGAGCGGAGCGAAATGTTTTAGGTCACAGACTATGGCCAACTTGGTTCAGGGTTACAAGTATAAGAGTTAGAGCGAAATCTGAAAATTTTAGGTCGAGGTGAAATTTTTAGAAAGCGCGCTTTTTAAAAAACATCAACGGAAACAAAAAAACAACCGTCGTTAAAAGTTCAACCTAAACATGACGCTTATTTAAAAAATGACGTCGTTGTAAATACCCTTACGACGCAAAACCAAACTACCATCGTTAACATGTCTAAAGAAATATGACGCCTATTAAAATAATTGGGTCGTGGTATCTCCATACGTCGTAAAAAAAAAAAACAGACGTATTAGAAAATTAAATAGACAAATATACCCTAAACCCTAATAAATAAAACCTAAATTATATATATATTTTTTTAAAATAATTTTTCAAAAGGGATTAGGGTTTTATGGCCTAAAATATCTCGTCCATAAAACCCTAAACCCTAATCCCTTTTCTAAATTTATATAAACCCTAAACCATTAAAGTATAAGTGTGATGTTGTGACTCATGAAAACATTTCTCTTTTTGGTGGTAATTTTAAATTTCTATAACTCAAACTTAATTTTTTAAAGCTTAAGGGGGAAGAAAATATCTCAATGACTTCATAGGAGTTGGCGTTGCATTTTTTGGAGTTATTTTAAATTTATTATGAATATTTCGAATTAAATAGAATAAAATATTATTAATAAAACCCACAAACGACGTCGGCGTTAATAAATTAACGACGTTGTAAATCTTAATAAACGACTTAATTTTAAAACAAACGTTGTTTAAAGTTCAAACCATGGCCATTTTTACACAGAAAACGAGGTACAAACCATTTTCCACGACCTAAACTCTTAACCTCTCGCCGTCTAATGTCAAGAAAACAACGTCTTCTATTGAACCAAGAGCGTCGTTTGAAAAATATTTTACGTCGCTTTTTAAAAAAAAATATGACGTTGTTATGTGTGTACAACGTCATTTTAAAGAAACCACGGTTTAGAAATGCGCTCTTCGTAAATCATCGACGGAAAACAAAAAAACCGTCGTTAAAAATATAAATAAACATGACGCTTATTAAATCTATACCCTAAACCCTAAACCCTAAACCCTAAACCATAAAATATAAACCCTAAATTATATATATATATATTTAAATAATTTTAGAAAAGGGTTTATGGTTTTACGGCCTAATATATATTAACCATAAACCTTAAACCCCAAAAATAAACCTTTATCCCCCTAAACCCTAAACCCTAAACCATTAAAGTATAAGTGATGTTGTGACTCATGAAAACATTTTTCTTTTTGGTGGTAATTTTAAATTTGTATAACTCAAACTTAATTTTTTAAAGCTTATGGGGGAAGAAAATATCGCAATGAATTCATAGGAGTTGACGTTGCATTTTTTGGATTTATTTTAAATTTATTATGAATATTTCGAATTAAATAGAATAAAATATTATTAATAAAACCTACACACCACGTTTGCGTTAAGAAATTAACGATGTTTTAAATCATAATAAACGACTTAATTTTAAAACAAACGTCGTTTAAAGTTAAAACCATGGCCATTTTTACACAGAAAACGACATACAAACCATTTTCCACGACCTAAACTATTAACTTCTCGCCGTCTAATATCAAGAAAACAACGTCGTCTATAGAACCAAGTGCGTCGTTTGAAAAATCTTTTACGTCGCTTTTTAAAAACTGTGACGTTGTTATGTGTGTACAACGTCTTTTTGAAGAAACGATGGTTTTTCACAACATGAAAACCTCAACAAATTTGGTTCAGCATGATCTTGGGTTTTTCACAACATGAAAACCTCAACAAATTTATAGGGAGGTTGACGGTGCATTTTTTTGGTTATATTTTAAATTTATTATGAATATTTTGAATTTAATAGATATAAAGACGACGGTGTTCTATATAATTATGTCGTTGCAAGTTTTATTACACATCGGTCACACAATTTCCGTTTTTAAAAAATAATGAAAACCTATTTGAAATTCATAGGGAAAAAAAGAATGTACATTATACATAAAATTTGCACAAAAACTTGTCTAATTCTAACCAATTTTGTACAAAAACTTGTCTAATTCTAACAAAATTTGTACATTTTATAAAAATGTTTAAGTATTCTAAAATTCCTCTACTCCATATGAACACAAACAAACTCTGCCCATTCTTTCCTAACTTCTTCAATGGCAGCTTGTGGGTATGGCGCTTGATCCTTTCCCTTCGCAAACTGAAATCCATAAACAAAGATTAATCTCACAGACGACGCTATTTTTCATTTACCGACGTAGTATATATATTCAACGACGGTATTTGTAATTTACCGTCATTGATAATATAAAAACCCACATAAAAATAAATCTGAAAATTCTTCTTACCATCTTCTCAAATTCCAGGGAAGTATCCTTTATGATGTCTCTCATAAAGCGCATGACATAATACCCGCATTCTACACTGCTTGGTTGCTTTGGAGTGCCGGGCAGAGTTTTCCAAAGAGGTGTTTTACGGCCTACTCTGCCTATGTGTGTATTATACATTTTTAGAGCGCTGTTCACTATGGTTTTCCCGTCCTCATCCACAACACGATTTCCAGGCAGTGGATCCAAAAAATAGACGGTCTCCTGCTTTGCTCTCACAATGATCAAGACCCAATGACGGCTGCACAAAATAAATATAAAGGTTAAATAGTTTTATATGCAGAGCATCATACAAACAAAATCCTGTTTTTTGTTTGGAGACTAACCCTGGATTGTAAGGCATCAGGAAAATCTGTTCACCATCTGTTTTTTGAAGTCGACTGGCTACAATACGTGATCTTTCAGTTAATGAACTACCGTCGGCACTAACTACAGCAGGGTCTATAAAGCCAACCATATTCACCATATTTGCAGCTTTCAAATGATCAAATAGGCACCTAAATATATGAATTGAAACCATGAGTGTTTTTTTTTTTTCAACATAAAGGAGAGTGTCAAATGAATATTTGATAAGGACAAACCTCATATATACTGCAACGACAGTAGCCCCAATTTCTTCCATGCCAGCAAATTGGGTAATATCTTCATGCAAGACGAAGGTGTTACGATCTATGCCAAACACCTCCTTCTCAATTGTAAAGGTCATAGCCTTCTCCTGAGGATTTAGTGTCTATTCAACATAACTACAAAGGGATTGTAAAGAAGATGGCAACTCCAGCTTTGAATAATCTGGTACTTCAGTATTCTGTTTGAAGAAATAAAGCAACATAAAGTGACGTGGTAAATAAATAACAACGACGGTTTAAATAACAAAACGTCGTCTTAAAATAAGTTACACGACGGTAAAAAAATACCGTCGTAATGAATACTTTATTACGTCGTTTAACAAAAACCGATGTCTAATTCAAATGTAAAATTCATAATTAATGAATTTACCTTTTCAATTTGCTTTTCTCCAACACTGGATTGCTGTTTTAATAAATAAAGAGATATATATATATATATATATAAGAAAGCTTGTACAACAATTTAAACATTCAATTAAATAAAAACTGCCGTGGAAATTTAAAACAAACGACGGTTTAAAGAAAATATAGACGTCTGAAAATTGAAAAACAAATGAAAAAGGCAAAGTTATGAGAATTTACCTTTTCATCTTTCTTTTCTTCTATCTTTTCTACTATCTTCTCTACTATCTTTTCTACATCCCCGGATTTCTGTTATAAGAAATAAAGAAATATATATAAGACATTGTACAAAAAGTAAAAAATTAAATTAAACCGTCGTGGTAATAAATAACAGACGACGGTATGTAATAATTACAGACGTGTAAAATTCATTAAACGACGGTAAATAATAAACGTCGTGGTAATTCATTTATTACGACGGTAATGAGAATTGAAAAACAAATGAAAAAGGCAAAGTTATGAGAATTTACCTATTCAACTATCTCAAGTATCTTTCCTTCTACTCTCTTTTCTACTTCCCCGGATTTCTGTTTTAAGAAATAAAGAAATATATAAATGACATAGTACAAAAATTAAAAAAAAGTAAATAAACCGTCGTGGTAAACCTTAACAGAAGACGGTATGTAATAATTACAGACGTCTAAATAACATCAAACGACGGTTTCATAGAAAAGTGTCGTGGTATAACTGTAACACGGCGGTAAATATAAACAGAGAAACAGAGAATTCAAAGTTCAAAGACGTTACCATTTCTTCCTGCTTTTCCCCATTCTTGGTAGTATCCTCCTCAAATTGTAGGGCTCTAACATCAAGTGCCCCAGAGCAGCTTGCTTTGTTCGACATTGGATTTTTGGGACTTTGCCCTTGGATTTGGGACATTGTATTTAGTTTCAGCACGCTTGGATCAAAATTGGGGATGAGTTTGGAAAGCTGACTCAGCAAATTTTCCCTCTCAGCTTCTACCAATTGCTTGGTCCTAGCCTCCATCTTTAAACTCTCTTCCCTTGATCTAGCCTCCATTTTCAAAGTCTCTTCTTGAAGGACAAGTCTTACACTTTCCTTCAATTGATCGGCAAACCTTACTTTCTGTTGTCTAGGTAAATTGAAGTATTGCTTAGGGGAAATCCCAGCCCCTACCCCTCTAACTCTTCCTGGATGCTCGGGCCCCAAAGCCAATGTCAAAACATCATTGGTTCCTGACAGAGAAAGAGTACCTTCAGAGACTTGCTTTTGCAAATCATCCTAACAAAAAGACATAATAAGAAGTCAGAATAGGGAAACAAACGACGGTTATTTATAAAAAATCGACGTAATATAATATTTCACACGACTCAATAACATAACAATCGACGTAATATAATATTTCAGACAACGCTACCTAAATACCGACGTTATTAATTTATTAACACGACGTCAATAATAAACCACCGACGTCTTATGATATAATTACAAAAAACAGAGTAGTGATTCCAAATAACGACGCGTTTTAAAATATTTCGACGTAGTAATATTTTTCACACAACGCAAAAATATAACAGCAGACGTAAGAAAATTTTTAAAACAGAGTGAGTAGGCTTACAATTAATTTTGCTTTCTCTGCAGCCTTTGGATCCGGGATGTTACCATGTTTGTCTTCTCTAGCTTTTTTCCATAAGGTAGATCGATCAGTATCTACCCCAGGCATGATTTCCTTCAATTGCTC
This sequence comes from Prunus kanzakura, assembly GCA_020521455.1. Classification (NCBI taxonomy): domain Eukaryota; kingdom Viridiplantae; phylum Streptophyta; class Magnoliopsida; order Rosales; family Rosaceae; genus Prunus; species Prunus kanzakura. Next base: position 50,947 of record BPUM01000845.1, on the reverse strand, counting down.
CTTAAAACCAACATATCATTTTCGAGACAATCGATGATTGTACTCAAGTTTCTCCCTCCTCTGTGATTGTTCTTCATGCACAACCTCAAATTTTTCAGATAACCTTGAAGCTACAAAGGCATCCCATTGAGCTTTCTCTATGAATTTGTATGTTTCAGGGGGTTGCCTTAATTTCTCCTTCTCCTTGATGAATGGAAGGATATGAACCCTCGTTAGTGTAGACTTGAAATCCTTCCATTTCTTGGCGGCAGAAGATAGCACCATTTTCTTGCCCCCTTGACCAACCACAAAAGCCATGTCAACGGCTTCCCAAATCTGCTCTTTTATATCCTTGGATATTTGAACCCATTTCTTGTCCACAAGTGGGACTCTGGAGCGTGCCAACACACCAATGTAGGACTGCATCTCACTATGTGCAAGGCCACATGGTTTCCCTTCTTCATTGTACTCAACAACATGCTTGATTTTCTGAAATTTTCTCTTCACAACACGGGGCATTGTGCTCATACCCCGACCTGACTTTGGCTCCTCAGAAATAGTTGTCGTGCTGCCTGGTTCTGTCTCAGAAGATGAAACAAACTTCATCTTCTTCGAGGACTTGGCTTGAGGATTTACAACTCTAAGCTCCTTAGATTCATTTTTTTTCAAGCCAGACTCCTTACTTTGGGATTGAGAAACCATGGTTACAGACAAATCAAACCTGTAAGTGAAAATATATCAGTGAAATTAAGAAAAAAACACGACGATTATTTATAAACTACGACGTATTATAATATTTCAAACGACGTAAGAACAAAACAATCGACGTAATAATAAATTTTCACGACGGTAATTAACCACCGACGTGATAAAATATTACAACGACATCAATAATAAACAACCGATGTCTTATGATATAATCACAAAAAACAGAGTATTAAATATTACAACGACGTTAATAATAAAAATTCGCCGTGGTATTGAAAATAAAACGACGTAAATATTAATATACCGTCGTCTATACCACAAAAACAAATTAGGAAAAACGTAAAATATTTTCAACAGAAAAATAATTAAAAAGATTTTCGAAACAAAAACCATTGTTCAGAGAAATCAAACCTGCGATGAATATATCCTTAAAATCAAATACAAAAAAAGAATATCATTTTAAAAAACAACGAAGAACACTTTCACACGACGCTAGGGTGACTGACGAACCGTCGTGGTCTATAAATCTAACCACGTAAATAACAAGCCACCGTCGTCTTATTTAGTTGAAGTAAAAGAACCAGAGTAGTGTTCAAACGTGGAAACTTTCCGTCTTTGTCTGCAAATTTTATCAAACTTGGAAAGAAAAAATGAAAAAAGATTTAAAAAAACGAAAATGATATGCGCATGCAAAACAGGAACAAAAATCCTTCCAGAAATGCTTACCCTTTGCTTGCAATGAAAGCTTTCTCCTGGAGTTTGGTGTTTCAGTCCAGAGATGAAGACGAAGAGGAGAGGAAGACGAAAAGTTTTCTCTCGGAGATAAGCTTGAAAGTTTGAAACAGTTCTTTGAGAATGAAAAATGAGAGAAGCTTGAAAGTTTTTCTCGGGTTTGGAAACAGTGCAAGTATGGGTCAGGAAGGCGAAAAGTTTAAAATAATAAAAAACCGTTTCATAAAAACGACGCTATTAATAGTATGCGCCCTAGTATGAAACATTATACGGCGCTATTGTTAACACTGCCCTATAATATTACTTTACACGACGCTATGTTTTAATGAAACGACGTTTTTAAATCGAATTACACGACGTATTTTTCTTCAAAAAGATTAATCGTCATTTTCCAATTTACCCAACGACCTTATATTCAATAATAACGACGTGAAAAATTAATACCACGTCGTTTTAATTACTCATACCGACGTGTAAGTTTTTTAATTACACAATAAATTAATTTTCCAAAAAATTACAACGTCGTTTTTATATAGCGTCGTTGTTAATTTATTTATACGACCTTATTTTAATTTTAAACGACGTTTATGTTATCATATAAACGTCGATAATTTAAAAAAACCGACGTGGTATATAAGATTTGTTTATAAATAATGGGTTTTCTGTCTTTCTGTCGTCTTCATTTTTCAATTAGGGTTTCAACTTTTTCTCACCTCTCTAGAGGCACATCACCTCTCTGTCTCACCTCGCTTTCATTTTTCAGTTTGGATGTTGATGTGTGTGCGCGTTTGTGTATCTGAAAGACACAAACACGCACACATCATCTAAAAAATTGTCTTTCTGCACAGAACGAGAACAAGGTCTGCATCAGCCCTCTTTCTCAGCTCCTCCATGATGGGGTTCTCTGGGTTGATCTCCATGGTCTTCTTGCTCGACATGTACCCAGCCGCTCTGTTATCCCTCAAGGCCTGAGCCTTCATGATTCTTTCCATCTTGGCAGTCCAGCACGGTCAGACGGTCAGACACCACAACCTTCTCCACTCTGTCACCCAAAACATCCTTCACAACCTTGCAGAGTCCCTCAAACTTCTCCTTCAACTCTTCCTTCTTCTTTGCCTCGTCTTCACTCTCATCAAGCTTGAGACCTTCCTTGGCGGCTGAGACAAGCTTCTTGCCCTCAAACTCCTTGTGAGAGTAATTGGCACATCATCCACTTCTAAAACATTTCCTTTGTTCATTCTGGTTCGATTATGATGAGGAACAATGGTAAAAAACGAATAATGGTTCAATTATGATGAGGAACAGAGTTCATTCTGGTAATGATAGATGAATAATGGTAAAAAATTTGTACATCGTTAATTTAACAAACCGTCGTGGTTAGTACAATTATGCGACAGTAGAGTTATGGATACCGTCGTAGTATAGTATAATTAAAAAGTCGATAAATTTATATTTATAGTCGTGGTAACTTAATTTAAATCGGCGATTTTTTTTGTAATTAACCGTCGTAGATTCCTTTGAATTTATGCGTCGCTGACTAAGAAAATTGGGTCGTGTTTATTAATTAATTAACACGGCGTCTTTTTTTTATATCGTCGTGTTTATTTTCTACGGCGGTGATTTCATAGATGCAGTCATTGTTTTTAGGTTCAGATTTTAACTCTGAAAAATACCTTTGTAATAAGACGACGCTTTTTTAATTTGGTGCGTCGTGGTTTAAAAATATCTATACGTGTACCCATTTTTTAGGTGTTTAAAGTATGTTTCTACGACGGGTTTCTATTACCGTCGTCTTTTAAAAAACAACGACGGTTTTTTGATCTACCGTCGTTGTTTACTAGTCGTCTTTTGCCCTTTACTGGTCGTCGTTGTTTACTGATATATCCAATGAACAACAACAAGATGATGTTGAATATTGAAAACAATATGGATCAATGTGTGGGTAATGTCGATGAAAATGTTGTTTTATGACATTAAGGTATGACAAAAAAAAAATTTATAGTATTTTCGTATTATATTATATGATGCCCCAATTTAAGTTTCGCACAGGGCCCTCAAAATCTTAAGAACAGCCCTGTTAATACTAGAAACAGAAGAAAAAGTCAAGAGAAGCCTGCTCGATCAGCTTCAATACGTTGAAAGAAAGTTCAAAGTAAATTCTTTTGTGACAGTGACCAACCAACCACCTATGTCGTTTAGTGGTCTATATGTGAGCGGAAGAACAGAATGTGGAGAATATATTGGGGAATTTTTTTCTTCAAAATATTGGGTTATACATAGATTTTAAGGTCTCTTACAATGTTTGAGATTCTTTTTTCTTACCTTCTACTGTGGCTGATACAAAGCCCTTTAATACTAGAAACAAAACATCCTAGAATATGAAGCAAATGCAGAACTACCAACTTCTATCCAAATTTCTTAGGAAACTCAACATTTATAATCTCAGCAGACTTTTCTAGAGACTCTGAAACAACCGCCTTTAAATTCTAATTTTCTAGAGACTCTGAAACAACCGCCTTTAAATTTTAATTTTCTAGAGACTCTGTAACAGCAAACACATAAGCCACGGTTTATTTTTGGGTCATATATAGAAATGAATCAATTTGAGCCAGCTATGAAAAACTATGAAAGTTAAAAAAAAATCTCTTGTTTTTTCATTTGAAAAAAAAAAAATGGGATTGCAAACACTCAGAGTACAGTGGTTTGTCTAGAATTCAGGTTACTTGAGGCGCAAGTTTCCTTTTATTTATATTTCGATTAGGTTCCTTGCAGTACTAATAGTGGTACACTCACACAACACTCTTTTAGCCTATTGCTAGGGCTAAGAAAATTTTGGGGTAAATACTATATATAAATAAAAGAGAGCCAAAAAAATAGGGTAAATTCCCTTAAAGAGAAAGAAAAACCATGACTGTTGATGCTCTTTTTGGGAGGTCAACTTAGATAGAGGTGGAATGGTGGATGATGAGTGAAGGCATGGGTCTTCAGCAGGTGTATGTGCCTTCGACAGATTATTCCCTTCGGCAGTTAAGGTAAATAAAGTAAATAAGCATGCAGAATACAAGATATACGTGGTTCACCCCAATGATGGGCTACGTCCACGAAGAAGATGTTCTCATTATGATAATGTTTGTTTACATTTGTACAAGAGGATTAGACTCAAAGATAAATGGAAGAAGGCCTAGGGCCTAAGGTACAAAGCTAGAAATCCGAAGCCCAGGGGTCAAGTCCCAAGATCCGGAGACCCAGGACCTGAAGACTAGACCAGCAGGAGAGTCCCGAAGAGAGAGCCCCTTTCTAAGGGGAGAGTAGTCTTCTTTTATAGGTGAGGGGAAGTCTCCATCTCTTGTAGTTTTCCGATGTGGGACTTCTGGTTGCTCGGTTAGTCATGGTACCAACAGTAGTCCCCCAAGTTCGCGAGTAAGAAGGTACTTCTTGGTTGGGGACTTGTGATTTTAAGTGCACTGGCTGAGCAACACCGTAGTTCATCTTCCAAGCCGTATAGTGCACTACCCATAGTCCCCCAAGTCCTTGGGTAAGAAGGACATTGGAGGGAGCGAACTTGTAACAAAACCCAAGTGGTTTGCAAGTCCCCAGTTTGTTATGCAAGGGTGCCGAAGGAAATGTAGGTGCCGAAGGTATAAGACGCATGTCGCAAGGCGATGTGCCTAGGCACGAGGGTGCCGAAGGTGTAAAGCTTGCGTGTTGCAAGGGGATGTAGCTAGGCACGAGGGTGCCGAAGACACAAAGCTTGAATATTGCAAGGCAATGTGTTTAGGCACGGGGTTACCGAAGGCAGAGGGATGCCGAAGGCACAAAGCTTGCATGTTGCAAGGGAATGTGTTTAGGCACGGGGGTAGCGAAGGCAGAGGGATGCCGAAGGCATAAAGCATGCATGTTGCAAGGCAATGTGCCTTGGCACGGGCATGCCAAGGGTGTAAAGCTTTCGTGTCACAAGGTGATGTGGCTGGGCACGAGGGTGCCGAAAGTATAAAACTTGCATGTCGCAATATAAAATGCCGAAGGGCACAGGGTGCCGAAGGTGCAAAATTTGCATGTCACAAGAGAAAGTGCATAAGCACGAGGTTGCAAAAGGTGCAAAGCTTGCATGTCGCAAGAGAAAGTGCGTAAGCACGAGAGTGCCGAAGGCATAAGACTTGCATAAAACTTGCGTGTCACAAGGAAATAGCCGAAAGAAATCAATGCAAATGTTGCCTAGGAGGCATGTGCCGAAGGCAATGTATGGCGAGTTGCACCGTGTTATTGCTTTGTTAGTTACTGAAGCATTTTGCTGAAAAGCACGTAGGTGCCAAATGGTAAGGAGCTTGGGTTGGAGGTTGCCCAATGCTCTCAGATTGCAAAATATTGAGGCATGTATGCCATTTGCAATTTTTTTTTTTTTTTTTTTTGTGTGCCCTGGGGGCCTTGTACACTCACAAGGAGTCAATTCCTTTCGGCAAGGGTGGACTTTCGGCAGAGTCCTTTGGTGGGTGCAGTGAGCTGGGCTTCGGCAAGATTGTTTTGTGAAAGAGTTTTTTAAGCCTCCTTGGGGTGGGCTGGGGCATTGGGGCTGGGCCCTTGGGGAGTTGTTATAGCTAGGTATTTGTGGTTGATAAGTCTTTTGGCAGGAGTCCTTCGGTGCTGTTATAGCTAGGATCATCCCGCAGCTAACTCCTTTTTTTTTTCTTTTTTTTTTGGGTTTGGCAGCTGCCGAAAATAGAGAGGTGAAGGAAGCATGGGTTCGACCTTTGGCAAGGTGGCTTTGGAAAAGGGAGCCACGAGCACCCTTGCATCCCTTCGGCAATGATTTTGTGAGCCATCCTCCAAGTTGACACTACTACAAAAAGTGAAAAAGACGACGGTAGAACAAAATACTATCGTTGTGTTTAAAAAGACGACGGTAAAAAAAAACCGTTGTGGATAAGTGACTTAAACAACTAAAAAATGTAGGTCATGTTGAATATTTTTTTTAAACGACGCACACAGGGACGAACCCACAAGCACGCTAACCTGGGCTAAAGCCCAGGTAACTTATTTTTTATTTAAGCTAAATTAATACTCTAGCCTAGGTCATCTAAATAAATATTATTAACTATTCTCATTAGGATAAGGCTGCCCACCCAAATAAAATATTACTAATCCCACTAGGACTGGCTGACCAAGCCAACAAATAAATAGAAAGAATTAAACCCCACACCCTACGTGAAAACACATTAGACTCTCACAGACATTCCCTCTCTCCTCAGACTTAATTAAAGCAAACTAAGGTAATTTTCCTTTCTTCTTCTTCTTCTTTTCTTTTGAAATTTTGGGGATTATTTAAGGTTTATGAAGTATCAATTAGGGATTTACAATTAAGGTTTATCAATTAGTTTTTTTTATCTTGGTGTTCTTGCTTGCTTGTATGAATTGTCAATTGGGGATTTTAATTCGATATTTAACTATTTAAGTATGTAATGTTTTTATTGAAATTTTTGTTGGTCTATATGTTCACATGTTCTATATATTATTCAATAGGTTATACTTTATAATGTCGGGTCAACATCGTAATGTTAAGAGATCAAGGACTATTCAAGATTTTTTTAAGAGAAACAATGATGAATCATCAACTAGCATGCCTTCGGGTCCTTCTCTGTCTCCTCCAATTTGTGAGGAGCAACCTCCTTCTCAACCTCAAAGAATTGAAGATGAAAGAGAATTAGCTGATAATATAGATAATGAATCAATAATTGGTGATTTTAATGCTGTGAAGACTCGAAGGGTGTAACTTATATAAGTGCTATTTAAGGGGTAAGGCTCATTATGTCCCCCCCATATATTTTTTTGTTATCAATGAAATTTACTCGTACCGTTGAGTTTTCAATATGTTTGTACATGAGGTAAATTTAGCCCATGCCATTTTGAAATCCTGGGTCCGTCCCTGGACGCACACAAATACAAAAGCGCCGTCTTATTAAAAAGGTTTTCTTCATAGTTAAAATCTGACCAAAAAACAACGACAGCAGGTATGAATCCACCGACGTAGAAAGTAAAGACGACAGTTCAACAAAAAACGTGTTGTGTTAACTCCTAACTAAACACAACCAACTGTTCTTAGTCCGCGTCGTATAATATAATGGAATCCACGCCGGTATATTACAAAACAATGACGTGTTAAATCAATGTACCATGACGTGAGAGATAAATTTATCGACTTATTATTTTGGAGTGTACTATGAAGGTACCTACAACACTACTGTCGTATTTATTTACCACGTCCTGAAGTTCAAATTACTGTCGTATTTTTCCTATTCATACGTCTGCCTTCTTTGTAAACCGCCGTCTAATTTTTATTGCTTTTTAAGATTAATTTTTTTAAAATTTTGTTAGCCTACGCTCCAACACTTTGCTAATATCTTTTGAAGTAAAGAGAAGAAAAATCAATTAGATCAAAATTAAACAACTAAACAAGGAAATAAGGAACCCAAAAAGAAATACAAATAAAGGAAACTGAGAACAATAAAAAACCACATAGAAACATGCATGTGAACCAGTATCTCTTTTCTTTCTTCCCTTCTCCTTTCTTGCACTCAGCTTTTCTTGACTTGAACACTTCTCTTTTATTTCTTTCCCAAAGAGGGAGCAAAAACCTTTTCTGTTGGCTGCCCAGAAAAACAAAACTCCAACTTTGCCCACTTACAGAAGTAATTTGAATCACAAGCTCAAATACCCACTTCCAGACAATTAATTTTTATTGATTCCAAGAAAAATCACGATGGTTTATATAGAAAACCGTCGTCCCCATTTTCATTTAGAAAGACAATTTTTTAGAAGTTGATGAGACAAAGCCAAGGGCAAGAAGAAGTTGGAACCCTAATTGAAAACTGAAAGTTGAAGAAAACCTGAAAAAAAAAATCATATTTATACAAATTATCTTCAATATCCACGTCGATTCTATTAAACATAGCGACGTCAAATAATTGGGGAGGTATAAATATAAACAACCACGATGTTTTCGTAAATTAAGGCACGTCGGTTATGAATAAAATGACGACGTGAAAACGGAAATACAACGACGGTTTTCATAAACAAGCGCCGTCATAACATATAATATCAAGTCATTAAAAGTAAACTTATGTCGTCTAAAACTTAAATAACCACGTCGGTTTCAGAATTCCAAAAGTCGTTTGGCTTTTTTAATAACCATGTCGGTTCCTACTGTATTTGCGTTGTTATAACTACATACTAGGGCGGTTTTTAATAAAGCCGTCGTGTTATTGAACTCTGGGAAAATATATAAATTTTTTCGTCACCTGACCTAAAGTTCTACGTTCTCTCTCACCGATAAAATATCTCAGTTTCCCTCTCAGTTCCCAAAAGCAACTTCGAAATCATCATCGTCATCGTCTTCGCCCGCAAATCACCAACGTTAATGTCGGAAGGAAACTTTCTTTGCACGCCAAAGGTTTTTTCTCAATATCTTTTCATTTTTTTCAATTTCATTTGATGAGGGTTTTGAAAGAACGAGTCTAGAAAGAAGACTCCGTCAAAATGACGAAATCTTTCACTGGTTTGATTAAATTCATTGGTCCATTAACCTCACGACGCCTGAAGACAACAATTCTGTCTTGTTTGCGACGTTAGAATCGACACACCACGACGGTAGTTAAATCCTACCCAATGCAAACTGCACGACGGTGGTTAATAACCGTCATGGTGTGGCAATTAATATGTCGGAATCAAAATAAAACCGTCATCTCTTGGGAGAAAGAACTCTACCTTTTTCCTGTATTACCTCTCAGTGAGACGACGGTTGTCTTTTGTTTTGGACGTGTTAATGTGTAATCCACGTCGGTTTTTAGTCTTAATAACCGACGTGGTGTAACAATTAATACGACATGAACAACATAAAACCGTCATCCTATTGTCATACCATTTTTGGTGAGAAATGTTAATAAGACGTCGGTTGTTTTATATAACGTCGTGGTATTTTTTGTACGACGTCGGTGTTGTTTTGAAACCATCGTCCTAAATTCAATATCACGGTTGTCTTTTTTCGACGTCTTTTATTTAATTTTACGTCGATCGTTTTAATTAACCGTCATTGTTTCTCTTACAGGTTATTTAAAAATGGTTTTGAAATCTCAAAGCAAGGAGGCTCAAGTGCCAAAAGGTCCTAGCAAGGATGAAGCCAAATGAGTTCAAAGCAAACCTGCAAAGAGGATGAGATTTTCTTCAACCTCTGATAAAGACCCGAGCTCGGCCACATTTGTTAAGGAGCCAAAATCGACTCGCGGTATCAACACAATGAGCCGTGTTGTGAAAAGGAAGATTAAGCCTATGGTTGAGTTCAATAAAAGGGGCAGACCACATGGCAAGGCTGTTGTTGAGATGCAGTCTTACATTGGTGTTTTGGCATGCACCAGAGTCCCTCTTGTGGACAAAAAATGGACTCAATTGCCCAAGGACCTGAAGGAGCAGATTTGGGAAGCTGTTCTAATGGCTTTTGTTGTTGGGGAAGGGTGCAAGAAGATGGTCATGTCATCTGTCGCCAAAAAATGGAAGGATTTCAAGTATAACGTAACTAGACAGTATATCCTTCCATTCGCACATGACAAGGAGAAGTTAAAAGAACCCCCTGAGCTTTATAAGTTCATAGAGAAATGGCAATGGGATGCCTTTGTAGCTTCATGGTTATCCCTAGAATTTGAGGCTATGCATTCTGGGCAGAAACAGAGAAGGGAAAATTTGGAGTACAATCATAGGTTGTCTAGAAAAGGGTATGTTGGTTTGGAGGACCAATTGGAAGAAACCATGCCCAGTGAAGAAATAGATCGATCTCTGCTATGGAAGAAGGCAAGAGAAGATAAAACGGGAAACATCCCTGATCCAAAGGTTGCAGAGAAGGCAAAATTAATCGTAAGTCTCACTAACTCTGTTCTAAATTTGAAAAACATAGTGTTTTTTTTTCGTATATACATCGCATGTTTAAAAACCGTCGTTATAACTTGAACACCACGACGGTTTCTATTTAACGCCGTTTTAAAGACAATAGAACGTCGGTTTTTGCATGAATTAGACGTCTAGATTTAATTACTACGACGGCTTATATTCCTGAGACGGCCGTCTTTTTTTAAACTTTTAGAACTACCTTCATTTACTCACGCACACACTCTCCCTCTCTCCATCTATTTCTCTGAAATTTGTGGTGCACAATTTCTGGAAAAGAATGAATTTTTTTGTTAATATTTTCACCTCTGCATTAAAATTTATGATGGTTTTATCTCATATAGACATTAGAATTGATATACAACGACGGTATGTTACTACCGCCGTTTGCAATTATGTACTACGTCGGTTTTGTAAAAAGTTCGTCGTCTTAATTGAACTACTACGACGGTACAAGTTTATTTATTTATTTCTATTTATCTGTTTACAGCTTTTGAATATACGACGTTTTTTTTTTACCGACGTTGGAATTGTTACACAATGATGGTATTGTAATACAGACGTGTGAAATCAATACTACGTCTGTTATTAAAAAAAACCGTCGTTGTCACTAAATTATTACGTTGGTTGATTTATCTGTTTTACCATCTCTCTCTCTTTTAGGATGATTTGCAAAAACAAGTCTCCGAGGGCACTCTGACTGTATCCGGGAGCAATGATATTTTGACTCTGGCTTTGGGAACCCCCGAGCATGGTCGGAGAGTCAAAGGAGTTGGAGCTGGCGTTTCCCCAACTCAATTCTTCAATTTGCCAAGACAGCAGAAAGTAAAATTTGCTGACAAATTGAAGGAAAGTCTTATGGAGGCAGTCAGAGAAGAGACATTGAGGATGGAGGCTAGGTCAAGGGAAAATGTTTTCGAAGCAGTCAAAGCAAAGAGGGAAATTATGTTGGCCCAATTCTGTCAACTAATTCCTAATTTTGATCCCAACATGCTGAAAACACCAATTACCCCAATTCATGTACAGCCTCAAGAACAAAGCCCCAAAAATCCAATGTCTGATAAGGCAAGCTGCTCCGGAGCCACTAATGCCAGACCCCTAGTTTTGGGGGAAGAAGATCCAAAGCTTGATGCTGATACTGCTGAAAAACAGCAAGATGAAAAGGTGAAATCTCCGATATTTACGTTTTCTGCTTTTTAAATTTTAAATAGACGTCACTCTTTTAAATATCCGACGTTAATGTTTCAAACAAATGATGGTATATATGTACTGACATCTGAAAACCATAATACGTCTGTTCCTTCCAAGAACTGTCGTTGTGAGTGAAATACCACGTCTTTTTTTGCCGTCGTCTCATTCTTTTATAAACCGTCATCTATTTCATTAAAGCATTCACTGCATTTTAATTAGACGACCTTTCTATATTGTAGCGACGTTAGAACATTTACACAACGACGGTTATGTCTTTACCGTCATCTATAACCTTTCCTCCGTCAGTATGTTCTAGAAACCGTCGTTTATATTATATACCACGTTGGTTTGTTTGGTTTAGTTAGAGTCATTTATTTTACTTGGTATACAAACTAACTTATATTTCTTTATTAATTTCTTGTAACAGGATCTCTCAAAGCTAGACATGCCACCTCCTCTGTTAGCCCTATGCCAATTTGTCCAGACCAAGTTGCAGCCTGCTAACGAGACTGTGAAAGTTCACATTCCAGAGGAAGTGTTTGGCACTGATCATGATACCTTCCTCTTGTGTGAAGACATTTTACAGTTGGGTTCCATGGTTGAGATTGGAGCCACAATGATTGCAGTGTACATGAGGTAATTCTAGAAATCCTATATTTTGTTTTATATTTATCTTTCTTTTAAATTAAAATCTCATTTAATTGAATTTCATATATTTAGGTACCTATTTGACTATTTAAAAATGGCAAATATGGTAAACCTTGTTGGGCTTGTCGACCCTGGACAAGTCAGCTCCCAATCTGGATCTTTATCTTACCGAACAAAACAACTGTCAGACCGCCTGAAAACAGCAGATAGGGATCAATTTTTCTTGGTCCCTTATAATCCAGGGTTAGTCCCCTTAACTATTTAAAGTGTTTTCCTTGTAATATTTTTCTTTGTACTATTTAACCTATATGGATCATTATGTGTAGGGGTCATTGGGTGTTGGTAATTGTGAAACCAGCTAAGGAGATTGCCTATTATATGAATTCACTGCCAAACCACTCTATTGACGATGACATGAAAAATATAGTGAATACGTAAGTTGATTCATTCAAATCTAAGAATTTTTTTTTATATGGGCATTTGAATTATATGACTGTTTTTTTTAATACCGACGTTATAATGAAAATACAACGGCAGTACTTTAATACCGACGTTTGAAAATTTTACTACGTCAGTAATTTCTCTAAACCGTCGTCTTAATTGAAATACCACGTCGTTTGTGTTACAACTTTTGGTTATACGACGTTTTTCCTCGTTACGGACGTTAGAATGTTATATAACGACGTTAGTTTCATACCGCCATATGGAAAAATCTACAAGGCACTCCTCAACAACCAACAAGTGTTGAGTGTGGGTTTTACATGATGCGTTTCATGAGAGATATAATTCATGATCCAGCACTAACATTTGAGAAGAAGGTAAAAGGAAAAATTTAAGATATAATTTATTTATTTTATTACAATGACTTATTCTTTAAAACCCGTCGTTTTTATCCTTCTAACACGTCCGGTTTTTCGTTTATTTTGCAGTTTGAAACGAAAAAAGAACCAGTAGAGTATACACAATAAGATATTGATGAAGTCAGGCTGGAGTGGGCAGAATTCGTAAACAAACAATTACCGAATGATAATTGATGTAATTTATTATAACAATGTTTAGGTATATTTTAATTTAATAACAATGTAAATAAAAATTTTGTATCATTTGAGCAATCATCAAAGAAAATTAAAAAAAAATTTACCTTTTTTTTGTTTAGGATATTTATGTCTTAAAATGAATTACAACGAGAGTAAATCATGAAAAATAAATTTACTTTCCAAAAACCGACGTCTCATTCACATTTACACGTCTCACAGGTATAAACAATCGCCGTCTTTCTATAGCGGGAAATAAAACATCGACAGCAATTCGTAAAAACGCCATGTAAAATGAAAAACACGACGGTTTACGTACAGATATGAGATGAGAAAATCCACTTCATTATATATGTGTACCGATATACTACGTCCGTTAATACAAACATATCGACGTCTTAAAGACATACAACGTAAACAACGGCGGTAATTACTTTAGAAAACACGTTGCAAATGAAATCCAAGTCGGTGATAAAAAAACCAAATGACGTTGTAACATAATAACCCACGTCGGTGATTCAAAACAAGATGACGTGGTAACATAATAACGTCGTTTTGTGTCCTTGTCGACGTCTAAAGTGATCTAGAACGACGTTTTGTGTTGTTTAACGTCATTGAAAAGGGATCCAACATCGGTTATTTCGTTGTCATTTCATTTTAGTATGACTTTTATATTTTATTTAATTCCTAATTTCATAATAAATTCAAAACTAATTCCAAAAAATAAACTGACAACTACCATGCACTCATTGAAATATTGTATCTCCCCTAAAGCTCTAAAAAATGTAATTTTACAAATATTTTTTTATTGTATTTAATTACTAATATTCATAATATAATTAAAAAAATCCAAAAAATAAACCGACATATTTTATGCACTCATTGAGACAATATCTTGCCCGTAAAGGCCTGAAAAATTTAATTTAAGTTTTCAAAATTACAAGTGATAACAAAAAGTCAAAAAAATTTAGAGACAAAGCACGATAGTCCTTATACTTTTCTTAACATAACCCTAAGGTTTATGTGATCCATTGGTGCCATAAATTCAAAATTATGAAACCAGATTTTAGCCTACTATTATAGAAGGCATTGTTGTAAGGAGTCCGTAGCAATTTTCAGTTCATTTTTCTCATACTTGTGTATTTTTTTTATAATTATTGTAAAATTTAGGGTTTAGGGTTTAGGGTTTATTGAAACGACGCCGGTTTTCTCTCTCTCTGTTTTTCGTTAATTACGCGCGTTCAAATCCCAGGAAACCCAAACCCAATCTTATTATTTATTATTTCAGACGTCGGTTTCTTAAAATGTGACGTAAAAACAATTTACTACGACGTTTCCTTTATATGAAAATCGTCGTCATATGTTGAAATTAAACGGTGATATCTATGTATTTACCATCGTCTTTGAAAAACGCGGTACTTTGAAATTTTTGACTGCGATCTAAAATTTTGCAGAATTTCCCTTTAACCCTAAAATATTTTGTTCTCTCTCTTCAAAATAAATTTGTCTTAAAGTTTTCACTCTCTCTCAAAGCATAGGGTATATTCTCCGAGCTCTCCCTCAAGCATTTGTTGTATTCTCTCAGCTCTCTCTCATTATCCATATAAGTACAAACCCTAATCTCTTTATTTAATGATATTGCACGGCTTCTTAAATCCATAAATGTTTTCGTTAGTTTTGGTAGCTTTGGTTTCTTAAATTATGTTTTGGGAGCTATGGGTTCTCAATTAGGAGCTTGCTTTGTGTTCTTTTATGTTTTGGTGTTTGCATTCTTGTAATAATTACTCTCTATTTGGGTTCTTTTATGTTTGTTTGGCCATCGAATCTTGGAAAAGGAATGGGGATGGGAGATTTAGACTACGGTTTTTTGTAAACCCCAACGACGGTTGATGGATCAAACCATCGTCTAAATTTTTATTATACGTCAGTTGTTCATTTACTCCCGTCGTCTGATTTTTAGTTTGCATTTGGTGACCTAAAGACGACTGTTCCTCCATTAATCGTCGTCTTTAGGCTACCAAAACCCAAAACTTTGTTCTTCAAAAAGCAATGCAAATTTCTGGGTTTGGGTAGCTTAAAGACGACGGTAACTAGGTATGCCGTCGTCTGAATTTCTATTTCACGCCGATTATTTTGTAAAAACCGCGTCTGATTCTTGTTTTATTTTTTATTTTCAATTTATTCTCTGCTATTTGAATATAGTAGTGTTTCATTGCTGGTCTTTTCACTTTATTATATATATGATTTTATAGTGTGTGAGATGAATAAGTCATGGATGCATGCGGATAGAAGATCGAAGGCATATGAGTTAGGAGTGGAAGGATTTTTGAATTTTGCTATAGAAAATCTTGGAAATACAACTCATATTCATTGTCCATGTGTTACATGTGGGAATATTTATACTGTTTGGGGTTGGAATTATAAGGGAACATTTATACTTTAATGGAATTGACCAAAGCTATAAGATTTAGACATGGCACGGAGAACCTTGGGAATGGAGTACTACTAATGCTAGTAGAAATGTGGAAGAAGATGAGCAAAGTAGGTTCAGTTTTGTTTCTGAAGAATTAGGGATGGATGATAATGATTTAGGCAATATTGGATCTGATCCTTATGAGTTTGCCAATGTGATTGGGGATGGAGATCAACCCTTGTACCCTGGTTGCAGTAAGTACACGAAGTTGTCGGCTTTGGTGAAGTTATATAATTTGAAAGCAAAACATGGGATGAGTGATGTTTGTTTTACAGAATTATTGATATTTCAAGGAGATTTGCTTCTAGAAGGAAATACACTACATTCCTCTATGTATGAGGCAAAAAAGACTTTGTCTGCTTTAGGGATGAGTTATGAGAAAATTCATGCATGTCCCAATGACTGCATTTTGTGTAGGAAGGAGTATGAAGATTCAACTAATTGTCCTACTTGTGGTATCTCAAGGTGGAAGGAAAGCAAAGATGGGTTCTTGAAAGAGGGTATGGCAGCGAAGGTGGTGTGGTATTGTTCTCCAATTCCAAGGTGGTGTGGTATTGTTCTCCAATTCCAAGGTTTGAGCCTACAAGTGGAATTATACAAAATTCAAAGATCCTCAGAGCCATTCCACAAGTGGAAGTTGCAGACAATCTACATATCATCAGATTTTGTCTGCCCATTTGCTTTTCCTCATCACCGAACATTTTCTTCAAAACTCAAAATCAACGCTAACAGAAAACAAAAACAGGGCAATGCTTCAGAAAATAAGCAGATTAATTTTGTCCACATTTATTTCGATGTGTAGGATAAGAGAATGTTGTTTGTGGCATCATACGTGTAGGTCCTAATCTGGTACTTCATGCATACTTGAGGTTTTTTGGTTTCTTTTTTTTGTGTTGGTATTCATTTAACGTCTTCCACCGCTTCTATATTCTGGCTATTCTTGAATCTTAATGTGTCTTCAACATGTCTTATCTCCAACTGAAGCAAAGAAGCTTCCGTTTCTTGTTCTGATCATTTTTTTACTTGTCAGCATGTTCATTGTCCTGAATCAAATCAATTTGCTTTGATTTATATGGGCTAAACTTGAACTTCCAGTTAAAGCTAACATATGTCTTGCTACTACTCATGTATATGATTGAGTTAATGGGTTCTCTAAATTAGGCTATGTTGTGTGATTTTTGGTGTTTATTATTGTTATAATAAGGTGATTTTTCTTTTATTTACTATTTTTGAGTTGTTAGACCAAAAATGGAGGCTGAGCAAGTTGGGGAGCTTGTGTCTATAGCATTCACATGGACGATTGATAAATTCTCTAGGTTGAAATCCCAGAAGCATTACTCAGAAGGTTTTTCTGTTGGTGATTTTCAATGATGTATCTTTGCGGGGTTGAAGATGGGTGCACTATACTGTGGTGCAGGTGGGTGATTTTCTGATGGTGTTGGAGTGGTGGTGGTGAGAATAGCTTTGTGTTGGGTGGTGGTTGTGGTATGATGGTGAAGTTAGAGGAAGAAGGGGAGAGGTCAAGAGAGAGACAAAGAACAAGATATTTTTTTTAATTAAATAGCAAATACATTATTTAATTATATTATTTTTATTTTTATTAATATGTTATTTCACTTCAGAAAAAAAAAAAAAAAAAAAAAAAAAGTGGGCCATGTACATGACACATCATCATTTGTGGTAAAAATACGAAAATAGCCATGCCACATCATCAAAATTAACGGAGTTATGAATGGAGATAACAGCAAGGGGCAAAGTGGAACACAAAACCATGGTCAAGAGGGTTAAGTGGGCCATTTTAACTTTCGGGAGGCAAAGTGAGATTTGACCAAAGTTTCAGGGGGTACTATAGTAAATAAACCTAATAATTAACTGGATACCAACCACACTTTAATATTGGGTTGCCACGAGGTGGACATGAACCCTTTTCTTCTTGTATGTTCTTTTTCTGCGATTTAATGTTATTTTGATTGTTTTGGTATTCAACTTGTACTCCGAAAGATGTCTCAAAGTTAAGAAAAACTAATAAAGTAAGCTCGGTCGTTCGAGGTTGGCATCGTTATCTAACCCTAAAATATAGTTCATGTTGGATTTGATTATTAAGAAGAAGATGGAGTATTCTGATATTTTTAATTTAAATATTATGGGTGTGAGAATAAGTGGATTGGTTAGTTGGTTTTTCGGGACAAATGGACAGGAACAAAATGCCTTTGTCAAGGTGTCGTCACGCTAATTATTTGGGTTTAAACTTAATGGGGGTGTTGGTTGGATTGGCCTAGCCTTTGATGTACTTCCAAATGATTCTAGGTTTAAGTCTCCATAGTACCTGTGTGTTTGAGTTTCACCCCTTCCTTTCTTAACTTCGGCAACAACAAAAAAACCTGAAACCCATGCATTAGGTTAATTAACAATGTTGACTTTACTTCTGACTACTGATTGTGAATCTGCATGGACATGGAGGACATATCAATTCATTGAACAGTTGAACACCAGAATAATAATTTTAGTAATCACAGATTAATTACGGGTGATACTTACGAGTTTAATTACATTATATAAATCCTTTCTTATATGAACAACCACAAATCACAGTATCCTTGAGTTGTCAACTATGAATGTTGTAGGTTCAGTCGTCACATTCTCGTGAAAAGTTATTTGGTTTATACTTGTGCAATAACTAGAAAACGTTGAAAAGCGAATTTTCCAGTTTTCTAAATCAAGCCACCATTCACTCCTAGAATTCCGTTGTAGAGCACTTACAGTTCAAACCTAGAGCAAAAGCACAAGTAATGGTCCAAAAATAGTTCCATAAAAAAAAATGGCTAAGATAACTACCAATTAAAAAAATTTCTCTGTTTTTTTTATTATATATTGTTGGCACTAAAACTGAACAGATAGAGATGAGTGCAACTTACAAGTGATGTGGACGATCCAGAGATCGATTGAGTGTTAGACGCAGATTCTTTTTGTCCTGGGATGCTGATCCTGAATAGAAGAAAGCCGAGACTCGTAAAGTCTATGGAACTGGTGTGGAACCAGCCTAAGACCCTCCGATGCCAAAGTAAGTTTGTTTCTAAGAGCTTTTGCTGTTGACAATGTATTTAGCATAAAAGTCAAGCTGAAAAGTCTTACCCTTGTATTGTAGTGAAGGAGCCTATTTATAGAGGGCATTTTGTATGCTCTTAGTACTTAATTTCGATGTGGGACTCGTGGGAGGGCCCTATGAGGTTGACACGAGTCTTTAGATATTTCGGGCGAGCACTTCGAGGTTGATTCTGTAGAGTAGGCGTAGTCCGAGGGCATACGAGGACGAGTCGTCCTTGGGGAGTTCGTCCGAGGGGAGCGAGAGTACCGATTCTGGGAGCTCTTCGAGTTGTGAAATAGTGGAAGGGGCAGGGGTGCGCACCGAGGTTGGTGGCACTTCGCGTGGATTGCCTCAGGGTAGTGAGCCTTCGACTTCAGGTCGTGGGCCGACGCAGGCGACGTGTCTGTTGCTGCGCCAGGGGAGGGGGTGCTGAGGGTTGTTGCGGGCAAGCAACGGATCCCGATGGCGAAGCCGAAGGAACTGGTGTTCGGGGTAGATCATTTAGAGCCGAACGTCATGACCGAGGCTGAGCTGGCTAAGATTCGGGCGGAGTATAATATCCCGAAATCGGTAGTGATGTGAATTCCAGCGCCGTTGGAGTCGTTGAGTGATAATGACAAAGGAGTTGTCTTTTTCACTGATGTCTTCAAACATGGGCTTCGGCTCCCGTTGAGGCATTCGGTGCAAAAGATCCTGGCGGCGCTTGGATATGCGCCGGGGCAATATAATCCCAACTTTTGGATTACATTGCTCGGGACAATAACTGCTTTCGGCATAGCTGAAGAGGGGGTGCCGAGCTATGAGCAGTTCGCCCAACTGTACAGTGTGACAAGGACGAAGAATGCCGATCAAGGGGGTGGGTTCAGTCCAACTGTCTTTCGGCAGGGCATCGTGGACATTTTGTAGTTGGGGTGCCGAGCTCCCAAAAGACATGGCGCAAGCGTTGGGTAATTGTGTCTGGTGCTTGGGAATCGGCACCAGGAGTGATCGTAAAGAGGCGGATCCCTACGACCTTTCAAACAGTTGGTAGGTTAAGGCCTGCCGTTCGGCAAGAGTGTTTGGGTTTTTTTTTTTTTTTTTTTTGCTGACCGTTGGCGGTTTTGTTTCAGTGTCCTTGAAACGGCCTGCTGCGCCGATCAGAGAAGTGGAAGTGATCGAGCGGGTCCGAGTGAAGATTGCCGAAGAAGATCGCTTTTTTAAGGAGCTGTTGAGCTTTCGGAATCTGTTCAAGGCGGGCTTCATCGGCAAGGCGGAACACGATCGAAGGGTGAAGGAGGAAGAGGAGGAAGAAAAAAGACAAAGTAAGTGATGCCATTCGGCAGTTTCTTTCTTTTCTTTTTATGACTGCCGTTTCCTATCTAACTTGTATTCTTATGCAATGGCAGGAGGAATGCCAATGAGTGAAGCGACGAGGTGGCGTTTGGAGGGTCATGGGGCTCCAAAGCAGAAGAAAGGGGAGTCCCCCATACCGAAGAAGAAGAAGGCAGCAGGGGCGTCCGGAGGGGCTTCGGCTGACGAGATGACGGTGGCCGATCATCGTCGGGAGAAAAGGGTGGCCGAAGCCAAGGCCATTCGGGAGGTCCACCTCCAGGTGACGGGGAAGAGGCAAATTGAGGGTGCCCTCGATGTGACGCCAATGCCGAAGAAACCTAGGGGGCCAAACGAGGAGACCTCCGTGCTGATTCTCGACGATGAAGGAGAGGGGGAGGAGGGGCCGGTGAACATTGCCTGCCCTCGGAAGGCCGTGCCGTTCATCAACTGCATGATCGATGGCGCTCAAATGGAGCTGTCAGAGATAGAGCAGCTGTCGATGAAGACGGTGGGCGAGCAAACCGGACGAGCCTTCCGGCTTCAGGCTGCAGTAAGTTTGTAGGGTTTGTGTTTTTCAAGTGTTTGTGGGTTCGGCATATACTAAACCTTTGATGTGTTTGCAGGCTGATATGGAGATGTGGCTCTGCGTGAAGCGAGCCGTGAATGCTGCCGAACGGTACCATAAGAAATTCGAAGAGGGCCGTTCGATAATTTCCGATGCCGATAAGCTCATTCTGGAAGCCGATCGGCGTGCCGAGGATAACGCTGCTAAGATTGCAGAGCTATCTTCGAAACTTGCGGCAACAGAGTTGGAAATGGTCGCGGCGCAAGAGGCTAAGGCGGTTGTGGAGGTGGCGATGGATGTGGCCGAGCGGTCACATGCCAAAGAGGTGGAAGAGGCGAAGGCGAGAGGACATAACCGAAGAGATGGTGGAGGCTTATAAGGGCGAGGATGCCGAACCCGAAGAAGCCGATGATAACGACTCTAGTAGCGAGGAGGAGAGCCATCCTGCACCGGCAACCGCCAGTGTGCCAAACGTGGAAGCGTCGACTAGTGCCGAGCCTGTTGCTGCCGATGCCGATCTTGAAGATGCGAATGCCGAGCCTCCCTCTTCTTAGATTTATGTATCTTAATAATTTTTGGAAGTGTATAATTTTTGAATATGCCGTATGGCAATTTACTAAGACAGATGGCCCTGCTGTGGCCTTTTTATCTTAAAGTGCACTTTGATTCGGTTTATTTTCCAATTTCGTATTCTGTTATAAGTAAGCATGCCGTAAGTAATATATTATGAATATAGTATGGCGTTACTGTACGTATAGAATAGGAATTGTTAAAAATAAGCTGATTACAAAGGTGATGACCGAAGGTGCAGTCACTTGTAGTAATATTTCAAATGTTCTATATTCCAAGGGTGGCGGAGGGTTTGGCCATCGGTACCGCGCAATCGGTAAGTTCCCGGTCGGCAGACGGTGACGACCTCATAAGGACCTTCCCATGAAGGGCCAAGGGTGCCTTCGTTGGAGTCTTTGGTGGCGAGAGAGACTTTGTGTAAAACCCAGTCCCCCACTTTCAACGATCGGCGTTTGACGCGCGAATCGTAGTATCGGGAAGTCCTCTGTTTGTAGGCAGCATTCCGAAGCTGAGCCTAGGAACGGTGTTCTTCGATGAGGTCAAGGTTGAGTGCAAGCAGCATCTCATTTCGCTCTGGTGTGTAAGATGCCGTTCGGCACGTGGGTGCGTTGATTTCGACTGGGACGACAGCTTCGATACCAAAAGCAAGGGAAAACGGCTTTTCGCTAGTCGACCGTCGGTAGGAGGTGTTGATGGCCCATAACGCCTCTGGGAGCAAATCGGGCCAGGCTCCTTTAGCTGCCCCAAGCTTCTTCTTCAGTGTCTTCTTGATGATCTTGTTGATGGCTTCTACCTGGCCGTTTGATTGTGGGTGTGCTGGAGATGCGAAGAACAAGTTGATGTTGAATCGGTGGCATAGGTGCCGGAACTGAGAGGAGTCGAATTGTTTGCCGTTGTCGGTGATGATTGCGTTCGGGAGGCCGAACCAACAAATTATGTTCTTCCACACGAAGTGCTCAACCCTGGCTGCGGTGATGGTCACCAATGCTTCGGCCTTGGTCCACTTTGTAAAGTAGTCGACGGCGACGATGGCGAATTTAACCTGTCCCTTTCCTTGGGGCATGGGGCCGATAAGATCTAAACCCCATTGAGTGAAGAGCCATGGACTGACAATCAGGGTGAGTGGTTCAGCAGGCCGTTTTGGGATGGAACAAAAGCGCTGGCAGTGGTCGCACTTCTGGACAAGTTTAGTAGCATCGGCATGAAGAGTTGGCCAATAGTAGCCTTGCCGAATGGTCTTGAAGGCCAGAGATCGGGCGCCAGAATGGTCCCCGCAGGCTCCTTCATGAATTTCTCATAAGACGTAGTTTCCTTGCTATGGGGTCATGCACCAAAGCAATGGTAAGGAATGACCACCCCGATAGAGAATCTGATTCAAAATTAAGTATCGTGCCGATCGGCGGCGGAGAGTCTTGGCCTTGGATTTGTCATTCGGTAACGTCCCGCTGGCGAGGAATGCGTGGATTGGATCCATCCAACTTGGATCCTGCCAAACGGTATATACCTCAGTGTCAGAGGTGCTGCGCCGAGTGAGGATTTCGATCGGCACATGGCGACCTACGTTGTCGTCGATTGCCGATGCAAGGCGTGATAGGGCATCGGCGTGGCTGTTCTCGGAAATGGGGATCTGCTGAACTTGATACGCTGCAAAGTGGTGGAGCAATCGGCGGGCGTGGGTTAAGTAGGTAGCCATCGAAGTATCCTTGGCTTCGAATTCAGTGAGTACCTGATTAACGAAAGGTTGAGAGTCGCTGCATATCCTGAGTTGTTTAGCTCCCATCTCCTTAGCGAGCCGAAGGCCTGTCAAAAGGGCTTCGTATTCGGCTTCGTTGTTGGAAGCCTGGAATTGGAATCGGATGGCATATTCGATGGTCATTTGATCAGGGGCTTTTAGTACTAAGCCGGCCCCGCTGCCTTGTCGGTTGGACGAGCCGTCTACATAGAGAGTCCACAGGGGAATTAATGGATTAAATGTGCCTTCGGTCGGATGGGCGACTGGTGCTGCGGAAGCCGGTTCGGGGGCGACATCTTCCAGGTCTGCCTCTTGGGACGTAGTCATCTCGAAGATGAAATTAGCGACGGCTTGTCCCTTTTCGGCAGGCCGAGGATAATAGTGGATGTCGAATTCGCTAAGTTCAATGGCCCATTTTACTAGCCGACTGGACGTCTCGGGTCTCTGTAGTATTTGGCGCAGAGGCTGATTGGTGAGAACGGTAATACTGTGAGCCTGAAAATATGGCCGAAGCTTGCGTTCTTAGAGAACAAGAGCGTAGGCGAGCTTCTCCAGCTCGGGGTACCGAATCTCGGCATCTTGCAGGGCATGACTAGTATAGAAAATTGGAAGTTCTATGCCGTTCGGCTTGCGAATGAGCACGGAACTAAGTGCCGTTGCCAAAACCGAGAGGTAGAGAATGAGTTCTTCGCCGGGAAGAGGGGTGGATAATAGGGGCGCTCTGCTCATGTAGGCCTTAAGGTCTTGGAAAGCTCGGTCGCATTCGGCCTTCCAGACAATCTGCCGTTTGCTTCCTTTGAGGGCTTTGAAGAAAGGAGCACACCGATCGGTAGCCTTGGACATGAATCGGGCCAGAGCGGCGACACGCCCAGTGAGACTCTGAATATCTTTCTGTGTCCTCGATATCTGCATGTCGAGCAATGCCTTGATTTTTTCAGGGTTGGCCTCAATGCCTCGTTGACTGATCATGAAGCCAAGAAATTTGCCCGAGGAGACGCCGAAGGCACATTTGCTTGGGTTGAGACGCATGTTGTACTTCTTCAAGACATCAAACATAAGGGAAAGATTGTGGAGATGACCTGCTGTGGCGTCTACCATCTGATCGATCCTTAGCAAAGGAAAACTGTCTTTTGGGCAAGCCTTGTTCAAATCAGTATAATCCTGACACATTCTCCAGGTGCCGCTTGATTTCTTGACCAAGACCGAGTTTGCCAACCAAATTGGGTAGGTTACTTCCTGGATGAAGCCGATTGTCTTTAGTACTGTTCGACATCGTAGGACCGCCGTTTCTGCCGGATGGGTTTGAAAGTGGGACAAATGCTGAGCTTGTGACTGATGACACTTGGGGCGATGTCGGGCATGTCATTGTATGACCAGGCGAAGACTTCTGTATTGGCGCGCAAAAAGGCAATGAAATCGGCACGTAGTGCCGAACTCAAGGTGGTGCCGATTCGAACCTATCGGTCAGGCTGTGCTTCGGAGAGGGTGACCGATTCTAAATCTTCAACGGGTTGTGCTCGTGGGGTGACGGCCTCATCCCGGGGATCATCTGGTTTGTCCGTCCCCCTGCCGTTCGGCACAATCATCCTGGTAGAAACTGAGTATGCTTCGCGACGCGTAGCTCTTGCCGTTTCCTTTGTTGCCGAAACGTAACATGTCCGTGCGCTCAACTGATCCCCTCGCACTTGGCCTACACCAGCGTGTGTGGGGAACTTGAGGAGGAGCATGTGTGGTGATAGCATGGCTTTCATTTTGGTGAGCGCCGTTCGGCCGATGATGGCGTTGTACGCCGTTGGGCAATCGACTACTAGAAAATGAGTGTAGATGACCATTCGTCTGGGGATAGTGCCGACAGCGAACGGAAGCTGGACACTGCCGATCGGTTCAACCACGTCACCCGAGAAGCTTAGGAGAGGGGTGATATCTTTGTTCAAATGCTGAGGATTTATACCGAGGGCATTGAAAGCGTCGGCAAATAGCACATTGACCGAACTGCCGGTGTCTATGGGGATTCGGCCCACATCGAAGTCTGAAATATCAGCTCGTATGATCATGGGATCGGAGTGGGGGAAGATGATGCCTCGTTCTTCTTCTTCAGAAAAGGTGATAGGTTCCCAACCGATTCGCCGGATCTTGTCATTGCGTCCTCCCATTACGCTGAGTATCTGGGGATGCCGAACGGCACAAACGTAGTTTTTAACGGATCGGTTGCTGGTTTCAGCAATGGGCGCCCCTCCACTGATCATATTAATCTGCCGATTTGATGGTTTGTCCGATGCTGTTTTTGTGCATAAATACTGATCCAGCTTTCCCTCGTTGATGAGGCGTTCGACAATTTTGAGAACTGCGATACATGATTCCGTATCGTGGCCGTTGTATTGGTGGTATCGGCAGAATACACCGGTGTCTTTCTCGTTCTGCCGAGGAAGCTTTCGGTTGTTCGGCTTCGGTATCATCTCACTTTCTGTTAGGAGGACATGCTCGTAAGTGGTGTTGAGTAAAGTAAAAATTTCCTCTGGCCAAATCTTCTTCGGATCTCCGAAGTCGCTTCGCCTGCCGGAGTCCTTGCCCCTTTTGTTGCTGTCCTGCGATCCCGGAAGTGGTCTTTCCGTTTGTTTCGTGTTTCGTAAGGAGCAGAGGCAGGGGGTGCCGTTCGTTAGAGGGCCTGATTTACTGTCCGATTTGCTGGGAATCGGTCATAGTTTTGTGTTGAAGGCCGATCGGCCGTTGCTGCTTTGCTTGGTGGGGCCGAAGCCGATCCTTGGGAGTTGAAATGTTCGGCCTTGGCGTGGATAGCTGCCTGTTTCATCAGCTCGGCGTAGGTGATCCAGTTGCTGCTGTGAACTAGATAGCGAAACTGAGATGACCGAAGGCCACTTTTAAAAGCACCGAAGGCTGCCCTATCGTCAGTTTCCGGACATCGGGAATATTCATGGCTGAACCTAGCCGCATATTCTCTCAGGGGCTCATCGTCTTGTTGCCGAACGATATAGAGGTCATCGGCAGAGTATAGGCGATCGGTTTGAATCATAAAATGGTTGAGGAAAGTTTGTTTCAACTGATCGAAAGAATCAACCGTACCTAGTTCCAATCGGTAAAACCAATTTAAGGCAGCTCCGGCCAGGGTGGAGGGGAACAATAAACATTGGCCTTCGTCTGTGAGCCCTTTGCAACCCAAAGCGGACTGGAAGTTATGAATGTGAGTTACAGGGTCTTCCACCCCTGAGTAGAACGATATTCGGAGTGCTTGGACCTCCTTTTCGTGTCTAAACGTTCGGATGCGATTGGTGAATGGCCCTGGTTGTACCGTTCCCCACGTTGGTGTCCGAGCCTGATTCTGTTCTTCCTCAATGCGGTTCATCTTCTGGAGAAGAAGGCGGATGTTGGGGTCGGTGGAGGGGAGATCGTTACCGAAGGGTTCCTTTGCTCGGCTCTCCGTGTGTCGGCTAGTGTTGTGGCCCCGAGCCCCTTGATCTGCCGTTCGGCTGGAGCTCCTGTCATGGCTCCCCTTTTGCCGATCGTTCTCCTTATTCGATCGGTGGCTATGGTGCTCTTTAGAGGGTCCTACCGATCGGTAGGAGATAGTGGTTCCTGGTGAGGTTGGAACGTAATCTGATTCATCCGTTTCCTCCAGGCCGATCGCGTCGTACCTTTGGCGTATTGGGGATTTTGGTCCGAGTGTCTCCAAACGTCGATCGTTAATTTTTCCTTGGATCGAGATGGGCAAAGGTTGTCGCTCTTTGCGCCGATCGTTGATCCTATCGCGATAATCAAAGTAAACTCGATATTCTGGGTGACGCTCCTTCGGGAGGCAGATGGCCTGCCTGCGGCTTGCTGCTTTCCTCTATCCTGAGCGCTGGGCTTCCGAACGCTTTTAAACGACTTCTCCTGCCAAAGCTGCATGGTACGTTCCAGACAGTTCTGCAACTGGGTTGAGTGCGTTGCTGATCATGCAGTTGCCTCTAGGTGTCATCAAGTTTAGAGGCGAGGATATTGTTATGCTCCTGCATTCTTGCCATTTCCTGTGTTAGAGTTTCCATGCGAGCCTCCAGAGTGTTTGGCCGAACAGGCGTTTCTGTTCGTGGTGTGTGAAGCAGGGGAGCAGGACTTGGCTCGCCACCGATGCCAAGGATGGGGCCATCGGCAGGGAGGGCCGAAGATAGATTCATTTTTTGGTCTCAGAGTTTTGAAGTATCGGCTAATCGATAAGCGATTCCCACAGACGGCGCCAATCTGTTGGCACTAAAACTGAACAGATAGAGATGAGTACAACTTACAAGTGATGTGGACGATCCAGAGATCGATTGAGTGTTAGACGCAGATTCTTCTTGTCCTGGGATGCTGATCCTAAATAGAAGAAAGCCGAGACTCGTAAGGTCTATGGAATCGGTGTGGAACCAGCCTAAGACCCTCCGATGCCAAAGTAAGTTTGTTTCTAAGAGCTTTTGTTGTTGACTATGTATTTAGCATAAAAGTCAAGCTGAAAAGTCTTACCCCTGTATTGGCCGGGGGAACTTCTCTTCTCGGCCTCAAGCTGAAATGCAGCGTTTTGTCAAGGTGTTTGGCTTTCCAGAGAAACAAGAAAAATCACCAAGGCATGGTTATCTCGGCCAAGGTTACAGGCCGAGGCCGAGACCAAACAAGGTCACGGCCAAAGGCATTAAAGTCAGATCATCACGTGACAGCAGGGTCCCACGCTCCATTTAATGAAGCAAGGTCTCTGTTTATTGCAGCAAACCCACTGGCCAAGAATGAGCATTTAATGCACGAGGGAAGGTGGGAAGTGATTGGAGTCAGGATTTGGTGACAGAGATCAGAGTGATTAGACGCCAACATTCTCACAAAGCTCTTTGTAGCTTGAGAGATTAGGTAATTGGCTATCAGAGCAATAAATGCGTCTCCACGGCCAGAAGCGCAGAACCCACGATCAGGGCGGCGGCCGAGATTCACCGGGATTCATGGAGTCACACCACCATACTTCACGATCCCAAATGTCGATTGGACTACCCA
Source organism: Prunus kanzakura (assembly GCA_020521455.1). Classification (NCBI taxonomy): domain Eukaryota; kingdom Viridiplantae; phylum Streptophyta; class Magnoliopsida; order Rosales; family Rosaceae; genus Prunus; species Prunus kanzakura. The sequence goes on along the minus strand of BPUM01000845.1, from coordinate 22,981 downwards.
CTTGGCGTAATCAGGCTCCACCATGCAGATTTTCAGCCTCGATTACCCCTCCAGGAGCTCTGCCTATAAATACAAGACTCAGGACTACTTTCAAAGGGTTCAAACACCAAACAAAAGCCTCCCACGGAGCAACTTATATTTTCCTGTAATGCACTTTCAATATCTTTACTTGCTTTCCTAGGAGTAGTGTTAGTTTGTTAGGAAAATCCATTCATCAATATATCAAACGACCCTTGATTTTCAAGGCGCCGGAGCACCACCCTTGTTGTTCGCTCACTCACCCCATATATCATACGACCGCCGCTCATCGAGTAGCGCGCCGGAGCACCGCCCTAAAACCCACCAAACACCACCACTCAACGGCCTTGTAGTTCAGGCCGTGAACCTTACAGCCGAGACTAGTTCCTCTCTCGGCTACAATCATTTGATTAGAAGACGAGTCCAGACAGGCGCACCATCTAAACACTTACACCCGCTTCAAACATCTCGACGCACGGTAGACCGTGCTGGCACGCCCGCGCACAAACGCACCCCGTCCAAAAGCAGGAAACCGCGTGTTAACGCGAATCCCCTCGGCCCGGAACCCCAGGCCGTGAGATTTACGCGGCAGACAGCAGCTTCGGCAGGAGAAGTCATTTAAAATAGAGGGAAGCAGCAAGCCCAGCGCTCAAGAGAGAGGGAAGCAGCAAGCCGCAGGCAAACCATCTGCCTCCCGAAGGCTGTTCGTACCCTCCCCAAAGGAGCGCCGTCTAGAATACCAAGTTTATTCCGACTGTCGCGATAGGATCAACGATCGGCGCAAAGAGCGACAGCCTTCGCCCATCCCGATCCAAGCCAAACTTAATGATCGACGTCTGGAGGCACTCGGGCCAAAATCCCCCATACGCCGAAGGTACGACACGATCGGCCTGGAAGAGACAGACGAATCAGACTATGTTCCAACTTCACCATGAACCACAATCTCCTACCGATTGGCAGGACTTTCAAAAGAACATCATAGCCACCGATCGAATAAAGATAGCGATTAGCATAAAGGGGGCTACGAGAGAAGCTCCAGCCGAGCGGCAGATCAAGAGGCTCAGGGCCACAATGCTGGCCGATACACGGAGAACCGAGCAAGAGAACCCTTCGTTGCTCCCTTTGGTGACGATCTCCCCTCCACCGATCCCACCATCCGTCTTCTCCTCCAGAAAATGAACCGCATTGAAGAAGAACAGAACCAAGCTCGGACACCAACGTGGGGAAAGGTACAACCTGGACCATTCACCAATCGCATCCGAACATTCAGCACGAAAAAGAGGTCCAAGCACTCCGAATATCGTTCTATTCAGGGGTGGAAGATCCTGTAACTCACATCCACACTTTTCAATCGGCTTTGGGTTGCAAAGGGCTCACCGACGAAGGCCAGTGCTTATTGTTCCCCTCCACCCTGGCCGGAGCTGCCTTGAATTGGTTCTACCGATTGGAACCAGGTACAGTTGATTCTTTCGATCAGTTCAAACAAACCTTCCTCAACCACTTTATGATTCAAACCGATCGCTTGTACTCTGCCGATGACCTCTATACCGTTCGGCAACAAGATGACGAACCTCTGAGAGAATATGCGGCTAGGTTCAGCCACGAATATTCCCGATGTCCAGAAACTGAAGATAGGGCAGCCTTCGGTGCCTTCAAAAGTGGCCTTCGGTCATCTCAGTTTCGCTATCTAGTCCATAGCAGCAACTGGACCACCTACGCCGAGCTGATGAAATAGGCAGCTATCCATGCCAAGGCCGAACATTTCAACTCCAGAGGATCAGCTTCGACACCGCCAAGCAAACCAGCACCGACCGATCGGCCTTCAACACAAAACTATGACCGATTCCCAGCAAATCGGACAACAAATCAGGCCCCCTACCAAACGGCACCCCCTACCTCCGCTCCTTACGAAACAAGAAACAAGCGGAATGACACCTTCCAGGATCGGCAGGACAGTAACAAAAGGGGCAAGGACTCTGGTAGGCGGAGCAACTTCGGAGATCCGAAGAAGAATCGGCTAGAGAAAATTTTCACTTTGCTCAACACCACCTACGAGCACATCCTCCTGATAGAAAATCAGATGATACCGAAGCCGAACAACCACAAGCTCCCTCGGCAGAACAAGAAGGACACAGGAGTCTTCTACCGATACCACCAGTACAATGGCCACGATACAGAATCGTGCATCGCGCTTCGTAAAATTGTCAAATGCCTCATCAATGAAGGAAAGCTGGATCAGTATCTAAGCACCAAAACGGCTTCGGATCAACCATCGAATCGGCGGATTAATATGATCAGTGGAGGGGCACCCATCGCTGAAACCACCAATCGTTCCGTTAAAAACTACGTTCGTGCCGTTCGGCACCCCCAGATCCTCAGCGTAGCAGGAGGACGCAACAACAAGATCCAGCGAATCGGTTGGGAACCTATCACCTTTTCTGAGGAGGAAAAAAGAGGCATCATCTTGCCCCACTCCGATCCCATGATCATACGAGCCGATATTTCAGACTTTGACGTGGGTCGAATCCTCATAGATACCGGCAGTTCGGTCAATGTGCTATTTGCCGACACTTTTAACGCCCTCGGCATAGACCCTCAGCACCTAAACAAAGATATCACCCCCCCCCCCCTCCTAAGCTTCTCTGGTGACGTGGTTGAACCAATCGGCAGTGTCCAACTCCCGTTCGCCATCGGCACTATCCCCAGACGAATGGTCATCTACACTCACTTTCTGGTAGTCGATTGCCCAACGGCATACAACGCCATCATCGGCAGGACGGCGCTCACAAAAATGAAAGCCATGCTGTCACCACACATGCTCCTCCTCAAGTTCTCCACACACGCTGGCGTAGGCCAAGTGCGAGGGGATCAGTTGAGTGCACGGACATGTTACATTTTGGCAACAAAGGAATCGGCAAGAGCTACACTTCGCGAAGCATACTCAGTTTCTACCAAAATGACTGTACCGAACGGCAGGGGAGCGGACAAACCAGATGATCCCAGAGATGAGACCGTCACCCAACAGGCACAACCCATTGAAGATTTAGAATCGGTCACCCTCTCCGAAGCACAGCCCGACCGACAGGTCCGAATCGGCACCACCTTGAGTTCGGCACTACGGGCCGATTTCATCGCCTTTTTGCGCGCCAATACAGAAGTCTTCGCCTGGTCATACAATGACATGCCCGGCATCGCCCCAAATGTCATCAGTCACAAGCTCAGCATTTGCCCTACTTTCAAACCCATCAGACAGAAACAGCGAGCCTACAATGTCGAACGGTACGAAGCAATGAGGCTCGAAGTGGATAAACTGAAGACAATCGGTTTCATCCAGAAGGTAACCTACCCAATTTGGTTGGCAAACTCAGTCTCGGTCAAAAAATCGATCGGCGCCTGGAGAATGTGTCAAGACTATACCGATTTAAACAAGGCTTGCCCAAAAGGCAGTTTTCCTTTGCCAAGGATCGATCAGATGGTAGACGCCACGGCAGGCTATGAACTTCTCAACTTCATGGATGCATATTCAGGCTACAACCAGATATTCATGAGACCTGCCAATCGCGAACATAAGGCATTCATCACCGACAAGGGACTTTACTGTTGCAATGTCATGCCGTTCGGCTTGAAGAACGCTGGAGCGACATACCAGCGATTGGTCAACAAAATTTTCTCTGAACTCATCGGCACCTCAATGGAGGTTTATGTGGACCACATGCTAGTCAAAAGCAAAACGGCCGATTCTCATCTCCACAACCTCTCCCTCATGTTCAGCGTCTTAAAGAAGTACAATATGCGTCTCAACCCAAACAAGTGTGCCTTCGACGTCTCTTAGGGAAAATTTCTTGGCTTCATGATCAGCCAACGAGGCATTGGGGCCAACCTTGAAAAAATCAAGGCATTGCTCGACATGCAGATACCGAGGACGCAGAAAGATATCCAGAGCCTCACAGGACGTGTCGCCGCTCTGGCCCGATTCATATCAAAAGCTACCGATCGGTGTGCTCCATTCTTCAAACCCCTCAAAGGAAGCAAACGGCAAATTGTCTGGACTGCTAAATGCGATCGACCCTTCCAAGACCTTAAGGCCTACATGAGCAGAGCGCCCCTATTATCCACACCTCTTCCCGGAGAAGAACTCATTCTCTACCTCTCGGTTTCGGCAACGGCACTCAGTTCCGTGCTCATTCGCAAGCCGAACGGCATAGAACTCCCAATTTTCTATACTAGCCATTCCCTGCAAGAAGCCGAGATTCGGTACCCCGAGCTGGAAAATTTCGCCTACGCTCTGGTCCTCTCAGCACGCAAGCTTCGGCCATATTTTCAGGCCCACAGCATTACCGTTCTCACCAATCAGCCTCTGCGCCAAATACTACAGAGACCCGAGACGTCCGGGCCGGCTAGTAAAATGGGCCATTGAGCTCAGCGAATTCGACATCCGCTATCACCCTCGGCCTGCCGAGAAGGGTCAAGCCGTAGCTGATTTCATCTCCGAGCTGACTACGTCCCAAGAGGCAGATCCGAAAGATATCTCCCCCGAACTGGCTTCGGCAACACCGGTCGCCCATTCGATCGAAGGAACATTTAATCCATCAATTCCCCTGTGGACTCTCTATGTGGACGGCTCGTCCAACCGACAAGGCAGCGGGGCCGGCTTAGTACTAAAATTCCCTGACCAAACGACCATCGAATATGTCATCCGTTTCCAATTCCAGGCTTCCAACAACGAAGCCGAGTACGAAGCCCTTTTGGCAGGCCTTCGGCTCGCTAAGGAAATGGGAGCTAAGCAACTCAAGATATGCAGCGACTCACAACTTGTCGTTAATCAGGTACTTACTGAATTCGAAGCCAAGGATACTTCGATGGCTGCCTACTTGACACACGCCCGCCGATTGCTCCACCACTTTGCCGCGTATCAGGTTCAACAGATCCCCAGATCCGAGAACAGCCACGCCGATGCCTTGTCACGCCTTGCATCGGCCATCGACGACAACGTAGGCCGCCACGTGCCGATCGAAGTCCTCGCTCGGTGTAGCACCGTCGACACCGAGGTACATGCCGTTCGGCAGGATCCAATCCACGCATACCTCGCAAGCGGAACATTACCGAACAACAAAGCCGAGGCCAAGACACTTCGCCGTCGATCGGCACGATACCTCCTTTTGAATCAGATTCTCTATCGGCGTGGTCATTCCTTACCATTACTTCGGTGCATGACCCCACAACAAGGAAACTACGTCTTACGAGAGATTCACGAAGGAGCCTGTGGGGACCATTCTGGTGCCCGATCTTTGGCCTTCAAGACCATTCGGCAAGGGTATTATTGGCCGACTCTTCATGCCGATGCCACTAAACTCGTCCAGAAGTGTGACCATTGCCAGCGTTTTGGTTCCATCCCAAAACTGCCTGCCGAACCACTCACTCCGATTGTCAGCCCATGGCCCTTCGCTCAATGGGGTTTGGATCTCATCGGCCCCATGCCCCAAGGAAAGGGGCAGCTTAAATTCGCCATCGTCGCCGTTGATTATTTTACGAAATGGACCAAGGCCGAAGCATTGGCAACCATCACCATAGCCAAAGTCGAACATTTCGGCACCTATGGAAGAACATAATTTGTCGCTTCGGCCTCCCGAACGCAATCATCACCGACAGCGGCAAACAATTTGATTCCTCTCAGTTTCGGCACCTATGCCACCGATTCAACATCAACTGGTTCTTCGCATCTCCAGCATACCCACAATCAAACGGCCAGGTAGAAGCCATTAACAAGATCATCAAGAAGACACTGAAGAAGAAGCTTGGGGCAGCTAAAGGAGCATGGCCCAATCTACTCCTAGAAGCACTATAGGCTATCAACACTTCCTACCGACGGTCGACTGGCGAAACCCCCTTTTCCCTTGCCTTCGGTACCGAAGCCGTTGTCCCAGTTGAGATCAACGCACCCACATGCCGAACGGCATCTTACACGCCATGGCAAAATGAGACGCTGCTTGCACTCAACCTTGACCTCATCGAAGAACACTGTTCCCAGGCTCAGCTTCGGAATGCTACCTACAAATAGAGGACTTCCCGATATTACGATTCGCGCTTCAAACGCCGATCGTTCAAAGTGGGGGACTGGGTCTTACGCAAAGTCTCTCTTGCCACCAAGGACTCCACAGAAGGCACCCTTGGCCCTTCATGGGAAGGTCCTTATGAAATTGTCACCATCTGCCGACCTGGCACTTACCGATTGCGCGATTCCAATGGCCAAACCCTCAGTCACCCTTGGAATATAGAACATTTGAAATATTACTATAAGTGACTGCACCTTCGGCCATCACTTTTGTACAAGTGATTGCACCTTCGGTCATCACCTTTGTAATCGGCATTAATTTTAACATTTCCTATTCTATACATACGGCATTGCCATAACGGCAATACTATATTCAGAATATATTACCTACGGCATGCACGCATACAAGAATACGGAAGTTAAAAAATAATATCGAATCAACATTAACTTTGATAAAAAGCCATAAAAGGGCTATCTGTCTTACCAAATTTGCCATTCGGCATGTTCCAAAATTTTATACACTTCCAAAATTATTAAATTACATAAGTCTAAGAGGAGGGAGGCGCAGCATCGATCGGCACGTCATCGGCATCAGCAGACGCAGGCTCGGGACCGGTCGACGGTTCAGCAGCAGGCACACTGGTAGCAGTTGGCACAAGATAACCATCTTCCTCCTCGCTACTGGAGTCGGTTTCACTGGCATAATCAGCATCGGCATCCTCTCCCTTGTATGCCTCCACCATCTCCTCAGTCACTCCTTCAAGCAGCGGAGGCAGATCCCGGAGGAAGTTCAGGTTCAGCTTCTTGTCTGCATTGTACCGTTTGAATCGGTACACGAGGTCATCACACTGCTCCATGACCTCCTTGTCTAGCAGCACCGTGAACTCCTCCGAGGAACGGTAGTCAACCACGGCTTTCGCCTTAGCCTCTTCCACCTTTTTGGCATGCGACCGCTCGGCCGCATCCATCGCCACCTCCGCTGCCGCCTTGGCTTCGTGCGCTGCCACTACCTCCAGCTCGGCCGCCGCCACCTTCGACGCGAGTTCTGCTATCTTCGCGGCATTCTCCTCGGCACGACGATCGGCCTCCTGGATAAGCTTACCGGCTTCGGCAATTTTTGAACGGCCCTCTTCGAACTTCTTCTGGTACCGTTCGGCAGAGTTCACGGCTCGCTTCACGCAAAGCCACATTTCCATATCAGCCTGCAACACATCAAAAATTTAGTACATGCCGAACCCATAAACACTTGAAAATAAAAATACTACAAACTTACCGCAGCCTGAAGCTGGAAGCCCGCCCGGTCTGCTCACGCACCGTCTTCATCGACAGCTGCTCTATCTCCGACAGCTCCATTTGGGCACCATCGATCATGGAGTTGATGAACGGCACCGCCTTCCGAGGGCATGCGACGTTCACCGGCCCCTGCTCCCCCTCTTCTTCGTCGTCGGGGATCAGAACGGATGTCCCCTCGTTCAGCCCCCTTGGCCTTTTCGGCAACTGCGTCACATCGAGGGGACCCTCGATCTACCTTTTCCCCGTCACCTGGAGGTGGACCTCCAGAACGGCCTTGGCCTCCGCAACCCTCTTCTCACGGTGACGATCGGCCACCGTTGTCTCGTCTCCCGAAGCGCCTCCGGAAGGCCCTTGAGCCTCCTTCTTCTTCTTCAGTCGAGGGGACTCACCCTTCTTCTGCTTCGGCGCCCCGTGGCCCTCCAGCCGCCTTCTGGTCGCCTCACTCATCGGCCTCCCTCTTGCCACTGCATAAGCACACAAGTTAGATAGGAAACGGTAATAAGACAGAAACAAAATGAAAGCTGCCAAACGGCATCACTTACTTTGTCTTCTTTCTTCTTCCTCTTCCTCCTTCACTCTTAAGTCGTGTTCCGCCTTACCGATCAAGCCCGCCTTGTACAGATTCCGGAAGCCCAGCAGAGTCTTAAAAAAGCGATCTTCTTCAGAAATCTTCACTCAGACACGCTCGATCGCTTCCACTTGTCTAATCGGCGCAGCATGCCGTTTCAAAGACACTGAAACAGATCCGCCAAAGGTCAGCCAAAAAAAAAAAACCAACACTTCTGCCGAATGGCAAGCTTCAACCTACCGACTGTTTGGAAGGTCGTAGGGATCGGCCTCTCCACGATCACTCCTGGTGCCGATTCCCAAGCACCAGACACAATCACCCGACGCTTGTGCCAGGTTTTTTGGGAGCTTGGCACCCCAACTATAAAATGTCCACGCTGCCCTGCCGAAAGGCAGTTGGACTGAACCCACCCCCCTTGATCGGCACTGTCACAATGTACAGTTGGGTGAACTGCTCATAGCTCGACTCCCCCTCTTCAGCTATGCCGAACGCAGCGATTGTCCCGAGCAATGTAATCCAAAAGTTCAGATTATATTACCCCGGTGCATATCCAAGCGCCGCCAGGATCTTCTGCACCGAATGCCTTAACGGCAACCGAAGCCCATGTTTAAAAGCATCGGTGAAGAAGACCACTCCCTTGTCATTATCACTCAGGGACTCTAACGGCCCCGGAATTCGCATCACTACCGAATCCGGGATATGAAACTCGGCCCGAATCTTGGCCAGCTCAACCTCGGTCAAGACATTCGGCTCTAGATGATCTACTCCGAACACCATCTTCGTCGGCTTCGCCATCGGGATCCGTTGCCTGCCCGTGACAACGTTCAGTACCCCCTCTCCTGGCGCTGCAAGTGACACATCGCCCGCGTCGGCTCCACGACCAGACGTCGAAGGCTCACTGCCTTGAGGCAATCTACGAGAAGTGCCACCAGCCTCGGTGCGCACCCCTGCCCCTTCCACTATCTCACAACTCGAAGAGCTCCTAGATTCGGCACTCCCACTCTCTTCGGCAGAACTCCCCGAGGTCGAATCGTCCTCGAATGCCCTTGGACTACGACTACGCTTGGATTCGGTATCTGACATCTACAAACAAAAATGAAGGGAAACTAAATGCCATGCTAGAATCCAACTCCCATTCTAAAGTCCTAAACACTGATGCTCATCTACATTCATGCCTATTCATATTTGTTCATGCTTGCTCATACCAAAATTCAACAAATTCAACACTTTGATTCACTAAAAATCAAAAACACAGCAACATACCTTGTTCACACGGTGTTTCCTTCTCGTCGGAAATCGCCTCCGCCTCGATAAAGCTCGCCGGAAATCGCCTAAATCGCCTTCGCACAGTCGCCGAAAATCGCCTCTCACAAGCTCTGATTGCTCTCAAAAACTTCCAAGTATTTCAACCATCGTCCCTTCCTCACATTTATAGGACGAACCTAGCATCGGGAAACGAAGTGACGCATCGGGATACGAAACGACACGACCCTTCGCAGCCATGCCGACACGTGTCACACATGCATGGGGGAGTCCAACCGTCGTCACTAGAATCGTCTCCAATTCTCAGAAACGCTTCAACTTCCCAGACGCTGCAACTCTCATCACTTTTGAGCGCAACTCCATTGGCAAATGGCAGGCGCACATTGATGGGTTCTCACTCACCTCTCGTGCCGAACGGCAGGCGCACATTGATGAGTTCTCACACACCTCTCATGCCGAACGGCAGGCGCACATTGATGAGTTCTCACTCACCTCTCGTGCCGAACAGCAGGCGCACATTGATGAGTTCTCACTCACCTCTCGCGCCGAACGGCAGGCGCACATTGATGAGTTCTCACTCACCTCTCGTGCCGAACGGCAGGCGCACATTGATGAGTTTTCACTCACCTTTCATGTCAAACGGCAGGCGTTCTTAAAACCAGACCTACACTAGCCTCTTGGACCATTCGGTACCTCATGCCGTCTCTTTTCCAAGCTCTCTCGCTCGGGCACTTGGGGGACTACATGACCACCATCGGCAAGAACGAGACCATCGTGTCCGGATCAGAATGCCGAAGACAAATTCAAGTCCCCAACCAAGAAGTCTCTTCTCAATCGGTAACTTGGGGGACTACTGTTTGTACCATATCTGACCCTCCACTCATTCAGTGACACGTGGATTAGTGAAACTTCCCAATTGCCCAAGGCTGCGAACAAACGATATCGGCCACCGATGATATTGCCTCAAGGTAGCAAACGGTCGATACCACCTAGCAAAGTCCACAATCGGTACTTCCTACCGATTCTGCAGAATCAACATCGGAGGGCCCGCCGAAAATATCTAAGGACTCGTGTCAACCTCATAGGGCCCTCCCACGAGTCCCACATCGAAATTAAGTACTAAGAGCATACAAAATGCCCTCTATAAATAGGCCCCTTCACTACAATACAAGGGTAAGACTTTTCAGCTTGACTTTTATGCTAAATACATTGTCAGTAGCAAAAGCTCTTAGAAACAAACTTACTTTGGCATCGGAGGGTCTTAGGCTGGTTCCACACCGGTTCCATAGACCTCACGAGCCTCGGCTTCCTTCTATTCAAGATCAGCATCCGAAGACGGGAAGAATCTGTGTCACGCACTCAATCGATCTCTAGATCGTCCACATCACTTGTAAGTTGCACTCATCTCTATCTGTTCAGTTTTAGTGCCAACAACGAGCTTGCCAGAGGATCCATTGAACAACATCTTACCAAAGACGTGTTGTGTAATGCGATGGAAGACATCGTGAAGCAGACATGGGAGAAACTCAAAGAGATGTTTGCAATCAAATCATTGTCCAACAAGCTCTTCTTGAAGGAGGGGCTTCACTCTCTAAAGATGGAGGAGGGTGCAAGCATGAGGGAGCACGTGAGCGCCTTTAATAGGTGTATTTCCAACTTGCAGAGGATGGATGAGGTTTATAAGTAGGAAGACAAGGCTGTGATGTTATTGACATCCCTGCCACCCTCCTATAAACACTTCCACACGACGCTTATGTTCTGGAAGGGAACCTTGAAGTATGAAGAGGTCATGCAAGACATCCTAACGCATGACAGAATGGTTCAACGTTCCGGAGGTATCTCTCAAGGTAAAGGTCTTGTAGTAAAGTCCGGAGAGAGAGGTCGATCGAGCAAGCGCGAAGGCAAGAAAAGCAATAAGGGAAGATCAAAATCCAAGGTGATGGTTGTTTTGAATGTGGGTCAAAGGATCATTGGAAGAAGAATTGTCCTACATGGAGAGAGAAGAGAAACAATGGGAAGAAACTGAAGTCGCAGAGGATATCGATGGTGAGCTTTTATTTACTTATAGCATTGTTAATACTAATGCACTTGCTATCTTTTCAAAGGTTTCATCTTCTAATTGGATTTTGGATTCTGAGTGCTCATATCATATGTGTTCAAACAAATCTTTGTTTGACACATATGAGGTGGACTACGGAGGTGAAGTTATGATTGGGGGACGGCTTGGTTTGTAGAGTTGAAGGAATGGTTATAATCAAGGTGAAGATGGAGGACGGCATGGTTAGGACATTTGGTATTGTTAGGTACATACCAAAGTTGAAGAAGAATCTCATCTCCCTCGGTACTTTTGACAAGAATGGCTATTCCTAGAAGGCTATGGGAGGGAAGCTCATAATCTCAAAAGATTCACTTGTCGTTATTAAGGGAGAGATTCAATCTAACTGCCTGTATCAACTATGTGGTACAACGGTGACTGGTGGAGCAACTATATCTACCAAGAAAAACTCAGTGGATGATACTCAGCTTTGGCATTTGAGGCTGAGTGAGCGAGTAATGCAAGAGTTGCACAAATAGAAGCTTCTAAAGGGAGTGCACAGTTGTAAACTTGAGTTTTGCAAATATTGTACCATGGGGAAGCAGTCGAAGGTGACATTTAAGCAACAAGACAAGGAGAATAGGAGCACAAGAGTGCTTGATTATATTCACTTGGATGTGTAGGTGCCCGCACCCATCAAATCATTGGGAGGAGCTCGCTACTACGTCACATTCTTGGATGATTTTTCTAGGAAGGTTTGGGTCTATTTCATGAATGAGAAATCTGAGGTCTTCACCAAATTCAAGGAGTGGAAGGCGAAAGTAAATAACCTTACGCGAAGGAAGATTAAGATCGTAAGAAGTGACAATGTAGAAGAATATAAAGATAGCAAATTTCTGGAGTTTTTCAAAAAAGAGGGTGTCAAGAGGCATTTTACCGTGAAGAAGTTGCCCCCAAAAAATGGAGCCGCAAAGAGGTTGAATAGAACCCTCATGGAGTGTGAGAGGTGCGTGAGGATTTATGTCAGCTTGCTCGAGGCGTTTTGGGCAGAGGCGATTAACCACGCTTTCTCTTTGGTTAACCAGTCATCATCGAAGTATCTTGATTTCAAGTATGCGAAAGAGGTATGGTCTAATAAATCTATTGAGTATACTAATCTTAAAGTATTTGGTTGCAGTGTCTATGCTCTCATACCTAGTGATGAGAGAACCAAGTTGAAACCAAAGTCTCTTAAGTGCATATTCCTCAGCTTTGAGAGCAGCGTGAAAGGTTTCAAGTTATGAGATCTAGTGAACCGGAAGAAAATACTCAGTAGAGACGTTGTTTTTGATTAGAAGACCATGCATATGATCAAAGTCAAGAAACCGGGGGCAAAAGATGATGTTGTTGGAACAAAAACAACTGTTACAATTTCACCAAGTAGGGTGTTCGGGGATACTTCAAGTATGTAGCCAATTGAAAACGTTCATGGGGTGGTGGAGTCTGATACTGAGGTGGAGGAATTTGGGCAACAACCATAAACTTAAGATGAAGAAGAAGAAGAGGCTCAAGATCAGGTAGAGTTGTCATCTATAGCTAGGTCCAAGCCCAAGAGAACCATCAAACCTCCTCAATGGTTTGGATGGGAGACAGACGTAGTTCATTATGCTCTAAACATGAATGAAAGGGATCCAACCATGTTCTAGGAAGTAGTTGAGAGTTCGAAGCAGGAAAGTTGGATGAGTGCTATGATGGATGAGATGGAATCTTTACACCAGAACTCCGTTTGGGAGTTGGTTCCTAAACCCAAATATCGGAAGGTGATAGGCTGCAAGTGGGTGTTTAGGAAGATGGAAGGGATACAAAAAATGAGCATAACCACATTAACCTCTAAATATACATCAAACTCGAGAAATTTGCTAGAAACTGAGGTTGATATTAAAAAAGTTTTCTAAAAAAAATTAATTAATTCCAAGCAATGTAAAGTATTCTCTCTAAGTGACAATTGGAAACCAAGGTCAACAAGGAAACAAGTTACCACATTTTGCCCTCATTCTTACTTGAGGGGCAACTATTTAATTATTCTTTGTAATTGCTCAATTGTTCAATGTATATATTCTTAGCATGTTTATTTATCAAGAATGAGTATTGGAATTATTCTAATTCCTCATTATCTTGTGTACTTTATTATCACATTATTAAAATTATTTCAAGTCTTGACTTCCACTGTATTTATTAACACATAACGAATAAAAAAAACTATGTTTGTTCCACGTTCAAAATTTGTAATTCATTACCCTCAAAATTAGGAATCAAGTCAACTAGGGAGTAGTAGATCCAATTCCAATTCTTAATTTCCCTATTCCTAGATTTCCCGATTCATGAGTTTTCTTATTCCTAAAAAGTAAACATGCCCTCTATTCATCAGTTTGAATTTTATTTACTAAATCTTTTGCAAAAATAACCCTTGACATGAGGGCTAAAATAGGACGGATCATGAAGACGTGGATAGTGCTAGAAGGTTGGCTTTTCTAGCCATATCCGTTTGGATCTTGGGTTTGTTAGGTTGTTTTTTGTGTGTTTTTGTGGTAGGTACTTGGTTTGATTTTGATAGCGGTGGTAGTGGCGACATCAACGACACCGACCGTTGCAGCTTTATGGGTCTTCTTTTCAATTCTGCCTTCTTTCAAGCCACTGTCATGGGCTTAGGTTGGCTATTGTTGGGTTTTAGTTTTAGTTTTGGTATAATAAGTTTGATGCGTGGTAGTGGTTATTCTTTGGAAGAATTTGAGTTTGTAAGTTGCATTGTGGGTGTTGTACTTGGTTATTACATATTTGAGGAGATTAAGCCCGACTATTTATGGCCCTGCGCTGCGTGGCTTTAAGTGGAGGTGTATCATATAAGTTAGATGATGTGATTAGATTCCTCCGTATTTGGTGTAGCCCTTCGAGAGCGTTTGTCCTAGCCCTTGAGGCTTTTGTATTTATACTGCGCTTTTGGCATATTTTATAAATGCAATCTCCACAGCGTTTGGCCAAAAAAAAAAACATTTAACCCCCCCAAAAAAATTATCCATCAATATTATCATATATATTACCAGTTATGACAATATATTTTAGAATTCTCAAATTATAGAATTAATGATAGTAGAATTGGCAGACATGAGCTTAGGCCCCGTTTGGGATTGCTTTTTTTGGCCAAAAACCTGCTTCACTTTAAAGTTAAGCAGTTTAAGGTGTTTGGTAAAAAGAAAATATCTCGATTATTTTAAAAGCAATGGCCTTTTGACAGCAGCTTTTAAAAGCAGGCTCTGGGTTGCTTTTTAAAGCTGCTTTCAAAAGAAGCAGAGATGAACATTTAATGAATTTTTTTAATTCCCAAAATACCATCATTCATTTTAAAAAATGACACCACCTCCACTTCCACATCCAACTCCACCACTTGCACCACCACATTCACTACCTCCACAACCACCGCCACCGCCACCACCACCACCACCACATCCTCCTCCTCCTCCTCCACCACCACAACCACCACCTCCTCCACCACCTCCACCTCCACCACCACCTCCTCCTTCACCTCCACCTCCACCTCCACAACCACCACCACCACATCCTCCTCCTCCTCATCATCTGCCACCACCTACACCACCTCCTCCTTCACCTCCACCTACATCTCCACAACCACCACCATCACCACCACCACCACATCCTCCTCCTCCTCCTCCTCCTCCTCCGCCACCACCACCTCATCCACCACCTACTACACCTCCTCCACCACCTCCACCACAACCACCACCACCACCACAACCACAACCACCACCTCCTCCAAAACCTCTAAATCCACCACTGCCTCCACAACCGCCATCCCCACCACCACCACCTCCACCTTCATCACCACCACCACCTCCACTCCATCACTACAACTACCACCACATGATTAGTACATAACACTTTTAACATCATGTCTATTTTAGTCATTATTCACAGTTACAACAATTTTATATTAAAATTTACCAAACGTTTTTTACACTACTTTTTGTACTAACAGCACTTTAAAAATATTGTTTACCAAACATGGAGCTGCTTTACTTTACAGCTAATTATTTTCAAAGCACAGCAGAAGCAACTTTTTTTAAAAGTGACAGCAATCCCAAACTGGGCCTTAGCCAAGTTGGCTAGAGTTGATGTGCTCCCCACTCTGCACCTGAGTTCGAATCCCCCTTCCTGTAGATTAAAGTAGAATATTGATTGTATAAAAAATAAAAATAAAAAGTAGTAATTGTAGTAAACTCCATCAATAATACTATAATTCACAACCCAAAAAAAAAAAAGCAATATGATGGAGAAATAGTGGTACAAATATAACTTGCATAGAGTAAAAAATACCTGTTAAACTAGAAGCTAGAAATAGTGGTCCAATTGCACCAGTCTCTGTGGCCCCCAAGCCCAAGTTGAGCAGCAAGCACCTGAGTCTCTCTCTCTCTCTCTCTCTCTCTCTCTCTCTCTCTCTCTCTCTCCGTGTTTATGTTCTGAAAGTAATTCATCCTCAGTAACTCGGTTCAGAGTGTATCCTCCTGGCTTTGTCAGTTTGCCTTTCTTCATGAAGTACTTATCTTAACCCCCACGTCTTAAAAAGGAATCCTATGAACCGAGGAGCTTCCAGATTATTATTTTTTTATTGCCGAATGACAGATTTTGCCAGTAGGAAAAGTTTTACTACAGTACCAATTAAGAAATTATTAAATTTAAAGTCGTTGAAAAAGCAAAAAATTAAATTTAGAGTCACCAGAAAGAATGCAGACATGTAAACCGCTAAGCAAAAATTTGTTTCTTGTTTGGAAGTTGGATACAAATCAGGTTGAGTCACTTGGCTTTTCCAATCATGTAAACCGCTAAGAAATACTTCGACACCATTAATTCTTCAGATCGTCAGAAGTTAAAAATCTCAAGGCGAGTAGTCCAACATGACCAACATGATGTCCCCGTTGCTTAGATTCACAGTACGATATGTCCTTATAGTTAGTCGAAAACTATGCTCTCAATTGTGATCAAGGTCAGTCGAAAACTATTTTAATTTACATAAATTGTAGTGATTTGAAAAGGAAAACATAAACTGTATGGACCCAAAAGCCAGAAAAAGAAAACCAAAAACTAGGATCGCATATCTAATTCTGCCCATGACATCCCAAACTTGCACCACCAAATTCTTCGAACCAGAATTAGGGCCATTCGTTGCAACACAATGAACCGAGACCCACTTAACTCCTGGTTTCGTGCTTGACAGGCTGCTGAGATTGCATCCAGCCATGCCAATGGATTTAGCTTCTGCAAATGAAAGGATTCTCTCATATAGAGGGCATATATCATATCAGGAAGCAGCACTATCTAATCATCTTCATTCTCTTTTATATTCTTGATCTTCAAATAAGTCTTCGGGTGGGTCATAGATGATCATATCAGGAAATAGCTCCAAGAAGTCATCTTTTACCTTCTCCCTCAATTCTGGGTATGGAAGAAGCCCCTTCAATATTACTCTAAAAGGTAGTGAGATTGGGGGATCAGGAGATTGTCTCATTTCATCATATATCTCCATTGCCTCCGAGGGCAATCCATTATCTAGAAAAGCCCTGATAATATCCCCAAAAGTATGCTGATCAAACAGCACTTCCTCTCTCTTCAGGTCTCCCCAAACCTGCTTTGCTTCATCCACCTTTTTGTTTCTTCCAAGCATCATAAGCATGTCCCTGTAAAAGAACATGTCTGGCCGATACCAAATTTCTTTACGCACCACATCATATATCTGAAAAACATAATGTGTTAGTAAAAGCAAGCATGCTCATTCAATGAGATTTTAATCTAAAGAGATCGTACTCAGAACTATTATATGTCCAAGATCCAATATTGGATTAAAGCTAAGGGATGCTACAAGAGGCGTGCGGGTGGCCATGGGATGTCCTCAATCCCTGTGACCCATCCATATGAGTAGGCTCGGCAAAACCCTTGGATAGCTTCTTTGATATCTCGATAAAGAGAAATATGACCAACTGTGGTTTGAACAAAAATACAAATAATTTATCTTTTCATACTTCTTACTATTAGATAGTGCCCACAAATCTCATGATAGGTTCCCAAAGATGACCCACCACACCCAAAAAGAGTTTAATTGCTGAATAATTTACAATAACGATGTGACTTATAGATCTTGCCCCATGTCACAACCGACTGTAAGTTCCTATCTTTAGAATATTTTACCATTTTCTTGTAAAAACACACATAGCAACAAGAAATAATTTTAAAAAACAACAAAAACGAAAAGTATGGTTATTATAAAGGTCATAGAAAGTCTGGCAATGAAGGTGGTTCAACCATTTCTCAGGTTTCTATTTCAGGTTTCACGTATAAAGATATCCCTCTACAGACTAGAACCTTTCCTTCTTCATCAACTTACTGCTTTCTTCTTCCATTCTTTCCTCTGTTTTCTAAGATTTATGTGTCTTTGTCAGCATTCACATGGAAATTATAACAAAGTACAGATCACGAACATCCAGGTCACATGTACGCGATTAAAAGAGCACTTGATATGAAATGATGGCTCCAGATTCACACATCAAATTTAACTAATATGTTTTTATGGTGCCAAGGTTCACAAAGACAAAAATGGTGACTCCAAATTTGGGATAAAAAGAAAAACAATTTTTCATAAAGAAAGGAAGGGGGACACCTTAAAAAGATGGAAGAAGATACACTCATATAATAGTAGAGTCCAAACCAATCTAAAAAAAGACCTTAAGGACTTTACTTCTAATGTCTAAAAATAAGAACAGAAACTTTCTTCCTGAGATACTGAGGGGAAAAAAGACTTCATAATAGCAGCTAGATTGTAGTAATAAGACAGAAACTCGGGTCACTTAAGTCAAAGAAGATTTTTTTTTTTTTTAATAGAGAAACTCAAGGAAGATGATATTAAATGAACTCCAATTGACTAAAGTTGAAAGAATAATGAAATAAAAATATTTTACCCTGAGCAGCTGCCCATAAAAATATTACCACTTTCACAGGTAAACCAAGTCTTCCAAATCTCTTTCAAAGGAAAGAACGCATTCCTAAAACCCAACAAACCATCATAATAAGATCGCAATGACCCATCAATCATATTGTCCCCCTTGCACAGAACAGGATCAACTACAAGAATGAAAAAGGTATCAACTAGCTAGATTCCCAATCATTCAAATTTATCAAAAACACTGGATTCCAAGAAGAATATCTCCACTCACCCAAGATAATAGATAGTAGACTTGATTAATCACAAACGCACAATGAAACTATGAAAGAAATCCTCACATCCTTCTCCAAACAATAGAAAACTAACAACTGATTAATTTAACATTTCCATCCTCTATTAATCATATAGAAAATTTAGAAGAAAAAATTAAAAAAGAAAACAAACCTTCATGGAGAGAAAGACCTGATCTTGTCTCTGGAACTCAGCGAGAACAGCTACAAGATCGGACTTGAGCAAGCGGGACACGTTTGAGCGTATGAACTGGTCGAGGCGGAGAGGATGGGAGCGGAGCCTCTTGAGCTCCTTAGCTGCAATAAGACCCTCCTTCCCCATCTCTTTCCTGCGCCTCCATATGGAGAGGCTAGGGCTCGACGCTTTCGACCCCGAAGAAAAATAACATTTCTGGAAAGGGTGGTCTCCTTGTTGGCATTGAGGGAAAGTGTTTCGAAGCAACAAACATACTGAGAAATTGAGAGAGGAGGGTGAGGGTGCAGCGGTTCTAGATGAGGTTCTTCGTACAAGATTGGGAGCCAGGCGTAACATTAGATTCCGGTTGAAACGTTAAGGGCGGAGGGGAACAATCAAAATCAAATGGAGCTCAATGCACACACTTCCTGCTCTCCTCAAAAGTCATCGCTCTGGCAAGCCAAACTACACAAGTCAAACCACACACGATATAGCGGCTGGAAGCAAATGTCACTCAAACTCAAAGGAAGGGCAACATAGGCGATGCATGCAAGCAACACTCGTGCCTACCTGCAGCTTCGCTGGGGAAATTGGTCGAACACCTGGTGACTGTCACTAAATAAAAAAACAAGTTTAAACCCAACCAAAACTGCCTTAAGGAGAAAATAGTAATGGAGAAAGTGAGACGTTTACCAACCTTTCGAAGATATGAAAAGTGGGCCACTCTTGAAGACCTGCGAGATCATCTCATGTGTTAGAAATCATGAATAATCACGACCCACCAAGCACTATGTGAAACTAGTTCAAAAACTAAGCACCAAAGGAATGGAATGGAACGTCCCAAATATTATCAGGTCACATTGATAATTAAGAAACTGTGATTATGATGAACTGGCAGTTAAGAACACATTCGAATGATCAAGAATGAATAAAACAGCGAATGCTTCATCGATTCCCTGAAATTTTAGGCAAGTTGAGGTTTTGTTCAAATAAAGGAAACAGCATTGCAGTTACATTCACATAACAAAAATAAAAACATTACAAATCCGTGTCAACATTACTTGAACATACTCAGCCTATTGCCACTTCAATCATTTCGACAAGTGAAGTTGGTACAGATAAGTAGGGGAACCATGATTCGAATTTCTTTTACCTTTCATTTTCCTTTTTACACTTCCCTCAGCAATCAGAACAGAAAAGGGAAACAAATCAATACAGTTAACAAATTTCATAACACTTCGGACATTACACCATCTGGGATTTAAACGGAACCAACATCAAGAAACTTAGCATTCCCTTTAGTCCCACAGAAGCCAACTAAATTAAATTTTTAATAATAGAAAACGAAACAAAACAAAAATTCCACAGCTTTGCATCCAGTTCAACTCGTTTTCCCAATAACCAAGCAAACCAGAGGAGCAAAAACCGTACCGTATTAGAACCTCCAGGTCTTGGGCGCTCAAAAGCAGCTAAAGAGGCCGACATTTTGGCCGACGAGCATCGAAATCGCGGTCAGCAACAGCCAACATTTCAGCGAGGCGAATCGTTGGAGCCGCCCATTTAACAGACTCGGCGGAGACGGAGCAGATCGGCGAGCGAGCTGAGATTTCAGCAGCACGATCTGAAAACCCAGCACAAAGAGGAGAAGGGGAGAGAGAGAGAGAGAGAGAGAGAGAGAGAGAGAGAGAGAGAGAAAGAGAAGGGCTTCAAGAAGAAGAATGGGTTTTCTAGGGTTTTGGATATGGAGAGATAGGTGGAGAGTTAAAAGAAGCAACAACCAGAAATACTGGTGTGTCTGGTTATGGATGTCAAAGAAGAATGTGAAGGAAGCAAAGCAAGCAAAAAAGGTGAACTTTAAATCTCTATATTTGTTGGAATTGCTTTGCTTTTTTGTTTTTTGTTTTTTGTTTTTTTGAAGTTTTAATTTTTAATCAATTAGATTAGGTAGTAGAGTACAGCAGTGGCTCTAGCAGTATTTATTTTTTATAGGTAATGAATTATGAGAGAATGTGTTTGCTTTTCACCTACTCGAAGTTGAAGAAGGAGAGGGGAGGAGAGGAGGGGGAGGGGGAGGGTGTGGTCGTGTGCAGTCAAGATCAAGTCTCCAGTAGAGAATTTGGACCAATGGGAACAGTCCAAGCTGCCAAGCTGGCAATGGGAGAGGATCTAGAGGCCCCCTAATAATCCGAATTCTGAAAACTTGCGTTACTTTCACTTGTTCACGGGCCCTGTCTGTGTAAAGAGATTTAAACTGTACATCCACCGGTTGATAGCCCTACACTCGTGGCAGTTGTGAGACTGATTTATTTGTTTTTCGGTCAACAACTGCAGACTAGTTTATTTGTTTTTTGGTCAACATCTGAAGACTAGTTTTTTTTTTTTTTTTTTCAAAACAGTAGAGATTCACTTGAAAAACAAGGCACAAATCTAGGATACAACAGTAAGAACACAGCCCCAGAAGGAGGTTCTTGCAAGACAGAGACTAAAACAACATAGCCAACTAAACACAAGTATTACAAAATAGTTAGAAAACAAATATACAACTTGAAACACAGCTAACAAGGCGTTACAGATGAGGAGGACCCAAATCCCTGAAACAACCAATGCTTTTGTATTCAATTAGGATTATAAAGCGTTTAAAAAGATTTTAAAAATCCTGGTGTATTCAATTTGGATTTAAACAAACTTTAAAAGAGGTTTTACAGTCAAGTCCTAGTGTCACTGTTGGTGACACGTCCTCGCTGGTCTCGGTAACACAAAGTCGACTCGAGCTACAACCTCGGTGGATTCAAGAGACATTTAGTCAACCTGATCCGCATTCCTCGCTCCACACGGTCCGGATATCCCTGAAACTCGTGGGGCAAAGTCAAATGCGCTGACTATACCGAAAGCAACAACTTTCATCCGAGGCAACATTTATTCCGAGGCAACATTTATCCCGAGCCAACATTTTATATACTCATACAAGAATTTCCAAGACATGCATTTATATATATATATATATATATATATATATATATATATATATATATATATATATATACTAGTAGTCATGCATTCAATTAAAACATCAAGACGTTTTTGAAAACATTATAAAAGAATAAATCCTTTCCACTTAGGTGTACCTGCCATTTAACCGTCAATCCCCTTATTTCCGTTTATTCCCACATATTACTGTCAATTCCTAGTGTCACTGTTGGTGACACGCCCTCGCATGTCTTGGTAACACAAAGTCGACCCGAGCTACAACCTCGCTGGATTCAAGAGACATTTAGTCGACCTGATCCGCATTCCTTGCTCCACACGGTCCGGATATCCCTAAGACTCGTGGGGCAAAGTCAAACGCACCGACTATACCGAAAGCAACAACTTTCATCCGAGGCAACATCTATACCGAGCCAACATTTTATAATTCCTGGGTACCTATGGTGGTTTAAAAACATTTACTGTAAAATTATAAAACTATTCCTCATTCCATCCGTAAATCATGTTGCCATTATCCTTTCTACTCTCCAAGCCAATCTCATTTGAAATATGACAGAATAAAATAAAAAATATTTGAATTTAAATACTTATGCTTGGAAAGTAATAGTCATTTATAACTCATTCAAGATCAAATAATGAAACTTTGATTTCATAAAAACATTTATAAAACAAAAGTCCACTCACTGTGCGTTCAAGCTAGCTGGACCTTTTGAGGGTCCCTCCTGCAGGCCAACTGGTGCCCGAGTACCTATTTAAGCCAATATGAACATGTAATTAATAAAATTACTCAGTATAAATATTTAATCCAAAACCTTGACCCGCGGCTCCTAAAAGTGCGTGTACCAAGTTCAAGATCATTCCTATCCCCACTTAAGCATTCCCAATGATTAGAATGGTCTGAAAAGACCCGAAACTAATAAGCGATAAATTTCCTAAAAAGTCAACCCGGGACCTCATGGGGTCCACAACCTCCAAATTCCGATCCGAGAGTTCCTAGAGGTTTCATTATATTTAGGAAACATGTCTCGAGAATTTGGTCTCGATCGAACGGTCGGATTAATCACGATCGCCCGATCGGACGGTTATCGTTTTATTAAACTTTGAAATATAGAATTGGAAAATCCGGGACTCCGATTTACGATCCGTGAAATCCTAAATGATCCTAGGAGTGTCTAGATCAACATGTATTAAATTGAAAGCGATCCAACGGTTCTAACATACCGAACCCGGATAACGCACAATATGAGAAATTGAGGGCCAAGATTCCTACTCTAGGTTCAGAACATCGATTGGAGCCACTTTTGTTCTTGGACCTAC